>CM010622.1:16290285-16990285 GCA_003430845.1 Xanthoceras sorbifolium
ATCTCTGGACTCTGTCCGCAACTCTTTATCTCTTCAGTCCTTAGCCTCTTCCGGATCCCTGGTACCTACGCGTTAGAAACAAACTAACGCGCTAAGCATATAGCTTAGTGGGTGTACTATAAACTCAATTAAATAAATCACAATATAAATATCTTTTAAGAATAAATAAACCACAATATATATATATATAATTTATTTCGAATCAATTTCAAAATCAAATAAATTTCAAAATCAGAGCATTAAACAAATTCAATCATTTTAATTTCAATAACGAGGTCAACATATGAATGCAATCAATAAAATCATTCGGTTCACCTTTCAATTCCAATCAATTCTGGCCCACTAGAATACTAAACATACTAGGACTGGAATATGGGTCAATGTGACGTCCGGGGTTGTCCCGCAACAACAGTCACTGATATCAATGTGATTGTCCGAGATTGCCCCGCAACAACAATCACTAGTATCATTGTGATTGTCCGAGATTGCCCCGCAACAACAATCACTAAAATCGGTGTGATTGTCCGAGATTGCCCCGCAACAACAATCACACAATAATAACGGCGCAGTACTGCTCAGTAAAACCCAGCTGGTATACCAACCTCCTATATCCATTTCTATGTCTAAGTATCCTAGGGCCGTTACAATAAACAATTTTTTTTAAGTAATCACAGTATAGTACAAAGCATAAATAATAGTCCTGCGAACAACTAAATCAAGTATTTTTCACAAATCGTAACAATCGAAATATTCGAAAACGAAATCGAAATACGATCTATCACAAAATCAGTCCAAAATCAACAATAAAGACATCAAACATCAATTTTTCATATACAATAAACAATTTCCATACTAATAATCGAAAACGAAATCTTCCAACGAAATCAAAAACGAAAACGGAAACGAAAACGAAAACGAAAACTGTCAACACAATCGGAAACGAAAACGAAAACAAAAACTAAAAACAAAACAATAACGAAAGACTTTTCGTAACGATACCGAAAACAAACGTACACCAACCTGGAATCCTTATTTTCGTTCGACAATCCGCGGTTCTACGATTTCGTTTCCCTTTTTCCTTTCCTTTTCTTTTCACCTACACCTTTCTTTCTCTTCTCTTTCCTTCTTCTTCTTCTTCTTCCTTATCTTTCTTCTTCTTTCTCTCTTTTCTTTCTTTTTCTCGGCCTTTTCTCTCTCTTTCTCGCTCACTCTCTCTTCTCTCGCTGTTTTCTGGCTTCTGCGAGAAGCTTCTCTTTTTTTTATATTTTTTTCGTTACCGCGACCGCCGTTGCGACCTGTGGTCGCGCCACCAGGTTGCGATGCTCACTGGACCATTCACACCGCCTTCATTGCGAGCGCGCCTTGGTCGCGCTGGAGCTCGCGTTGCTCACTGCCCAAATTCGACGTTTTCATCGCGAGCAGTTCATCGCGACCTGTGGTCGCGGTGACTGGTCGCGATGCTCACTGCCAGAAATCGCGTTTTTCACCGCGAGCGAGCCATCGCGACCTGTGGTCGCGGTGACCAGGTTGCGATACTCTTTGGTTCAATTTTCAATTTTTCATACATCAATTTTTCAACCATTCAATCTGGTCCCAAAATTACATTTAATTACATTTTCACCCCCTCAAATAGAAAAATTTATTTTCACATATATAACATTAATTACCCAAAATCCGGGATGTTACATACATGACTTTCCTTTACTTAGTAACATCAAATTTAACATCATTCAACTTGATTTAAACTAATTATAACATCAATTCAAGTTTACTTCAAAAAAATTCCCAATAAACTAGTAACTCACCTTACACCTTATAACCTTAAATCCTTTTACTTGGTTTGGATACTTGTTTGATGTCTTAATCCCTAAATTCATGCATCAAAATCACCACCCAAGCACTAAGAATCAAAAACCCAAGAGTTTATTTCACAATTCATCAATTTAGTGCACTTACCACTTGATTTCAACTTGATATGGTTGAACCTTGCTCTTAAGCTTGTAAGGTAAGCTTGTATGGCTTTGAGAACCCTTAAGGATGGCTTGGAAAGTGCCTTGGATCTCTTCCCCTTTTTCTTCTCCCTTGGCCGAACTCACCTCTCTCTTTTCCTATCTTGGCCGATTTCTTCCTCTCTTCTTTTCTTTCTTCATTTGTTTCATGATTTATCCTTTAATTCCTTAACTCTTGCCCTTAAACTATTTTAAAAATTACAAGAGTGCCATTAGTTAAAAATGTTGAAATTTGATTGGTTAATCTCTAATGGAACTCTAATGGTTAGTTGATTTTCAACTAGTTTCATAAAAATCCATAAAAGTCCACTTAACTTGATTTTCATTTGTCCACATGGCTAACCTTAATTAATCCACTTGTACACCTTATTTTTTAATCCACCTAAATTAATTTTTCACCACATTTAAAACACCAATTAAATTACACCATCTCATGTGTCACCAATTATTTATTATTGAACTTCCAAAAATATCCTTAATACTCCGAATTTATGGGAAATCTTTACTAGGAATTTCGAAACTTATAATTGAATTTCGTATACACTTTATAGAGCCTTAATAATCGTCTGAAACCGTTCCGAACATTTTGTATATCCTTTAATACCCGTCCGGATACATTTTGTAACTTTTTTGGGTCTCTAAACACCTTTTCAAAAATCTCCGGATCCGTCCGATAAATTTCATTATAGCACCGTTAATACATTTAACATCCAATTTACTCATAACAAAGACATATTTATTCCTATGTGTACTGTATAATAAATTCTGGAAATACCTTCCAAAAGCACCAATTACACGAAGAGAAACAGAAGTGATTATGAAGGGTCTTGCACATTTGAGAGCAACCAAGCTGATGTTGTTGAAAAACTTTCTCAAGTCATTGATTCAATGGCCACAGACTTTCAGGGAGTTCGTAGCCTAATGGAGAAAAGAGAAAGTGATTGGGAGAAAAGGGAAATAGAGAAAAAGGAAAAAGAAAGAAAAAGTAATATATGATATGCAACTAAGGAGATTCTAGAGTTTGATTGGGAAGATGATTGAGATTGATGGGGGTTCGTCTGGTTCTTGTTTGGGGAAATTTATAAGGGTGCAGGTTATACTTGATGTGTCTAAACCTCTACTTAGGGGGCTTAGAGTGAAGGTAGGACATCCAGAAGAAATTTGTTCTGTTGTTCTCTGTTACGAGAAACTCCCTAACTTTTGTTACTTCTGCGGGAAACTTGGGCATCATGTTCGAGAGTGTTATGATAACTCTCAGGGGATCTTGAATGAGGAGAATTGGAGATTTGGGGCGTGGATGTGAGCTTTGGCTCCTTTTGGTGGACGAAATAAAAAGAATTCTGATGACAGCTTTAGAGAAGAGGTTTCTGCTGGTGGTACCTTTTCTGGATCCGCGGGGGATCAACCTAAGGCCGATACAGAAGGCTTTAGGGAAGTTGAGCAGGTGGTAGTAGATGTGGGTAAAAATAAAGAGTCTGTGGCAGATTTGCAAGTGAAGCAGCATGTTTTTGACATGGGAGGCAGAAATTCAGACACGGCAGGGGCTGCTTCAACGTCACAGCGGGCTATGACTGACAGTTTGATAAACAAAAATGAAGTGAAGATAGGGGCTGCTGCTCTACCTGTAACATCCCTAATTTCGAATAATTAATTTTGAATATGTTGATATATAAATTTTGTGATTCAAGGGGTGTAAAACGTAATTAAATGTATGTTTATTTCTATGGTTTCCAGATGGACCAGATGGAGCGGTCCAGAGAGATTGCATGAAGTGAAGAAAAAGTGGCAGTGTGTACCACGACCACAGATCGCGATGAGCTGCCGCGGTAAAAAATAAAATTTCTGGCAGTGAGCACCGCGACCACAGATCGCGATGACAAGCTCGCGGTAAAAAATATCAAATTCGAGCAGTGAGCAACGCGACCAGGGTACAGCGATGAAAGCAGTGGAAGTCTTCCAGTGAGTACCGCGACCAGGTGGCGCGATCACAGGTCGCGATGACCGAATTTGTATAAAAAAAGAAAGCTTCTCGTGGAAGCCAAAAAAAAAACAGAAAGAAGAAGAAAACGGGAGACGAGAGAAAAAGAGAGAAAAGAAAGAAAGAAAAAGAGAGAAAAAGAAGAAGAGGAGAAGAAGAAGAAGAAGAAGAAGAGAAGAAGAAGAGGAAGAAGAGAAGAAGAAGAAGAAGAAAAGAAGAGAAGGAAGAAGAGAAGAAAAAGGAAAAGAAAGAAAGAGAAAGGAAGAGAAGAGGAAAGAAAAAGGAAAAAGAAAAAGGGAAAACCCAGAAGGAAAAAGTGTAGGAACGGTATCCAGGTTGGTGTACACATGTTTTCGACATTTTTATGTGTTTTGATTTATATTTGAGTTTTGGATAATTTAGTAAATATATGTTTATCTTGTTTTTCTATTGACTAATTTCGATTTAATTGTATTTATCGTATTTTGATTATTGATTAGGTTGAAATCAATTGTTTTAGAAGTTCGAATGACCGAATCGTTGAATTTTTTTTTTATGATATTGTGTATAAATGTTTTCCGAATATTGATCGAAATTTTTATTTTAGTTACGTTTAAATTCGATTTGTGAATTTAAGTTGTTATATGAAAATAGTGTATTGAAACGGCCCTAGGATACGTAGACATAGAAATGGATATCGGAGGTTGGTATACCAGCTGGGTTCAGTGAGCATTACTGCACCCACATTGATATTGATATTGATGATTGATTATGTACCTCCTCATGGATTCGTCCAGAGGTAGGGAGACACGTACCTCCTCACGGATTCGTCCTAGGGTAGGGGTCTACGTACCTTCCTAAGGATTCGTTCCTGGGATAAGGAGATATGTACCTCTCTAGGGTCCGAACCCTCGGTCCTAGGGTAGGGAGATACGTACCACTCTTAGGATTCGTCCTAGGGTGGGAGTTATGTTCGACAGACAGCCACTGTGGTCGAACGACTCATATTCCAGTCCTGATTTATGTTGAGTATTCCAGAGGGCCAGAATTGAAGTGAATTGAATGATATGTTTATAAGTGAATTTCGAAATCGATTTTATACGTTTATTTCAGGATTGAAGTTAAAATGATTGTAACAGAATTGAGATTGCCTTGCGAGGAAATGATTATAAACAAATTTATGATTTGGTTTTGTATGGATTATAAATTGTAATGAGTTGTTTCTATAGAATTGATTTCATCAGTTTTATTTCTGTAAATGATTTGAATCGTAACATGTTTATATACGATCATATTGTGATATTTTTATTATGAAAAGTTATTTATGATTTTGATACTTGAGTTTAGTGTACACCCACTAAGCTATATGCTTAGCACGTCGGTTTTTATCGCGCGTAGGTCACAGGGATACCGAGGCAGAGAAAGAGTGGAGAGGAGGTACCTGCAGGTAGAAGAATTCAGAGTCACCACATTGATTGGGTAGATATATAATTTTGTATGTTATATTCAGTAAGTATGCATATACAGAAGTCTGTAAATTTGATAATTATATATATGTTTTGTAAATAATTTATGATTTCTGTTTATTTTTATTTTAAAAAGTTTGTAACTATTTAATTCTGAATTATTTTATTTTAAAAACTGTTGGAAAGTCGCACTAAACGGCAGAGTGCGCATTGAATGAAATGATATTTGAAGTGTTGTGAATTGTATTTGATTTAAGTTTTGTGGAAAATAGGTTTTGGGAAATCAGAAAAACAGGGAAACTCTGCCGAAATTTTGAAAATAAAGTTTGATGGGCTCACGAGAAAAATGTTTTTAAATTACAAATTTATATGATTTTATATGGTTTCAGTTTATAAACAGAATAAAGAAAGTATTTGAAAACCCGGTAACGTTCCCTGGATCTATCCAGACAGGTCGGGTCAGGGGGTGTTACACCACTAGATTCTGACAGTGTTGTGGGTCAGATTAATGAGTCGACGGTGTCATCTTTCACTGGAAAGGGGGTGGTTTTTATGTCACCAAAACAGGTTATTATGGAGGAGTGTTTGGTTCAGAATGTTCAGCAGGTGGAGAGGACTGATTTGGTGGGCAGAAGTGAGACAGATTTTTATTCAGTTGATAATCTTCAGAGTGCCTCGGAGAAATTGACAGACAAAGGCTCTGCAGTGAACTCATGCCAAGAGGATTCTACTGCTGTTGTGAATTTGATTGATGATATTGTGGAAACTAGTAGTCCTAGGAAAAAGAGATGGAAGAGAATTGCACGGGATAAATCTACTTGTAGGCATATAGGTGATTTTGAGGATGGCTTGGGTAAGCGGGCTGCTGATGACCCGGTTGAAGAAGAAGGGGCTGACCTCCAAGGTAACAAGAGATGCAAAGGTGTTGAGACACCCTCTATATCGGCGATGGCTGGCGAGCAGCATCGCCGACAACCATGAAAACATTAATGTGGAATGTTCGAGGATTGGGGAATCCTCGGACATTCCGTTCTCTGCGTAGTCTCCTGCTTGACTTATGCCCATCTTTGGTTTTTCTTTTGGAGACACGTTTAGATATTGGTAGTGTTGATAGACTAAAAAATAGCTTGGGCTTTCAGGGAGGTTTTGAGGTTGCTCGTGTTGGGTTGAGTGGTGGGTTGCTGTTGCTTTGGAAAGGTGATATTGATGTTGAGATTAAGTCTTTTTTGAAAGGACACATAGATTCTGTCATTAATGATGCTGAAGGGGGTAGATGGCGATTTACGGGTTTTTATAGGGAACCTAAACAAGTTAATCGTGGGCTGTCATGGACTTTACTTCGTAAGCTTGGGGGTCTCTTTTCTCTCCCTTGGCTTGTTGGGGGAGATTTTAATGAGATTGTGAGTGATGTTGAGAAAATTGGGGGCTCTTTTAGAGGGGCGACAACGATGAACGATTTCCGCAGTGCGATCGATGATTGTTGTTTGATTGATATGGGTTTTCAGGGTAATTGCTTCATTTGGTCAAATAGACAATCGTTTGATCAGTGTATTCAGGAGAGTTTGGATCGGTCTTTGTGTAGTTTACAATGGAGGATTCAGTTCCCAGAGGCTTCGGTTAGACATTTAGACTATGAAAGTTCGGATCATAGGGCCTTGATTGTTGAAAATATTTCCAAAAAGGTGCAGAATGGTAGCAACTCTTGGCAGTCCCGTTTTCACTTCAAGGAGGCTTGGCTTCATGATGAGGAGGCTAAGAAAATCATTGAGAATAACTAGCACCATTTGCAGGGTTCCTCGGCAGTGGCTTCAGTCCTGGACAGTGGGTAGGGTGACTAGTAGGCTGCAGACATGGAACCGTGATAAAAGAAAAAAGGCTACCTTGGAGCTGAAAAAATTAAGAGGTGATTTGAAAGAGCTTATGGGCGCTAGTAGGTTGGATTTTTCTCTCATTAAATTCGTTGAAAAGAAGATTGATTTAATTTTGCAAGATTTCAAAGTGTTCTGGAGGCAGAGATCGAGGGCCCTTTGGTTGAGAGCGGCGGACAGAAACTCGAAAGTTTTTCATGCTAAGGCATCTCAGAGAAGAAGAAGGAACCGCATTAATGGGTTAATTGATGAGAGGGGTTGTTGGCGGTCAGATGTAGAAAATATCCAGCAGATCATATCTGATTATTTTGGTAAACTCTTCTCCTCTTCTTCTCCATCTCCCTCTGATTTTGATAATGGCTTACAAGTTGTGGGAAGAAAGGTTTCGAATGATATGAATTTGAAATTAGGGGCTACCTTTACGAAGGAGGAAGTTAGATGTGCTCTTGTGCAGATGGCCCCCTCTAAGGCCCCAGGTCCTGATGGGTTGCTTGCGTTATTTATTCAAAAACATTGGAGTATTGTGGGAGACTCGGTTTCTAGGGCAGTTCTTGAAGTGTTGAATGGGAATGCTCATATGGGTAGGTTAGGAAAGACAGTGGTTGTATTAATTCCTAAGGTGAAGACCCCAGTTCGTATTGAAGAATTTAGGCCTATTAGTTTGTGTAATGTTTTATACAAACTAATAGCTAAAGTTCTTGCTAATAGACTGAAGCTTGTACTTGATGATGTGATATCTCCTTCTCAGAGTGCATTTGTGCCTAGTTGTTTAATTCTGGATAATGTTGTTGTTGCTTATGAATGCTTGCATCACTTGAGAAACAGTAGAAGTGGTTTGAAAGGTCATATTGCCTTCAAACTCAATATGAGTAAGGCTTACGACCGTGTTGAGTGGGGCTTTCTTCAAAAGATTATGGAGAGACTTGCCTTCAGTCTTGGGTGGATTAGTAAAGTCATGGGGTGTGTTAGTTCAGCTTCTTATGCTTTTTTGGTTAATGGTGAACCGAGAGATCGGGTTGTTCCTAAAAGAGGTCTCAGACAGGGATGTCCGTTATCCCCTTATCAGTTCCTTCTGTGTGCTGAAGGCCTTTTAGCCATGCTAGATGCGGCTGAGCTAGGAGGTTGGATTCATGGTGTTAAAGTTTCCAAGACCGCCCCCTATCTCCCATCGGTTATTTGCGGACGATAGTCTTATGTTTGCTAGAGTTTCAGTAGATGAATGCTGTAATACACCCTCCCAATAATTTGTACTGTACACGTACATATATCGCAATATATTTTTCAGAATTGATTGTACGGTACAAATGCAAATAAATAAGTCCTAATTAGGAGTAAATCAAATGTTAAAAATATTAATGGTGCTATAGTGGAATTTATTGGGTGGATTCGAAAGTTTTCGAAAAGGGTATTAGAGACTCGGAAAGTACTTGGAATGGTTTCAGATGATTAATAAGGTTTCATAAAGTAGATAATAAATTTAATTATAAGTTTTGGAGAACATAGTAAGGATTTCCATAAATTGGAGAATTAAGAATATTTAGTGAAAATTAAAATATATTTTTACAATATGAGATTGTGATTTAATTAATTGATGGAAAAGTAAGTTGTAATGGATTTTTGTGGAAAAGAGTTAATGGATTGTTATGGATTAAATTGTAACTCAAAAGATTGTGACCAAATTCATGTGATTAATTGTCAATTGGTTGCCATTTTATGAATTGTAAAGATCAAGGGATATGTTGTAATTACTAAAACATTTTATGGGTGACAAGTGGATTCCACTCACCATAAAACACAACACAAACCAGAAAATTTTGAGAAGTAATCAGAAAACTCGAGAGAGAGGAGAGAAAAGAAAAGAAAAGAAGAGAGAAGAGAGGAAGGAGAGAAAAAAGAGAGAGAGAGCAGTTGGCCAATGAAGAAAACAGAGCAGAATTCGTGAGAAGAAGAAGGAAGAAACTTCGGCCAAGCAAGGGAGAAAAGGAAGAAAGAAAAAGAAAGAAGAAGGAGAAAAAGAAGAAACAATCAGCCGAAGAGAGGAACCAGAAAAACAGAAAAGAGAAGCCGAAGAAGAAAAGAAAAAGGAAAAGAAAAGAGAAAGAGGAGGAGGAAATTCGGTCAAGCCAATGAGAAGAAGAAGAGGAGTCTAGGAACCTTAGGTAAGTGATTGATGAAGTTAAATTGTTTTGATATTTGATGAAATTAATTTGTTTTGTAGTTGGGTGTGAAATTAGTTCTTGAGTTTTTGATTTGTAGTGCTTAGGTGATGATTTTAATGATGGGTTTTGTTGATTTTAGAAATTTATTGAGTTTGATGATGCTTTTATTTGAAATTAGTTTAATTGGAATTGATTTGAATGAAAGTCAAGAAAATTAGTAAGTTAAATTTTGGGGATTTTATGATTTCAAGTTTAAATTAGTTAATTGAGATATTATTTGAGTAAATTGAATGTTTAAGAGTAAATTGATAGTGTGAATTTAGAATCATTTGGTAAGAAATCAAAATGATTCTCAAATTAGTGACTTGTATTATGAGTTTTGTTGTGATGTTGTGTTTGAAATGAAATTGAATCATTAGTCTTGAGAATTTTTGAAATTAAAATTTAAATTGAAGTTACAATTAGTTTAATCGAGTTTAATGAAATTGAATTTAATGTTATTAAGTGAAAGAAATTCGCTTATGTTAAATTGATGAAGATTAGAATGAGAAATTGTGTACAAATTTAAGTTGATAGTGTACAAAATTTGATTTATGAGTAATTAAGTATTAGAAATTGTATTTGTATGGTTGTGATATAAATTGATGCTTAGAAAATAAAGTGAGTATGTTGGATTATGATGTATGAGGTTCAATTTAAGAGAAATTGAATGATTCAAGGTATATATAATTATAGAGACATGAGTTTTTAGCAAATTAAATGTAATTGATTTTGTTAGATATGAAGAAATTGAAAAAGGAAAAAGAAATTGAAAACTTGAATGTTGGCATTTTATAATTTAAATGCCTTATATATATTAATTGAGCTTTTGAGTGAACTGTAGTATTTATATTTATTGATTTGAAATATATTATTTTATTTTAGGGAGAAATCTCCTTAGTGTGGGAGAATAAAAAAATTATATGGAAAGGCAAGGAATATAGTGAGAGAAAGGAACCAGAGCATCAAGCTTAGGGAAAACCAGAAACCAGTGAGTGTAAAATTATTTTTAAGTAAAGTATATTTTATTTCTATAATATATTTTATGAGAATTTATAGCAAGTTATGGTTTTATTTAAGTTGTAAGATTATGTTTTGATTTAATGTTCTTCAATACCTTTTCAAGTTAGATTGAAGTGTTGGTAATTTGTTATACATTTATTTATTTATATGAGTTTTATAAGTTAAATAGAATTTATGCTCAAGTGTATTTCAATTAAAGTATTTTTATATTTTAGAAATTTAGAATTTATATTCATTTAATAAATATGTTTTCCGTATATTCCATGGTTTTTAACTAAAAGTTAGTTTTCAAAATAAAGAAAATAGTTTTCAAACCCATGGATTACCCTATGGATTATCAGATTATCAGATCAGTTATCAGCAGTTATACCCGGCCGGTACATCTCAATTGTGTGTGGCAAGTTAAGGGGGGACAGTCTGCTAACTCCAGGGGGGTTAAGTTTGTCGAGTCTGTCAATCGCCCACACATTGGGGTGTTGTCTCGCTATATGTATGCGACGCAGCATTCCGCACATAGACAGTGAGATGTCTTTTATCAGATGTCACGTTGAGCGCATCAGTTAGTCGCCTCGTGACTTATATCAGATGTCACAGTGGATGGCGCAGTTAGTCGCCCTGTGACCCACTCATATGGTATGGCGCAGTTAGTCGACCTATGAGTTCAGTTCAGCTTAGGGGTCTATTGGGAGTTTTCAGATACATAAGCCAAGCCATAAATATTTTTCAGATTTTCAGTACAGAATAATAAATTTAGAGCTTTTGTACGTTAGGCTTGGCTAGATTTTCAAAAAAACAGATTTCATTACAGTATTCAGAAAACAGACAGAATAAGTTTTCAGAAAAGTTTATCATAAAAAAAGGATTTTATCAGAAAGCAATTTATCAGAAAAATATTTTATCAGAAGAGTATTATTGGAGAACTATATTATTAGAAAGTTTTATCAGAGAAGTTTTATCAGAAAAGTATTTTTAGTAAAGTATATTCTTTTAGCTTTTCAGTTTTCAGAAAAGTATATTGTCTTAATATTTTAGTTTTTTAGAAAATATATTATCACAGTATTTCAGTTTTCAGAAATATAAAGGAATACTATTTCAATTTATCAGTTTTCAGAAAAGATATTGTTTCAGCTGTTCAGTTTTTAGTAAAATGAAAATATATGTATATATATTCTTAGCTTTCCAGTTTGCAGAAATTAGATTTCAGAATAGTTTTTATAAAAGAGATTTTAGTATAGCTTTCAAGATAGTTTTTATGAATTAGATTTCAGTTCAGTTTTCAAGGAAATAGAAAGACTTTTATTATTATGTAAATCGTTATTATAGTTTTTAGAATTAGTAAAAGAATTAATATTTTGAATTCCAGTATATTACGTTCAGAAAACAGATTTTAGTATCTTTCAAATTGGTTTATTAGAAAACAGATTTATTTGCTTTTCAGATTTCAGGGAGGTTATTAGAAAAATGATTAAAGTTTATTTAGAAAATTTTAACACTCACTGAGCTCCTTTAGCTCATTATAGTTTTATATTTGTAAACCAACCTCCCCAGGTATAGGTACAGGTGCAGACATTGTAGGGACGCCGAAGACCAGTGGAACCAGTCAGAGGATACTGTGACTGTTTTACAAGCATATATAATGTTTTAAATTGTTAAGTTTGTATTTTAATATTGTTTTAAGTGTATAAGTAGTTTATTTAAAGATTTGATTTATTTAGTTTTGATCATTGTTAATTTTGAAATTAAACTGTTTGAGTTGTGGTTTGTGGAGATGGACGGGAGGTCCACAGTAGCTGAGATTTGAAATTTTATAGAAGTGTTAAAGGTTTTTATGCAGGTCTCCAAGATTTGGTAATATCAGAAAAACAGAGGAGGCTCTGTCAAAATTTCAATAAAATAGTTTTGTATATAAAAAAAAAAAATTCCTACTCAGATTTCCTGTTAAAAGAAACGGCTTAGCTTTACGGAAGCCTTTCAGTGGGGCAAGCCTCGACTGGAAAGCTACCGTAGGGTGTCGGCAGGCTACCTAATGAGAGATTGTAGGTTAAGGGCCTGTCAGGTTGGTATCAGAGCCAAAGTGTTGAAAAGTAGGGATGTCTATTTTAAATGTAATTTTTATGAAGTGTTTTTGCATTGTTATGGTTAAGGTAATCCAGAAAATTTTCAATTGTTTTCCATGTATACAATCTAAACAAAAATTTCAATTGTTTTCCAAGCATATGATTTAAGAAATTTTACAAGTTATTTATAATTTAGTCTTTGTTAAAGTCACAGCACAATGTCCTGACAAGGTCCCAGAGGTCGTCCCAAGGAAGCCAATCCAGAAGCTTCCGTACGTTATGCACAGGGGAAGGTTGATTATCTAGTTATTGAACTACGGTATACTATTATAATAAGAAAATCATATTTGATTTAGTTAAAGAATTCCCGAATGTAATTTTGAGTAATATTTCAGCCTTTCCTCAGATAGAGAAGTAGAAGTTGTAATAAATTTGATTTCGAGAACTAAGCAAATCCTTATTTTCTCCATGAGATAACTCCAATTGAGTTGAATAGATGAAGATACAATTAGAAAGTTGTTGAATAAGAGCTTTATTAGACTCCATTATCTTCAGTTTATTAGTTAAGAAGAACAGGAGATTTATTGTCAGCTGATAGAGTAATCAGGAGCAAAATAATAAGAATTGATGGTAAGGAGTTTTGAGTTAATAGCCGTATTAGATATTTAGAATTTTGATATTATTTTGGGAGATTTATTTTAGTGAAGGCTAATACTATTGCTCTCTCTATTTATGCAATTTATAGAGAGTTCTTATTGAAACAAGCTTGGGAAATTTATAGAGAGTTCTTATGAGGACTTACTAGTAAGAGAAAGCATATTCATTTAAATTATTATGAAACTATTAGTTTATCAAAACAGAGAAGTAGTTTGAGTATCAGGCATAAGAAGACCTTGAACCAGTTTTTGATTGATAAATTCCATTTGGAGATTAATGTAAAATGATAGTAGTATTTGATGAAATATGTGTAGTTGTAAGTTAAATGAGAATTAGTTGGATATTAAAAAGAGTTCTTTTTCTGAATAGAGAAGAATAGAAATTTAAGAAGTTTCGTAAGATTCTTTCCCTAATTGTTTTGCAGTGTATTATTAGTTTACAAGTTAAAAGACTAGGTAGTAGTGATAGTGGATTTATTTAAGGTCTCTCTAATATTTGAGAATTTTCAGTTAAAATAATTTATGTTAATGTTAATGAGAATAGTAAAGTTGAATAATGAAAGCAGAGGTTATTAGGAACTGGAATTCACAGACTAATGTAGTAGAAATCAGAAATGTTCCAAGTGTTTGATGATTTTATTGAATGTACAGATTATCAGGTTATGTTGGAAAATTCGATGAAATTCTAGTCGAATAATATATATATATAGAAAATACAGACAGAAGAAGTGAAGTCCATTTAGAATAGCAGTCCTATTGACTAAGTTGATGAGAAAGGATAGAAGAATGATTATCAAATAGAAAAGTTAAGAAAAGAGACTAAGAATGAAAAGAATACAGATTTTTAAATTTAGAAAGATAGATATGATAGTGAAAAGTCCGTGCATGTGAGTCCTCTCCGATTGAGGACTATTGAGAAATTTGAAGACATATTTAGCTTATATTGTGGAATTCAGGGAAAGTTAGGATATCATCAACTATTAATAGAGTTTACCTATAGTAATAGCTATCAGACCAGCGTAGATATAACTCCATATGAAGGATTATACAGTAGAAAGTGCAGAACCCCTATATATTAGAATGAGACAGATGAAAAGGAAACCCAGGTATTATTTAAAACAAATTTAAACCAGCGAGAGATAGATAAAAGAGTTATGTGGATAATTGCAGTAGAGATCTAAAGTTGGAAATTGGTGATAAGGTGTTACTAAAAATTTAGATGTATTGAGATTCAGAAAGTGGGGTAAGTTGAGCCGATATATCGTGCCATATGAGATTATAAACAATATTAGATCAATAGTGTATAAGTTGAATTACCATAAGAATTAGTAAAGATTCATAATGTATTCCAGGTGCCATGATTTGTGTTAGGTAGCTTGTGTAAATTTTGAGGACGAAATTTTATAAGGGGGGAAGAAATTGTAATACACCTTCCCAATAGTTTGTACTGTACACGTACAGGTATCGTAATATATTTTTCAGAATTGATTGTGCGGTACAAATGCAAATAAATAAGTCCTAATTAGGAGTAAATCAAATGTTAAAAGTATTAATGGTGCTCTAGTGGAATTTATTGGGTGGATTCGAAAGTTTCCGAAAAGGGTATGAGAGACTCGGAAAGTGCTTGGAATGGTTTCAGATGATTAATAAGGTTCCATAAAGTAGATAAGAAATTTAATTATAAGTTTTAGAGAACATAGTAAGGATTTCCAGAAATTGGAGAATTAAGAATATTTAGTGAAAATTAAAATATATTTTTACAATATGAGATTGTGATTTAATTAATTGATGGAAAAGTACGTTGAAATGGATTTTTGTGGAAAAGAGTTAATGGATTGTTATGGATTAAATTGTAAATCAAAAGATTGTGACCAAATTCATGTGATTAATTGTCAATTGGTTGCCATTTTATGAATTGTAAAGATCAAGGGGTGTGTTGTAATTACTAAAACATTTTATGGGTGACAAGTGGATTCCACTCACCATAAAACACAACACAAACCAGAAAATTTTGAGAAGTAATCAGAAAACTCGAGAGAGAGAGGAGAGAAAAGAAAAGAAAAGAAGAGAGAAGAGAGGAAGAAGAGAGAAAAGAGAGAGAGAGCATTCGGCCAATGAAGAAAACAGAGCAGAATTCGTGAGAAGAAGAAGGAAGAAACTTCGGCCAAGCAAGGGAGAAGAAGGAAGAAAGAAAAAGAAAGAAGAAAGAGAAAAAGAAGAAGCAATCAGCCGAAGAGAGGAACCAGAAAAACAGAAAAGAGAAGCCGAAGAAGAAAAGAAAAAGGAAAAGAAAAGAGAAAGAGGAGGAGGAAATTCGGTCAAGCCAATGAGAAGAAGAAGAGGAGTCTAGGAACCTTAGGTAAGTGATTGATGAAGTTAAATTGTTTTGATATTTGATGAAATTAATTTGTTTTGGAGTTGGGTGTGAAATTAGTTCTTGAGTTTTTGATTTGTAGTGCTTGGGTGATGATTTTAATGATGGGTTTTGTTGATTTTAAAAATTTATTGAGTTTGATGATGCTTTTATTTGAAATTAGTTTAATTGGAATTGATTAGAATGAAAGTCAAGAAAATTAGTAAGTTAAATTTTGGGGATTTTATGATTTCAAGTTTAAATTAGTTAATTGAGATATTATTTGAGTAAATTGAATGTTTATGAGTAAATTGATAGTGTGAATTTAGAATCATTAAGTAAGAAATCAAAATGATTCTCAAATTAGTGACTTGTATTGTGAGTTTTGTTGTGATGTTGTGTTTGAAATGAAATTGAATCATTAGTCTTGAGAATTTTTGAAATTAAAATTTAAATTGAAGTTACAATTAGTTTAATCGAGTTTAATGAAATTAAATTTGATGTTGTTAAGTGAAGGAAATTCGCTTATGTTAAATTGATGAAGATTAGAATGAGAAATTGTGTACAAATTTAAGTTGATAGTGTACAGAATTCGATTTATGGGTAATTAAGTATTAAAAATTGTATTTGTATGGTTGTGATATAAATTGATGCTTAGAAAATAAAGTGAATATGTTGGATTATGATGTATGAGGTTCAATTTAAGAGAAATTGAATGATTCAAGGTATATATAATTATAGAGACATGATTTTTTAGCAAATTAAATGTAATTGATTTTGTTAGATATGAAGAAATTGAAAAAGGAAAAAGAAATTGAAAACTTGAATGTTGGCATTTTATAATTTAAATGCCTTATATATATTAATTGAGCTTTTGAGTAAACTGTAGTATTTATATTTATTGATTTGAAATATATTATTTTATTTTAGGGAGAAATCTCCTTAGTGTGGGAGAATAAAAGAATTATATGGAAAGGCAAGGAATATAGTGAGAGAAAGGAACCAGAGCATCAAGCTTAGGGAAAACCAGAAACCAGTGAGTGTAAAATTATTTTTAAGTAAAGTATATTTTATTTCTCTAATATATTTTATGAGAATTTATAGCAAGTTATGGTTTTATTTAAGTTGTAAGATTATGTTTTGATTTAATGTTCTTCAATACGTTTTCAAGTTAGATTGAAGTGTTGGTAATTTGTTATACATTTATTTATTTATATGAGTTTTATAATTTAAATAGAATTTATGCTCAAGTGTATTTCAATTAAAGTATTTTTATATTTTAGAAATTTAGAATTTATATTCATTTAATAAATATGTTTTACGTATATTCCATGGTTTTTAACTAAAAGTTAGTTTTCAAACCCATGGATTACCCTATGGATTATCAGATTATCAGATCAGTTATCAGCAGTTATACCCGGCCGGTACATCTCAATTATGTGTGGCAAGTTAAGGGGGACAGTCTGCTAACTCCAGGGGGATTAAGTTTGTCGAGTCTGTCAATCGCCCACACATTGGGGTGTTGTCTCCCTATATGTATGCGACGCAGCATTCCGCACATAGACAGTGAGATGTCTTTTATCAGATGTCACGTTGAGCGCATCAGTTAGTCGCCTCGTGACTTATATCAGATGTCACAGTGGACGGCGCAGTTAGTCGCCCTGTGACCCACTCATATGGTACGGCGCAGTTAGTCGACCTATGAGTTCAGTTCAGCTTAGGGGTCCATTGGGAGTTTTCAGATACATAAGCCAAGCCATAAATATTTTTCAGATTTTCAGTACAGAATAATAAATTAAGAGCTTTTGTACATTAGGCTTGGCTAGATTTTCAAAAAAACAGATTTCATTACAGTATTCAGAAAACAGACAGAATAAGTTTTCAGAAAAGTTTATCATCAAAAAAGGATTTTATCAGAAAGCAATTTATCAGAAAAATATTTTATCAGAAGAGTATTATTGGAGAACTATATTATTAGAAAGTTTTATCAGAAAAGTATTTTTAGTAAAGTATATTCTTTTAACTTTTCAGTTTTCAGAAAAGTATATTGTCTTAATATTTTAGTTTTTTAGAAAATATATTATCACAGTATTTCAGTTTTCAGAAATATAAAGGAATACTATTTCAATTTATCAGTTTTCAGAAAAGATATTGTTTCAGCTGTTCAGTTTTTAGTAAAATGAAAATATATGTATATATATTCTTAGCTTTCCAGTTTTCAGAAATTAGATTTCATAATAGTTTTTATAAAAGAGATTTCAGTATAGCTTTCAAGATAGTTTTTATGGATTAGATTTCAGTTCAGTTTTCAAGGAAATAGAAAGACTTTTATTATTATGTAAATCGTTAGTACAGTTTTTAGAATTAGTAAAAGAGTTAATATTTTGAATTCCAGTATATTACTTTCAGAAAACAGATTTTAGTATCTTTCAAATTTGTTTATTAAAAAATAGATTTATATTCTTTTCAGATTTCAGCGAGGTTATTAGAAAATTGATTAAAGTTTATTTAGAAAATTTTTACATTCACTGAGCTCCTTTAACTCATTATAGTTTTATATTTATAAACCAATCTCCCCAGGTACAGGTACATGTGCAGACATTGCAGGGACGCTAAAGACCAGTGGGACCAGTCAGAGGATACTGTGACTGTTTTACAAGCATATATAATGTTTTAATTGCTAAGTTTGTATTTTAATATTGTTTTAAGTGTATAAGTAGTTTATTTAAAGATTTGATTTATTTAGTTTTGATAATTGTTAATTTTGATATTAAACTGTTTGAGTTGTGGTTTGTGGGGATGGACCGGAGGTCCACAGTAGTTGAAATTTGGGATTTTATAGAAGTGTTAAAATTTTTTATGCAAGTCTCCAAGATTTGGTAATCTCAGAAAAACAGTGAAGGCTCTAAAATTTCAATAAAATAGTTTTGTATAAAAAAAAAAAAAAATTTTCCTACTCAAATTTCCGGTTAAAAGAAACGGCTTAACTTCACGGAAGCCTTTCAGCGGGGTAAGCCTCGACTGGAAAGCTACCGTGGGGTGCTGGCAGGCTACCTTATGAGATATAGTAGATTAGGGGCTTGTCAAATGCAGTAACTTGGTGAGAATTTTGAAAGACTGTGCGAAGGTGTCTGGGCAGTCTATCAATTTTGGTAAGTCAGCTCTTTCGTTTAGCCCTAACACTCCTGTTACTTTGAGAGATCAAATCAAAAACCTGTTTAACATGGATGTAGTATTGTGCCATGAAAAATACTTAGGGCTCCCTTCGATGATTAGTAGGAATAAAATAAAGGTTTTCGGGTCGATCAAAGACAAGGTTTGGGCCAAGCTGCAAGGTTGGAAGAGCAAACTTTTCTCGGGCGGGGGTAGAGAGATCTTACTAAAGGCAGTAGCCCAAGCGGTTCCAACATATGCTATGGGTTGCTTCAGATTGCCTGTGTCTTTGTATTCGGAGCTTAATAGCTTGTTTGCAGATTTTTGGTGGGGCTCCCATAATAATAAGAAAAAAGCCCATTGGCTGGCCTGGAGGAAGATATGTCTACCAAAGGCTGCGGGTGGTATGGGATTCAGGGATATTGTGGCGTTTAATCAAGCCATACTAGCTAAACAGGGGTGAAGGATTCTCTCTTCTCCTTCGTCCTCTTGGTTAGAGTTCTTAAGGCGAGATACTTCCCTAGTTCTTCATTCCTTAAGAGTAAGGTTGGTAGGCTGCCCTCATTTACCTAGAGAAGTATTTTATGGGGTAGAGATGTGCTTTTGAAAGGCCTCAGGTGGAAAATTGGTAATGGTGAAAGTGTCCGAGTTTATGAAGATAGTTGGCTTCCCAGAGATTCTGCTTTTAGAGTCTTCTCTCTTAGGATCCTTCCAGAGGCGGTCACGGTTTCAGCTCTTTTACAGGAACCAAGTTTTTGGCATGTAGATATTGTGAGGAGACATTTTATCCATGAGGAGGCAGATTTGATCTTGTCTCTTCCTCTCAGTTTGCACCATCGCAAGGACTCTTTTTTGTGGCATTTTGATAGCAGGGGCTTATTTTCTGTGCGAAGTGCTTATAAGGTAGCTTTAGGTTTGCAGTAGGAGAGCTTGGCTTCTTCCTCCAAGGGGGCTTTGGAAGTTTGGAAACACATCTGGAAACTTGATGTCCCTAACAAAATTAAAGTCTTTGCTTGGAGAGCTTGCAAGGAGATCCTCCCTACAAACCTCAACCTCAGCAAGAAAGGTATTCCTGTCTCTCATTTGTGCTCCTTTTGTGGTTTGGCTTCGGAGAGTAGTGACCATGCACTTTGAGGCTGTCCTCGTCTGAAAAGTGTTTGGTACAGCTGTCATTTTGCAACTGATTTAAAGAGATGCAGGTTTGTGGACTTTTTGAGCTATATTGAATTTATTTTTGCAGCTTTTCCTCTTGTTTGTGTGAGACAGTTTGTGGTCTCTTGTTGGTTATTATGGAGAGATAGGAATGTGATTTTGCATGATGGTAGAGGACTAGTTTTAGATCAAGTTTGGAATGATGTTGGCAGATTTATTGATGATTTTTTAGCTGCTAATTTGCCTCCAGCTTCTTCTCCTTTTTGTTCTGGTTCTGGCCCTGATCTAGCTGCTTTTTCCTCTAGCTGGAAGGCCCCTCCAGCTGCTGTCTTTAAGTTGAATGTGGATGCTTCTTGTGATGTGTTGTCTGGCTGTTCAGGTTTGGGAGTGGTAGTGAGGAATGCCACTGGAATAGTTGTGTTTGCAACTGCTGTCCCTTTGAAATTCTATGCTGATGTACAAGTAGTAGAGGCCAAAGCAATTTTGGCAGGCATTCAGCTTGCTGCTGAAAGAGGGCTGCTGCCCTTGCTGGTTGAAACAGATTCGCTCAATGTCTCTCGTTTGTGTAATGGAGATCTTTTGTCCAGAAGCGATATTGAGAATATCATTTTTGATATTCAATCTTTGATGTCTAGTTTAAATATAGCTTCTATATCCTTTATTTCCAAGTTAGGAAATGGTGTAGCTCATGGCATTGCCAAGAGAGCTTTCGATTTTGTTGTCCCTTATTTGTGGACTTGTTCTTTTTCTGTTTGGTTGTCTAAACTGTTTCAGGTTGATGTTGTTTCTTTTTCTTCCCTTATTGATGAATGAAGCTTCTTTTGTTTAATAAAAAAAAAGATTTTAGAGTTGGATAGTTTTGCTCATTAGAACGCACTTGTACTGCTTAATACTAAAACAAAAAAAGGATGCATTTTTGAAAATGTCTCTTGAAGAACGCGTAGCTTGGAAACTATATATTCCTGAATGAATGTGGTTATTAGAACATGATACAATTTGGTTGAGAATATTTTAGCATAGGGTTAAATATGAGTTGTTTTCAAATAATTTAATATGACTTGTTTATCATTTTTGGTTGGACCTAGTTCCTCCTTATTGAACCTTGTTTGGTTTGTTTTGCTATTATTGAGATTATTTCTTTTGTTTTATCCATTGTCAATATTTGATTATTACTGTTTTTATTTTATTATTTGTCATGTGTATTATAATATGTGGTTAAGATATTCTATATTTATGAATTAGCCTAGAATTATAATATATATATATATATATATATATATATATAGTTTTGCTTTTCTGGTAGGTGATTTTCTATTAAAAATGGCTCATATGAGTGTTCATATAACTAATGAAATAGAGGAAGATGAAATTGTTGAAGAAGAATTGGAGGGAGAAGAACTGGAATATATGGAGGAAGAAGAAATGAATCACTACAAAAAAAGTGACCCGTGTCACATGTATCACTATAAATATTATTTTGTGACAAATTTAATTATTTGTCATTATATATCACTTTTTCTAATAATCTGTTACAATTAAAAATAAATTAAGTAACTTGTGACAATTAATATAATTAGTCATAAAATTAACTTATAGAAAAAAAAAAAAAAAAAACTACTTTGCGACTCATACAAATATGACATTAATAAAACTAATGGTTCCGACTATTTTTTTTCTGTCACAAATTATTGTCTTATATATATTTTTGAGCTAATTGCACTCACACCCCCTGAGGTTTGGCCAACTACAGGTAAAATCAACTTTATCGTTTATTAACAATGACACCCCCTTGACTTTAGTTAAAGTGAACAGTATCAGGGGTATTTTCATCTTTTTCAATTTTTAATTTTATTTTATTAAATAATAAATCAAAAAATTAAAATAAAATAATAAAATTATTTAAAAATTAATAAAAAATAAAAAATTAATTAATTTAAATCCATTTTCCAGATCGAATCCCAACCGTCCATCAAGATTAATGAAGGGTTGAGATTCAATCTGAAAAAAAAAAAAAAAAAAAAAATTTTTTTTGGGATCTTCGAAGAACCCAATCTGGGTTCTTCGAAGAACCCAACGAAGAACCCAGAGAGGGTTCTTCGATCTGAACCCAGATCGAAGAACCCTCTGGGTTCGATCGAAGAACCCAGAAGGGTTCTTCGATCGAACCCATCTGGGTTCTTCGATCGAACCCAGATGGGTTCGATCGAAGAACCCTCTGGGTTCTTCGTTCGAACCCAGAGGGTTCTTCGAAGAAGAACCCAGAAACTGGGTTCTTCGAAGAACCCAGTTGGGTTCTTCATTCGAACCCAGATGGGTTCGATCGAAGAACCCTCTGGGTTCAGATCAAACACTAATCAACACAAATTCATCATCACAAACAAAAATATCATCAATCAAGCCCCCAGATTTTCTGTTCTTTTTTTGGTAAAAAAAAAAAAAAAAAACTTTTGTGTGTGATTTTTGGTTTTACATAGAAAAATAGATTGGGAAATTGTTGTTGTTTAAAAAATTGATGGTGATACGAGATGCCTCCGAAGCAGCAATCGAAGAACCCACAAGGGTTCTTCGATCTGAACCCAGATGGGTTCGATCGGGGTTCTTCGATCGAACCCATCTGGGTTCGAACGAAGAACCCAACTGGGTTCTTCGAAGAACCCAGTTTCTGGGTTCTTCGAAGAACCCAGAAAACTGGGTTCTTCGTTCGAACCCAGATGGGTTCGATCGAAGAACCCTCTGGGTTCTTCGAACGAAGAACCATCGAACCATGGTTCTTCGTTCGAAGAACCCAGAGGGTTCTTCGATCGAACCCATCTGGGTTCGAACGAAGAACCCAGAAGGGTTCTTCGATCGAACCCATCTGGGTTCGAACGAAGAACCCAGAAGGGTTCTTCGATCTGAACCTAGAGGGTTCTTCGATCTGGGTTCAGATCGAAGAACCCTCTCTGGGTTCTTCGTTGGGTTCTTCGAAGAACCCTCTCTGGGTTCTTCGAAGAACCCAGATTGGGTTCTTCGAAGATCCCAAAAAATTTTTTTTTTTTTTTTTTTTTTCAGATTGAATCTCAACCCTTCATTAATCTTGATGGACGGTTGAGATTCGATCTGGAAAATGGATTTAAATTAATTAATTTTTTATTTTTTATTAATTTTTAAATAATTTTATTATTTTATTTTAATTTTTTGATTTATTATTTAATAAAATAAAATTAAAAATTGAAAAAGACGAAAATACCCCTGATACTGTTCACTTTGACTAAAGTCAAGGAGGTGTCATTGTTAATAAACGATAAAGTTGATTTTACCTGTAGTTGGCCAAACCTCAAGGGGTGTGAGTGCAATTAGCTCTATATTTTTTCCATCATGATTCCTAAACCCCTGTTAACATGGTAATCTATGTGGCAAGCATGTTTTTTTTTTTTTTTCTTTTTTTTATTTCAACAAAACTTCTATTACAGAAGACTAACAAGGAAACTAGGTTCAGGATTGAACCAACAAAATTCCTCCTTAGAGGAAAAGGCTAGGGAAGCAAGAGAATGTGCCATTCCATTCCCTGAACGAGGAATGGCATGACAGTTGGAAACTCCCACAGCCCTAAAAAGAGCTTTAACATCAGAAATAATAGGGTCCATAACAGAACAAGGAGAAGAGCTAAGCACCCTAGCCACAACATTAACAGCATCTAACTCAACCCACTCAATAATCAGGTTGAACTCCTTCGCCAGTAGCAACCCCTCTCGCAACGCCAGCAGCTCGCCAAGCTCAGCAGGAAAAAAAATCCCAAGAGGGGCTTAGCAGAAGCTGCAACAACCTTGCCCTGAGAATCCCGCACCACTGCACCAGAACCCATCATAGAACAGCCAGGCTTCACTGCTGCATCGGAATTCAACTTCAGGGAACCTGCGGGAGGGGGCGACCACGGAGCAGAGCGAGGCTGCCTGGGGGGCTGGAGGGGAGAGCCAAAGACCTTCTGGGTACCCTGAAATTCACGAAGTAAATAGAGAGACCAAGAAACCAAATCAGCACTAAACCTGGGGGACTTAGAATGATAGACAGCATTCCTTTCAGACTAAACCCCCCACAGGATCATGCAGAACTCCTCGAACTCTGCTCTCTTAGCCCTAACAAAAACCCACAAGATCAAATCAAAACAAGAAATATGACACTGCAACTTGAGAATGTCCCAGAAAACAGTGGATTCCCAAATAGGACGCACGGAGTTGCACCAAAAAGGGGCATGGGCTGAGCTCTCGGGAGCATCACCACATCTAAAACAACACGGATCAACCACAATCTTCCTGGAGCAAAGATTACAAAGAGACGGAATGGCATTGTGACAAACCCTCCATATGAAGATTTTAATTTTGGGGGGAATGTTGAGATTCCAAAGTGCAAGCCACCATTTCGAATCCGGACACGAGGAGGAACCTTTGAGGGAGAGTTTTTCCTGCGCTGCAACTCTATACCCACTCTTCACAGAATACTCCCCATTCTTATCAAAATGCCAGATTAAGGAATCATTACAATCACCAAAACTTAGAGGAATTTCCAGGATAGAATCCCTATCCGCTGCCACAAAGACCTGATCAAGCTTAGCCAAATCCCAAGAATGGGAAGAAGGGGAAATGAGAGATGCGACCATGAGATCATCCATAGGGGCAATCGAGACGGGTCTGAAAGTTGACGCCCTTGGAATCCAGGGGTCCTGAAAAGCACTGATATTCTTACCATTACCTACCCTCCAACGAAGGCCTTTAATAAGAAGACTCCTACCCCAAACCAAACTCCTCCAGAGATGAGAACTCCCCTGTTTCAGCGAGACGGATAAGAAATCCTCCTGCCTGAAATACTTAGCCTTAAGAACTCTAGAAACCAATGAGTCTTTATTCATAACAATTCTCCAAGCCTGCTTGCCAAGAAGAGCTTGGTTAAAAAGAGATAAATCTTTAAAACCAAGCCCCCCACAAATTTTCGGAGAACATAACTTGTCTCTAGAGACCCAGCAGATTTTCTTATTACCATCTGAGGCACCCCACCAGAAGCCCATAATCATAGAGCACAGCTCATTGCACAAGGCAACTTGAATATACTCATAGTGAAGGTAGGGATAGCTTGCGCCACTGCTTTGATAAGAACTTCTTTCCCGCCCATCGAGAAGAGATTGCCCTTCCACCCTCTGATCTTACGCCAAACCCTCTCCTTAATGTCACTGAAGGTTTTCCTTTTATTTTTCCCCACCATGGTTGGAAGGCCAAGATATTTGTCATGAGCTTGGGCATTAACTAGACCCAGACAATTCAAGATACTAGCGCTGCAGGCATCTTCCACATTTGGGCTAAAGGTGATGTTGGACTTTTGCAGATTAATCCGCTGGCCAGAAGCTTTCTCATAGACGTTTAGGATCTGTTTCAACTTCTCACAGTTCTGAACTGAAGCCCTGCAAAAAACAATACTGTCATCTGCAAAAAACAAATGGCTTACTATAGGACTCCCGCGACTACATCTCAGACCCAGAGATTGCCCATTAGATTCGTTGCCTTTGATAAGAGAAGATAAAGCTTCTGCACAGAGAAGGAAGAGATAAGGAGACAAAGGGCATCCCTGCCTCAACCCTCTTTGCGGAGTGACTTCCCCCACAGACTTCCCATTTATCAAGAAGGAAAGTTTGGAGGTCGACACACAATCAATAACAAGGGCTCTAAACTGATTAGGAAACCCTAGTTTCTCCAAAATGATCTCCAGGAGGCCCCATTCCACACGGTCGTAAGCCTTACTCATGTCAAGTTTAATAGCTGCATACCCTCTTATACCCTTTTTCTGTTTCTTGATAGAATGGAGGAGCTCAAAAGCAACCATAATGTTATCAAAAATTAACCGCCCTGGTATAAAAGCACTCTGCTCCGAAGATATAATGTGGGGCAGAATTTCTTTCAACCTATTTGCCATAACCTTGGAAACAGTCTTATAAATAACACTGCAAAGGCTGATGGGCCTAAAATCGATCAAACGCTCCTGATTTTTAACCTTTGGAATCAGGACAACATTAGTCGCATTGAACTCCTCGATTGAGCATCCACCATTAAGAACATTCAGGCAAACACTAGAAACATCCTCTCCAACCACATTCCAAAATTTCTGAAAGAAGAGAGCATGGAAGCCATCGGGGCCAGGGGCCTTATTAGGACCCATTTCAAAAACTGCAGCACGCACCTCTGCTCGGGTGAAAGCCTCTCCCAGTCTGCCTGCCATATGGGCATCAACTTTACGCTTAAGAAAGGATGAGGCAGCAGAAAAATCGGAGGATGATGGCTGGATAGACTTGAACAAATCTGAGAAGTAATAAAAAACCACACTAGATATACCCTGCTCAGACTCCCTACGGATCCCTCTACCATCCACCAGCGAGCTAATCATATTCTTCTTCTTTCTGGCCGTCGCTCTTCTGTGGAAAAATTTAGAATTCTTGTCCCCTGCGAGTAGCCAATCAACCATCGACTGCTGTTTCCAATATAATTCCTCCTTGGATAGGAGGCTTTCCAATTCTCGTTCCCTGAGCTTGATATCATTAAGAACTTGATCAGATTGCTGCCTATCATAGAGAAGATTGAGCTCACGTCTTTTCCTATCAATGGCTTTCCTTAAAGATCCGAACTTGACTTTACTCCAGTTTTCCAGCCGATCAGCACACACCCCCAGCTTGTCTCTTAAGCCTCTACCAGAAGTATCACTGACAAACCCACCCCAGGCCGAGCAAATCACAGAATAGCACTCTTCATCTTTAAGCCAAAAAGGCTCAAATCTGAACTTCCGAAACCTATCGCCACTAATATTGGGACCACCATGCACAAACTTGGCCGAAATCGGCTTATGATCAGAAAACATAAAACCTAAATGCTCAACTTTAATCCCTGAAAACAAATTAACCCACTGACTGGTAGCAAAAACGCGATCCAATCTTTCTTGAACATTTCTAACACCCCCCCTTTTATTATTCCAGGTAAACAAAGGCCCTGAAAAACCCAAATCAACAAAATCACACAACTCAACAATACTACAAAAATTAAACATACCCGGACCAGTTCATTCATTCCCGCCAGACTTCTCCTCAATATGAAGGAGTTCGTTGAAATCACCGCCGCACAACCAAGGAAGTCTGTTGACTGCCTTCAGACGACGAAGGAGCTCCCACGAATCGGTTCTATGGTTAGGGACAGGACAACCATAAAACCCAGTGAACCTCCATTTGAGGTTATTCTCCATTTTAATCACCAAATCAATATGGCCCCTGGAGAAGGACAATACTGAAACATCTCATACATCGTTCCACAGTAACATCAACCCTCCACTCTTTCCCACACAATCCACATGCAAACCCCCAGGAAAACCCAACTGTACCTTAATTTTCGCCGCCCATTCACCTTTTAATCTAGTTTCAGAAAGGAAAACTAGATTAGGGGATTGTTTCCGGATAACCTTCCGAAGAGCTAAGAACGCCCGAGGACTCCCCAATCCTCGAACATTCCAACAGAGGATACTCATGGCTCCTGGCGGGCCTGCTCTGCAGGCTCCGCCGACAAATCAGACTCCAGGAATTTTTGTTTCTTCCCAACTAGGTGCTCCCCTGCAACTTCCACCTCTTTTCGTTTCCCGCCCGGATCTATAACAATCACTTCATAAGGGGATATTCCAGCACTAATACCAGAAAACTTATGATTAAGGGATCTCTTCACTGGCTTTCGATCCCTCCTAGCATAATGCCTAGCTAGTAACATCTTCTGAATTGGGCTAGGGCAACCTGGGATGAGCCTCTGTAAAGGGCTCCCCCTGATTAGTCTTTTCCATTTCTTGGAGTTAGACTTACCAAGGGAAGCCCCTACCATAACAACATCGCCTTCATCACATAAATTCGACCCCACAATTTCATCATCCATCCTAGCCAACGCCTCTGAGTGCCCATCTTCAGTCGGAACTACTGCCAAGACCTCCCTAGACGATGGAATCGCCGACTGGATAACCTGAATCGAACTATCATCCTCAACTAACAATACTCTAGAGGGATCAGATAGAGAACCCTCACCCTCCCTACTAGACTTTCCTCCATGCTTTTCAGAAGTTGTTGGGACCATAACTAAGGTTCTAGTGGCATTCTTCGCACCTACTCCGACCACAGCCTCAATGTCTTCCTGGGCTTTCGATTTAGCTTCTGAAGTATCCTCCCCCCTTTGTCGAAACTTTGAACGATCCGGAGGTGATGCTCTAAGCCACACCCCGAATTTTGGCTCAGCCCCCTCCATAATACTCTTCCGCACCTCGCTGATATGACACTCCCTAAAAGAATGTCCAATGAAGCCGCAGCCATAGCAAAAATATGGAAGTCTCTCATATTTAATCAGGGCCGTAATCATAGTGTCAAAATTCTCCAACCTCATCCGGATACCCCTTTTCAGAGGTTTTGTAATGTCAATGCTAACTTTGATTATCAGAAACTTGCCCCACAAATCTTTCGAATCAATCGGGAAGTCAACAATGGTACCAACTTCCTCAGCAATTAATCTCGCCACTTTGCAGTTCATACACGCCAGAGGAATGTTGTAAATATGAATCCAGAATTCAGAGAATTTGAATTAAAGTTGAGAAATTGCATCAGGCCCCACTGGTTTCTCAAGAACAATGAGATTTTTATCGAAATGCCAGGGGCCCCTGGACCAAACCATCGCTTTATCCTCAAGGGATTGGAAATGGAAGACAAACACATTATCGTCTATCATCTCAATTTCTACTCGCCCCACAGTGCCCCAAATTTGTTCAATAGTGCCACGAAAAGCCTCCCGATTAACCTTCCTTCGAGAAAGGATCTTCCCTACCAAGCAATGTTCAACGCTTCTAATACCATCAGCTTGAGCATCCCCCGTTATGTCTAGGACTGGACCATCTTCCTCTGATAAGGACAGAGCCTCACAAAGCCTCAGGATTTCATCTGTAGCCATAATGAGTATCACTACAACTACAACGCCGCCGCCCGCACTACTAATTAGAACCCCAGACGGATAATAGATACGGATCCACACCGAAATTCCAAACTTGGATCAAAATAAAGCTCCACACCCAGAGATCCACAAACTGACCAGATCCACACAGCCCAACTTCAATCCATTCCAGCAAAAATCCCAGATCTACTTCACAAGATCAAAAACACATAACAACTACACAAACATCACAGCTGGAGTCAAGACCCAGATCTACTTCACTACAAAGGCAGCACCACAGCAAGCATTTTCAACCAAAGCGCCAGATCTACTTTACAGCAAGCATTTATTTTATATTATATATATATATATATAAGATTCTTTTTTTTTTTGTTTTTTTTTTGTTTTTGGTGAACAAACAACAGCACCTCACACTCACAGCCGCACCCCAGCACCCAACCTCAACCAAGCCAGACCACCCTCTAAACAGAACCGATCACCCCGACAGCACCGAGACAACAGAGCATGATCACCATTAGCTCCAATCAAACCCGATCACCACAACAACACAAACAACAGTAACAACGCCGGAGTTTGAACACAAGAACCGAACCCGATCCAAGCACACACAAACTGTAGAGGAGATCGGGACATGATACTCAAACCCGAGTCTCTACAGCACCAATTCCAAGCACCCCAGCATCACCCAAGCCCCGGATCCGAACCCCCCAAGCAACACCAGTCAGTTGACCAGGGAAGCTACCAGCAGCTCGAGATCGGCCCCGATCTGATCCGATCACAGTCCACCAAGGAGAAGGAAAGAGAGGGACGACGGGGATGGAGAGTTGACGGATCCAGAGTTGACCGAGTCACCTCTTACCAGTGAAGGCAAAGGGAGAACAAAGGAAGACAATGAAGCCAAAGACGAAGATCTATCTTCACGGAGAAGGAAGGGCTGCCCAAAGGGATAGCCACTTCTACACCCTGTTTTTCAGAGAAAAACGAGAGGAGAGAAGAAAATATGTTTGCAAACATGTTTCTTAAATGACAGAAAAAAAAAAGTATTTTATCAATTATTTAATTAAGAAACCTGAACAATTAATACAAATTAAATACTAAATTTTGTGACAGATTATATTATTTGTCAATACGTTTTAGAGCATAATTTACATTCAAAATTTTCTATAAAAAAATTTGAGTCAATACTTTAATATTTTAAAAGTAATTTATCACAGATAATTTTTTAATTTGTGACAGAAAATTAATTTACAATAAAAAAAAATAAATATTAATTTGTGACAAAAATAAATAAATATTAATTATTTATTTATTAGGTCACAAATCTAATTGATACTTTATTTGTGACCTAAGAATGAGTTTAAAAAAAACACCACCTAAAGAAATTGATACTGCCATTTATTTTAGAAACATATTTTGTTATTTCACCAAAACTCAATCACTATCTTTTCTCCATCTTTTACTCGTTCTCTACCAATTTTTCACAAAAAAAAAATAAAAAAATTGTCTCAAAACTCTTCTCTTCAACTTCTCACATTGGACTCTCTTCTTTGGCAAATACGGGAAAGTTTTCTTTTGGATTCCCTCTAGCAAATCGCTTCCTCTGCCTTCACCTATAGATTCTGGGTTTTGATAGAAATTTCAATTGGTAAGGTTTTCTTAACTTAATTGAGGTTTTCTTAATTCAATTGATTCTTAGGATTTAATATCTAATGATATCTGAGTATGGTTATTTCAATTGATTCTCCTCAAGCCTACTCTCACCTATACTAACTCAGTCCTGGTCTTTCTTTGTTACTCCTCCTATGTGCTCTGGTTTGGTCTTTTGTATTTTCTCCATGTGCTCTGGTCTTTCTTTGTGACTCCGCCTGTTGTATCTGCTGTCTTATGATTTATGGCTTATATGTGATATAAATAGTATGTTTCATGAATTTAAAGTTGGCTCTTGGTTTCGGGGTGTAGTAAAGAAATTTTTCTTGAATACCAAAGGAAGGTAGTGGTTAGGATGACATTGGGTTTGTTCAGTTCCTACAATCCTGGCAACTGAGAAAAAAAAAACCCATAAAAAGAATAAGAAAATAGCAACTGGGTTTGGCTTAAAAATTCATATAAAATTTTTTTAAAAGTTTTTATGATGAGTAAAAAAAAAAAAATGGTAATAAACAGAGGATGGGTGTGGGGACAGCATGCTTGGAGTGGTGCGTGAAATTAAACCTACAATGTTTCCTATGCAAACAACAAGTGTGTCTAGCAAGGGAAAGTGGATTGGGGAACAAGTTGATAAACCATAACCCATTTATGTTTCTATTCAATCATCAATACACAATGCTCTATACTATGTTTTTTTTCCTTTTTTTTTTTTTTTTGTGTTTTAATAAATACCCTATCGCCATACTCACTTGCTCATAAAATTATATACATATATATTGTGTAATGCCCATGTCACAGACGATTAAAGAATTATACCCCATCACAGTGTGTCCATATTTGTAGTTGATTAATTGATCCGAAGGCTGGTTTTGCTTGCACCAAATATGGCCTTTATAGAAGCAATACCTAGGTAGAGATTGTTTAGCTCTTTTTCAATAACAAGTTCCCTTCAACTTGGTTACAGAGAAATCAAGATAATATATCCTTCAACTCATGGCCATCCCAAATATGCGGGTGTCATGAACATCCAACCTACACAACCTTACCCTTCTAATTCATATACATCTGCCGCTCATGGCACCCCCTCAACGTGATGGTCAACCGGCCTTGGCCACTGCTGCGATGACCCAGCTAATTCCTTGATTACTTGTTGTTGTCCCTGTGTTACCTTTGGACGGATTGCTGAGATAGTCAACAAGTGTACCGTATGTAAGCATTTTTACTAATAAAAAATACACATAAAAAACTATGTGTTAATATTTGAAATGTAAATTTTTTTCTTTTGTTTTTTAAGTTTTGGCTTAAGCTGCAGCAAAGGTTTGTTTAAATTTTGGCTTAAGCTGCATCAAAGGTAAAGGAAATTATTTTTTATAGACAAAACAAGATCCTGAAGGAAGGGTGCCAAATAAGATAATGATATTTAAGGCCACTTACACTAGGAAAAAGGACAAGCCTACTGACCCAACAATTGCAAATGCAATGGTAATACTTTCTTCATTATGCTTTTTTTTTTTTCTAGATTCTACTTTGATAAGTAATATATTTTGAAATTGAGATGATTATTTGTGATGATGTTGGATGAAGTAGTTTGGATGGTTGATATGACATAAATTATCGAAGTGTTATTTAATTGTCTATGTTTGAACAATTAGAATTAAATATCCACCAAGTGATATGAATATTTTAAAATGTGTAAATAACTATATGTTTACCTTTATAGTGTAAAATTATATTGTTGATTAATTGAGTTTATATTTTAGTCTTAATAAATGTGTAATGAATGCACGGTGAACAAGTCTTATGTAGGGTATTGGATGTTCCTCATACTTGTATTTAATACTTTGTCAAATTTCAAAACTTAATGAATTTTAGTCCTGAAAAGCTCCCGACATTATTATAATTGGATATGTGCTAAACTATATGTATATGGAGTTTATTCATTAAAATTGACTTAATTTTTGTAACTATAATTTTGTTGCTTAGCTTTTGTTATTTTAGATATATGAATTTTGCCTATCTATCTATATTTTTTACAGAACTGAATGGATGAGCTCGTTACAACCCAACCTAGTGCATATACAAATGAAATCTTAAGTCAAGTTATGGGTGAAGTTATTGGTTCGAAGGCTGATATATCTACTCTAACTTAAAGTCTTGGGGTCAGTCGATAAAAAAAAAAGAAGGTAAAAACTCTTATCATAATGAGACATTAAAAATGTTGGAGGATGAGAGAATCCAAAGAGAGGCAGTAAAGGAAAAGATAAAATATCTTGAGACTGAAATAAATGGGTTGAGATCCAAATTAACTTAAAGAGATGGAGGAATTGAAATCTCAGTTTGACTCATTTTTGGTGATGTTTCCACACAACTTCCAAATTCATATGATTCTATATTTCATTAGTGGATTTTATAGTTTTATTTAGCTTAGAACATTTTTTAATTTCATCATGTGGTTAGATTGATAGTCTATATCGACTTTCATTATCTTAATTATTTCTTATATTAAATTTGAAATATTAAGTATAATATTTTTTATGATTTGATCTCAAGTTAAATATAGGTATTATATATCTTTTTTATAAAGATTTATCAATTTTATCGTAAAAATAGATTTTTTTGACAATATAATAGAATTACTTATAAATATAATTATAACTATTATACTGCTATCAAAGTAGAGACTAAAAAAGTCTTAAATTTGAAATATTACTAAGAATGCGTACAGTGACGCAGTTTTAGAATAATCACTGTCACTAAGTTTGCTTATAGTGACACAATTTCATATTGTTAACTGTCACTAAGTTTATGTAGAGTGACCTAAATTAAGGTAATTTATTGTCACTAGATTTGTGAATAATGACACAAGTTTTAAACAATTAATTGCCACTAAATATACATATAGTGACACTAATTGCATACTATGAACTGTCACTAAAATTGTATACAGTAACACAAATTGCACATGACTAATGGTCACAAAGTTTGTATACAGTGACACAATTTTTGTACGATTAACTATCACTAAGTTTGTATATAATGACACAATTTTCAGATGATTAAGTGTCATTAAGTTTGTATATAGTGAGAGATTTTTCTAATGATTAATAGTCATTATATTTGTAAATAGTGGCATAATATTTAAATAATAAATTATCACTAAATATGTGTATAGTGATAAATTTTTAAATAGTTAACTTCACTAAGTTTATGTAGAGTGACCTAAATTAAGGTAATTTATTGTCACTAGATTTGTGAATAATGACACAAGTTTTAAACAATTAATTGCCACTAAATGTACATATAGTGACACTAATTGCATACTATGAATTGTCACTAAAATTGTATACAGTAACACAAATTGCACATGACTAATGGTCACAAAGTTTGTATACAGTGATACAATTTTTGTACGATTAACTATCACTAAGTTTGTATATAATGACACAATTTTCAGATGATTAAGTGTCATTAAGTTTGTATATAGTGAGAGATTTTTCTAATGATTAATAGTCATTATATTTGTAAATAGTGGCATAATATTTAAATAATAAATTGTCACTAAATATGTGTATAGTGACAAATTTTTAAATAGTTAACTGTCACTAAATTAGTGCATGTGATAAAAATATTATTTCGTCACTCATTAAGGTTTCCTAATAATGTGTCACTAAAAGTCATTGTTTGTGACACATAAAATTCTTTCACTAACTATAGTGACGAGATGACTTTAACCGTCACTAGTACTTTTTGTGACGGGTTAAATATGACAATTTTATAGTAACACTTTTTATGTCACAATATTGATATTGTGACAAATTTTTCTTTTCTAGTGGCAAATATTTTTTCTCACTACAGGTCAGTTTTCTTGTAGTGAATGAAGAAGAAATAAGAGAAGAAGAAAAGGATGAAGAATTTTATGAAGCCATTAAATGTTTAATGATGACAATTCAAGCATTAGTCCATGTGCTAAATGAGTTTATGGTTGTTATTCGTTCTAATCGTATTGAACGTCCATTAACTCGACCACCAATAGCTACATCTAGATACAATTATATACACAAAGTATTGCATGGGGATCCTAATATTTTTCGACAATTATATTGGATGTATCCAGATGTGTTTCGAAAGTTATGCAGCATTATCACAGAAAAAGCACTTATACAAGATGCAAGATTTATTTGTGTAGAAGAAATGCTTGGCACATTTTTACTATTTGTTTGCCAAAATAGTCATTATTGCCAAACTCGTGATACAATTGGCCGATCACATTTTAGTGCTAGTAAGAACTTCAACAAAATTTTGAAGGCATTGAATACAATTGCACCAGAGTTGATGGCCAAACCTAGTCCTACAGTGCCGGCTAAAATAAGGGAGAGTACACGATTTTACCCACATATACTTTAAGGTAAATGTTGCACTTTTTATATTTAATTAATTATCAACTATATACATATTTTCATGTAATACATTGATTTTAAAAATAGTCTAGTCTTTTTTTTTTAGAGTTGTCAAAATAGTCTATTCTATAGCCAATGTACTATGTGATCATAAATTTACTAGTCAAGTAAATAAGCATAAAGAGAGAGTGACTTGTATAGTAGTTCATATGCATAATTATAATTATAGAAGTTAGAACTATTATTATATTTTACAAATATATAAACATTTGGATTTTGTTTATATATTATTATATTTTATTAATATATAAACTTTTGATTTCTTTCGAAATTGCATTGGAGCTATTGATGGTACACATATTCCAGCAATGATAGCTGAACTCTATATAAGTAGCTATCACCATCGTCATGGAACAATATCACAAAATGTATTTGCAGTATGTAACTTTGAATGGAATTCATATATGTGCTTAGCGGGTGGCAAGGTTCAGTGCATGAGTCACAAGTGCTGAATGATGCTTTACCAAGGAGAAACGGTCTTAAAGTGCCACATGGTATTTATATATTTATTTTAATTATAATCTTTTGGTTAGTAAATTAATTTGATATTAGGTTGTACGTTGCATACTAATTGCATATGCATTGAAATAGGTAAATATTTTTTAGTGGATTGTGAATTTCCAAATCGATACCAATTCTTAGCTCCATTTAGAGGTGTCCGATATTATCTCCAAGATTTTGGTGGACAAGGTCATGACCCTCAAAATAAAGAGGAGTTGTTCAACCTTCGTCATTCTGCCTTAAGAAATGTTATTGAAAGGATATTTGGTATGCTTAAATTAAGATTCACAATTTTTAAATTCACATCTCCATTCCCATATAGGACACAATCAGAGCTAGTGTTGGTTTGCGTAGGACTACACAATTTTCTTCGCAAGGAATGTCGGTCTGATGAATTTTCAGTTGAGCCGGACAACGGATCTTCATCATCTTCATCATTACCGGTGAATGAAGAGGAATTTGAACAAGTTTTTCAAACACGAGAGCAATAACGAGAGAGTGCTAACCAATGGAAAGCTAGTATAGTTGCAGAGATGTGGGAAAACGCTAGGTACAATGCAAACAATGAGCAATGAAATGTGGAATAATTTTTTTTGAACTTTTGTCTAGCACATTATTTTATTTTAATTTACATAAAAATACAAATTATCTTGAAGTTGTTAGTTATATTTTGGGGTTTGAGATTGGATTGTCAAAATGAGCAATTTTATTTTGTATGATGAACTTGAATATATATTTTTCGATCAATCTCATGATGAAGAGAAGTTAATTTTTTTTTTTTTAGTATTGATGTTATTATAATAAAATGAAAGGCTCCATGTAATTTATTGGTAACTGATAAATTATCAAATTATCTAATACACAATCAATTGTTTTTAAGACAAATCATCATTCAAAATCTATTGAATTCCATATAATTCTGGGTAAAAGTATGTGTAAAAGTCTATAAACTATGTATAGAAGTCATTCAAAATCTATATAAAATCTATAGAATCTGTAAATTCCACCATAATCCTTCACTTAAAAAAACAATCCATCAAACTCCAATAGATTCTATATTAAATACACCCCCTTAATATTTTATTTTATTTAAAAATAAAATAATTAATTTTTTTAAAAAAAAAAACTAATGAGGAAAGACGATGAATGACAAGCCTCTAACCTACTATCTTACGCTAGGCGGCCTGCCGACAACCCCACGGTAGCTTTCCAGTTGAGGCTTTCCCCGCTGAAAGACTTCCGTGAAGGTAAGCTGTTACTTATTATGAAAATCTGAGTAAAATTTTTTTTTTTATTATTTTTTTTTACAAAACTACTTTATTAAAATTTTGGCAACATAACGGCTGCATTTTGAAATATTCCCATTACCTGCAAAACAGTTTAAAAGCACTTCTAAATATCAAATACTTTCTCCACTACCCATAGGACTTCAGGTCCATCACAAAAAGGCAACACAAAATCATCCACAAAATTTAAGTAACTGAAATAGACAAATCAAATCTTTAAATAAAATACCCATGCACTAAAACAAATGATGATTATATGAGGTATTCTTCAAAATAAAATTTTACATGAGTATTACAATTAAAACATAATACATATTCTTAAAACGGTCACAGCAATGTCTGACTAGTTTTGCTGGTCTTGGGAGTCCCTGCAACATCTGCACCTGTACTTGGGAGGTTGGTTTATAAAACATAAAAATATAATGAGCTAAACGAGCTCGATGAGTGTTAATAGGTTTCTAAACAATTTAATCTTTCTAATTAAACCTCACTGAAAACTGTACTGAATAGAATAGTAATCTATTTTCTGAAATCTGAACTGAAATGAATAATAATCTGTTTTCAGAAAACTATACTGAAATGCATAATAATAAAATCTTTCCTGTTTTCATGAAAACTATACTAAAATGAATAATCATAAGACTTTTTCCTGTTTCCTGAAATATACTGAAATAAGTAATAATAATACTTTTTCTATTTTTTGAAACAATGTACTGAAATCTATTTCCTAAAAACTATACTGAAATTTATTACATGGAAACTATACTAAAATCTGTACTGAAAGCTATCCTGAAATCTATTTCCTAAAATCAATATACTAAAATCCATAATAATGAAACTTTTTCTGCTTTCTGAAAACAGTACTGAGATATATAGCATAATAATAAAACTTTTTCTGTTTTCTTGAAAATTCTGAAATGAATAATAATAATACTTTTCTTGTTTCCTGAAAAACTGTACTGAAATGCATAGTAATAAAACTTATTCTGTTTCCTGGAAAATAATATACTGAAATCTGTATTCTGAAAACAATGTACTGAAATCTTTTTCATGAAAACTGTTTCCTGTTTCCTAAAAATACTTTAAATGAATAAAAATCTGTTTTCTGAATACTGTACTAAAAAGCAATCTGTTTCATAAAAACTGTTCTAAAATCTGTTTTCTGAAATTTAGCCAAGCATAACGTACAAATAATTCTTTAATAAATACTAAAGCTTAAGCAAAGCATATATTCAATTATTTCTGTAAATTTAATATCCTGCATTGAAAATCTGTAAAATATTTCTGGCTTGGTTTCTATATCTGAAACTCCCAGTGGAACCCATAAAGCTCTGACTCATAGGACGACTAACTAGCGCCGTACCATATGAATGGGGTCAGAAGGCGACTAAACTGGCATTGCTCACTGTGACATCTGAAATAAGGGTCACGAGGCTACTAAACTAGCGCCGCTCACCGTGACATCTGAAATAAGACATCTTACTGGCTATGTGGCGGAATTCTGCATCGCCTACATATAGCGAGATAACACCCCATAAGTGTGAGGGCGACTCACTGGACACGACAGACTCAATCCCCAGGTTAGTGACATGCCCTCCCAACACTTGCCCCACACAAATAGAGTATTCCGTCCGGGTCATAATCTGTATCTCTGTTTCTGTTCTGATGGGTAGTCCATGGGTTTTAAAAATTATTTTCTTTACTTTAGAACTAACTTTTAAATCTAAAAGTATGAAATATACATAAAACATATTTCTTTAATAAATACTAAAACATTTGCTCAAGTGAATATAAACTCAAAATTTTTAAAATATAAAAATACCTTAATTGAAATACACTTAGGGCATTAATTCTATTTAAATTATAAAACACATATAAATAAATAAATGTATATAAAATCATAAATAATTCAATCAAACTTTGAAACATACTAAAGTACATTTCAATCAAAAATATGATTTTACACTCACTTGAATAAAAATAATAACTTTCTATAAATTTTCATAAAACATATTATAAAACTTGAAATGCACTTTTCATAAATAGTTTGAATACTCACTTAAAACATATTACTAAAATAAAACTTGCTTTGCATAAAATAGCTTAAACATTCACTTAAATAAAATAGTTTAAACACTCACATAAAACATATTATTAAAATGAAATTCGCTTTGCATAACATAATTTTAAACATTCACTTGAATAAAATAATTTAAACACTCATTTAAAACATCTCACTAAAATAAAATTTGTTTTGCATAAAATAGGTTTAACACTCACCTTTTTCATTATTAACTCCCCGAGCACCACTCCGATTTTCCTACACGTTTTCACATTTTCCTTTTTAGAAAATATCACACTCAAACTCAATCACACAATCACTTGCACAAGAGCAATTAAAATCATCCAAATCACTTAAAACAATTTCCTAATTCCTATGACGTTGTTTTGGCCATAACTTGACCATTTTATTTCTAATTCTTTTCCTTCAAGTTCCTACATTTAAGTGTAATATTTAGACACATTCTTAGATATAAAATTTACCCAATTAAATCACATATCATTTTAGCCCTTCACAAGAGCCCATGTCACCATTTACTTTCAACACTTAACACTTTCTTCTTTTCTTTTCAATTTCTATCACTTCCTCCAATATTACCACACTTGAATAACCATTATTACATATTAACATGAAGAAAAATATAACTTAAACATCACACACATGGCTGCCCAAAACTTCATCATACATTCACTAAAAATATTCTTTATATTTCTTAGCATAAATTGCATGAAAATTACACCAATTTCTATACTAGTGCCCTAACATGCATAGATTAAAATTTTCAAATAAAATCACACCAAAACCCTAGCTTGACCACATGCTAATATTTATCAACTTAACATACATGACTTTTCTTTGCTTAGTAACATCAATTTCAACATCATCCAACTTGATTTAAACTAATTATAACTTCAATTCAAATTTAATTCAAAAATTCCCAAAAACTAGTAATTCAACTTAACACCTTATGACATTAAATACTCTTGCTTCGCTTGGATACTTATTTGATGTCTTAATCCCTAAATTCATGCATCAAAATTATCACCCAAGCACTAAGAATAAAAAACACCAAGAGTTTATTTCACAACTCATGAAATTAGTGTACTTACCATTTGATTCCAACTTGATATGGTTGAATCTTGCTTCTAGACTTGTAAAGGAGATTTGTATGGCCTTGAGAACCCTTGAAAATGGCTTGGAAATGCCTTGGAATTCTTTCTCCTCTTCTCTCCTCCTTGGCCGAACCTCCCTCTTTTTCTTTCTTTCTTGGCCGACTTCCTCCTCTCATTTCCTTTCTTCACTTCATTTGATTTCTTTCATGACATATTTATTTAGTTCCTTAACTCTTGCCCTTAAAATATCTTGAATTTTACAAGTGTGCCATTAGTTAGTTATGTTGAAATTTGATTGGTTAAACTCTAATGGTACTCTAATGGCTAGTTGGTTTTCAACTAGTTTCATAAAAATCCCTTTCCATAAAAATCCACTTACCTTAATTTTTATTTGTCCATACGGCTAACCTTAATTAATCCACTTGTAACCTTATGTTTAATCCACCTAAATAAATTTTCCACCACATTTAAAACTCCAATTAAATTACAACACCTAAATTACTCTTCCATCAACCAATAAAATTATACCAACTCATTTAAAACACCAATTAAATTACACCATCTCATGTGTCACCAAATATTTAATTATTTAACTTCCAAAAATATCCCTAATACTTCGAATTTATGGGAATTTTGATCCCTACCGTGTTGGTTGATTTTCTTTGTTTTAAAATTTTGATAGGTTATGTATCTTAGAAGAAAATATAAGGAAAAAAAATGATCAAAGTTAAAATGGTCGACGCAATAGCTAAATCCATACTTCACGTGAATTGTTTTGCTATTCTTTTTTTTTTTTCCTTCTACGGTATTTGTGTTAAATGGTTATTCTGTGATTTTTAAAAAGATTTTTGAAGAAAAACTTACCAGAATCTTAAAACTAGTTGGGTACAAGTAATAAGCCGCCTGATTTTGCAAATGTTTTTGCAGTGCTCTTCTAAGCTAATGCTATGCGGGAGTTATTTTGATATTGGTAGGAAAATTATCGGATAAGTTTTACAGTCTTTTTCTTATGAAGAAAGATTTTGCAAAAACGAAAAAAAAAAAACTAGTTTACGTGATATAACATGATTCCCAAAACTTTTTAGACATCTAATAATTACGTTTGCAGGAAACTTGAAGATAATGTAATATTAATTGAGATCAAACTGATAGGACCTATGTAATAAAACTATCAACTTCACTACCACAGCAGCATGACCCAATAATTTTTAGTTATGTTCAAACACTAAAGGAAAAATATATAAAAAAAAAAACCTACAACAACTGGGAATAATATAATATGATGACAGTGACAAACTAGATATGAATTAAAAATATGCATATCTATTTATTTTTTTGCATTGTTTCTTCACTACAAATGTACAAATCAGGAAGAAATTTCAAAACTTGAGGACAAATAAAAATTCATAAGCACCGTGACTCTAGTGATTCTTTGCTGATATTGTTTTTAACTATTCAGGAGAATTTTCGTAATTTTGAATGTTAAATATAAGAAATATTTTCAAAATATATCCATGTAGAATCTACAAATTATAGATTGCCATGTGGGCATATAATGTTATAAGGGAGAATGTTGAGTCGGTTTTGTTCTTCTATAATTTATCAAGACAATTAAGCCTAATATAGGTAATTATATATAGAGAGTTACTCATAAAAAATAAAGCTAATTAAACAAGTTTTACTATTATCGATTACTTGTCTATCTAAGAAGACAATTTAGACAATAGGAAGAGTATAACAAGACACGATAAGGTCTCCGTAAATGACAGCCCCTAACTTACTATCTCCCATTAGGTAGCCTGCCGGCACTCCACTGTAGCTTCCCAGTCGAGGCTTGCCTCGCTGGAAGGCTTCCACGAAGCTAAGCCATTTTTTATAGCTGAAAATCTGAGTAGGAAATTTTTTATTTTTTATACAAAACTATTTTATAAAAATTTTAGCAGAATCTCCTCTGTTTTTCTGAGATTACCAAATCTTGGAGACCTGCATAAAAACTTGAACACTTCTATAATTTTTCAAATCTCAACTACTGTGGACCTCCGGTTCATCTCCACAAACCACAACTCAAACAGTTTAATATTAAAATTAACAATTATAAAAAATAAATAAATCAAATCTTTAAATAAAATACTTATACACTTAAAACAATATTAAAATACAAACTTAACAATTTAAAATATTATATATGCTTGTAAAACAGTCATAGCATCCTCTGATTGGTCCCGCTGTTCTTCTGCGTCCCTGCAGTGTTTGCACTTGTACCTGTACCTGTACCTAGGAGGTTAATTTAAAAACATAAAACTATAATGAGCTAAACGAGCTCAGTGAGTGTTATCATTTTTCTAAACAATTCTAATATTTCTGAATTAACCTCCCGAAAACTTTACTGAAAAGGATAGAATCTTATTTTCTGAAATCTATACTGAAATAACTAGTAATCTGTTTCCAATAAAAACTGTATTGAAATCTCTTTTATAAAAACTATTCTGAAATATATATATTAAAATCTTTCTCATAAAATTATATTGAAATTTACTTTATGAAAATCTTACTGAAGTTTATTTCCTGAAAACTATTCTGAAATCTAAACAGAAAACTATTCTGAAATCTAATCTCTAAAAGCTTAAAGCTAAAAATATATACATATACTTTCACTTTACTAAAAATTGAAAAGCTGAGAATATATGATAACTTTTATTTTTTTGAAAACTAAAAAGCTGATATAACACACACACACACACACACACAGATATATATATATACATATACGTTTCTTCTGCTAAAAACTAAAAAAAACATACTTTACTGAAAATACTTTTCTACTAAAACTTCTCTGATAAAACTTTTCTAATAACATAGTTTTCTAATGATATTCTTCTGATAAAATACTTTTCTGATAATAAACTTTCTGAAAACTTATTCTGTACTGAAGATAATAATAATATGTTTTCTAAATCCTGTACTGAAATCTGTTTTTCTGAAAATCTAGCCAAGCCTAACGTATAAAACTCTTAATTTAATATTATGTACTCATAATCTGAAAATATTTCTGGCTTGGCTTCTGTATCCGAAAACTCCCAATGGACCCCTAAGCTGAGCTGAACTCATAGGTCGACTAACTGCACTGTACTATATAAGTAGGTCACAGGGCGACTAACTGCGCTGTCCACTGTGACATCTAATATAAGTCACGAGTCGACTAACTGATGCGCTCAACGTGACATCTGATAAAAGACATCTCACTGTCTATGTGCGGAATGCTGCGTCGCATACATATAGCGAGACAACACCCAAATGTGTGGGCGACTGACGGACTCGACAGACTCAACCCCCTTGGAGTTAGCGGACTGTCCCCCCTTAATTTGCCACACACAAATGGGGTGTACCGGCCGGGTCTAACTGCCGATAACTGATCTGATAATCTGATAATCCATAGGGTAATCCATGGGTTTGAAAACTATTTTCTTTATTTTGAAAACTAACTTTTAATCAAAAGCATGGGAAATATTTAAAACATATTTTTCTTTAAATGAATATAAATTCTAAATTTCTGAGATATAAAAATACTTTAATTAAAATACACTTGAGCATAAATTCTATTTAACTTGTAAAACTCATATAAATATATAAATGTATATAAAATTACCAACACTTCAATCTAACTTGAAAACATATTGAAGAATATTAAATCAAAACATAATCTTATTATTACTTAAATAAAACCATAACTTGCTATAAATTATCATAAAAAATATTATAGAAATAAAATATACTTTGCTTAAAAATAATTTTACACTCACTGGTTTCTAGTTTTCCTCTAGGCTTAGTGCTCTGGTTCCTTCGTCTCATTGCATTTCTACATAATTTTATTTTCTCCCATACTATGGAGATTTCTCCCTAAAGTAATATATTTCAATCAATCATTAATATAAATATTACAACTCAATTAATCTACTTAAAACTCATGCCACTATTACTCAATTATAGGCAAACTAATGCACTAATATATATGTTATTCATTCTCCATTCACATATCCTTGCTCATTAATTATTTAAGGCCATCAAAAGCACTTAAATCTACCCACAAGTATACTAAAGCACATGTCTTTCACAAATCAGACCAATGCTCAACAACTTTGATTACTTTAATTTTGTAGGAATTAATAAGCAAATTATGCCCAACAAATTCGTTTCACTAAATGCTCCCATGAAAAGTAAAACAACAGCATCATCATGGACAATCATTATCTACAAAAGTAGGTCCATATTGTACTAATCAAAACTTTTAAATAACAAACACTATGCAATAACACCAGCGACAAACTTCATTTAACAAAAACAGTATACATTCTAGTACTGTCAACTTATTGTTTCATTCTCAAGCATAGTGAGCAAAACCAACTACATATAATTTCTTCTTCAATTCTTTTTCAACTTCTTCATATAATAACACCACCGATTACATGTAATTTACTATAAACCATGTCAACTTAACATAAGTGAATTTCTTTCACTTAACAACATCAAATTCAACTTCATTAAACTTGATTAAACTAATTATTCGAATTAAATTTCAAAAATTCTCAAAACTAATGATTCAATTTTATTTTAAACAATTTCTACAACTCTTATCAACCACCAAACACAACGTCACAACAAAACTCATAATACAATTCTCTAATTTGAGAATCATTTTGATTTCTTACTTAACGATTTCAAATTCATACTATTAATTAACTCAAAAATACTCCAATTACATAAATAATATATCAATTAATTAATTTAAACTTAAAATCATAAAATCCCCAAAATTTACTTTACTAATTTCTTGATTTTCATTCTAATCAATTCCAATTAAACTAATTTCAAATAAAAACATCATCAAATTCAAAAATCTCTAAAATCAACAAAACCCATCATCAAAATCATCACCCAAACATCCAATTTCACTCTATATTCAACACTCAATTTCAAACACTAATCAAACCTCAATCAATTTCTAAGATCAATTCAATTTCCTTTTATGCTCAACAATCAAAACCCCAACACAATTTAATTTCATCAAATTCAAAACAATTAACTTTCATTAAACTTATAAATCACTCACCCAAATTCCTCTTGGTTTTCCTCTTCCTCCCCTTCTTCTTGCTGGACCGAACCTCTCTTCTCTTCTTTCTCTTTTCTTTTTTTTTCTTTTTCTTCTTTTTCTTTTTCTGATTTGGCCGACTACTGTTTCTTCTCTCTCTTCTATTCTTCGGCCACCAGCTACTCTCTCCTTCTTCCTCTTCTTTCTTCTTCTTCCTTCCTTCTCCCGCTGCTCACTTCTTCTCTTTCTCTTCCTTCTCCTCTTCGATTTCTGCTCTGTTTTCTCTTCTTCTCCTGCTGGCTGCTACTCTCTTCTTCTTCGGCCGGACATGCTTCTTCTTGTCTTCCTTCTTCTTCTTTTGCTGGTTCTTCTTCCTCTCTTCTTCTCTTCGGCCGAAGCTCTCTCTTCTTCCTTCTCAATTTTTCTGGATTCTTCCTCTCTCGTCTCTCTCTCTGTTTTTTTCCCTTAAATTTTTCTGATTTCATTCATATATATATATATATATATATATATATATATATATATATTACTTATCTCTAATTGTAATTTGCCCCTTTACATTTTAAAATTATAACATGACCACAATATACAATTTAATCACATGAATTTGATCCACAATCTTGTAACTTACAAATTAATCTATAACAATCCACTAACTCTTTTCCACAAAAATTCATTTCAATTTACTTTTCCATCAATTAATTAAATTAGAATCACATATCATAAAAATATAATTTAACTTCCAATAAATATTCTTAATATTACAATTTATGGAAATCTTTACTATGTTCTCCAAAACTTATAATTTAAATTTCTTATCTACTTTATGGAACCTTATTAATCATATGAAACCATTTCAGATATTTTTCGAGTCTCTGATACCCTTTTCGGAAACTTTCGGATCTATTCAATAAGTTCCACTATAGTACAGCAAAATCAATTCTGGAAAAATATATTACAATACATGTACGTATACAGTACAAACTATCGGGAGAGTGTATTATAGTAAACCTACAACGTAACATCGAGAACATACTAAAGAGGGGATGACGTCAGATAAAAAGTAAATATATGTTTTATATGAAATGTCTTGTTTACACAATACAATTCGTAATTATTAAAAATAAAATTTATCTCGTTCTCCCTATGTTATTGCATTACATTGTTAATGAGATCAAATTATTCAACATGTTCAGAGAGAGGGTTTTTTCGTTGCACAATTGTTCCAAAGCTTTTCGCTCTTGGCCAGAACAATTGATGGATCAACTTCTTTGTGATAAGGAAGAGTTACTACCAAAAACACGTCATGGCAAGGTCGTCCGACCGCAACAAGGCTACTACAGCAAGAGGCGGTGAGTGTTCCATCTCCGAATAAGGTTCCAACGATCTCAACGCCACACTCTATCGGCAACATTGCCGCACATTGCTCCAAGAATTTGTGGGTGCTCGATGCCAACGGGGGCAGAAGACTAGCTTCTCCCATATTTTGAGTTGCAAGCACAGGAGATAGCATGACTATTTCGCTAAAAAAGAAAAAAGCTACTAAGAACGAGTAGGATGGATTCGGCGGGTTTTCTATTTCCTTTCTCGATGGTATAGAATGGTTGGTAAAAGACTCTTTTATAGGAGTCACAAAAAGATGGGTTATTTTTTTAAATCGTTTAATGAACTGATATTCTTAACTTCATATTTATTTAATTTATATTAACCATTATATGGGTAGTGTTTCAATTGATATAAAGTTATTGTAGTAGGAAAAAAAACCTTCATCAATCATTTAAATATTTAATGAACTCAATATAAACACCATCTAACAATGCAAAATGCTAGTGTACTGGATCCCCACAGTATTGGTTGATTTTCTTTGTTTTAAAATTTTGATAGGTTATGTATCTTAGAAGAAAATATAAGGAAAAAAAATGATCAAAGTTAAAATGGTCAACGCAATAGCTGAATCCATACTTCACGTGAATCGTTTTGCTATTCTTTTTTTTTCCTTCTACGGTATTTGTGTTAAAAGGTTATTCTGTGATTTTTAAAAAGATTTTTGAAGAAAAACTTACCAGAATCTTAAAACTAGTTGGGTATAAGTAATAAGCCGCTTGTTTTTGGAAATGTTTTTGCAGTGCTCTCGTAAGCTAATGTTGTGCGGGACTTATTTTGATTTAGGTAGGAAAATTATGGGATAAGTTTTACAGTCTTTTTCTTACGAAGAAAGATTTTGCAAAAAAGAAAAAAAAAACTAGTTTACCTGATATCACGATTCCCAAAGCTTTTTAGACATCTAATGATTACGTTCGCAGGAAACGTGAAGATAGTGTAATATTAATTGAGATCAAACTGATAGGACCTATGTAATAAAACAATCAACTTCACTACCACAACGGCATGAGCCAGTAATTGTTAGTTATGTTCAAACACAAGAGGAAAAATATAAAAAAAAAACCTACAACAACTGGGAATAATATAATATGATGACAGTGACAAACTAGATATGAATTAAAAATCTGCATATTCTATTTATTTTTTTCCATTGTTTCTTCACTCTATACAAATGTACAAATAAGGAAGAAATTTCAAAACTTGAGGATAAATAAAGATTCATAAGCACCGTGACTCTAGTGATTCTTTGCTGATATTGTTTTTAACTATGCAGGAGAATTTTCGTAATTTTGAATGTTAAATATAAGAAATATTTTCAAAATATATCAATGTAGAATCTACAAATTATAGATCGCCATGTGGGCATATAATGTTGTAAGGGAGAATGTTGAGTCAGTTTTGTTCTTCTATAATTTATCAAGACAATTAAGCCTAACATAGGTAATTATTTATAGAGAGTTACTTATAAAAAAAAACAACCAATTAAACAAGTTTTACTATTATCGATTACTTGTCTATCTAAGAAGACAATTTAGACAATAGGAAGAGTATAACAAGACACGATAAGACCACTGTAAACCTGTAACGTAACATCGAGAACATAGTAAAGAGGGGAGGACGTCGGATAAAAAGTAAATATATGTTTTATATGAAATGTCTTGTTTACACAACACAATTCGTAATTATTAAAAATAAAATTTATCTCGTTCTATCTATGTTATTGTATTACATTTTTCATGAGATCAAATTATTCAACATGTTCAGACGGAGGGTTTTTTCTTTGCACAATCGTTCCAAAGCTTTTCGCTCTTGGCCAGAACAATTGAAGGATCAATTTCTTTGTGATAAGGAAGAGTTACTGCCAAAAACTCATCATGGCAAGGTCGTCCGACCGCAACAAGGATACTACAACAAGAGGCGGTGAGTGTTCCATCTCCGAATAAGGTTCCAATTATCTCAACGCCACACTCTACCGGCATCTTGGCCGCACATTGCTCCAAGAAATTGTGAGTGCTCGATGGCAACGGGGGCAAAAGACTAGCTTCTCCCATATTTTGAGCTGCAAGCACAGGAGATAGCTTGACTATCTCGCTAAAAAAGAAAAAAACGATTAAGCACGAGTAGGTCCCAACATCTGCCATTACTTTATAAAGATGGTGTTTTATATTTCTTTCCTACTAAAATGGATTCGACGAGTTTTCTATTTCCTTTCTCGATGGTATAGAATGGTTGGTAAAATACTCTTTTATAGGAATCACAAAAAGATGGGTTATTTTTTTTAAATCGTTTAATGAACTGATATTCTTAACTTCATATTTATTGAATTTATATTAACCATTATATGGGTAGCGTTTCAATTGATATAAAGGTATTGTTGTAGGAAAAAAAACCTTCATCAATCATTTAAATATTTAATGAACTCAATATAAACACCATCTAACATTGTAAAACGCTAGTGTACTGGTTCCCCACCCTATTGGTTGATTTTCTTTGTTTTAAAATTTTGATAGGCTATGTATCTTAGAAGAAAATATAAGGAAAAAAAATGTTCAAAGTTAAAATGGTCAACGCAATAGCTGAATCCATACTTCACGTGAATCGTTTTGCTATTCTTTTTTTTTTCCTTCTACGGTGTTTGTGTTAAAAGGTTATTCTGTGATTTTTAAAAAGATTTTTGAAGAAAAACTTACCGGAATCTTAAAACTAGTTGGGTACAAGTAATAAGCCACCTGTTTTTGGAAATGTTTTTGCAGTGCTCTCCTAAGCTAATGACGTGCGGGAGTTATTTTGATCTTGGTAGGAAAATTATCGGATACGTTTTACAGTCTTTTTCTTATCAAGAAAGATTTTGCAAAAACGGAAAAAAAAAACTAGTTTACGTGATATCACATGATTCCCAAAGCTTTTTAGACATCCAATAATTACGTTTGTAGGAAACTTGAAGATAATGTAATATTAATTGAGATCATACTGATAGGACCTATGTAATAAAACAATCAACTTCACTACCACAACGGCATGAGCCAGTAATTGTTAGTTATGTTCAAACACAAGAGGAAAAATATAAAAAAAAAACCTACAACAACTGGGAATAATATAATATGATGACAGTGACAAACTAGATATGAATTAAAAATCTGCATATTCTATTTATTTTTTTCCATTGTTTCTTCACTCTATACAAATGTACAAATAAGGAAGAAATTTCAAAACTTGAGGATAAATAAAGATTCATAAGCACCGTGACTCTAGTGATTCTTTGCTGATATTGTTTTTAACTATGCAGGAGAATTTTCGTAATTTTGAATGTTAAATATAAGAAATATTTTCAAAATATATCAATGTAGAATCTACAAATTATAGATCGCCATGTGGGCATATAATGTTGTAAGGGAGAATGTTGAGTCAGTTTTGTTCTTCTATAATTTATCAAGACAATTAAGCCTAACATAGGTAATTATTTATAGAGAGTTACTTATAAAAAAAAACAACCAATTAAACAAGTTTTACTATTATCGATTACTTGTCTATCTAAGAAGACAATTTAGACAATAGGAAGAGTATAACAAGACACGATAAGACCACTGTAAACCTGTAACGTAACATCGAGAACATAGTAAAGAGGGGAGGACGTCGGATAAAAAGTAAATATATGTTTTATATGAAATGTCTTGTTTACACAACACAATTCGTAATTATTAAAAATAAAATTTATCTCGTTCTATCTATGTTATTGTATTACATTTTTCATGAGATCAAATTATTCAACATGTTCAGACGGAGGGTTTTTTCTTTGCACAATCGTTCCAAAGCTTTTCGCTCTTGGCCAGAACAATTGAAGGATCAATTTCTTTGTGATAAGGAAGAGTTACTGCCAAAAACTCATCATGGCAAGGTCGTCCGACCGCAACAAGGATACTACAACAAGAGGCGGTGAGTGTTCCATCTCCGAATAAGGTTCCAATTATCTCAACGCCACACTCTACCGGCATCTTGGCCGCACATTGCTCCAAGAAATTGTGAGTGCTCGATGGCAACGGGGGCAAAAGACTAGCTTCTCCCATATTTTGAGCTGCAAGCACAGGAGATAGCTTGACTATCTCGCTAAAAAAGAAAAAAACGATTAAGCACGAGTAGGTCCCAACATCTGCCATTACTTTATAAAGATGGTGTTTTATATTTCTTTCCTACTAAAATGGATTCGACGAGTTTTCTATTTCCTTTCTCGATGGTATAGAATGGTTGGTAAAATACTCTTTTATAGGAATCACAAAAAGATGGGTTATTTTTTTTAAATCGTTTAATGAACTGATATTCTTAACTTCATATTTATTGAATTTATATTAACCATTATATGGGTAGCGTTTCAATTGATATAAAGGTATTGTTGTAGGAAAAAAAACCTTCATCAATCATTTAAATATTTAATGAACTCAATATAAACACCATCTAACATTGTAAAACGCTAGTGTACTGGTTCCCCACCCTATTGGTTGATTTTCTTTGTTTTAAAATTTTGATAGGCTATGTATCTTAGAAGAAAATATAAGGAAAAAAAATGTTCAAAGTTAAAATGGTCAACGCAATAGCTGAATCCATACTTCACGTGAATCGTTTTGCTATTCTTTTTTTTTTCCTTCTACGGTGTTTGTGTTAAAAGGTTATTCTGTGATTTTTAAAAAGATTTTTGAAGAAAAACTTACCGGAATCTTAAAACTAGTTGGGTACAAGTAATAAGCCACCTGTTTTTGGAAATGTTTTTGCAGTGCTCTCCTAAGCTAATGACGTGCGGGAGTTATTTTGATCTTGGTAGGAAAATTATCGGATACGTTTTACAGTCTTTTTCTTATCAAGAAAGATTTTGCAAAAACGGAAAAAAAAAACTAGTTTACGTGATATCACATGATTCCCAAAGCTTTTTAGACATCCAATAATTACGTTTGTAGGAAACTTGAAGATAATGTAATATTAATTGAGATCATACTGATAGGACCTATGTAATAAAACAATCAACTTCACTACCACAACGGCATGAGCCAGTAATTGTTAGTTATGTTCAAACACAAGAGGAAAAATATAAAAAAAAAACCTACAACAACTGGGAATAATATAATATGATGACAGTGACAAACTAGATATGAATTAAAAATCTGCATATTCTATTTATTTTTTTCCATTGTTTCTTCACTCTATACAAATGTACAAATAAGGAAGAAATTTCAAAACTTGAGGATAAATAAAGATTCATAAGCACCGTGACTCTAGTGATTCTTTGCTGATATTGTTTTTAACTATGCAGGAGAATTTTCGTAATTTTGAATGTTAAATATAAGAAATATTTTCAAAATATATCAATGTAGAATCTACAAATTATAGATCGCCATGTGGGCATATAATGTTGTAAGGGAGAATGTTGAGTCAGTTTTGTTCTTCTATAATTTATCAAGACAATTAAGCCTAACATAGGTAATTATTTATAGAGAGTTACTTATAAAAAAAAACAACCAATTAAACAAGTTTTACTATTATCGATTACTTGTCTATCTAAGAAGACAATTTAGACAATAGGAAGAGTATAACAAGACACGATAAGACCACTGTAAACCTGTAACGTAACATCGAGAACATAGTAAAGAGGGGAGGACGTCGGATAAAAAGTAAATATATGTTTTATATGAAATGTCTTGTTTACACAACACAATTCGTAATTATTAAAAATAAAATTTATCTCGTTCTATCTATGTTATTGTATTACATTTTTCATGAGATCAAATTATTCAACATGTTCAGACGGAGGGTTTTTTCTTTGCACAATCGTTCCAAAGCTTTTCGCTCTTGGCCAGAACAATTGAAGGATCAATTTCTTTGTGATAAGGAAGAGTTACTGCCAAAAACTCATCATGGCAAGGTCGTCCGACCGCAACAAGGATACTACAACAAGAGGCGGTGAGTGTTCCATCTCCGAATAAGGTTCCAATTATCTCAACGCCACACTCTACCGGCATCTTGGCCGCACATTGCTCCAAGAAATTGTGAGTGCTCGATGGCAACGGGGGCATAAGACTAGCTTCTCCCATATTTTGAGCTGCAAGCACAGGAGATAGCTTGACTATCTCGCTAAAAAAGAAAAAAACGATTAAGCACGAGTAGGTCCCAACATCTGCCATTACTTTATAAAGATGGTGTTTTATATTTCTTTCCTACTAAAATGGATTCGACGAGTTTTCTATTTCCTTTCTCGATGGTATAGAATGGTTGGTAAAATACTCTTTTATAGGAATCACAAAAAGATGGGTTATTTTTTTTAAATCGTTTAATGAACTGATATTCTTAACTTCATATTTATTGAATTTATATTAACCATTATATGGGTAGCGTTTCAATTGATATAAAGGTATTGTTGTAGGAAAAAAAAACCTTCATCAATCATTTAAATATTTAATGAACTCAATATAAACACCATCTAACATTGTAAAACGCTAGTGTACTGGTTCCCCACCCTATTGGTTGATTTTCTTTGTTTTAAAATTTTGATAGGCTATGTATCTTAGAAGAAAATATAAGGAAAAAAAATGTTCAAAGTTAAAATGGTCAACGCAATAGCTGAATCCATACTTCACGTGAATCGTTTTGCTATTCTTTTTTTTTTCCTTCTACGGTGTTTGTGTTAAAAGGTTATTCTGTGATTTTTAAAAAGATTTTTGAAGAAAAACTTACCGGAATCTTAAAACTAGTTGGGTACAAGTAATAAGCCACCTGTTTTTGGAAATGTTTTTGCAGTGCTCTCCTAAGCTAATGACGTGCGGGAGTTATTTTGATCTTGGTAGGAAAATTATCGGATACGTTTTACAGTCTTTTTCTTATCAAGAAAGATTTTGCAAAAACGGAAAAAAAAAACTAGTTTACGTGATATCACATGATTCCCAAAGCTTTTTAGACATCCAATAATTACGTCTGTAGGAAACTTGAAGATAATGTAATATTAATTGAGATCATACTGATAGGACCTATGTACTAAAACAATCAACTTCACAACCACAACGGCATGAGCCAGTAATTGTTAGTTATGTTCGAACAAAAGAGGAAAAATATAAAATAAGAAACCCACTACAACTGGGAACAATATAATATGATGACAGTGACAAACAAGATAAGAATTAAAAATCTGCATATTCTATTTATTTTTTTGCATTGTTTCTTCACTCTATACAAATGTACAAATCAGGAAGAAATTTCAAAACTTGAGGACAAATAAAGATTCATAAGCACCGTGATTCTTGTAATTCTTTGCTGATATTGTTTTTAACTACTTAGGAGAATTTTCGTAATTTTGAATGTTAAATATAAGAAATATTTTCAAAATATATCCATGTAGAATCTACAAATTATAGACCGCCATGTGGGCATATAATGTTGTAAGGGAGAATGTTGAGTTAGTTTTGTTCTTCTATAATTTATCAAGACAATTAAGCCTAACATAGGTAATTATATTTAGAGAGTTACTTATAAAAAAAAACAGCCAATTAAACAAGTTTTACTATTATCAATTACTTGTCTATCTAGGAAGACAATTTAGACAATAGGAAGAGTATAACAAGACACGATAAGACCACCATAAACCTGAAACGTAACATCGAGAACATAGTAAAGAGGGGAGGACGTCGGAAAAAAAGTAAATATATGTTTTATATGAAATGTCTTGTTTACACAATACAATTCGTAATTATTAAAAATAAAATTTATCTCGTTCTCTCTATGTTATTGCATTACATTGTTCATGAGATCAAATTATTCAACATGTTCAGACGGAGGGTTTTTTTGTTGCACAATCGTTCCAAAGCTTTTCGCTCTTGGCCAGAACAATTGATGGATCAACTTCTTTGTGATAAGGAAGAGTTACTGCCAAAAACTCGTCATGGCAAGGTCGTCCGACCGCAACAAGGCTACTACAGCAAGAGGCGGTGAGTGTTCCATCTCCGAATAAGGTTCCAACGATCTCAACGCCACACTCTATCGGCAACTTTGCCGCACATTGCTCCAAGAAATTGTGAGTGCTCGATGGCAACGGGGGCAGAAGACTAGCTTCTCCCATATTTTGAGCAGCAAGCACAGGAGATAGCATGACTATCTCGCTAAAAAAGAAAAAAACGATTAAGCACGAGTAGGTCCCAACATCTGCCATTACTTTATAAAGATGGTGTTATATATTTATTTCCTACTAAAATGTATTCGTTGGGTTTTCTATTTCCTTTCTCGATGGTATAGAATGGTTGGTAAAATACTCATTTATAGGAGTCACAAAAAGATGGGTTATTTTTTTAAATCGTTTAATGAACTGATATTCTTAACTTCATATTTATTGAATTTATATTAACCATTATATGGGTAGCGTTTCAATTGATATAAAGTTATTGTTGTAGGAAAAAAATCTTCATCAATCATTTAAATATTTAATGAACTCAATATAAACACCATCTAATAATGCAAAACGCTAGTGTACTGGATCCCCACCGTATTGGTTGATTTTGTTTGTTTTAAAATTTTGATAGGGTATGTATCTTAGAAGAAAATATAAGGAAAAAAAATTATCAAAGTTAAAATGGTCAACGCAATAGCTGAATCCATACTTCACGTGAATCGTTTTGGTATTCTTTTTTTTCCTTCTACGGTATTTTTGTTGAAAGGTTATTCTGTGATTTTTAAAAAGATTTTTGAAGAAAAACTTACCAGAATCTTAAAACTAGTTGGGTACAAGTAATAAGCCACCTGTTTTTGGAAATGTTTTTGCAGTGCTCTCCTAAGCTAATGACGTGCGGGAGTTATTTTGATCTTGGTAGGAAAATTATCGGATACGTTTTACAGTCTTTTTCTTATGAAGAAAGATTTTGCAAAAACGGAAAAAAAAAACTAGTTTACGTGATATCACATGATTCCCAAAGCTTTTTAGACATCCAATAATTACGTTTGTAGGAAACTTGAAGATAATGTAATATTAATTGAGATCATACTGATAGGACCTATGTAATAAAACAATCAACTTCACAACCACAACGTCATGAGCCAGTAATTGTTAGTTATGTTCGAACAAAAGAGGAAAAATATAAAATAAGAAACCCACAACAACTGGGAACAATATAATATGATGACAGTGACAAACAAGATAAGAATTAAAAATCTGCATATTCTATTTATTTTTTTGCATTGTTTCTTCACTCTATACAAATGTACAAATCAGGAAGAAATTTCAAAACTTGAGGATAAATAAAGATTCATAAGCACCGTGACTCTAGTGATTCTTTGCTGATATTGCTTTTAACTACTCAAGAGAATTTTCGTAATTTTGAAAGTTAAATATAAGAAATATTTTCAAAAAATATCCATGTAGAATCTACAAATTATAGATCGCCATGTGGGCATATAATGTTGTAAGGGAGAATGTTGAGTCAGTTTTGTTCTCCTATAATTTATCAAGACAATTTAGCCTAACATAGGTAATTATATACAGAGAGTTACTTATAAAAAAAAACAGCCAATTAAACAAGTTTTACTATTATCGATTACTTGTCTATCTACGAAGACAATTTAGACAATAGGAAGAGTATAACAAGACACGATAAGACCACCGTAAACCAGCAACGTAACATCGAGAACATAGTAAAGAGGGGAGGACGTCGGATAAAAAGTAAATATATGTTTTATATGAAATGTCTTGTTTACACAATACAATTCGTAATTATTAAAAATAAAATTCATCTCGTTCTCTTTATGTTATTGCATTACATTGTTCATGAGATCAAATTATTCAACACGTTCAGACGGAGGGTTTTTTCTTTGCAGAATCGTTCCAAAGCTTTTCGCTCTTGGCCAGAACAATAGATGGATCAACTTCTTTGTGATAAGGAAGAGTTACTGCCAAAAACTCGCCATGGCAAGGTCATCCGACCGCAACAAGGCTGCTACAGCAAGAGGCGGTGAGTGTTCCATCTCCGAATAAGGTTCCAACGATCTAAACGCCACACTCTATCGGCAACATTGCCGCACATTGCTCCAAGAAATTGTGAGTGCTCGATGGCAACGGGGGCAGAAGACTAGCTTCTCCCATATTTTGAGCTGCAAGCACAGGAGATAGCATCACTATCTCGCTAAAAAAGAAAAAAGCGATTAAGCATGAGTAGGTCCCAACATCTGCCATTACTTTATAAAGATGGTGTTTTATATTTCTTTCCTACTAAAATGGATTCGTTGGGTTTTCTATTTCCTTTCTCGATGGTATAGAATGGTTGGTAAAATACACTTTTATAGGAGTCACAAAAAGATGGGTTATTTTTTTAAATCGTTTAATGAACTGATATTCTTAACTTCATATTTATTGAATTTATATTAACCATTATATGGGTAGCGTTACAATTGATATAAAGTTATTGTTGTAGGAAAAAAAACCTTCATCAATCATTTAAATATTTAATGAACTCAATATAAATACCTTCTAACAATGCAAAATGCTAGTATATTGGATCCCCACCGTATTGGTTGATTTTGTTTGTTTTAAAATTTTGATAGGGTATGTATCTTAGAAGAAAATATAAGGAAAAAAAATTATCAAAGTTAAAATGGTCAACGCAATAGCTGAATCCATACTTCACGTGAATCGTTTTGGTATTCTTTTTTTTCCTTCTACGGTATTTTTGTTGAAAGGTTATTCTGTGATTTTTAAAAAGATTTTTGAAGAAAAACTTACCAGAATCCTAAAACTAGTTGGGTACAAGTAATAAGCCGCCTGTTTTTGGAAATGTTTTGGCGGTGCTCTCCTAAGCTAATGACATGCGGGAGTTATTTTGATCTAGGTAGGAAAATTATCGGAGAAGTTTTACAGTCTTTTTTTTATGAAGAAATATTTTGTAAAAACGAAAAAAAAAAAACTTGTTTACGTGATATCACATGATTCCCAAAGCTTTTTAGACATCCAATAATTACGTTTGCAGGAAACTTGAAGATAATGTAATATTAATTGAGATCAAACTGATAGGACCTATGTAATAAAACAATCAACTTCACTACCACAACGGCATGAGCCACTAATTGTTAGTTATGTTCAAACACAAGAGGAAAAACATAAAATAAGAAACCCACAACAACTGGGAATAATATAATATGATGACAGTGACAAACTAGATATGAATTCAAAATCTGCATATTCTATTTATTTTTTTGCATTGTTTCTTCACTCTATAAAAATGTACAAACCAGGAAGAAATTTCAAAACTTGAGGATAAATAAAGATTCATAAGCACCGTGACTCTAGTGATTCTTTGTTGATATTGTTTTTAACTACTCAGGAGAATTTTCGTAATTTTGAATGTTAAATATAAGAACTATTTTCAAAATATATCCATGTAGAATCTACAAATTATAGATCGTCATGTGGGCATATAATGTTGTAAGGGAGAATATTAAGTCAGTTTTGTTCTTCTATAATTTATCAAGACAATTAAGCCTAACATAGGTAATTATATATAGAGAGATACTTATAAAAAAAAAAACAGCCAATTAAACAAGTTTTACTATTATCGATTACTTGTCTATCAAAGAACACAGTTTAGACAATAGGAAGAGTATAACAAGACACGAAAAGACCACCGTAAACCAGCTACGTAACATTGAGAACATAGTAAAGAGGGGAGGACGTCGGATAAAAAGTAAATATATGTCTTATATGAAATGTCTTGTTTACACAATACAATTCGTAATTATTAAAAATAAAATTTATCTCGTTCTCTCTATGTTATTGCATTACATTGTTGATGAGATTAAATTATTCAATATGTTCAGACGGAGGGTTTTTTCGTTGCACAATCGTTCCAAAGCTTTTCACTCTTGGCCAAAACAATTGATGGATCAACTTCTTTGTGATAAGGAAGAGTTACTGCCAAAAACTCGTCATGGCAAGGTCGTCCGACCGCAACAAGGCTACTACAGCAAGAGGCGGTGAGTGTTCCATCTTCGAATAAGGTTCCAACGATCTCAACGCCACACTCTACCGGTAACTTTGCCGCACATTGCTCTAAGAAATTATGAGTGCTCGATGGCAACGGAGGCAGAAGACTAGCTTCTCCCATATTTTGAGCTGCAAGCACAGGAGATAGCCTGACTATCTCGCTAAAAAAGAAAAAAGCGATTAAGCACGAGTAGGTCCCAACATCTGCCATTACTTTATAAAGATGGTGTTTTATATTTCTTTCCTACTAAAATGGATTCGGCGGGTTTTCTATTTCCTGTCTCGATGGTATAGAATGGTTGGTAAAAGACTCTTTTATAGGAGTCACAAAAAGATGGGTTATTTTTTTAAATCGTTTAATGAATTGATATTCTTAACTTCATATTTATTGAATTTATAGTAACCATTATATGGGTAGCGTTTCAATTGATATAAAGTTATTGGAAAAAAAACCTTCATCAATCATTTAAATATCTAATGAACTCAATATAAACACCATCTAACAATGCAAAACGCTTGTGTACTAGATCCCCACCGTATTGGTTGATTTTGTTTGTTTTAAAATTTTGATAGGTTATGTATCTTAGAAGAAAAGATAAGGAAAAAAAAATGATCAAAGTCAAAATGGTCAACGCAATAGCTGAATCCATACTTCACGTGAATCGTTTTGGTATTCTTTTTTTTTCCTTCTACGGTATTTGTGTTAAAAGGTTATTCTGTGATTTTTAAAAAGATTTTTGAAGAAAAACTTACCAGAATCTTCAAACTAGTTGGATACAAGTAATAAGCCGCCTGTTTTTGGAAATGTTTTTGCCGTGTTCTCCTAAGGTAATGACGTGCGGGAGTTATTTTGATCTAGGTAGGAAAATTATCGGATAAGTTTTACAGTCTTTTTCTTATGAAGACAGATTTTGCAAAAACGGAAAAAAAAAACTAGTTTACGTGATATCACATGATTCCCAAAGCTTTTTAGACATCCAATAATTACGTTTGTAGGAAACTTGAAGATAATGTAACATTAATTGAGATCAAACTGATAGGACCTATGTAATAAAACAATCAACTTCACTACCACAACGGCATGAGCCAGTAATTGTTAGTTATGTTCAAACACAAGAGGAAAAATATAAAATAAGAAACCCCCAACAACTGGGAATAATATAATATTATGACAGTGACAAACTAGATACGAATTCAAAATCTGCAAATTCTATTTATTTTTTTGCATTGTTTCTTCACGCTATACAAATGTACAAATCAGGAAGAAATTTCAAAACTTGAGGATAAATAAAGATTCATAAGCACCGTGACTCTAGTGATTCTTTGCTGATATTGTTTTTAACTACTCAGGAGAATTTTCGTAATTTTGAACGTTAAATATAAGAAATATTTTCAAAATATATCCATGTAGAATCTACAAATTATAGATCGCCATGTGGGCATATAATGTTGTAAGGGAGAATGTTGAGTCAGTTTTGTTCTTCTATAATTTATCAAGACAATTCAGCCTAACATAGGTAATTATATACAGAGAGTTACCTATTAAAAAAAACAGCCAATTAAACAAGTTTTACTATTATCGATTATTTGTCTATCTAAGAACACAATTTGGACAATAGGAAGAGTATAACAAGACACCATAAGACCAGCGTAAACCAGCAACGTAACATCGAGAACATAGTAAAGAGGGGAGGACGTCGGATAAAAAGTAAATATATGTTTTATATGAAATGTATTGATTCGTAATTATTAAAAATAAAATTCATCTCGTTCTCTCTATGTTATTGCATTACATTGTTCATGAGATCAAATGGTTCAACATGTTCAGACGGAGGGTTTTTTCGTTGCACTATCGTTCCAAAGCTTTTCGCTCTTGGCCAGAACAATTGATGGATCAACTTCTTTGTGATAAGGAAGAGTTACTGCCAAAAACTCGTCATGGCAAGGTCGTCCGACCGCAACAAGGCTACTACAGCAAGAGGCGGTGAGTGTTCCATCTCCGAATAAGGTTCCAACGATCTCAACGCCACACTCTACCGGCAACTTTGCTACACATTGCTCCAAGAAATTGTGAGTGCTCGATGGCAACGGGGGCAGAAGACTAGCCTCTCCCACATTTTGAGCTGCAAGCACAGGAGATAGCATGACTATCGCGCTAAAAAAGAAAAAAGCGATTAAGCACGAGTAGGTCCCAATATCTGCCATTACTTTATAAAGATGGTGTTTTATATTTCTTTCCTACTAAAATGGATTCGTTGGGTTTTCTATTTCCTTTCTCGATGGTATAGAATGGTTGGTAAAATACTCATTTATAGGAGTCACAAAAAGATGGGTTATTTCTTTAAATCGTTTAATGAACTGATATTCTTAACTTCATATTTATTGAATTTATATTGACCATTACATGGGTAGCGTTTCAATTGATATAAAGTTATTGTTGTAGGAAGAAAACCTTCATCAATCATTTAAATATTTAATTAACTCAATATAAACACCATTTAACAATGCAAAACGCTAGTGTACTGAATCCTCACCGTATTGGTTGATTTTGTTTGTTTTAAAATTTTGATAGGGTATGTATCTTAGAAGAAAATATATGGAAAAAAAATTATCAAAGTTAAAATGGTCAACGCAATAGCTGAATCCATACTTCATGTGAATCGTTTTGCTATTCTTTTTTTTCCTTCTACGGTATTTGTGTTAAAAGATTATTTTGTGATTTTTCAAAAGAGTTTTGAAGAAAAACTTGCCAGAATCTTAAAACTAGTTGGGTACAAGTAATAAGCCGCCTGTTTTTGGAATTGTTTTTGCAGTGCTCTCCTAAGGTAATGACGTGCGGGAGTTATTTTGATCTATGTAGGAAAATTATCGGAGAAGTTTTACAGTCTTTTTCTTATGAAGAAAGATTTTGCAAAAACGAAAAAAAAAAAAAAAAACTAGTTTACGTGATATCACATGATTCCCAAAGCTTTTTAGACATCCAATAATTACGTTTGCAGGAAACTTGAAGATAATGTAATATTAATTGAGATCAAACTGATAGGACCTATGTAATAAAACAATCAACTTCACTACCACAACGGCATGGGCAGTAATTGTTAGTTATGTTCAAACACAACGGGAAAAATATAAAATAAAAAACCCACAACAACTGGGAATAATATAATATGATGACAGTGACAAACTAGATATGAATTCAAAATCTGCATATTCTATTTATTTTTTTGCATTGTTTCTTCACTCTATACAAATGTACAAATCAGGAAGAAATTTCAAAACTTGAGGATAAATAAAGATTCATAAGCACCGTGACTCTAGTGATTCTTTGCTGATATTGTTTTTAACTACTCAGGAGAATTTTCGTAATTTTGAATGTTAAATATAAGAAATATTTTCAAAATATATCCATGTAGAATCTACAAACTATAGATCGCCATGTGGGCATATAATGTTGTAAGGGAGAATGTTGAGTTAGTTTTGTTCTTCTATAATTTATCAAGACAATTAAGCCTAACATAGGTAATTATATACAGAGAGTTACCTATTAAAAAAAAGAGCCAATTAAACAAGTTTTACTATTATCGATTATTTGTCTATCTAAGAAGACAATTTGGACAATAGGAAGAGTATAACAAGACACCATAAGACCAGCGTAAACCAGCAACGTAACATCGAGAACATAGTAAAGAGGGGAGGACGTCGTATAAAAAGTAAATATATGTTTTATATGAAATGTCTTGTTTACACAATACAATTCGTAATTATTAAAAATAAAATTTATCTCGTTCTCTCTATGTTATTGCATTACATTGTTGATGAGATCAAATTATTCAATATGTTCAGACGGAGGGTTTTTTCGTTGCACAATCGTTCCAAAGCTTTTTGCTCTTGGCCAAAACAATTGATGGATCAACTTCTTTGTGATAAGGAAGAGTTACTGCCAAAAACTCGTCATGGCAAGGTCGTCCGACCGCAACAAGGCTACTACAGCAAGAGGCGGTGAGTGTTCCATCTTCGAATAAGGTTCCAACGATCTCAACGCCACACTCTACCGGCAACTTTGCCGCACATTGCTCCAAGAAATTATGAGTGCTCGATGGCAACGGAGGCAGAAGACTAGCTTCTCCCATATTTTGAGCTGCAAGCACAGGAGATAGCCTGACTATCTCGCTAAAAAAGAAAAAAGCGATTAAGCACGAGTAGGTCCCAACATCTGCCATTACTTTATAAAGATGGTGTTTTATATTTCTTTCCTACTAAAATGGATTCGGCGGGTTTTCTATTTCCTTTCTCGATGGTATAGAATGGTTGGTAAAAGACTCTTTTATAGGAGTCACAAAAAGATGGGTTATTTTTTTAAATCGTTTAATGAATTGATATTCTTAACTTCATATTTATTGAATTTATAGTAACCATTATATGGGTAGCGTTTCAATTGATATAAAGTTATTGTTGTAGGAAAAAAAACCTTCATCAATCATTTAAATATCTAATGAACTCAATATAAACACCATCTAACAATGCAAAACGCTTGTGTACCAGATCCCCACCATATTGGTTGATTTGGTTTGTTTTAAAATTTTGATAGGTTATGTATCTTAGAAGAAAAGATAAGGAAAAAAAAATGATCAAAGTCAAAATGGTCAACGCAATAGCTGAATCCATACTTCACGTGAATCGTTTTGGTATTCTTTTTTTTTCCTTCTACGGTATTTGTGTTAAAAGGTTATTCTGTGATTTTTAAAAAGATTTTTGAAGAAAAACTTACCAGAATCTTAAAACTAGTTGGGTACAAGTAATAAGCCACCTGTTTTTGGAAATGTTTTTGCAGTGCTCTCCTAAGGTAATGACGTGCGGGAGTTATTTTGATCTAGGTAGGAAAATTATCGGATACGTTTTACAGTCTTTTTCTTATGAAGAAAGATTTTGCAAAAACGAAAAAAAAAACTAGTTTACGTGATATCACATGATTCCCAAAGCTTTTTAGACATCCAATAATTACGTTTGTAGGAAACTTGAAGATAATGTAACATTAATTGAGATCAAACTGATAGGACCTATGTAATAAAACAATCAACTTCACTACCACAACGGCATGAGCCAGTAATTGTTAGTTATGTTCAAACACAAGAGGAAAAATATAAAATAAGAAACCCGCAACAACTGGGAATAATATAATATTATGACAGTGACAAACTAGATATGAATTCAAAATCTGCAAATTCTATTTATTTTTTTGCATTGTTTCTTCACGCTATACAAATGTACAAATCAGGAAAAAATTTCAAAACTTGAGGATAAATGAAGATTCATAAGCAGCGTGACTCTAGTGATTCTTTGCTGATATTGTTTTTAACTACTCAGGAGAATTTTCGTAATTTTGAATGTTAAATATAAGAAATATTTTCAAAATATATCCATGTAGAATCTACAAATTATAGATCGTCATGTGGGCATATAATGTTGTAAGGGAGAATGTTGAGTCAGTTTTGTTCTTCTATAATTTATCAAGACAATTAAGCCTAACATAGGTAATTATATACAGAGAGTTACCTATTAAAAAAAACAGCCAATTAAACAAGTTTTACTATTATCGATTATTTGTCTATCTAAGAAGACAATTTGGACAATAGGAAGAGTATAACAAGACACGATAAGACCAGCGTAAACCAGCAACGTAACATCGAGAACATAGTAAAGAGGGGAGGACGTCGGATAAAAAGTAAATATATGTTTTATATGAAATGTCTTGTTTACACAATACAATTCGTAATTATTAAAAATAAAATTTATCTCGTTCTCTCTATGTTATTGAATTACATTGTTCATGAGATCAAATTATTCAACATGTTCAGACGGAGGGTTTTTTCATTGAACAATCGTTCCAAAGCTTTTTGCTCTTGGCCAGAACAATTGATGGATCAACTTCTTTGTGATAAGGAAGAGTTACTGCCAAAAACTCGTCATGGCAAGGTCGTCCGACCGCAACAAGGCTACTACAGCAAAAGGCAGTGAGTGTTCCATCTCCGAACAAGGTTCCAACGATCTCAACGCCACACTCTACTGGCAACTTTGCCGCACATTGCTCCAAGAAATTGTGAGTGCTCGATGGCAACAGGGGCAGAAGACTAGCTTCTCCCATATTTTGAGCTGCAAGCACAGGAGATAGCATGACTATGTCGCTAAAAAAGAAAAAAAACGATTAAGCACGAGTAGGTCCCAACATCTGCCATTACTTTATAAAGATGGTGTTTTATATTTCTTTCCTACTAAAATGGATTGGTTGGGTTTTCTATTTCCTTTCTCGATGGCATAGAATGGTTGGTAAAAGACTCATTTATAGGAGTCACAAAAAGATAGGTTATTTTTTTAAATCGTTTAATGAACTTATATTCTTAACTTCATATTTATTGAATTTATATTAACCATTATATGGGTAGCGTTTCAATTGAGATAAAGTTATTGTTGTAGGAAAAAAAACCTTCATCAACCATTTAAATATTTAATGAACTCAATATAAACACCATCTAACAGTGCAAAACGCTAGTGTACTGAATCCCCACCGTATTGGTTGATTTTCTTTGTTTTAAAATTTTGATAGGTTATGTATCTTAGAAGAAAATATAAGGAAAAAAAATGATCAAAGTTAAAATGGTCAACGCAATAGCTGAATGACAGGCCCCAAACCTATTATCTCATGTTAGGCGGCCTGCCGGCACTCCACGGTAGCTTCCCAGTCAAGGCTTACCCCGCTGAAAGGCTTCCGTGAAGCTAAGCCGTTTCTTTATTTTGAAATTCTGAGTAGGAATTTTTTTTTTTTTTTTTACAAAATTATTTTATAAAAATTTTGTCAGAGTCTCCTCTGTTTTTCTGAGTCTACCAAATCTTGGAGACCTGCATAAAACAACTTGAACACTTCTATATTTGTTATCAAATCTCAACTACTGTGGACCTCTGGTCCATTTCCACAAACCGCAATCACAATTCAAAAAATTCAAATATTAAAACAAATAATTATTAGAAATAAATAAATCAAATCTTTAAATAAAATACTTATACACTTAAAACAATATTAAAATATAAATTAACAATTTAAAACATCATATATGCTTGTAAAACAGTTACAGCATCCTCTGACTGGTCCCGCTGATCCTCGGTGTCCCTGCAATGTCTGCACCTGTACCTGGGGAAGTTGGTTTTAAAACATAAAAATTTAATGAGCTAAACGAGCTCAGTGAGTGCTGTTAAATTTCTAAATAAACTTTAATTCTTTTTCTATTAATTTCTATTAACCTCCCTGAAATCTGAAAAGAATATAATATATGTTTTCTAAAAATACTAAACTGATAAACTATTTCTGAAATCTATTTTCTGAAAACTATTCTGAAATTCATACTAAAAATATATTGATATCTAACTTCTAAAAACTGTTCTGAAAGCTATACTGAAAACTGTTCTGAAATTTAATTTCGGAAAACTGTTCTGAAAACTATGCTGAAAATTTATCTGAAATCTAATTTCTGAAAACCTTTCAATATTTCTGAAAATCAATAAACTAATATATTATACTTTTCTGAAATTTGATAAACTGAAATAATATATTTTTCTAATAACTGAAATGCTAAAATAATATACTTTTCTAATAATATTTTTCTGATAAAACGTTTCTGATAAAACTTTTCTGATAAAACTTTTCTAATAAATCTTTTCTGATATCACTTTTCTGATAAAACTTTTCTGATAAAACCTTTCTGATAAAACCTTTCTGATAACACTTTTCTGATAAAATTTTTCTGATAAAACTTTTCTGATAATTCTTTTTCTGATAAATACTTTTCTGATAAAACTTTTCTAATAATTCTTTTTCTGATAAATACTTTTTTGATAAAACTTTTCTAATAATTCTTTTTCCGATAAAACCCATGGAACCCTTCTGATTTCTGATACTTCATAGAACGACCCAACTGGTGCCGTACCATATGGAGGGTGTCACCAGGCGGCTAATCTGGCGCTACACTGGTGACTTCTGATATTATGATAAAAGACACCTCACTGTTTATGTGTGGTATACTGCGTCATAACATATAGTGAGACAACGCTCCAATGTGTGGGCGACTGACAGACTCAACCCCCCCTGGAGTTAGCGGACTGTCCCCCCTTAACTTGCCACACACAATTGGGATGTACCGGCCGGGTCTACTTCTGATAAATTCTGATAATTCTGATAAATTCTAATAACAAATGGGTATCCATGGTTTGAAAACTATTTTCTTTACTTTGAAAACTAACTTTTAATCAAAAAGTATGAGATATACATAATACATATTTCTTTAAATGAATATAAATTCTGAATTTTTGAAATATATAAAAATACTTTAATTAAAATATATTTGAGCATAAATTCTATTTAACTTATAAAACTCATAATAATAAATAAATGTATACAATATCACAAATACTTCAGTCAAACTTAAAACATATTAAATGACATTTCAATCAAAACATAATCTTACTCTCGCTTAAATAAAATTATAACTTAATATAATGTACTTTAAACTCACTTAAAAACAATTTATGGAAAAATATACTTTGCTTTAAAATAAATTTGCGCTCATAGATTTCTGGTTTTCTCAAAGCTTGGTGCTCTGGTTCCTACGTCTCATTGCATTTCTGGTCTTTCCGCATAATTTCATTTCCTCCCTAAAGTAATATATATTTCCAAATAATTTATTAAAATAAATACTACAACTAATATAAAACTCAATTAACACATTTAACACTTTATTCTTCAATTTCTTCTATTCTCATAAAATCAATTACATTTAATTTGCTGAAAATCATGTCTCTAATATTATATATTCCTTAAATAAATCAATTTCTCTTAAATTGAATCCCATTCAACACAATCCAATACATACTTTCCTGAATTTCTAGGCACCAATTTGTATCAATCATACAAAAACAATTTCTAATACTTGATTACCCATAAATTGAATTCTTTACACTATCAACTTCAATTTCTACACAAATTCTCATTATAATTTTATCAATTTAACATAAATAAATTTCTTTTACTTAATAATATCAAATTCAACTTCATTAAACTCAATTAAACTAATTATAGCTTCAATTTCGAATTTAATTTCAAAACTTCTCAAAACTAATGATTTAATTTCATTCTAACCACAATATCACAAAGACTTCATAATACAAGTTACTATTTCGAGAATCATTTTGATTTCTTACTTAACGATTCTAAATTCAAACCATCAATTAATTCAAAAATACACCAATTACACAACTAACATCTCAATTAACTAATTTAAATTCAAAATCATCAAATCCCCAAATCTTTAACTTTCTAATTTTCTAAATTTTCATTCTAATCAACTCCAATTAACTTAATTTCAAATAAAACACTACCAAATACTCAAATCAAACACTAAAATCACAAAACCCATTAATGAATTTCACTTTATATTCAACAATAAAATTTCAAACGAAATTCAAACTCAATCAATTTCTAAATCAACAAAATCCATCATCAACATCATCACCCAAACCTCCAAAACAAATTAATTTCATCAATTTCAACTACCAATTCTACAACACAAACAATTTCATCAATTTTATCAATCACTTACCCACATCATCTTCTTCTTCTTCTTTCTCTTTTCTTTTTCTTTTCTCTTCCTCCTTTCTCACGGTTCTGCTTCTTCTTCTTCCTTTCCCGCTGCTGTCTCTTCTTCTTTCTCCTTCAGCTGCTGCCTCTTCTTCTCCTTTCTCTCTTCTTCTTCTTCTTTTCTCTTCTTCCTCTCTTTTCTCAGCTGAACCGCAGCTCTCTTTTTCTCTTCCAATTTCCTGGTTTCTTTTCTTTGTTTCACGGTTTGACTTGTGTTGTGTTTTATTTTAAATTTTCATTTCATTTGCTCTTCATTTCATTCTCCACCACCTCTCTCCTCTACTTCTATTTTGCATTTTCTGATTTCTTTTTTTTTCTTTTTTTCTGATTTCACATATATATATATATATTATATTATTTTATATTACTTATCTCTAATTACAATTTGCCCCATTTCATTTTAAATTTATAATATGACCACAACCATAACTTTAATCACATAATCTTGGTCAACAATCTTTTGATTTACAATTTAATCTATAAAAATCCATTAACTCTTTTTCACAAAAATCCATTTCAATTTACTTTTCCATTAATTAATTAAATCACAACCTCATATCGTAAAAATATATTTTAACTTCCAATAAATATTCTCAGTACTCCAATTTATAGAAATCCTTACCATGTTCTCCAAAACTTGTAATTTAAATTTCTTATATACTTTATGGAACCTTAACAACCATCTGGAACTATTCCAAACATTTTCCGAGTCTCTGATACCCTTAATACTTTTAACAATTTATGGAAAATACTCACTAGAAAGTTCAAAACGTATAATTGGATTTCGTATATACTTTACGAAATCATACTAATCGTCCAATAAACTCCATTATAGTACTGTACAATCAATTCTATAAAATATATTACAATATCTGTATGTGTACAGTACAATCTATCGGGAGGGTGTATTACACTGAATCCATACATCACATGAATCGTTTTGCTATTCTTTTTTTTCCTTCTACGGTATTTGTGTTAAAAGGTTATTCTGTGATTTTTAAAAAGATTTTTGAAGAAAAACTTACCATAATCTTAAAACTAGTTGGATACAAGTAATAAGCCGCCTGCTTTTGGAAATGTTTTTGCAGTGCTCTCCTAACCTAATGCTTTGCGGGAGTTATTTTGATCTAGGTAGGAAAATTATCGGATAAGTTTTACAGTCTTTTTCTTATGAAGAAAGATTTTGCAAGAACGAAAAAAAAAACTAGTTTACGTGATATCACATGATTCCCAAAGCTTTTTAGACATCCAATAATTACGTTTATAGGAAACTTGAAGATAATGTAATACTAATTGGGATCAAACTGATAGGACCTATGTAATAAAACTATCAACTTCACTACCACAACGGCATGACCCAATAATTGTTAGTTATGTTCAAACACAAAAGGAAAAATATAAAAAAAAAAAACCTACAACAACTGGAATAATATAATATAATGAAAGTGACAAACTAGATATGAATTAAAAATATGCATATTTTATTTATTTTTTTGCATTGTTTCTTCACTCTATACAAATGTACAAATCAAGAAGAAATTTCAAAACTTGAGGACAAATAAAGATTCATAAGCACCATTGACAGGCCCCTAACCTACTATCTCTCATTAGGTAGCCTACCGGCACTCCACGGTAGCTTCCCAGTTGAGGCTTGCCTCACTGAAAGGCTCCCGTGAAGATAAACCGTTTATTTTAACTGAAAATCTGAGAAGGAAATTTTTTTATTTTTATTTTTAATTTTATTTTTTTAAACAAAACTATTTTATAAAAATTTTGGCACAGTCTCCTCTGTTTTTCTGAGATTACCAAATCTTAGAGACCTGCATAAAAACTTGAACATTTCTATAATTTTTCAAATCTCAACTACTGTGGACCTCTGGTCCATCTCAATAATCACAACTCAAACAGTTTAAATATTAGAATAAATAGTTATCAAAGATAAATAAATTAAATCCTTAAATAAAATACATATATACTTAAAAACAATATCAAAATACAAAATTTAACAACTAAAATATTTCATATGCTAATAAAACAATCACAGCATCCTCTGACTGGTCCCGCTGGTCTTTGGAGTCTCTGCAATGTCTGCACCTGTACCTGTACCTGGGGAGGTTGGTTTATAAAACATAAAAACTATAATGAGCTAAACGAGCTCAGTGAGTGTTATCATTTTACTAAACAATTCTAACATTTCTGAATTAACCTCCCAAAAAACTTTACTGAAAATGATAGAATCTTATTTTCTGAAATCTGTACTGAAATAACTAATAATCAGTTTCCAATAAAAGCTGTACTGAAATCTCTTTTATAAAAACTAATCTGAAATATATATATTAAAAGCTCTTATAAAACTATACTGAAATCTATTTTCGGGAAATTGTTATGAAATTTATACAGAAAATTATTCTGAAATCGAATTCCAGAAAACTGGAAAACTAAGAATATATATACATATACTTTTACTTTACTAAAAACTGGAAAGCTGAAATTATATCTTTTCTGAAATCTGATAAGCTGAAATAATATTCTTTTATATTTCTGAAACTGAAAAGCTAATATGATATTCTTTTCACAAAACTGAAAAGCTGAGACATTGTACTTTTCTGAAAACTGGAAGCTAAAAGAATATACTTTACTGAAAATACTTTTCTGATAAACTTCTCTGATAAAACTTTTCTAATAATAATATAGTTTTATGATAATACTCTTCTGATGAAATATTTTTCTAATAATAAACTTTTTGAAAACTTATTCTGTCACGATTTATCTCCTGAAACTAATGTACTGAAATCTGTAATCATCTATTTTCTGAATACTGTACTGAAATCAATAATAAATCTGCTTTATAAATATTGTACTGAAATCAGTAATAAATCTGTTTTTCTGAAAATCTAGCCAAGCCTAACGTATAAAACTCTTAATTTAATATTCTGTATTGATAATCTGAAAATATTTCTGGCTTGACTTCTGTATTTGAAAACTCCCAATGGACCCCTAAGCTGAGCTGAACTCATAGGTCGACTAACTGCGCCGTACCATATGAGTGGGTCACAGGGCGACTAACTGCGCCGTCCACTGTGACATTTGATATAAGTCACGAGGCGACTAATTGATGCGCTCAACGTGATATCTAATAAAAGACATCTTACTGTCTATGTGCGGAATGCTGCGTCGCATGCATATAGCGAGACAACACCCCAATGTGTGGGCGACTGACAGACTCAACCCCCCTGGAGTTAGCGGACTGTCCCCCCTTAACTTGCCACACACAATTGGGATGTATCGGCCGGGTCTAACTGCTGATAACTGATAATCTGATAATCTATAGGAAATCCATGGGTTTGAAAACTGTTTTCTTTATTTTGAAAACTAACTTTTAATAAAAACCATGGAATATACATAAAACATATTTATTAAATAAATATAATTTCTTAATCTCTGAGATATAAAAATACTTTAATTAAAATACACTTGAACATAAATTATCTTTAATTTATAAAACTCATATAATTAAATAAATGTATATAAAATTACCAACACTTCAATCTAACTTGAAAACGTAATGAAGAACATTAAATCAAAACATAATCTTGCTCTTACTTAAACAAAACCATAACTTGCTATAAATTCTCATAAAACATATTATAGAAATAGAATACACTTTATTTAAAGATAATTTTACACTCATAGGTTTCTGGTTTTCCTCTAAGCTTGGCACTCTGGTTCCTTCGTCTCATTGCATTTCTTGCCTTTCTATAACGTTTCTTTTTCTCTCATACTACGGAGATTTCTCCCTAAAGTAATATATTTTCAAATAAATCATTCATATAAATGCAACAACTAATACAACAACTCTATTAACACGTTTAACACTTTATTTTTTAATTTCTTCTATTATAATAGAATCGATTACACTTAATTCGCTAAAAATCATGTCTCTAACATTATATATTCCTTAAATAAGTCACTTTCTCTTAAATTGAATCTCATTCAACACAATCTAACATACTTTCTTAAATTTCGAAGCACCAATTTGTATCAAATCATACAATTACAATTTCTAATATTTAATTACCCAATAATCAAATTCTCTACACTATCAACATTCAATTTCTACACAAATATTCATTCTAATCTTCATCAATTTAACATAAATGAATTTCTTTCACTTAACAACATCAAATTCAACTTCATTAAACTCGACTAAACTAATTTGAGCTTCAATTTCGAATTTAATTTCAAAAATCCTCAAAATTAATAATTCAATTTCATTCCAAACACAGCATCATACAAATTTCATACTACAAATTCACTAATTTGAGAATAATTTTGATTCCTTACTTAACGATTCTAAATTCAAGCCATCAATTAATTCAAAAACATTCAAATTACTCAATTAATATCTCAATTTAACAATTCAAACTCAAAATCATCAAATCCCCAATTCTTTACTTACTAATTTTCTTGATTTTCATTCTAATCAACTCCAATTAAATTAATTTCAAATAAAACACTACCAAATACTCAAATCAAACACTAAAATCACAAAATCCATCAACCAATTTCACTTAATTTTCAACAATAAAATTTCAAACGAAATTCAACTCAATCAATTTCTAAATCAACAAAATCCATCATCAACATCATCACCCAAACCTCCAAAACAAATTAATTTCACCAATTTCAACTACCAATTCTACAACACAAACAATTTCATCAAAATTCCAAATCAATTTCATCAACACTTACCCAACTCCTCTTGATTTTTCTCTTACTGGACCAAGACTTTCTTCCTCTTTTTTTTTTTTTTTTCTTCTTTTTCTTTCTCTTCTTCTTCCTCTCGGTCTGCTCTGTTTTCTGGTCTGTTCTTGGACCACTCTGTTTTCTGTTTTCTGCTCTCTCCCTACCCCTCTCTTCTTTCTTTTTCTTTTCCCTTTCTGCTATTCTCTTTCTCTTCTGGTCACGCTGTTCTCTCTTTTCTTTCTCTCCTTCAGCCGAACACCTTCTTTCTTCTCTTCTTTTCCGCTGCTCACTTTCTCTTGCAATTTTTCTGGATTCTTTCTCTCGCCTCTCTCTGTGTTTTTGTTTCTTTTGTTTTCTTCTTCAATTTTCTAATTTGTTTTTAACTCACACATGTATATATATATATATATATATATATATTGTTTGCAATCGTGTTTCTCGCTTGACTCTCATTTTTGTCTAGAATCCTCCACTCACTTAATATATATATATATATATATATATATATATATATATATATATTATATCTATCTCTTTGATTTTCTCTTTTGTTTTGTTCTATTGTAAGTCACGGTTACAATGAAACAAAAATGAATTGTTCTAGACTTTTCTATTTTTGTTTTGACTTGTTTCGAGAATGGTTAGAATCTCACCATTTGTTATGCTTATAAAAATTTTAATAATTGCAACTTGTCCCTTAATCTCTTAATTTCATATTATGATCACAATTTGAAAATTAATTACATAATCTTGGTCAACAATCTTTTTATTTACAATTTAATTCATAACAATCCATTAACTTTTTTCATCAATTAATTAAATTAAAATCTCATATCACAAAATATATTTTAACTTCCAATAAATATTCTTCATACTCCAATTTATGGAACTCTTTACTATGTTCTCCAAAACTTATAATTTAAATTTCTTATATAATTTATGGAACCTTATTAATCATCTGAATACTTTTGACATGTAATTTATGGAAAATCCTTACGAGAAATTTCAAAACGTGTAATTGGATTTCGTATATACTTTACGAAATCGTACTAATCGTCCAATAAACTCCATTATAGTACCGCACAATCAATTTCAAAAAAATATATATTATAATACATGTACGTGTACAGTACAAACTATCGGGGAGTGTGTATTACAACCGTGACTCTAGTGATTCTTTACTGATATTGTTTTTAACTACTCAGGAGAATTTTCGTAATTTTGAATGTTAAATAGAAGAAATATTTTCAAAATATATCCATGTAGAATCTACAAATAATAGATAGCCATGTGGGCATATAATGTTGTAAGGGAGAATGTTGAGTCAGTTTTGTTCTTCTATAATTTTTCAAGACAATTAAGCCTAACATAGGTAATTATATTTAGAGAGTTACTTATAAAAAAAAAATGCCAATTAAACAAGTTTTACTATTATCAATTACTTGTCTATCTAGGAAGACAATTTAGACAATAGGAAGAGTATAACAAGACACGATAAGACCCCCGTAAACCTGCAACGTAACATCGAGAATATAGTAAAGAGGGGAGGACGTTGGATAAAAAGTAAATTTATGTTTTATATGAAATGTCTTTAAAAATAAAATTTATCAAGTTCCCTCTATGTTATTGCATTACATTGTTGATGAGATCAAATTATGCAACATGTTCAGAGGGAGGGTTTTTTCGTTGCATAATCGTTTCAAAGCTTTTTGCTCTTGGCCAGAACAATTGATGGATCAACTTCTTTATGATAAGGAAGAGTTACTGCCAAAAACTCGTCATGGCAAGGTCGTCCGACCGCAACAAGGCTGCTACAGCAAGAGGCGGTGAGTGTTCCATCTCCGAATAAGGTTCCAATGATCTCAACGCCACACTCTACCGGCAACTTTACCGCACATTGCTCCAAGAAATTATGAGTGCTCAATGGCAACGGGGGCAGAAGACTAGCTTCTCCCATATTTTGAGCTGCAAGCACAGGAGATAGAATGACTATCTCGCTAAAAAAGAAAAAAGCGATTAAGCACGAGTAGGTCCCAACATCTGCCATTACTTTATAAAGATGGTGTTTTATATTTCTTTCCTACTAAAATGGATTCGGCGAGTTTTCTATTTCCTTTCTCGATGGTATAGAAAGGTTGGTAAAAGACTCTTTTATAGGAGTCACAAAAAGATGGGTTATTTTTTTAAATCGTTTAATGAACCGATATTCTTAACTTCATATTTATTGAATTTATATTAACCATTATATGGGTAGCCTTTCAATTGATATAAAGTTATTGTTGTACGAAAAAAAACCTTCATCAATCATTTAAATATTTAATGAACTCAATATAAACACCATCTAATAATGCAAAACGCTAGTGTACTGGATCCCCACCGTATTGGTTGATTTTGTTTGTTTTAAAATTTTGATAGGTTATGTATCTTAGAAGAAAATATAAGGAAAAAAAATGATCAAAGTTAAAATGGTCAACGCAATAGCTGAATCCATAATTCACGTGAATTGTTTTGCTATTCTTTTTTTTCCTTCTACGGTATTTGTGTTAAAAGGTTATTCTGTGATTTTTAAAAAGATTTTTGAAGAAAAACTTACCAGAATCTTAAAACTAGATGGGCACAAGTAATAAGCCGCCTATTTTTGGAAATGTTTTTGCAGTGCTCTCCTAAGCTAATGCTGTGCGGGTGTTATTTTGATCTAGGTAGGAAAATTATCGGATAAGTTTTACAGTTTTTTTCTTAGTGTAATACACCCTCCCGATAGTTTGTGCTATACACGTACATGTATTATGATATATCTTTCCAGAATTGATTGTACGGTACTATAATGGATATTATTGGACGATTAGTACGATTTCGTAAAGTATATACGAAATCCAATTATAAATTTTGGAGAACATAGTAAGGATTTCATAAATTGGAGTATTAAGAATATTTATTGGAAATTAAAATATATTTTTATGATATGAGATTGTTATTTAATTAATTGATGGAAAAGTAAATTGAAATGGATTTTTGTGGAAATGAGTTAATGAATTGTTATGGATTAAATTGTAAATCAAAAGATTGTTAACCAAGATTATGTAATTAGTTTTCAAATTGTTGTCACAATATGAAATTGAGAGATTAAGGGGTAAGTTGTGATTATTAAAGTTTATATATATATATATATAATACAATCACAAATCAGAAAATTAGAAGAAGAAGCAAAATGAAAACAGAATGGAAGAAGAATTGAGAAACAAATGAAAAAAAAGAAGAGAGAAACACAAATGCAAATGAAGATGAAATGAGAATGAAAGTTAAATGCAAATGAAATGAAAATGAAAGTTAAATGAAGATGAAATGCAAATTTATCATAAAAACAAAAACAAAACAGAAAACAGAGAGGAAGAAACTATAAATTTCGAAAAAGAGAGGGAGAGCTCGGCTGAGCGAAGAAGAAAAGAGAAGAAGAAAGAAAAGAGAAAGGAAGAGAGAGAGAGGACCGGGCAGAAGAAGGAAAAGAAGAAAAAGAAGCAGAAGCCGTGAGGGAGAAGAAGAAGAAAAGAAAAAGAAGAAAAAGAAAAAGAAAAGAGAAAGAAAGGGAAGAAGGGATTCGGTCCAGAAGAAGATTGGGTAAGATTGGTAAGTTGATTTGGCTTGAATTTTGATGATATTTTGTGTTGTAGAATTAGTAAGTGATAGTGGTGAAATTGAATTGATTTGAGAGATTGATTGAGTTTTGAATTGTTTTTGAAATTGATTGTTAAGTATAAAGTGAAATTGAATTTCTAGAAATAAAAAAAGATTATGGGTTTTGTTGACTTAGTATTTGATTTGAGTTTTTGTAGAGTTTTATTGGAAATTAGTTTAAATTGATTTGATTAAAATGAAAATTTAGAAAACTAGTAAGTTGAAGAATTAGAGATTTGATGATTTTGAGTTTAGATTATTAAATTGAGATATTAATTGTGTAATTGGAATGTTTTTGAGTTAATTGATAGTATGAATTTGGAATCATTAACTAAGAAATCAAAATGGTTCTCAAATTAGTGAACTTGTATTATGGAGATTTTGTGATGTTGTGTTTGGAATGAAATTGAATCATTAGTTTTGAGAATTTTTGAATTTAATTTGAAATTAAAGTTATAATCAGTTTAATCAAGTTTAATGAGATTGAATTTGATGTTGTTAAGTGAAGAAAATTCACTTATATTAAATTGATGAAGATTAGAATGAGAATTTGTGTAGAAATCGAAGTTGATATTGTAGAGATTTCAATTTATGTGTAATTAAGTATTAGAAATTGTATCTGTATGGTTGTGATATAAATTGATACTTAGAAAATAAAGTGAATGTATTGGATTATGATGTATGAGATTCGATTTAAGAGAAATTGAAGGATTCAAGGAATACATAATTGTAGAGACAAGAGTTTTAGCAAATTAAATGTAATTGATTTTATTAGAATAGAAGAAATTGAAGGATAAAATGTTAAATGTGTTAATTGAGTTTTATATTAGCTGTTGTATTTATATTAATGATTAATTTGGAAATATATTACTTTAGGGAGAAATCTCCATAGTATGGGAGGAAATGAAATTATGCGGAAAGGCAAGAAATGTAATAAGACAAAGGAACCAGAGCACCAAGCCTAGAGAAAACCAGAAATCTGTGAGTGTTGTGCAAAAATCAGATTTTTAGTTGAATTCTATTTAATATATTTCTTTCTAAGTTTGATTTGTTATTTTAAGATTTTACATATATTTGTTATTTATACGAGTTTTAAAATTTAAATAGAATTGATTGCTTCAGGTATATTTCAATTAAAGTATTTTTATATTTCAGAATGTTTGAGTTTATATTTTCACTTGAGAAAATATATATACGTGAGATTTAATTTAAGAAATATATTCTATGGATATTTTATGATTTTTGATAAAAAAGATATTACAAATAGATTTTATGATTTTATGAATGTTTTAGACAAAAAAAAAAAAAAAAAATTTCAGGCCAATAGGATACCCATTTATTATCAGATTATCAGCAGCTATCAGTTATCATATTATCAGCAGTAGACCCGGCCGATACACCCCATTTGTGTGTGGCAAGTTAAGGGGGGACAGTTCGCTAACTTCAGGGGGGTTGAGTCTGTCAGTCGCTCACACATTGGGGTGTTGTCTCGCTATATGTTGCGACGCAGCATTCCGCACATAGCCAATGAGATGTCTTTTATCAGAGTCACTAGTGCGATGCCAGTTAGTCGCCTGGTGACACCCTCTATATGGTGCGGCGTCAGCTGAGTCGCCCTATGGATTATCAGTTATCAGATATGGGCTTTCCATTGGCATTATCAAAAAGTTTTATGAGAAAAGTTTTATCAGAAAAAGTATTATCAGAAAAGTATATTATCAGAAAGTTTTATCATAAAAAGTATTATCAGAAAAAGTATTATCAGAAAAGTATTTTATCAGAAAAGTTTTATCAGAAAAAGTATTATTAGAAAAAGTATAATATTTCAGCTTTTCAGTTTTCAGAAAAATATATTATCTCAGTATTTCAGTTTCCAGAAAAGAATATCATATTAGTTTTTCAGTTTTCAGAAATATAAAAGAATATTATTTCAGCTTATCAGTTTTTCAAAAAAGATATATTTTCAGCTTTTCAGTTTCTAGTAAAGTAAATATATATATATTCAGCTTCTCTGTTTCTTTTAGTAAAGTGAAAATATATGTATATATATTCTCAGCTTTCCAGTTTTTAGAAATTAGATTTCAAAATAGTTTTTATAAAAGAGATTTCAGTATAGTTTCATGAAATATATTTCAGTTCAGTTTTCAAGGAAATAGAGAGGTTTTTATTAATAAGTAAATTGTTTAATACAGTTTTTCAGAATTAGTAAAAGATTTATTATTTTGAAATTCCAGTATATTACGTTCAGTAAATAGATTTTAATTATTTTCTCAAGTTAATTTATTAGAAACAGATTTATATTCCTTTCAGATTTCAGGGAGGTTATTAGAAAAAGGATTAAAGTTAATTTAGAAATTTATAACACTCACTGAGCTCCTTTAGCTCTCTCTAGTTTTTCTTTATGTTTTTAAATCAACCTTCCAGGTATCGGTGCAGACATTGCAGGGACGCCAAAGACCAGCGGGACCAGTCAGAGGATGCTGTGACTCTTTTACAAGCATATATAGTTTTTTAGTTGTTAAGTTTGTATTTTGACATGGTTTTAAGTACATGAGTATTTTATTGAAAGATTTGATAACTGTTTATTTTGATATTTAAACGGTTTGAGATTTGATTTAATGAGATGGACCGGAGGTCCACAGTAGTTGAGATTTGGAATTTTATAGAAGTGTTTAAGTTTTTATGCAGGTCTCCAAGAATTGATAATCTTAGAAAAATAGAGGAGACTCTGCCAAAATTTTAATAAAGTAGTTTTGTATAAAAAAAAAAAATTTTCCTACTCAGCTTTCCAGTTAAAAGAAATGGCTTAGCTTCACGGAAGCCTTTCAGCGGGGCAAGCCTCGACTGGGAAGCTACCATGGAGTATCGACAGACTACCTAATGGGAGATAGTAGGTTAGGGGCCTGTCACTTATGAAGAAATATTTTGCAAAAAAGAAAAAAAAAACTAGTTTACGTGATATCACATGATTCCCAAAGCTTTTTAGACATCCAATAATAGCTTAACGGAAGCCTTTCAGTGGGGCAAGCCTCGACTGGGAAGTTACCGTGGAGTACCGACAGGCTACCTAATGGGAGATAGTAGGTTAGGGGCCTTTCACTTATAAAGAAATATTTTGCAAAAAAGAAAAAAAAAAAACTAGTTTACGTGATATCACATGATTCCTAAAGTTTTTTAGACATCCAATAATTACGTTTGCAGGAAACTTGAAGATAATGTAATACTAATTGGGATCAAACTGATAGGACCTATGTAATAAAACTATCAACTTCACTACCACAACGGCATGACCCAATAATTGTTAGTTATGTTCAAACACAAAAGGAAAAATATATAAAAAAAAAACCTACAACAACTGGAATAATATAATATGATGACAGTGACAAACTAGATATGAATTAAAAATATGCATATTCTATTTATTTTTTTGCATTTTTTTCTTCACTCTATACAAATGTACAAATCAGGAAGAAATTTCAAAACTTGAGGATAAATAAAGATTCATAAGCACCGTGACTCTAGTGATTCTTTGCTGATATTGTTTTTAACTACTCAGGAGAATTTTCGTAATTTTAAATGTTAAATAGAAGAAATATTTTCAAAATATATCCATGTAGAATCTACAAATAATAGATCGCCATGTGAGCATATAATGTTGTATGGAAGAATGTTGAGTCGGTTTTGTTCTTCCATAATTTATCAAGACAATTAAGCCTAACATAGGTAATTATATATAGAGAGTAACTCATAAAAAAAAAAAGAGCCAATTAAACAAGTTTTACTATTATCAATTACTTGTCTATCTAAGAAGACAATTTAGACAATAGGAAGAGTATAACAAGACACGATAAGACCACCGTAAACCTGCAACGTAACATCAAGAACATACTAAAGAGGGGATGGCGTCGGATAAAAAGTAAATATATGTTTTATATGAAATGTCTTGTTTACACAATACAATCCGTAATTATTAAAAATAAAATTTTATCACGTTCTCTCTATGTTATTGCATTACATTGTTGATGAGATCAAATTATTCAACATGTTCAGACGGAGGGTTTTTTCGTTGCACAATCATTCCAAAGCTTTTCGCTCTTGGCCAGAACAATTGATGGATCAACTTCTTTGTGATAAGGAAGAGTTACTGCCAAAAACTCGTCATGGCAAGGTCGTCCTGACCGCAACAAGGCTACTACAGCAAGAGGCGGTGAGTGTTCCATCTCTGAATAAGGTTCCAACGATCTCAACGCCACACTCTACTGGTAACTTTGCCGCACATTGCTCCAAGAAATTGTGAGTGCTCGATGGCAACGGGGGCAGAAGACTAGCTTCTCTCATATTTTGAGCTGCAAGCACAGGAGATAGCATGACTATCTTGCTAAAAAAGAAAGAAACGATTAAGCACGAGTAGGTCCCAACAATCTGCCATTACTTTATAAAGATGGTGTTTTATATTTCTTTCCTACTAAAATGGATTCGTTGAGTTTTTTATTTCCTTTCTCGATGGTATAGAATGGTTGGTAAAAGACTCTTTTATAGGAGTCACAAAAAGATGGGTTATTTTTTTAAATCGTTTAATGAACTGACATTCTTAACTTCATATTTATTGAATTTATATTAACCATTATATGGGTAGCGTTTCAATTGATATAAAGTTATTGTTGTACGAAAAAAAACCTTCATCAATCATTTAAATATTTAATGAACTCAATATAAACACCATCTAACAATGGCAAAACGCTAGTGTACTGGATCCCCACCGTATTGGTTGATTTTGTTTGTTTTAAAATTTTGATAGGTTATGTATCTTAGAAGAAAATATAAGGAAAAAAAATGATCAAAGTTAAAATGGTCAACGCAATAGCTGAATCCATACTTCACGTGAATTGTTTTGCTATTCTTTTTTTTCCTTCTACGGTATTTGTGTTCCCAAAGCTTTTTAGACATCCAATAATTACGTTTGCAGGAAACTTGAAGATAATGTAATATTAATTGCGATTACACTGATAGGACCTATGTAATAAAACAATCAACTTCACTACCACAACGGCATGAGCCAGTAATTGTTAGTTTTGTTCAAACACATGAGGAAAAATATATATAAAAAAAAAAAAAACCTACAACAACTGGGAATAATATAATATGATGACAGTGACAAACTAGATATGAATTAAAAATCTGCATATTTATTTTTTTTGCATTGTTTCTTCACTCTATACAAATGTACAAATCAAGAAGAAATTTCAAAACTTGAGGATAAATAAAGATTCATAAGCACCGTGACTCTAGTGATTCTTTGCCGATATTGTTTTTAACTACTCAGGAGAATTTTTGTAATTTTGAATGTTAAATGTGACAGGCCCCTAACCTACTATCTCCCATTAGGTAGCCTGCCGGCACTCCACAGTAGCTTTCCAGTCGAGGCTTGCCTCGATGAAAGGCATCCGTGAAGCTAAGCCGTTTCTTATAACTGGAAATCTGTGTAGAAATTTTATTTTTTATACAAAACTACTTTATAAAAATTTTGGCAGAGTCTCCTCTGTTTTTCTGAGATTACCAAATCTTGGAGACCTGCATAAAAACTTGAACACCTCTATAAAATCTCAAATCTCAACTATTGTGGACCTCCGGTCCATCTCAATAATTCAATCACAACTCAAACAGTTTAAATATCAAAATAAATAGTTACCAAGGATAAAGAAATCAAATCCTTAAATAAAATCCTTATATACTTAAAAACAATATCAAAATACAAACTTAACAACTAACATCCTATATGCTTTGTAAAACAGTCATAGCATTCGCTGACTGATCCTGCTGGTCTTCGACGTTCCTGCAATGTCTGCACCTGTACCTGTACTTGGGAGGTTGATTTAAAAACATAAACCTATAATGAGCTAAACGAGTTCAGTTAGTTTTATCATTTTACTAAACAATTCTAACATTTCTGAATTAACCTCCCGAAAACTTTACTAAAAAGGATAAAATCTTATTTTCTGAAATCTATACTGAAATAACTAATAATCTGTTTCAAATAAAAACTGTACTGAAATCTCTTTTATAAAAACTATTCTGAAATATATATATATATATTAAAATCTTTCTCATAAAACTATACTGAAATTTACTTTCTAAAAATCTTACTGAAGTTTATTTCCTGAAAACTGTTCTGAAATCTAATATCTGAAAACTGAAAGTTCAGAAAATATACATATACTTTTACTTTACTAAAAATTGAAAAGCTGAGAAGATATAATAACTTATATATATATTTTTTTTTTGAAAACTGAAAAGCTAATAACATATTATATATATATATATATATATATATATATATATATATATATATATATATACGTTTCTTCTGCTGAAAACTAAAAAAAAGTATACTTTACTGAAAATGCTTTTCGACTAAAACTTCTCTGATAAAACAGTTTCTAATAACATAGTTTTCTGATAATATTCTTCTGTTAAAATACTTTTCTGATAATAAACTTTCTGAAAACTTATTCTGTACTGAAGATAATAATAATTTGTTTTCTAAATCCTGTACTGAAATCTGTTTTTCTGAAAATCTAGCCAAGCCTAACGTATAAAACTCTTAATTTAATATTCTGTACTGATAATCTGAAAATATTTCTGGCTTGGCTTCTGTATTTGAAAACTCCCAATGGACCCCTAAGCTGAGTTGAACTCATAGGTTGACTAACTGCGCCATACCATATGAGTGGGTCACAGGGTGACTAACTGCGCCGACCACTGTGACATCTGATATAAGTCACGAAGCGACTAACTGATGCGCTCAACATGACATCTGATAAAAGACATCTCACTGTCTATGTGCAGAATGCTGCGTCGCATACATATAGCAAGACAACACCCCAATGTGTGGGCGACTGACAGATTCGACAGACTCAACCCCCCTGGAGTTAGCGGACTGTCCCCCCTTAACTTGCCACACACAATTGGGATGTACCGGCCGGGTCTAACTGCTGATAACTGATTTGATAATTTGATAATCCATGGGTTTGAAAACCATTTTCTTTATTTTGAAAACTAGCTTTTAATAAAAACCATGGAATACACATAAAACACATTTATTAAATGACTATAATTTCTAAATCTCTGAGATATAAAATACTTTAATTAAAACATACTTAAACATAAATTCTATTTAACTTACAAAACTCATATAAGTAAATAAACGTATATAATATTACAAAATACTAAATCAAACTTAAGGAAAATAAACTAAATATAATTCAACTGAAAACTTGATTTTGCACTAACTTAAATAAAGTTATTATCTTGTTAAACTTTAGATAAAATATTTTGCTAAAATAAAATATATTTTGCTTTAAAATAAATTTACACTCACTAATTTCTGGTTCTCTCTAGGCTTGGTGCTCTGGTTCCTTCGTCTCATTGCATTTCTTGTTTTTCCGCATAATTCTTTTATTCTCCCATACTACTACGGAGATTTCTCCCCTAAAGTAATATATTTTCAAATAAATCATTAATATAAATATAATAACTAATACAAAGACTCAATTAACACGTTCTATGCTTTATTCTTCCATTTCTTCTATTCTAATAGAATCGATTACGTTTAATCTACTAACCATTACGTTACAATACTATAACATATAACTATATATACATTGAATCATTCAATTTCTCTTAAATCGAATATCATATATCACAACTCAACATATTTACTTTATTTTCTAAATACCAATTTGTATCAGAATCATACAAATACAATTTCTAATACTTAAGTACCCATAAATCGAATTCTCTACGCTATCAACTTCGATTTCTACACAATTTCTCATATTAATCTTCATCGATTTAACATAAATGAATTTCCTTCACTTAACAACATCAAATTCAACTTCATTAAACTCGATTAAACTAATTATAACTTCAATTTCGAATTTAATTTAAAAAATTCTCAAAACTAATGATTCAATTTCATTCCAAACACAACATCACAAAAGTTTCATACTACAAATTCACTAATTTGAGAATCATTTTGATTCCATACTTAACGATTCCAAATTCATACCATCAATTAACTCATAAACATTTCAATTACATAATTAATATCTCAATTTAATAATCTAAACTCAAAATCAACAAAACCCATAATTTTCTTTACTCCCATCAATCAATTTTCACCTTATATTCAACAATCAAAATTTCAACACAATTCAATACTCAATTTCAAGAACAATTGGCAAGGTAGGAGTCTCTTGAACACCGTCAACACATTATTTAAATCATATACATGTCCAAACCCATCAACTGAATATTTACTCAAATGAATAAGTAAAATTGAAATGATTAAAGGTCATGCATTGAAGCTGTAAAAGGTATATTTATTTTTCCAGAACTTAAAATAAAACTTTAACTCACTAAACTCTTTAAGAGCTCAAATGTGAAATCCATTCAAATGGCTGCTGGGAGTTTCTCCTAAATTCTCCATTTTTTTTTTCCATTTCCGCTTATCTCTTCTCTCACAGTGGCAACCTTGCTCTTTGTCATTTTCCTCCTCTTCTTCTCCACGATTCTCTCTCTCTCTCTCTCTGTCTCTCTCCTTCTTTTTCTTTCTCTTTCTTTCTTCTCTTTCTCATCTCCCTTCTTCAGTCACTGTTTCTTTCCTTCTTCTCCTGCTGGCCGCTGCTCACTTCCTTCTCTTCCTCGGCTGCACCTTCTTCTTCTTCTTCTCTTCTGCCGTGCTCTCCTTTTCTTTCTCGAAAATTCTGGTTTCCTCAGAGTCTCTGTTTTTTTTCTGTTTTTGTTCTCTGTTCTGTTTATAGTTTTCTAGTTTGTATTTATTCTCTTGGTTGACTTGTAATTTGAGTGGAGTCTCCACTGACTTTGACTGGGTCTACAATTCTCTTGTTTTCTCTCCAATTCTCTCGAATTTTTCTCAATTCTTCTCTCTTCACCCTGTCTGTTTTTGTTTTGGTTTGTTTGAGTTTGTTTTTGGTTTGCAATTTGTGTTTCATCAACTTTCATTCAATTCGGTTTGACTTGGTCAAAAAAATCCACTAACATATTATATATATTTATATATAAATATCTCCTTAATTGTAACTTACTCCCTTGAACCTTTACAAATCATAATATAACCACAACATAAAATTTAATCACACATGATTTTGGTCAAAAATCTTTTGATTTATAATTTAATCCATAACAATCCACTAATTCTTTTCCACAAAAATCCATTTACCTTTCCATCACACATATATATATATATATATATATACTAATAAAATTTTACCATCATATATTAATAAAAGTTTATTATTTAACTTCCAAAAATATATTCTTAATACTCCAATTTATGGAAATCCTTACTATGTTCTCCAAAACTTATAATTAAATTTCTTATATACTTTACGAAATCTTACTAATCGTCCAATAAATTCTACATGTTTAGACAGAGGGTTTTTTCGTTGCACAATCGTTCCAAAGCTTTTCGCTCTTGGTCAGAACAATTGATGGATCAACTTCTTCGTGATAAGGAAGAGTTACTGCCAAAAACTCGTCATGGCAAGGTCGTCCGATCGCAACAAGGCTACTACAGCAAGAGGCGGTGAGTGTTCCATCTCCGAATAAGGTTCCAACGATCTCAACGCCACACTCTACCGGCAACGTTGCCGCACATTGGTCCAAGAAATTGTGAGTGCTCGATGGCAACGGGGACAAAAGACTAGTTTCTCCTATATTTTGAGCTGCAAGCACAGGAGATAGCATGACTATCTCGCTAAAAAAGAAAAAAGCGATTAAGCACGAGTAGGTCCCAACATCTTCCATTACTTTATAAAGATGGTGTTTTATATTTATTTCCTACTAAAATGGCTTCGTTGGGTTTTCTATTTCCTTTCTTGATGGTATAGAATGGTTGGTAAAAGACTCTTTTATAGGAGTCACAAAAAGATGGGTTATTTTTTTAAATCGTTTAATGAACTGATATTCTTAATTTCATATTTATTGAATTTATATTAATTGTTATATGGGTAGTGTTTCAATTGATATAAAGTTATTATTGTAGGAAAAAAAACCTTCATCAATCATTTAAATATTTAATTAACTCAATATAACACCATCTAACAATGCAAAACGCTCGTGTACTAGATCCCTACCGTATTGGTTGATTTTCTTTGTTTTAAAATTTTGATAGGTTATGTATATTGGAAGAAATATGAGGAAAAAAAAATTATCAAAGTTAAAATGGTCAACGCAATAGCAGAATCCATACTTCGCGTGAATCATTTTGCTATTCTTTTTTTTTTCCCTTCTACAGTTTTTGTGTTAAAAGTTTATTCTGTGATTTTTAAAAAAAATTTTCAAGAAAAACTTACCCAAATCTTAAAACTGATTTGGTACAAGTTATAAGTCGTCTGTTTTTTGAAATGTTTTTGCAGTGCTCTCCTAAGCTAATGCTGTGCAAGAGTTATTTTGATCTAGGTAGGAAAATTATCGCATAAGTTTTACAGTCTTTTTCTTATGAAGAAAGATTTTGCAAAAAAAAAAAAACTAGTTTACGTGATTCCCAAAGCTTTTTAGACATCCAATAATTACGTTTGCACGAAACTTGAAGATAATGTAATATTAATTGAGATCATGTAATACACCCTCCCAATAGTTTGTACTGTACATATATGTATTGTAATATATTTTCTCAGAATTTATTGTACGGTACACATGTGAATAAATATGCCCTTATTATAAGTAAATTGAATGTTAAAAGTGTTAGTGGTGCTATAATGAAATTTATTGGACGGATCTGGAGATTTTTGGAAAGGTGTTCGGAGACCTGGAAAAGTTACAAAATGTGTCCGGACGGGTATTAAAGGCCCGAAAAATGTTCGGAACAGTTTCGGATGGTTAGTAAGGCTTCGTAAAGTGTATACGAAATCCAATGATAAGTTTCGGAGGTCCTAGGAAGGATTTTCCATAAATTTGGAGTATTAAGGGTATTTTTGGAAAGTAAATAATAAATGTTTTGGACACATGAGGTGGTGTAATTTGATTGGTTGATGGAAAAGTAATTTAGGTGTTGTAATTTAATTGGTGTTTTAAATGTGGTGGAAAGGTAGTTTAGGTGGATTAAACAAGTGGATTAAATTAGGGTTAGCCATATGGACAAATAAAATTCAAGAGTGTTGGATTTTTATGGACTTAGTTGAAATCCAACTAACCATTAGAGAGTAACCAATCAAATTTCATCATCCCTAACCAATGGTACTCTTGTAAATTTCAAGATAGTTTAAGGGCAAAAGTTAAGGAAAATTAAAGGCTATATAAGGAACAAGTCATGAAACAAATTAAAAGAATTCAAGAGAGAAAAGTAGAGGAAGAAAATCGGCCAAGAAGAAAAAAAAGGGAGAGGAAATTCGGCCAGGGGAGAAGAAGAAGGGGAAGAGATCCAATGCACTTTCCAAGCCATTCTCAAGGGTTCTCAAGGTCATACAAGCCTCCTTTACAATCCTAGAAGCAAGATTCAACTATATTAAGTGGTAAATGCACTAATTTTGTGAATTGTGAAATAAACTCTTGGTTCTTTTGTGTAGTATACCCTCCCGATAGTTTGTACTGTACACGTACAAATATTGTAATATATTTTTGCAGAATTGATTGTACGGTACTATAATGAAATCTATTGGAAAATTAGTATGATTTCGTAAAGTATATACGAAATCCAATTATAAGTTGAGAACATAGTAAGGATTTCCATAAATTAGAGTATTAAGAATATTTATTGAAAATTAAAATATATTTTTATGATATGAGATTGTAATTTAATTAATTGATGGAAAAGTAAATTGAAATGGATTTTTGTGAAAAAGAGTTAATGGATTTTTATGGATTAAATTGTAAATAAAAAGATTGTGATCAAATTCATGTGATTAATTGTCAATTGTTTGCCATTTTTTGAATTGTAAAGATTAAGGGGCATGTTGTAATTACTAAAAAAATTTAATGGGTGACAAGTGGATTCCACTCATTTTTGAGAAGTAACTAGAAAACTCGAGAGAGATGAGAGAAAAGAAAAGAAGAGAGAAGGGAGAAAGAAGAAGGGGAGCCCGGTCGAAGGAGAGAAGAAAGAAGAGAGAGAAGGAAAAGAGAAGAAAGGAAGAAAAAAGGAAGGAGAAGCTCAATGCAAGAATAAGCTACAAAGGTCAGCAGAGCCGCATTAGTTTCTTGCAATTTCTCGAGCTCCAAACAGGTCAGAGCATCGATTTTCTCTCTAGAATCTATGCTATATTAAAACTCCATCTTTGCTGCGAAAAACCCATTAACTATTTAGTTAGTGATCCATGTAATTACTGTACTCATAGCTTTGTTTATTTGAATAGAAAGGGAGGTTTTTGGTGCAATTTGTGGTTAAGAAATGTAAATATGGCCAATATTTAGCTCTGTTTAGTTGGAATTCAAATTTTGTGAATGTTAAGAAATGAATTTGCACCTGTTTGATACAAACACAGACGTGTTTGTATAAAAGCTTGAGAGAGTTTATTAAAAGAGAAAAGAATCTGTAAGTGCAAAGAACTTCATTTCATTAATTGAAGAAAAATTACAACTGACAGTATTTATACTCTCAATAATCAGAAGAGAAAAAAATGATTCTTCCCTAAACAGAATCATAACTAACTTAACAACTTCTCCTGAATTTAAGAAGAGCCCTTAGATTATCCACATAGGAAATCACTATCATCAGATCAAGTTATCTCCAATCTAACTTCTTACTTGACTGATGAAGTCTTGCTACTTAGAGGGTCTCCTAACCACAGCAAGTAGAGTGGTGCTCTGCACCTAATGATTGTTGTTGTTGAGTCTGTTATCTTTGTTGACAGAAGTAGTTGAAGACTTATCATACTGATTCACATGCCCCCACAAACTCAACCGGGGTGATGAAACCAGATTGAGTTTGTTTCGAAGTAAAAAGAACTAAGGAACATGTAGGGCCTTGGTGAAAACATCTGCCTTCTGCATAGCTATTGGTACATACTGCACTACTAATTTTGCAGCAGCAATTTTTTCCCGTATAAAATGCACATCCACCTTGATATGCTTGGTGCGATTTTGGAAGATTGGGTTGTGAGCCAAGGCACCAGCTCCCATATTATCACACCAAATAATTGGGACTGCAGGGATAGAGACACCCAATTCTGAAAATAGAGACTGCAACCACAACACCTCTGTTGCAGCCTGTGATAAGGCACGATACTCGGCTTATGTACTAGACTTAGAGACCACCTTTTGTTTTCCTTGAGTACCACGTGATTAGGTTCGGCCCGAGGAACACATAACACCCGCTGGTGGATCGCCTATCATCAACATAAGAGGCCCAATCGACATCAGCATAGACCTTAAGATTAAGGGACCTTGTAGACTGAAAATGCAACCCCAAATCTGATGTGCCTTTCAAGTACCGAAGGATTCGCTTGCAGGCCTGCCAGTGGACAGTGGTTAGAGAGGACAAAAACTGACTTAGCCTATTAACAGCAAAGCTGATATCCGGTCTTGTGTAAGTTAAATACTGCAATGCACCAATTACACTGCTATACAAAGAAGGTTCAGTAAAGATAGCCCCTGAAGTAGCTGACAACTTCACACTAGAACATATTGGGGTGGTCCAAGGCTTTGAAAGAAGCATGTTGGTCTTGGATAGCAAGTCATGGACATACTTCGATTGGGTGAGATAGATCCCATTTGTGTTCCTAAAAGCTTCAAAACCAAGGAAGTAATGAACTTGACCCAAAGTTTTAAGAGAAAACTTGGAGTTTAAAGCCTTGATAGTGTGATGAATTAGAGAAGAGTCACTCCCAGTAATCAAGATATCATCCACACACACAAGAACATAAAGAACTTTGGAACCAACCTTCTTAATAAAAAGATAAACATCCGATGAAGAGTTAGTAAAATCCAAAGCAAGCAAAGCTCCTCTTAATTTATGGAACCAAGCCCGAGGGGCATGTTTTAAACCATATAACGCCTTATGTAACTTGCAGACGTGAGTAGGATGAGATGCATCAATAAAACCACTAGGATGCTCCATATATACTAATTCATGTAAATCACCATTAAGAAAAACATTATTCACATCAACTTGTTGTATGTCCCACCCATAGGTTGCAGCCAAGGTAAAAATAACTCGAATGGTAGAGGGTTTGACAACCGGACTGAACGTGTCTGAAAAATCAACCCCCGGAGTTTCATGAAAACCCTTAGCAACTAACCAAGCCTTGTACTTAGGTAAGGACCCATCAGCATTGTATTTCAGCCTAAAGACCCACTTGTGACCAACTATATTGCAATTAGGAGGTGGAGGAACAAGTGACCAGGTCTGATTTCTTAGTAGAGCCTTATATTCATCAAGCATAACTTGTTTCCAATTAGGATCAGCCAAGGCAGCTTTAACTGAGTGGGGTTCAAGAGGCATAAAAGAGGAACAAGAAGATTGGCACAAGGCAGAAAAGACTCTCGGTTTTAATGACCCAGTTTTGGACCGAGTTATCATGGGATGATTAGAGACAATAGGAGCTGCTGGAATTGTAACAGAGACAGAATGGAGAGGCACTGCAGTAGCAGTAGGAGAATTAGAACTATAAGGAATGGATGTAGCTATTGAAGATGATGAATGATTCTGAGAAATAAAAGGAACAGCTGCAGAGGACAAACTGTGTAAAGAAGGAAGAGAGCTAAACACAGCAGGACTGAAAACAGGCTGAGACATTGAGGCAGTAGACTTACGAGGAGGAAAAAGACTGAGATATGTAAAATCATTTTCATGAAAGATAACATTTCGAGACACAAAGACTTTACCATTAGCACTCAAACATTTATAGCCTTTATGATGTAAGCTATAACCAATAAAAATGCATTTATCCGTGTGAAATCCAAACTTGTGTTTTGTATATGGGCGTAAGTATGGGAAACAAGCACAACCAAAGGTCTTAAAGTAGGAGTAATTGGGAGCACGATGATATAAGCATTCAAAGGGAGATTTACCACTCAAAATAGGTGTAGAAAGGTTATTAATAAGAAGAGTGGCAGTTAAGAATGCATCAACCCAAAAATGTAAAGGCAATGATGCATGAGCTAACAAAGTTAGACCGGTTTCAACAATGTGGCAATGTTTACGCTCAACCACTCCGTTTTGTTGGTGATGTAAGCACAAGAAAACCTATGAGTTATGCCTATTGATTTAAGATAAGGACCAAAGGCTTTGAATTCAAGACCCATATCGGTTTGTAATGTTCTAATTTTGGTGTTGAATTGTATTCAACTTACCTTTGAAAAGCAAGGAAAGTAGAGAAGGCTTCAGATTTAAGGGTAATAGGATATATCCACGAGAAACGTGTATGACAATCAACAAACACAATATAGTATTTATGGCCATCTAAGGATGATATAGGGGAGGGACCCCAAATATCAGTGTAAACCAATTCAAAGGGACCTTTAGTTTTGATAGAGGATCTTGAGAATGGAAGTTGGTGCATTTTTCCATACCTACACGACTCACATGGATTCATAGCACCTATTGAGCTAGTGATTTTCATTTGTTTGAGAACTTGTTGCAAAGTTTGAGAACTTGGATGTCCAAGCTTGGAGTGCCAAATAGAGGCAGTTTGACAGTGAAGGGCAGAATTGTATAAACAAGGAGTTTTATTATTTGTAACATTACAAGACAAAGGTATATGATCATACAAAGGAAAATCAACACGAGACAAAGCAGTATTACAATCAGCAAATTGATGTTTCGAGATAAAAGAAGCAAATTGCTTATTTGCAGAATTAAAACAAGAAACACTAGGACTAGATAAACCTCCACTCAAATGCAGCTGATATAAACCATCTTTAAGGGTTCCTTGAAGCAACATTCTCTTGGAATCCTTTCCTTTATCACACAACAATGACCAATAAACTCAGCAATGGCATTGTTATCATTAACAAACCTAGATATGCTCAGTAAATTCTTTGCTATATGTGGTACATGCAGCATATTAGTTAACTTCAGCTGAGTAATAGGCTTAAAATGTGAATCAATAACAGTATTTCCAACATGTAAGATCTGTAATTGATTACCACTACCTACAGCTAAACGTTCACTGCCAGTATAAGCAAAATAGGTAAGAAAATTACCTAAATCAGAGTAACGTGACTTGATGCTCCACTATCAGTGTACCAAGATTGATCTGCAACAACCTCAGGAGATGCAATATAAGCAGATGTTTGATTATAGTGTACCTGATGTGAAGGTGGCTGAAAGTTGCCTTGCTAAAAATACCCCTGATTGAAACTACTTGGCACAAGCTGATGGACATAATTGGGAACATATTCAGTGGAATAAGAACCAGGCTGAGTGTGGACTTGCATGGCTCCTTGAGAGGTGAACGAAGGAGGAGCAGGTTGACTTGCATTTCTATCATAGAGATTGTAGCACTGTGTAGCAGTGTGCCTAATTCTGCTACATATCTGACAAGTCGGTCTACTAGTGTTGCTGTTGTTCCATCTTCCTTTGCCCCTTCTTCCTCGATTATTTTGTCCCCTACCACCAGCATTTTGTGAGCCTCCTCTGTTATTGTTGTTCTGCAACCCTCTACCACCACTATTATTCACGAAATTGGCTGATTGATGAGCATCAACAGAGGCTACTGAGTTCAAATGCTCAATGCGCTGCTCATGTATCATTAACATGTACTGAGCTTTATGTAATGTGATTCCACTTTGCTGAGAAACCAGTACCACCACAAGGTCATATTCATGACTAAGGCCATTCAACACGTTGAGAAGAAAATCGTGATAAGAAATAGCTTGGCCAGCAGAACGTAGACCATCACCGATACCTTTAACTTTGAGAATGTAATCGTTGATGGAGCTGGACCCTTTCTTCAAGCCTTGAAGCTGCTGTTTCAGTTGAAGAACCTTTGCCATGGACTGTTGAGAGAACATACTCTCTAAGGTTCTCCAAGCCTCCAACGAAGTCAAACATTCTGTGACTTGCCCTATCAAACCCTCACTAATAGTAGACAACAACCATCCTAAAAGAAATTGATCAAACCTCTTCCAAGCAGAGAACTCAGGATTGAGAGTCAGTTCTTTGTCAACACCATTAGAAGCTAGGGTTTCGATGAACTTACTAGGACACTGCCTTTCTCCAGTGATAAAATCCTTGAGTTCGATTACTCTAATGTTCGGCATCACCAACGCCTTCCAGTAGATATAATTGTTGCGGTTGAGTTTGATCGGGAGATTGAAGTTCATTGACTTCGCTATCAGCGAAGAAGAGGTAGGAAGAGCCATCATCACCGAATCGGACCTCTGGATCGCAGAACTGGAATCAGCTGCCATCGACATCAATCAAGAAGTGTGCTCTGATACCATGTTAAGAAATGAATTTGCACCTGTTTGATACAAACACAGGCGTGTTTGTATAAAAGCTTGAGAGAGTTTATTAAAAGAGAAAAGAATCTGTAAGTGCAAAGAACTTCATTTCATTAATTGAAGAAAAATTACAACTGACAGTATTTATACTCTCAATAATCATAAGAGAAAAAAAATGATTCTTCCCTAAACAGAATCATAACTAACTTAACAACTTCTCCTGAATTTAAGGAGAGCCCTTAGATTATCCACATAGGAAATCACTATCATCAGATCAAGTTATCTCCAATCTAACTTCTTACTTGACTGATGAAAGTCTTGATACTTAGAGGGTCTCCTAACCACAGCAAGTAGAGTGGTGCTCTGCACCTGATGGTTGTTGTTGTTGAGTCTGTTATCTTTGTTGACAGGAGTAGTTGAAGCTTGAGGTGGAGTCTCAAGCTGAGACTTATCATACTGATTCACAGTGAAGTTTTGAGGGGTTTTGTTACTGTTACAAGTATGTGTGCTCTAAGTGTAAGAATTAATTGGGTTTTGGCTTGAATTTTAGTGAAGTGGTCTTTAATTATGAGTTAAAATTCTTAAGGGAGTATCATAAAGTGAAAATTTAGAAAACTAGTAAGTTAAAGAATTGGAGATTTGATGATTTTGAGTTTAGATTATTAAATTGAGATATTAATTGTGTAATTGGAATGTTTTTTAGTTAATTGATAGTATGAATTTGGAATCATTAAGTAAGAAATCAAAATGGTTCTCAAATTAGTGAACTTGTATTATGGAATTTTTGTGATGTTGTGTTTGGAATGAAATTGAATAATTAGTTTTGAGAATTTTTTAATTTAATTTGAAATTGAAGTTATAATCAGTTTAATCAAGTTTAATGAGATTGAATTTGATGTTGTTAAGTAAAGGAAATTCACTTATGTTAAATTGATAAAGATTAGTACGAGAAAGTGTGTAGAAATTGAAGTTGAAAGTGTAGAGATTTCAAATTGTGTATACTTAAGATACTAGAAATTATATTTATATAATTGTGATACAAATTAGTGCTTAGAAATCCAAGAAAGTATGTTGGATTGTGTTGTATGAGATTCAATTTAAGAAAAATTGAACGAATCAAGGAATACATAATTGTAGTGACATGATTTTTAACAAATTAAATGTAATTGATTTTATTAGAATAGAAGAAATTGAAGAAGAAAGTGTTAAACGTGTTAATTGAGTTTTTGTATTAGTTGTTATATTTATATTAATGATTTATTTGGAAATATATTACTTTAGGGAGAAATCTCCGTAGTATGGGAGAAAAAAAAACGTTATGGAAAGTCAAGGAATGTAATGAGACGAAGGAATCAGAGCACCAAGCCTAGAGAAAACCAGAAATCTGTGAGTGTTAAACTATTTTAAGCAAAATCATATTTTTAGTTGAAATATACTTTAGAATGTTTCCAAGTTTAATTTAATTATTTGTGATTTTATATACACATTTATTTACTTATATGTGGTTCATAATTTAAATAGAATTTATGCTCCAATATATTTTAATTGAAGTATTTTTATATCTCAGAAATTTAGAATTTATATTCAATTAAAAAAATATGTTTTATATATATCACATGTTTTTTGATTAAAAGTTTATTTTCAAAGTAAAGAAAATAGTTTTCAAACCCATGGATACCCATTTATTATCAGATTATCAGCAGCTATCAGTTATCAGATTATCAGCAGTAGACCCGGCCGGTACACCCCATTTGTGTGTGGCAAGTTAAGGGGGGACAGTCCGCTAACTCTAGGGGGGTTGAGTCTGTCGAGTCTGTTAGTCGCTCACACATTGGGGTGTTGTCTCGCTATATGTAGCGACGCAACATTCTGCACATAGACAGTGAGATATCTTTTATCAGATTATCAGAGTCACCAGTGCGGCACCAGATTAGTCGCTTGGTGACACCCTTCATATGGTGCGGCGCCAGCTGAGTCGCCCTATGGATTATCACTTATCATATATGAGTTTCTATTGGCATTATCAGAAAAATATATTTTCGCAATTTTTCAGTTTTCAGAAAAGTTTTATTAGAAAATTTTATCAGAAAAGTATTATCAGAAAATTTTATCAGAAAAGTATTATCAGAAAGTAAAAGTATATTTTCTCAGCTTTTCAGTTTTCAGAAAGGTAAAGTTTATATATATACTATCTCAGTTTTCTAGTTTTCAAAAAAGTATACAGTATTTCAGTTTATCAGTTTTCAGCAATAACAGAAAGTTTGAAAGGTTTTCAGAATAGTTTTCAGAATAGTTTTCAGAAGTTAGATATCAGTATAGTTTCAGTATGGATTTTATAATAGTTTTCAGAAAATAGATTTCAGAAATAGTATATCAGTTCAGATTTCAGAAAACAGATTAATATTCTTTATAGTACAGTTTTCAGGGAGGTTTAATTAGAAACATTAAATTGTTTAGAAACTAATAACACTCACTGAGCTCGTTTAGCTCATTATATTTTTATGTTTTTAAATCAACCTCCCAGGTACCGGTGCAGACATTGCAGGGACGCCGAAGACCAGCAGGACCAGTCAGAGGATGTTGTGACTGTTTTATAAAGATATATAATATTTCAATTGTTAAGTCTGTATAATGATATTGTTTTAAGTGCATAAGTATTTTATTTAAAGATTTGATTTATTTATCTTTGATAACTGTTTATTTTGATTAAATCAACTGTTTGAGTTGTGATTTGTTGAGATGGACCAGAGGTCCATAGTAGTTGAGATTTGAAATTTTATAGAAGTGTTAAGATTTAGTAATATCAGAAAAATAGAGGAAACTCTGCCAAAATTTTAATAAAGTAGTTTTGTATAAAAAAAATTTTCCTACTTAGATTTCCAGTTAAAAGAAATGGCTTAGCTTCACGGAAGCCTTTCAGCGGGGCAAGCCTCGGCTGGGAAGCTACCGTGGAGTGCCGACAGGCTACCTAATGAGAGATAGTAGGTTGGGGACCTGTCATTTAGATTCTTGGTGTTTGGGTGATGATTTTGATGCATGAATTTAGGGATTAAGACATCAAACAAGTATCCAAGCCAAGCAAGAAAATTTAAGGTCATAAGGTGTAAGGTGAGTTACTAGTTTGTTGGAAATTTTTGATTTAAACTTGAATTGATGTTATAACTAGTTTAAATCAAGTTGGATGATGTTGAATTTGATGTTACTAAGCAAAGGAAAGTCATGTATGTTAAGTTGATAAAGATTAGTATGTGATCAAGCTAGGGTTTGGTGTGATTTTGCTTAAAAATTTCAATATATGCATGCTAAGGCACTAGTGTAGAAATTGATGTAATTTTCATGCAATTTATGTTAAGAAATTGAAAGAAAATTTTTGGGAAAGGCATGATGAGATTTCGGCCAGCCATGTGTGTGATGGTTGAGTTAAATTTTTCTTCATATTAATGTGTAGTAATGGTTATTCAAGTGTGGTTAAGTGAGAGAAGGTGATGGAAATTGAAAAGAGAAGAAGAATGTGTGAAGTGTAGAAAGTAAATGGTGACATGGGCTCTTGTGAAGGGCTAAAATAATATGTGATTTAATTGGGTTAATTTTATGCCTAGAAATATGCCTAAACATCACACTTAGATGTAGGAACTTGAAGGAAAATAATCGAAAATAAAATGGTCAAGTTATAGTCAAAACAATGCTGTAAGAATTAGGGAATTGTTTTAAGTAGTTTGGATGATTTTAATTGCTCTCATGCAAGTGGTTGTGTGAATGAGTTTGAGTGTGACATTTTCTAAAAAGGAGAATGTGAATATGTATAGGAAAATCGGAGTGGTGTTCGGAAAGTTAGTAACGAAAATGTGAGTGTAAAACTATTTTATGAAATGTACATTTTATGTTCATACTATGTTTTATGTAAATTCATAGCAAGTTATCATTTTATTCAAGTGAGTGTTTAAAGTATTTTTAAGTAAAGTGTATTTTATTTTAAGAATATGTTTTAAGTGAGTGTTCAACTTATTTTATGCAAAGTACATTTCATTTCCATAATATGTTTTATGTAAATTTATGGAAAGTTATAATTTTATTCTCTAAATTTAGCCATGATTTTTGAAAATGAAAATAAACTAAAGATTTCAAGATTTTTTTTGGCCTATTATGAATCCCTAGTATTCAGTATTTAGGATTAACCGATCAGAGGTATCCTGGAAGTGCATAGTAGGTTTGGTTTGGGTATTATGCTAACCATATTTATTGCCAAGGAGGCAATTGGGCTTAGTGTGTCGTGTCAGTGTGTCGCCCTCTGCACGTTCGGGGTATATATTGAGTTACGTGCTGGCTTTTACGTGGCGATGTAGGAATTCCGCTATGTAAATCGGTTTATTTATTGAGTGGGCTCGGCCGAGGCCTGGTGAAGAGTCAAGCTGGGCCAAGGCCCAGGCCTCCACTCCACAGTACTAGTACGATGCGAACCGAGGTTCCTCGTACTTTATCTAGGGTATTCTCAGGAAATGGTCATCAGTGGTTGGTGATTTTCAGTAGTAATATTTCGATGATGTTATAACCACCACTGAAAACAGTTTTCAGGAAAAAGATTTCAGAACAGTTATTATGAAACAGATTACTTTTTAGTACAGTATTCAGAAAGCATATTATTATTCATTTAAGTATTTTCAGGAAACAGGAAACAGTTTTCAGCAGTACAGTTTTCAGGAAAACAGATTTTAGCATAATTTTCAGTGAACAGAAAACGTTTTATTATTATGCTATGTGTCTCAGTACAGTTTTCAGAGAGCAGTAAAAGTTTCATTATTATGGATTTCAGTACATTGGTTTCAAGAAAAAGATTTCAGTACATTGTTTTCAGGATACAGATTTTAGTATGTTGTTTTCATGAAACAGATTTCAGTACGTTGTTTTCAAGATACAGATTTCAATATATTGTTTTCAGGAAACAAAATAAGTTCTATTACTATACATTTCAGTACAGTTTTTCAGGAAACAAGAAAAATATTATTATTATTCATTTCAGAATTTTTAGAAAACAGAAAAAGTTTTATTATTGTGCATTTCAGTACAGTTATCAGAAAACAGAATTCTATTCTTTTCAGTATAGTTTTTAGGGAGGTTAAATTAGAAAGATTAAATTGTTTAGAAACTAATAACACTCACTGAACTCGTTTAGCTCACTATATTTTTATGTTTAATAAAACTTACTTCTCCAGGTACAGGTGCAGATGTTGCAGGGACTCCCAAAATTAGCAAGACTAGTTAGGCATTGCTGTGACTGTTTAAAAATTATGTATTATGTTTTATTGTAACACTTATGTAAAATTATATTTTGAAGAATTACCTTAAGTAAGTATTATTTGTTTAGTGCACGAATATTTTATTCAAAATTGGATTTCTCACTTTCGCTTACTTTGAAATTGTGATTGAGTTGTGCTGTATTTTTATGATGGACCTGAAGTCCTAAGGGTAGTAAAGAAAGAATTTGATATTCAGAACTGTTTTTAAATTATTTTACAGATAATGGGAATTGTCCAAAATGCAGCCGTTATGCTGCCAAAATTTTAATAAAGTAGTTTTGTATAAGAAAAAAAAAAAAATTTTACTCAGATTTATAGGATAAGTAACGACTTAGCTTCACAGAAAACGTTTAGTGGGGCAAGCCTTGACTAGGAAGCTACCGTAGGATTGCCGACAGGCCACCTAGTATAAGATAGTAGGTTAGGGGCCTGTCAGATCAAACTCATAGGACCCAGGTAATAAAACTATCAACTTCACTACCACAACGGCATGACCCAATAATTGTTAGTTATGTTCAAACACAAAAGGCAAAATATATATAAAAAAAAAAAAACCTACAACAACTGGGAATAATACAAAATGATGACAGTGACAAACTAGATATGAACTAAAAATATGCATATTTTATTTATTTTTTTGCATTGTTTCCTCACTCTATACAAATGTACAAATCAGGAAGAAATTCCAAAACTTGAGGATAAATAAAGATTCATAAGCACCGTGATTCTAGTGATTCTTTACTGATATTGTTTTTAACTACTCAGGAGAATTTTCGTAATTTTGAATGTTAAATATAACAAATATTTTCAAAATATTTCCATGTAGAATCTACAAATTATAGATCGCCATGTGGGCATATAATGTTGTAAGGGAGAATGTTGAGTCGGTTGTGTTCTTCTATAATTTATCAAGGCAATTAAGCCTAACATAGGTAATTACATATATTGAGTTACTCATAAAAAAAATAGCCAATTAAACAAGTTTTACTATTATCGATTACTTGTCTATCTAAGAAGACAATTTAGACAATAGCAAGAGTTTAACAAGACACGATAAGACCACCTTAAACCTGCAACGTAACATCGAGAACATACTAAAGAGGGGATGACGTCGGATAAAAAGTAACTATAAGTTTTATATGAAATGTCTTGTTTACACAATACAATTTCTAATTATTAAAAATAAAATTTATCACGTTCTCTCTATGTTATTGCATTACATTGTTCATGAGATCAAATTATTCAACATGTTCAGACGGAGGGTTTTTTCATTGCACAATCGTTCCCAACCTTTTCGCTCTTGGCCAGAACAATTGATGGATCAACTTCTTTGTGATAAGGACGAGTTACTGCTAAAAACGCGTCATGGCAAGGTCGTCCAACTGCAACAAGGCTACTACAGCAAGAGGCGGTGAGTGTTCCATCTCCTAATAAGGTTCCAACGATCTCAACGCCACACTCTACCGGCAACTTTGCCGCACGTTGCTCTAAGAAATTGTGAGTGCTCGATGGCAACAGGGGCAGAAGACTAGCTTCTCCCATATTTTGAGCTGCAAGCACAGGAGATAGCATGACTATCTCGCTAAAAAAGAAAAAAAACGATTAAGCAAGAGTAGGTCCCAACATCTGCCATTACTTTATAAAGATGGTCTTTTATATTTCTTTCCTACTAAAATGGATTCGTTGGGTTTTCTATTTCCTTTCTCGATGGTATAGAATGGTTGGTAAAAGACTCTTTTATAGGAGTCACAAAAAGATGGGTTATTTTTTTAAATCATTTAATGAACTGATATTCTTAACTTCATATTTATTGAATTTATATTAACCATTATATGGGTAGCGTTTCAATTGATATAATGTTATTATTGTAGGAAAAAAAACCTTCATCAATCATTTAAATATTTAATGAACTCAATATAAACACCATCTAACAATGCAAAACGCTCGTGTACTGGATCTCCACAGTAGTGGTTGATTTTCTTTGTTTTAAAATTTTGATAGGTTATGTATCTTGGAAGAAAATATGAGGAAAAAAAAATGATCAAAGTTAAAATGGTCAACGTAATAGCAGAATCCATACTTCACGTGAATCGTTTTGCTAATCTTTTTTTTCTTCTACTGTCTTTATGTTAAAAGTTTATTCTGTGATTTTTAAAAAGATTTTTCAAGAAAAACTTACCCGAATCTTAAAACTAGTTTGGTACAAGTAAAAAGTTGTCTGTTTTTTGAAATGTTTTTGCAGTGCTCTCCTAAGCTAATGTTGTGCGGGAGTTATTTTGATCTAGGTAGGAAAATTATAGCATAAGTTTTACAATATTTTTCTTATGAAGAAAGAGTTTGCAAAAAAAAAAAAAAAACTAGTATACGTGATATCACATGATTCACAAAGCTTTTTAGACATCCAATAATTACGTTTGCATGAAACTGGAAGATATTGCAATATTAATTGAGATCAAACTTATAGAACCTATGTAATAAAACTATCAACGTCACTACCACAACGGCAAGACCCAATAATTGTTACTTATGTTCAAACACAAAAGGAAAAATATAAAAAAAACCTACAACAACAGGGATGACAAGCCCCTAACCTACTATCTCCCATTAGGTAGCCTGCCGGCACTCCACAGTAGTTTCCTAGTATAGGCTTGCCTCGCTGAAAGGCTTCCGTGAAGCTAAGCCGTTTGTTAACTTGGAAATCTGAGTGGAAAATTTTCTTTTTTTAAAAAAAACAAAATTACTTTATTAAAATTTTGGCAGAGTCTCCTTTGTTTTTCTGAGATTATCAAATCTTGGAGACCTGCATAAAAACTTGAACACTTCTATAAAATTCCTAATCTCAACTACTGTTAGGACCTTAGGTCCATCACCAAAAATCCCAACTCAACCACAAAAATCGAATTAACTGAAATAAACAAATTAAATTTTTAAATAAAATACTCATGCGCTAAAAACAATATCAAAATATAAACTTTACATAATTATTATAACTGAAACATTAAATGTAATTCTGAACTGTCACAGCAATGTTATGACTAGTCCTGCCGGTCCTGGGCGTCCCTGCAACGTCTGCACCTGTACCTGTACCTGGGGAGGTTGGTTTATAAAACATAAAAACATAATGAGCTAAACAAGCTCAGTGAGTGTTATCGTTTTCTAATAAATCTAATATTTTTTATTTAACCTCCCTCAAATTTTACTGAAAAGAATAATAATTGGTCTTCTGAAAATACTGAAAGTCATACTGAAATCTTTTCCTGATAATTATACTGAAATTTACTTTCTGAAAACTTTACTAAAACATTATAATACACCCTCCCGATAGTTTGTACTGTACACGTACATGTATTGTGATTGATTGTACGGTACTATAATGGAGTTTATTAGATGATTAGTATGATTTTGTAAAGTATATACGAAATCCAATTATACGTTTCGAAAATTCTAATAAGGATTTTCCATAAATTAGATGTTAAAAATATTAAGGGTATCAGAGATTTGGAAAATACTTGGAATAGTTTCAGATGATTATTAAGGTTCCATAAAGTATATAAGAATATATTCTTGGAAGTTAAAATATATTTTGACGATATGAGATTGTGATTTAATTAATTGATGGAAAAGTAAATTGAAATGGATTTTTATGGAAAAGAGTTAATGGTTTGTTATGGATTAATATGTAAGTTATAAGATTTTGGAGCCAATTCATGTGATTAAATGTATGGTTGTGGTCATATTTTGATTTTTAAATGAAAAGGGGCAAATTTCAATTAGAGATAAGTAATATAAAATATATATATATATATATATATGTAATATATATATATGTAATCAGAAAAAAACACACACAAATCATAAAACAGAACGAGAGACAGGCGGTGGAGGAGAGAAGAAAGAAAAGAAAAGAAAGAAAAGAAAGAGAGGAGAGAAGAGAGAGTAGCGGCCGAAGAGAAGAAGAAGAAGGAAGGACTTCGGCCGGAGAAGGAAGAAGAAGAAGATGAGCAGTGACCGGAGATGGGAGGAAGAGGAAGAAAATAGGCAGAAAACAGAGCAATAACCGAAGAAGAGAGCTGCTGTCCAGCTGAGAGAAGAGAGAAAAAGAAGAAGGAAAGAGAGAAAAGGAAGAAGAGGCAGCAGCTGAAGGAAGAAAGAAGTGAGAAAGAAGAAGAAGAGGCAGCAGCGAGAAGAAGAGAGCAGAAAGTGTGCAGAAAAACAGAGCAGATCGAGAGGAAGAAGAAGAGAAAGAAAAAGAAGAAAAAGAGAAAAAGAAAAGAGAAAAGGAGAGAAGAAATCTGGTTCAGACGAAGAAGAGCAAGAAGAGTTGGGTAAGTGTGATGAAGTTAAATTGTTTGAATTTGATGAAATTAAATTGGGTTGGAGTTTTGATTGTTGAGTATAAAAGGAAATTGAATTGATTTTAGAAATTGATTGAGTTTTAATTAGTGTTTGAAATTGATTGTTGAATATATAGTGAAATTGGATGTTTGGGTGATGATTTTGATGATGGGATTTGTTAATTTTAGAAATTTATTGAGATGATAATGTTTTTATTTGAATTTAGTTTAATTGGAGTTGATAAAAATGAAAATTAAGAAAATTAGAAAGTTAAAGATTTGGGGATTTGATGATTTTGAGTTTAAATTAGTTAATTTAGTTATTAATTGAGTAATTTGAGTGTTTTTGAGTTAATTGGTGATATGAAATTGGAATCGTTAAGTAAGAAATCAAAATGATTCTCAAGTTAGTGACTTGTATTATGAGTTTTATTGTGATGTTGTGTTTGGTGAGTGACAAGAGTAGTAGAACTTGTTTAGAATAAAATTTAATCATTAGTTTTGAGAATTTTTGAAATTAAAATTGAAATTGAAGTTATAATCAATTTAATCGAGTTTAATGAAGTTGAATTTGATGTTGTTACGTGAAGAAAATTCGCTTATGTTAAATTGATGAAAATTAGAATGAGAATTTGTATAGAAATTGAAGTTGATAGTGTAGAGAATTCGATTTATGTGTTTTTAAGATACTAGAAATTGTATTTGTATGAATTGATACAAATTTGGTGCTTATAAAGTAAAGTAAATATGTTGAGTTATGATGTATGAGATTCAATTTAAGAAAAATTGAACGAATTAAGGAATACATAATTGTAGAGACATGATTTTTAGCAAATTTAATATCATTGACTTTATTAGAATAAAAGAAATTGAAGAATAATGTGTTAAGTGAGTTTTTGTATTAGTTGTTATATTTATATTAATGATTTATTTGGAAATATATTACTTTAGGGAGAAATCTCCATAGTATGGGAGAAAAAGAAACGTTATGGAAATATTAAGGAATGCAATAAGGCGAAGGAACCAGAGCGCCAAGCTTAGAGGAAAATCAGAAACCAGTGAGTGTTAAATTATTTTAAACAAAATCATATTTTTAGTTGAAATATATTTTACTATGTTTCCAAGGTTAATTTAATTATTTGTGATTTTATATACACATTTATTTACTTATATGTGGTTCATCATTTAAATAAAATTTATGCTCCAATATATTTTAATTGAAGTATTTTTATATCTCATAAATTTAGAATTTATATTCATTTAAAGAAATATGTTTGATGTATATCTTATATTTTTATTAAAAGTTAATTTTTAAAATAAAGAAAATAGTTTTCAAACCATGGATACCCATTTATTATCAGAATTTATCAGAATTATTAGAATTTATCATAAGTAGACCCGGCCGGTACATCCCAATTGTGTGTGGCAAGTTAAGAGGGGATAGTCCGCTAACTCCAGGGGGGTTGAGTCTGTCAGAGTCTGTCAGTCGCCCACACATTGGGGTGTTGTCTCGCTATATGTTGCGACGCAGCATTCCTCACATAGACAGTGAGATGTCTTTTATCAGAATATCAGAAGTCACCAGTGCGGTGCCAAATTAGTCGCCTGGTGACACCCTCCATATGGTATGGCGCCAGTTGAGTCGTCCTATGGAGTATCAGCTATGAGAGATGGGTTCCATGGGTTTTATCAGAAAAGGTTTATCAGAAAAGCAATATCAGAAAAGTTTATCAGAAAGGTTTTATCAAAATAAGTTTTCAAAAAAGTTTATTATCAGAAAAGTATTTTATCAGAAGAGTATTATCAGAAAACTATATTACTAGAAAAGTTTAATCAGAGAAGTTTCATCAGAAAAGTATTTTTAGTAAAGTATATTATTTTAGCTTTTCAGTTTTTAGAAAAATATATTATCTCAGTATTTCAGTTTTCAGAAAAGAATATTATATTAACTTTTCAGTTTCCAGAAAAATGAGAGAATATTAAATCAGCTTTCCAGTTTTCAGAAATTAGATTTCAGAATAGTTTTCTGTGTAGATTTCAGAATAGTTTCCAGAAAATAGATTTCAGTTATCTTCTCAAATTAATTTATTAGAAACAGATTTATATTCTTTTCAGATTTCAGGGAGGTTAATAGAAAAAGAATTAAAGTTTGTTTAGAAACTAATAACACTCACTGAGCTCCTTTAACTCATTATAGTTTTATGTTTTTAAATCAACCTCCCAGGTACAGGAACAAGTGCAGACATTGCAGGGACGCCGAAGACCAGTGGGACCAGTCAGAGGATGCTGTGACTGTTTTACAAGCATATAAATATTTTTAGTTGTTAAGTTGGTATTTTGATAATGTTATAACTGCATGAGTATTGTATTTAATGATTGGATTTATTTATTTTTGTTAACTATTTATTCTAGTATTTCAACTGTTTGAGTTGTGATTATTGAGATAAACCAGAGGTCCACAGTAGTTGAGATTTGAAAAAAATATAGAAGTGTTCAAGTTGTTTTATGCAGGTCTCCAAGACTTGGTATTCTCAGAAAAACAGAGGAGACTTTGCCAAAATTTTTATAAAATAGTTTTGTATAAAAAAAAAAAAATTTCCTACTCAGATTTTCAGAATAAAGAAATGGCTTAGCTTCACGGAAGCCTTTCAGCGGGGCAAGTCTCAACTGAGAAGCTACCGTGGAGTGCCGGCAGGCTACCTAATGGGAGATAGTAGGTTAGGGGCCTGTCAAACCTGAACTAATAAACTATATCTGAAATCTATTTTCTGAAAACTATTCTAAAATCCACACTGAAAACTATACTGATATCTAACTTCTAAAAACTGTTATGAAGACTATACTGAAAACCTTTCAGCTTTCTGTTATTGCTGAAAACTGATAAACTGAAATACTACATACTTTTTGAAAACTAAAAAGCTGAGATAATATATATATATATATATATATATATATATATATATATATATACACTTTACTTTTCTGAAAACTGAAAAGCTGACAAAATCCACTTTTCCTTTTCTGGAAACTGAAATATAATATATTTTTCTGAAAACTAAAAAGCTGAAATAATATACTTTTTCTAATAAAACTTTTCTGATAAAACTTTTCTGATAAAACTTTCTGATAAAACTTTCTGATAAAACTTTTCTGATAATGCCAATGGAAAACCCATATCTGATAACTGAATAATCCATAGGGCGACTCAGCTGGCGCCGCACCATTTGGAGGGTGTCACCAAGCGACTAATTGGCGCTGCACTGGTGACTCTGATAATCTTATAAAGACATCTCACTGGCTATATGCGGAATGCTGCATCGCAACATATAGCGAGACAACACCCCAATGTGTGAGCGACTGACAGACTCGACAGACTCAACCCCCCTGGAGTTAGCGAACTGTCCCCCCCTTAACTTGCCCTACACAAATGGAGTGTACTGGCCGGGGCTACTGCTGATAATCTGATAACTGATTGCTGCTGATAATCTGATAACTGATAGCTAGTGATAATCTGATAATAAATGGGTATCCATGGGTTTGAAAACTATTTTCTTTACTTTGAAAAATAACTTTTAATCAAAAAGTATTGGATATACATAAAACATATTTCTTTAAATGAATATAAATTCTAAATTTCTAAGATATAAAAATACTTTTAAGTAAAACACACTTGAACATAAATTCTATTTAAATTATAAAACTCATATAAGTAAATAAATGTATAGACAAAACATATTTTTGTTCTGAATATAATTTCAAAATTTTTGAAATATAAAAATATCTCTATTAACATATGATTAAGGCATAAATTCTATTTAACTTATAAAACACATAAATAAATAAATGTATATAATAAATTTTCTATAACTTTGCTTAAAATAGTTTAACACTTACAGATTTCTGTTTTCTCTAAGCTTGATGCTCTGGTTCCTTCGTCTCATTTCATTTCTTGTCTTTCCGCATAATTTCATGTTCTCCCATACTATGGAGATTTCTCCCTAAAGTAATATATTTTCAAATAAATCATTAATATAAGTACAACTAATACAAAACTCAATTTATACTTTTAACACTTTATTCTTCAATTTCTTCTATTATAATAAATCGATTACATTTAATTTGCTAAAAATCATGTCTCTACAATTATATATTCCTTAAATCAATCAATTTCTCTTAAATTGAATCTCATTCAACACAATCCAACATTCACTTTATTTTCTAAGCATCAATTTATATCACAACCATACAGATACAATTTCTAATACTTAATTACACATAAATTGAAATCTCTACACTATCAACTTCGATTTCTACACAAATTCTCATTCTAATCTTCATAAATTTAAATTTCCTTTACTTAACAACATCAAATTCAATCTCATTAAACTTGATTAAACTGATTATAACTTCAATTTCAAATTAAATTCAAAAATTCTCAAAACTAATGATTCAATTTCATTCCAAACATAACATCACAAAAATTCCATAATACAAGTTCACTAATTTGAGAATCATTTTGATTCCTTTCTTAATGATTTCAAATTCATACTATCAATTAACTCAAAAACACTCAATTTACTCAAACAATATCTCAATTAAACAATTTAAACTTGAAATTATAAAATTCCCAAAACTTTATCTTACTAGTTTTCTTGATTTTCACTTTAATCAATTCAAATCCAACTAATTTCAAACCAAATACCACAAAAACTAAATCAAATACTAAAATCAACAAAGCCCATCATCTTCTTTACTTCCATCATTCAAATTTCACTTTATATTCAACAATCAATTTTCCAACACAATTCAACACTCAATCAATTTCTAAAATCAATTCAATTTCATTAAACTTACCCAAATCCTCCATGACTCTTTTTCTTCTTCCCCTTGCTGGACTGAATCCTCCCTTCTTCTCTCTTGATTGGTTGCTTCTTCTTCTCTTCCTTTTCCTTTCTTCTTTTCTTTCTTTTTCTTTCTTTTCTCGGCTACTTCTCTCTCTAATTTTCTGCACAAATTCTGCTCTGTTTTTCCTCTCTAGGCCGGCTGTCCTCTTCCTCTCCTTTCTCTCTTTTTCTTTCTTCCTTCTTCTCCCTTGCTGGCCGAAGCTTCTTCTCTTTTCTTTCTTCTTTCTTTTTCTTCTTTTCTTTCTCTCGTCTCTCTCGAATTTTCTGGTTCTGTTTTTCCTTCCATTTTGGCCGGTCAACACTTTTCTTTTATTTTATATTGAATTTCCATTTCATTTCATCTTCATTTCATCTCACTTTCATTTTACTTTCATTTGCATTTCATTTGATTTACATTTCACTTGCATTTTGTTTTGTTTTCTCTCTTGTTCTCTCACAGTTTCTGGTTTGTTTTAAGTGGAATCTCCACTCAAGTTACATATAAATATCTCACAATAATTGCAACATGCCCTTGAACATTTTAAACTCATAAAATGATCACCAATATAAATGTAATCACCTAAGTTTGGTCAACAATCTTATAATTTACAAACTAATCCACCAATTCATTAACTCTTTTCCACAAAAAATCCATTTCAATTTACTTTTCCATCAATTAATTAAATTACAATATCATATCATAAAGATATATTTTAATATCCAATAAATATTCTTAATACTCCAAATTTATATAAATCCTTCCTAGGTCCTCCAAAACTTATAATTAAGTTTCTTATATACTTTATGAAACCTTATTAATCATCTGAAACTATTCCAGATATTTTTTCAAGTCTCTGATACCCTTTTTCAAAAATCTACGGATCCATCCAATAGATTCCATTATAGCACCCTTAATACTTTAAACATTTGATTTACTCATAATAAAGGCTCATTTATTTACTTGTGTACTGTACAATAAATTGTGAAAGAATATATTACAATACATGTACGTGTACAGTCCCAACTATCGGGAGGGTGTATTACAAGGGAATAATACAAAATGATGACAGTGACAAACAAGATATGAATTAAAAATAGCATATTTTATTTATTTTTTTGCATTGTTTCTTCACTCTATACAACTGTACAAATTAGGAAGAAATTTCAAAACTTGAGGATAAATAAAGACTCATAAGCACCGTGACTCTAGTGATTCTTTGCTGATATTGTTTTTAACTACTCAGGAGAATTTTCATAATTTTGAATGTTATTTATAAGAAATATTTTCAAAATATATCCATGTACAATCTATAAATTATAGATCGCCATGTGGGCATATAATGTTGTAAGGGAGAATGTTGAGTCGGTTTTATTCTTCTATAATTTATCAAGACAATTAAGCCTAACATAGGTAATTATATATAGAGAGTTACTCATAAAAAGAAAACATCCAATTAAACAAGTTTTACTATTATCAATTACTTGTCTATCTAAGAAGACAATTTAGACAATAGAAAGAGTATAACAAGACACGATAGGACTATCGTAAACCTACAACATAACATCAGGAACATACTAAAGAGGGGATGGCGTCGGATAAATAGTAAATATCTGTTTTATATGAAATGTCTTGTTTACACAATACAATTCGTAATTATTAAAAATAAAATTTATCACGTTCTCTCTATGTTATTGCATTACATTGTTCATGAGATCAAATTAATCAACATGTTCAGACGGAGGGTTTTTTCGTTGCACAATCGTTCCAAACCTTTTCGCTATTGGCCAAAACAATTGATGGATCAACTTCTTTGTGATAAGGAAGAGTTACTGCCAAAAACTCATCATGGCAAGGTCGTCCGACCGCAACAAGGCTACTACAGCAAGAGGCGGTGAGTGTTCCATCTCCGAATAAGGTACCAACGATCTCAACGCCACACTCCACCGGCAACTTTGTCGCACATTGCTCTAAGAAATTGTGAGTGCTCGATGGCAACAGGGGCAGAAGACTAGCTTCTCACATATTTTGAGCTGCAAGCACAGGAGATTGCATGACTATCTCGCTAAAAAGGAAAAAAGCGATTAAGCACGCGTAGGTCCCAACATCTGCCATTACTTTATAAAGATGGTGTTTTGTATTTCTTTCCTACTAAAATGGCTTCGTTGGGTTTTCTATTTCCTTTCTTGATGGTATAGAATGGTTGGTAAAAGACTCTTTTATAGGAGTCACAAAAAGATGGGTTATTTTTTTAAATCGTTTAATGAACTGATATTCTTAACTTCATATTTATTGAATTTATATTAACTATTATATGGGTAGTGTTTCAATTGATATAAATTTATTATTGTAGGAAAAAAAACCTTTATCAATCATTTAAATATTTAATGAACTCAATATAAACACCATCTAACAATGCAAAACGCTCGTGTACTGGATCCCCACCGTATTGGTTGGTTTTCTTTGTTTTAAAATTTTGATAGGTTATGTATCTTGGAAGAAAATATGAGAAAAAAAAAATGATCAAAGTTAAAATGGTCAACGCAATAGTAGAATGCATACTTCATGTGACTCGTTTTGCTATTATTTTTTTTTCTTCTACTGTCTTTGTGTTAAAAGTTTATTCTGTGATTTTTAAAAAGATTTTTCAAGAAAAACTTACCCGAATCTTAAAACTAGTTTGGTACAAGTAATAAGTCGTCTGTTTTTTGAAATGGTTTTCCAGTGCTCTCCTAAGCTAATGTTGTGCGAGAGTTATTTTGATCTCGGTATGAAAGTTATCACATAAGTTTTACAGTCTTTTTCGTATGAAGAAAGATTTTGCAAAAAAAAAAAAAACTAGTTTGCGTGATATCACATGATTCCCAAAGCTTTTTAGACATTCAATAATTACGTTTGCATGAAACTTGAAGATAATGCAATATTAATTGAGATCAAACTCATAGAACCTATGTAATAAAACTATCAACTTCACTACCTCAACGGCAAGACCCAATAATTGTTAGTTATGTTCAAACACAATAGGAAAAATATAAAAAAAAACTTACAACAACTGGGAATAATACAAAATGATGACAGTGACAAACTAGGTATGAATTAAAAATATGCATATTTTATTTATTTTTTTGCATTGTTTCTTCACTCTATACAACTGCACAAATCAGGAAGAAATTTCAAAACTTGAGGATAAATAAAGACTCATAAGCACCGTGACTCTAGTGATTCTTTGCTGATATTGTTTTTAACTACTCAGGAGAATTTTCGTAATTTTGAATATTAAATATAAAAAATATTTTCAAAATATATCCATGTAGAATCTAGAAATTATAGATCGCCATATGGGCATATAATGTTGTAAGGGAGAATGTTGAGTCGGTTGTGTTCTTCTATAATTTATCAAGGCAATTAAGCCTAACATAGGTAATTACATATATTGAGTTACTCATAAAAAAAAAACAGCCAATTAAACAAGTTTTACTATTATCGATTACTTGTCTATCTAAGAAGACAATTTAGACAATAGCAAGAGTTATAACAAGACACGATAAGACCACCTTAAACCTGCAACGTAACATCGAGAACATACTAAAGAGGGGATGACGTCGGATAAAAAGTAACTATAAGTTTTATATGAAATGTCTTGTTTACACAATTCAATTCGTAATTATTAAAAATAAAATTTATCACGTTCTCTTTATGTTATTACATTACATTGTTCATGAGATCAAATTATTCAACATGTTCAGACGGAGGTTTTTTCGTTGCACAATCGTTCCAAACCTTTTCGCTATTGGCCAGAACAATTGATGGATCAACTTCTTTGTGATAAGGAAGAGTTACTTCCAAAAACTCATCATGGCAAGGTCGTCCGACCGCAACAAGGCTACTACAGCAAGAGGCGGTGAGTGTTCCATCTCCGAATAAGATTCGTGTACTGGATCTAACAATGTAAACACCATCTAACAATGCAAAACGCTCGTGTACTGGATCTCCACCGTATTGGTTGATTTTATTTGTTTTAAAATTTTGATAGGTTATGTATCTTGGAAGAAAATGTGAGGAAAAAAAATGATCAAAATTAAAATGGTCAATGCAATAGCAGAATCCATACTTCACGTGAATCGTTTTGCTATTTTATTTTTTTTTTCTTCTACTGTCTTTGTGTTAAAAGTTTGTTCTGTGATTTTTAAAAAAAAAATTTCAAGAAAAACTTACCCGAATCTTAAAACTACTTTGGTACAAGTAATAAGTTCTTATAGCACCGTTAATACTTTTAACATTCAATTTACTCATAATAAGGACATATTTTTTCACATGTGTACCGTAAAATAAATTCTGGAAAAATATACTGTAATACACTCTCCCGATAGTGTACTATACGTATAAGTGTTGTCATATATTATTCTAGAATTTATTGTACGGTACAAATGTAGGTAAATAAGTCCTTATTATGAGTAAATTGGATGTTAAATGTATTAACGGGCTATAGTGGAATTTATTGAACAAATTCAGAGATTTTCGAAAATGTGTCCAGAGACCTGGAAAGTTACTAAAGGTGTCCGAACAGGTATCAGATACTCGAAAAATGTTTGGAACGGTTTCAGATGGTTAGTAAGGTTTCATAAAGTGTATACGAAATTTAATTATAAGTTTTGAAGTACCTAATAAGGATTTCCATAAATTTGGAGTATTAAGGATATTTTTGAAAATTAGAAAATAAATTTTTATGAATATATGATGGTGTAATTTTATTAGTGTTTATATATGTGATGGAAAAGTAAATTAGGTGTTGTAATTTAATTGGTGTTTTAAATGTGGTGGAAAAATAATGTTGGTGGATTAATTTTGAGGTGTACAAGTGGACTAATCAAAGTTAGCCATATGGACAAATAAAAGTTAAGAGTTAGTGGATTTTGTGGAAAATTTCCTCTTAAAGAAGCACAATCCATGTGAAATAAAAGGAGCCAATTATGATATGCCAAGTCAAGAATTAGTGGGAGGAGAGATGAATGAAATGAAATGTGATTGTTGGACTAAATTGATAATTAAAATATTATTGGACAATTACATGTGATTAATTGTCAAATTGTTGCCATTTTAGGATTTTAGAAAGTCAAGGGGCATATTGCAATTATTGTTGAGATATTTATAATTGAGTTAAGTGGAGATTCCACTCACCAAACAAACACAGCAGCTGTGACCAGAAAAAAAAAAACAGAGCGGATCGGCCAGAGAAAGAAAAGAAAAGAAGAAAAAGAAGAAAAAGAAGAAGAGAGAAAGGGGAAGAAGACCAGTTCGGCCGAAGAAGAAGAGAGAAAGGAGAAGAAGAAGCAGCCGGCCGAAGAAGGAAAAGAAGAAAAGAAAAAAAAAAGAGAAAGAAAAGAGGGAGAAGAAGCCGAGAGAGAAGAAAGAAGAAGAAAAGAAGAGAAAGGAAGAAGAGAAGGGATTTCAGTCAACCAAGAAGAAGAAGAAGAAGAGTAAGAAGAGTCAAAGAGGACTTTGGGTAAGAATTGTAGGTTATTTTCATTTTTATCTAGTTTCTTGAGTTTTGATTGTTATGGAAAAATATTGATCTGTTCCTGTCAATGAAAAATATGAGTTTTGATTTGTTCTTGATTTGATTGTTGAATATAAAGTGAGAATTTGATTGCTGGAAGTGAAGAAATAAGGTTGGTTTAGGACGAAGAAGATGATGGGTTTTGTTGATTTTAGTATGTGATTGAGTTTTTGTGATGTTTTTGTTTGAAATTAGTTGGATTGAGTTGATTAAAAGAAAAATCAAGAAAACTAGTAAGGTAAAGTTTTGGGGATTTTATGATTTAAAGTTTGAATTCTTAAATTGAGATATTATTTAAGTAATTGGAGTGTTTTTAAGTTAATTGATAGTATGAATTGAATGATTCAATGTATATATAGTTATACTGACATAATTTTTAGTGGATATAAATGTAATTGATTGTGTTAGATATGAAGAAATTGAAAAAGGAAAAGGAAATCAAAAACTTGAATGTTGGCATTTTATAATTTAAATGCCTTCTCTATGTTAATTGAGTTTTTGGGTGAATTGTAATATTTATATTTATGATTGATTGGAAATATATTATTTTATTTTAGGAAGAAATCATCATAGTATGGGAGAAAAAATTTTTTTTAAGGAAAGACAAGAAATGTAATGAGACAAAGGAACCAGAGCACCAAGCCTAGATAAAACCAGAAATCTGTGAGTGTTAAACTATTTTAAGCAAAGTTATAGAAAATTTATTATTTCATTTACGTGAGTGTTTAAACTATTTTATTTAAGGGATTTCCTAAACTATTTTATACAATGCAATTTTATTTTAGTAATATGTTTTATCTAAAGTTTAGCAAGTTAATATTTTTATTCAAGTTAGTGCAAAATCAGATTTTCGGTTGAATTGCATTTAGTATATTTTCTTCCAAGTTTGATTTAGTATTTTATGACCTTGCATATAATTGTTTATTTCTATGTGTTTTATAGATTAAATAGTTTTTTTATTTTAGAGATTTTAAGTTTATTTTCACTTGAGAAAATATTTATACATGAGATTTAATTTAAGAAATATGTTTTATGTTTTCACGCTTTTGATTAGTTTTAAAAAGTAAATGAAAATATTTTCAGGCCAATAGGATACCCATCTATTATCAGATTATCAGCAAATTATCAGAATTATCAGATCAGATTATCTGATTTATCAGATTATTAGTTATCAGTTATCAGATTTATCAGCAGTAAACCCGGCCGGTACACCCCATTTGTGTAGGGCAAGTTAAGGGGGGACAAGTCTGTCAGTCGTCCACACACTTATGAGGTATTGTCTCGCTATATGTAGGTAACGCAGAATTCCGCCACAATCAGTGAGATGTCTTTTATCAGATTATTAAAGTCACCAGAGCGACGTCAAATTAGTCTCCTGGTGACACCCTCTATATGGTACGGCGCCAGTTGAGTCGCCTTGTGGATTATCAGTTATCAGATATGGGTGTCCATTGGCATTATCAGAAAAATATATTTTCGCAGTTTTTCAGTTTTTAGAAAAGTATAATATATCAGTTTTTCAGTTTTCAGAAAAGTAGCCTTTCAGTTTCCAGAAAAGTAAAAGTATATTTTCTCAGCTTCTCAGTTTTCAGAAAAGTAAAATATATATATTATCTCAGCCTCCCAATTTTTCACTAAAGTTATAAACCTAGTTTACTGAGAGAGCTCCCGACGCTTGTACCGGACCATCACCTTTCCTTTCACGCCGACAACCATGGCATTCCAGTCAATCTCCAGGAAGGGTGATATCAGCTCGAACTCTAAGTTCCTCAATAGATGGCTCCATATAGCCTTTATTTGCAGGGATGCAAAGGGTTCACCAAGGCACCCATGTCGACCACCACCAAAGGAAATATACGAGAAGGCTCCAGCCGCCTTGTCTTCCTCTCTTACAATAGCAAACCTGTCGGGATCATAACCATCCGGGTTCTTAAAGATATGAGGGAGCCGGTTGGAAAATGCTGGTGATGTTGCGACAATGTGACCCTTTGGTATGTCGAACTCTTTTCCATCTCGGGTTGTCACACTAAAATCGCTGTGAGAGCTGCGAAGAAGCATGATCAACGGTGGGTGGAGTCCGAGGGCTTCCTTAATGCATCGATAGAGGACGTCCACCTATTACCAGACAATTCAATTGGTTTCGACGCAAACTCATATGGACAAGTTTACTTACAGGGAGTTTAAGTTTCACCACATTGTGATTATAGACAAAAATTAATGGTAACCACACATTTCAAGAAATATAAAATTCCAAGTTCAAATTGCCATTCTCCAAGTAAAAAAAATTTCACTTGAGCTTGGACTTTTATCAATTCAAGATTTTTACCCCTTCAATTCTCAACGTGCGTTGAAAGAGAATTGATTAAAAAAAAAAAAAATACCTAAAAGCACTTTGACAGCTAAAATATCCTTGAAGATATTTATATTAACTGTGTTGAAAAAGTAATGATTCCTTCAAAGGAGCACGAGAGGGTAACAAGGAAATGTCACCATATCCAACTCAACATAACAAACGTAGCTTATGGAGCAAAAATTCTCATAGCTGGTTTTATCTATTCTTGGATGCGATGGATTGAGTTTCATTTCATCAACAAATTAGTACAGCTTGTATCTCCACTGTTTCTATCTGTGCATAGCCGTTTCTTGTCTACATCCTCATCATCTCTAATGTCTCTGGAGTCTGGTCTGTTGGAGAATTGGTGGGGACCCAATTCAAAATAATCTTGGCATGGATTTTTTATTTTCATATCCAATTCTACAAATCACAACCCCAACCACCACATGTTTCCTTCCAGTTGTAAATAAACCTTATAAAACCTTCAACCTACTTTAGCTACAAACACGACATATTTTGGGGGCCTAAATAATTTATTTTACAGGCGAATAATTCAAACGCCGTAAAACGATTAAAGTAGCAATTTCATTAGATCAAATTGCTAAAGTGGTTTACTTTAATAATCAATGAATTGATAGGTCATTCATTGAAACTAAGTGGGTTCCATACCTAATTCTTACAAAAGCTTTCTCATCTCGCTGTCGATTGAAACAAGGTAAATCCAAAATAGAGACAATGAGTAGTAACATTAGAGCGATTGATCCGTTATACCAAATTGTTTCTTACATATGGACCACTGGTGATAACAATCAATCATCTGCCTATCAATCACATACTGGTTCCGTGGAAGACATTCATGCTTGTATAGAGACCAAGAATTTTCAAAAGATTGCAGTTATTGATGCATAGTCATATATGTTTGATACATAAAGAACCTAATAAATACAATAACTGCACATGCATCAAAAAGGCCGGTCATGACTTCACATGCACTACATCCATAAGAGAGAAACATAACATGTGGAATTTACCATTTTCCTAGAAAAGTCATCACATCAATACCAAAAACTCCATATGAAGACCACAAACATAGTCACCAAGAAAACCTGCAAGCAATATGGACATCCATGTCTTGGCAAACAGGATAGTATATTCTAATATGGTAGAAACAATTCTTATTAGACTCTGAAAAAAGATTTTAGTCAACCCAATCATGAATGAGACTAAGACATGCCGCACAATGATACCACATGTTACGTTGAAGATACTGGGTCACATGGGGTAACATGACATATTTTCACAAGAACTTTAAAAAGATGCAAAAAAAATAAAATAAAATAAAAACCTCATACCTACCAAGTTCTAGGCTAGAAATCTGGTATTAGGCTTGCAGTTTTGTTTGCCCATATTCCTTCAGATTCCTAACAGATATGTGAGATTCTGCATTTTCTCAGGTATCAGTGAAGAACAACAAGGTTGAAGAAAACACCCAAAAACTTGATAACATTTAAATCATTAAGTATTCCACAAAACAAGAAGCGCTCAATACAAATGCACCCAACTTTAATTACAATCTGCCTTCAGCCACCCTTTCATCACTAGAGCTACCACCTGTAGACAGCAAGTTTCAGGATAGTCAATTTTCTGATTTTCTGAGTACAAGGTGAAAAAATAGAGAAGAAGTTAATGATGATAAACCATGGGACAAACATTAGGTAATCAAATTGTACAACCAGAATTAATTTCCAGTGAATTTCAGCACTCAATGGTTGGTTCTAAAAGAATTCATGGAGAAGAGATTTCAGGACAACCTGCATTTGAAGAGATCCAAGTATCTAAAGCAATTGCTATGCTGCTGTGTTGGTGTAATCCAATGTGAAATTCTGAAGCACCAAAGATGCAAGAATACAGCTTCTAGTGACATATTTGAAAGAGAAATAAATATATAAACCTATCAGAAAAGTATTGCAGCAATTGCTATAAATATTTTGGCTGCAAGGTGTTGATCCTCTGACTGGTTACATTATCATTTGATACAACTATGATAACTAAATCATTTAGTGGATAAGTATTTCTTTCTTTTCCGGGTTTTTGGGTCTGTCATTTATTTGACGCCAACTTGCTCCTTTAAAAAAATCAACACAAAGAGAAGTTAAGGAGACAAAACTTCAGGCATTCAGAATACAGAACCACTGGGAAGACTGTAACAACATTTCAACTTAACACAGCAGGAGCAAACTGAAAACACCAATTCAAGTTTTGAACTATCACATACTTGTTTCATAGCTTACAGAAAGCAAATTTGCTTGCTCAGGCATCCATGAAGTTCCTCTTGGGGCTTAAAATGTCATATAAGCTTGGTATGCAGTTATATGCTTCGAAAACTATCAATATCAATGATATGAAAGTGATACACATTCAAAGAACCTATATATTACTATTAACTCCATCATAATGAACTAGCTTAGTTCGTGTGGAAAGATACTGATGACAAAAATTAAATTTCTAGGATAATGGTATTTCAACTTACTTGGTTTGTTCACACTGCTAACCTAGGGTCCACTGTTCCCGTGCCACTGCCTTCTCCTGTTAAAATGTGGTCAGGATCCTGCATAAATCATAAACTCATCAGTAAGATCAAAAAGGAACTAAAAACATAAGAACTCAGGACCACACTGCACATACCTCCATTCCCCATTTGATGTAATCTGGGGACTCACAAGCCTTGTATTCATCAACCAAGCTCTCAATTATATCTCTTGATTCGTCAAATTCTGAAAGATCATTGTCCTGTCAACATTTACGCCATTAGAATAATGCGCAATGTAATCAAGCACTCTATAAAGGTAGCAGGCAGTAGCACAACTCAAAAGGACATATAATTGGAAAAAAAATGATACTCTAACGGTTTCACACTTACCAGGGATTTCTATGAAAAATGTGATAATAATATCTCAAATTAAAAATGAATGTGGCATTCATAAAATTAAAAATTACCAAAACAGCATTAACTGCAGATAAAAAAGAAAAAAACAAGCAAGAAATATATTAATGATAGTGGCAGAATCCAGGAAATGGCAAATCAGAGCAGAAGTGGCCATAACAGTGACTAAGCTGACAACTTACAGCAAACATCGGGAACTTCCGGTAGTTGTCAAGAAATGCTTGCTTCTTTCTCAACTTCTCATACTGGCTCAAACATTTGCTGAAAAGATGCCTGATACTTGTATGGCTTGCTAGCATAAGACCACTTACCTAATAAAATGCATCATACAATAGTAAATATGTGTGATAGTCTCCTACAATTTTAAATTGTTAAATATTGAAAGAACAAAGGATGAAAATAGAGAATTTGCCGTTGAGATATGAAGTCCTACCCTATGCGCAGTTTGAACATACGGAGACTTCCTAGAGAGAGCAACCTACAAAAATCATTGAAGCACAAAAATTAAATATAAACCCAGTCTAAGGACACAAAGAAATGAATATTGCAGTAGATTATTATTTCTGTAGTAGTGACCTGAATACTTGCAGGGCCCCACTCAATAAAGTTGACAAGCTTTCTCTCACGAATCCTCTGCAAACTCTCATGGACCTGATGAAAGAGTAGGAAATACAGGACCATCGAGATTATATATAAAATGATTTCAGTTTACAATAGCAAGATGGACAGTAATGTGATATTGAACAAAAATTTCCATAAAACATAACAATGAAACAGATTTTCCAATAATATCAAAATTCCCAACTTCCAACAAATTCTGCAGTGCAGTGAACAAATAAGAAATGGACTCGAGTTTAGATGAACTTGAACCTAGATTACCAACCAGATACATATCAACACGTAGATCAAAATCGTCAAGTTTGCTAGAGACCGATAGTGAGTGCTCTGATTCTCTGACCAGACTTTTGTTTAACTATTAATACAACTTTCCCTTATTACAATTTCAAATTATCAGTTTTTGTGGCCTTTATGAAAATTGGTCCCCTTTACTTCTTTGACAGTAAAATCATCTAACATAATCACAATTTCGGCAATTCACACATAATAAATCACCTTTGATAATTTGAGGTTGAAATTAACTAAATTGCCCAAACAATAATACGCCTATCAAGACTTATCATCAAAACTATCTCAAAGGATTTTGCTGCTGTTTTTTCATCTCTTGCAATTCCTTTTTATAGGAATTCATTTCAGCTCTGAGTTCAGCGACAGTAGGTTGTCTACTAGTTGCCTTTTCATTCTGAACTCTTTGTAGAACTTCTTGAAACGAATAATGTTGCTTAGAAATTTCAAGTTGTCTTTCTGATGGCCTTTTCTCACTAGCCATAGCCATGTATTTTTCCAAAGTAGATCGTTTCTTTACTGGATAATCAATAGCATCGATACAATCTATAATAAGATTGTCTTCTTTTCTCAGTATGTTGATACTAAGTCCATTAATCTTCAGGATGGACTTATAATGATCACAGTTGCACTGTTCTTCTTCTTCAGAGGATGATAATAATTCTGCGAATTCAGAATCTGAACTAGTATCCGAGATGTCATCGATATAATCGATTTCATCTTCTTCGTATGAATCTATTATAAGAACTTTCTCCATGTAGCGTTTCATCTTATCGCTACAATTTAGAGCATTTATTTTCTCTTTTACTTTACAGTCATTACTGTAATGCCCTGATCTTCCACACCTATAGCAAATAGGTGTCTTCTTCTTTCCTTTACCTGAATCCAGGTAAGGCTTCTTTCGTCGTTGCTGGCGACGCTGGTCCTTCTCCTCCTTAGATCGTTTAAAGAATTTCTTCTTTTTAAACGGTCTATAGTTCTTGCTTGTGGACCTATGCTTGGGAGGCTTTGAAGAAGACTCATTGTAGCCATATTGCTCACAAAAGTCTCCCATGGTCTTCTTTGTGGAACCTTTATCCATTTTGTGCTGCAGCTTCTGCTCAGTACATATGGCTAAACCTTCAGCAACTATTTCAGATGAAATATCACCATAGGTAAAGCATATGACATGGAATGGATCCACCATACTTGTTCTTAATTATGGTTCTCACCTTTTCAGCAAATAGGGTAGGTAAACCAGTAAGAAATCTTTCTTTTCAAAAGTCCATGCGAATCTTTTCGTTGAAATTTCTCTCTCTTGTTGTCACAGGAGCCGAATTTCATCTTCTTCATTTCATCTTCATCAAAATTAAATAAAACTTAAACAGTTTATCTACATCATTCCAGTTCATCATCTTCTTCAACAAACTCAAATCAACAAAATTACTCATCCGCATCAAATCCAGAAACTAAAAACCATGGGGAGATAGAGCAGAAACTCATCCACATTAATTCCAGACATCAAATCCAGGAATAGAAAAAAAAAATCAAATCCAAAAACTCATTCACATCAAAATCTAGAAACTCAATTCTCATCAATTTCAAAACTTATCCACATTAATTCCATAAACACAACCACATCAAACCCATAAATTGAAAAACAAAAATAAAAAAAATTATGGAGCAGATTGCCCATCAAATGGAGAAACTGAAACACAAAACAAATGGGTGATAGAGCGATGGAGAGATGAAGCCCCATCTCATGAACCACCACCCAAATCCCTAGCTCTCCAGCCGCTGAACACTAGAAACACTGCCCACGACAACAGCGATAATGATCCACAAACCGAAAAGCTTGCAGAAGTCGTTGTTGTCGGAGAATGGCCTAGAAAACACTCATTCCAGTACTGACAAGGATCAATCGAATGGTGAGGAGGAAAACCATGAGCAGGAGACACCGTAGCAGATGGGACCCGTCGCCGAGTGATTCGGCCTACCAGAACAACAACAGCGACTCGGGAATTTGGACCAGCAAACAAAAATCGCGGTGGGAGATGAAGCCTCCATCTCCAGAGATGAAGATGAAAGATGGAGATAAAATGGCAGTGGGAGAGGGAGCCTCCATCTCCATTTCTGAAAGTCTCTGCCTTCCATTTTTTTTGTTTTTTTGTTTTGTTTCTTTTGGATAAATTCTCCGTAATTTGTCTTTAAAATAATAATTATCATTTAATTTTTTTGATAATTATCATTTAATTTTCTCCATTTTTTAAATTATCTGGTCCCTTTTGTTTGTAATTTGTTTTTAAAATAATAAAATGGATCAGATGATCTGGTCCATTAAAATTTTTATCTAATGGACCAGATCATCTGGTCCATTTTTTCTTAATTTTTTAATTATTATTTAATTGTTTTTATAAAATCTCCCTTTTGTTTGTAATTTGTTTTTAAAATAATAATGTACAAGATGATATGGTCCATTAGATAAAAATTTTAATGGACCAGATCATCTGGTCCATTTTTTCTTAATTTTTTAATTATTATTTCTAAAATAGATTATGGGTAAAATAGGTATAAAATTTTGATTTACGAGACAAAAAAAGGTGGTAGTAGAGTGCAGGCTGTCTTTCAACTTTTTAGGGGGGCATTTTAGTATTTAACCTTAAAGTTGGTCTGACACAGTCAATGTAACGGTCTAACACTAACGGTAGGGGATGTTTGTGTAACAATATTAAAACGTCAGGGTAATTTACTGTATTTATGACCATACTTTGAATATCTGTGTTATTATGCCAAAGCTCAGGGTGTCATTGTAATTAGCCTAAAATTATAAAATATTAAATTTATCAATTTTTAAATATTTTATTATTCTTATCATTTTTTTTATTTTCTAAATATAAAATGTCCTTGGTAATTTTTTTAATTTAAAAAAAATTTAGACCTCCATAATCTCCAAAATTTTAATTTTTTATTTAAAAAAATCTTAAATAATTTAAAATAAAATAGTGGGATATTTTTATCAATTTGGAAGCTCAAGTTGACAATAATAGAAAATTCTTGAAAGGGAACAAAAATAGAAAACAAATTATTATTTTTTGGATATTTGTAACTATTTCTTCCATTTATTTTTTTATATCAATATTAGGGCAAATTTGTTATTATATATCACTAGGGTTTATTTCCAATTTCTTTATATATATATATAAATCATCGCTAGTTGCTTAAGAATTTGTCAAAAATTCTTTTCCTTTTAGAAAAGACTTTGATGAAAAATGTAAACCCATATTGTTTCAAAAAAAAAAAAAAAATGTAAACCTATATTTAACTAAAGCTCCAAACGGATCAATTAAAATTTTCCCAATAATTATATTTGCATGGTGCCGTCATCTCTTCAATTTAAGAATTGGATTCGAATTTTTAAAAGAATAGAACAAACTTTAATAGTGTAAATTAGCATTGAATTACACTTATAATTCAGATTATGAGTAAATTTTAGGGATATTATTATTAAAAATTCTCCTTTAATAGTGTATCAGTCAAAATCACCCATCTATTTTTATTTATGGTTAAAATTTCTCTAATAATTTTATTTTATAGTCCATTTTTTCTCTAATCAGTTTTAATTACCAAAATACACTTAACCATTAATTTTTATGTTAGGAATATTATTAAAATTCCCTTCTAGTTTGGTGTATTAGTCAAAATCTCATCCAGTTTCATTTATGGCCAAAATCTCCTCTGTACTTTCATTTTATAGTCAATTTTTGCCGTAACGTCAATTTTAATTACCAAAATAAATAAATAAAATGTAAAAAAATTTAAAAATAAATAAATAATTAAAAAGGCTTTTTTAAAAATTTATTTTATGATCTCTACCTTTTTAATTTTTTATATTTTTTTGTTTATGATCTCCACGTCCATCTAGATGGATAGTAGAGGTCCATCTTTAAATTTTTAAATTTTTTATTTATTTCTTTATTTTTTTAATTTTTTTAGAGGTAATTGCAATAACTCCCGTGTATATAGGCATAATTGCATAAAAATCTGAGAATAATTGATAATAACAATAACTCCTCTTTAACCGGTTGACTAACTGTTGACCACAGTTAGTCACTAACGGTTAAAGGGGTAAAATCTTCTTTTAGAAAATTAAAAAAAAAAATCTGAAAGATGAAGAAGAAGAAGAAGAGGAAAAAGAAGAAAGAAGAGGAAGAAAAAAAAAATCTAGAAAAAAAAAAGAAAAGAAGAAGAAGAAGAAGAAGAAGAAGAAGAAGAAGAAGAAGAAGAAGAAGAAGAAGAGGAAGAAGAAAAAGATGAAAAACAAAAATAAATAAAAAATCTGAAAAAAAAAAAAAAGAAAAGAAAAGAAGAAGAAGAAGAATGAAATCTGAAAAAAGAAAAAAAAAAGCAAAGAAGAAGAAGAAGAAGAAGAAAGAAGAGTGAGAAACAACAAAAATAAAAAAATCTGAAAAAGAAGAAGAAGAAGAAGAAGAAGAAGAAAGAAGAGAAAAATCTGGAAAAAAAAAAAGAAAAAAAGAAAAAGAAGAAGAAAGAAGAGGAAGAACAAAAAAAAAAAAAGAAAAAAAAAGAGGAATCCAAAAAAAAAATTGGAAGAAGATGGAGGAAAAGGGAAAAAAAAAATGGAAGAAGAATAGATGTGATGAACAAAAAAATTTGAAAAAAAAAAATTGATTTTTGGCAATGGACCAGATTTGGTCCATTGGATGGAGATATTTTTATCTTATTAATGGACCTGATCTCATCTAGTCCATTTTTTAATTTTTTTTTTTTTTTTAATTTTTTTCTAGAAAGACGATTTTAGCCATTTGATCGTTAATGACTCACTGTGGTCAACGGTTAGTCAACCGGTTAAAGGGGAGTTATTGTTATTATCAATTATTCTTATATTTTTGTGCAATTATGTCTATATACACAGGGATTTATTGCAATTACCCCATTTTTTATGTATATATTTTTTAAAAAATTGTGTTTATGATCTCCACCCTCCATCTATGGATGGACGGTGGAGAACCATTTTATTTTATTTTATTTTATTTATTCTTTATTTTTTTATATTTGATATCGACCGTCCATCATATAGAAATTTATTAATATTATAAATTAAAATATTTTAATTTAATATTTATAGGTATTTACCTCTATACCCTTGGTGCTCTAAAATTATTAATATAAAAGTTCATAGTCAATAGTATTTTGGTAATAAAATTGACAATATAGGGAAATTGACTATAAAATGAAGAGTAAATAACTCCTACCTCCCTTGAGGTTTGCTCAATTACAGACGGAGTCAACTTTTGGGTTTATTGACAAAGACCTCATCTCCTGTTAATCAATTTTTGAGTTTTTTAATAAAAAACTCTCATAGTCAACTGTTATATTTGATCAAATTTTACTAAGAGTGGGGGAGTTATTTGTCAATAAACGATAAAGTTGACTCCGCTTGTAGTTGGCAAAACCTCTGAGAGATCGATACAATTAGCTCTAAAATGAAACTATGGGGGAAATTTTGGTCATAATTTAAACTATGAGGGATTTTGACTAATAAACCAAATTAGAGGGGAAATTTTAATAATATCTCTAATATAAAATTTAATGGTGAATGATGTTTTGATAATTAAAATTGACGGTCTAAAAAAATTAACTATAAAATAAAATTATAAGGAATTTTAGTTATAAATAAAATTATATAGAAAATTTTAACTAATCGCTCTAAATTTTAGAATAACAAAAGCAAATATATCTGATTTTGTGTGCTTTAATTATAAGTTTCATAACAGCAGTGGAAGTTGTGTTTTTGGGGTGGTGGGTCCATACCAGCGGCAAATACTTTTTTTCTGAGTGAAACAAAAGGATAAGGCTATCCAACGTCAAGGAAGCAACAAGGCAACAAAAAGGGCCGTTTGTTTTATGAGATGGAATGAAATTGGATTGGATTGAACTATTTTTATAGAATTGGATTAGATTGGATTGTATTGGACTAATTAATACTGTGATGTGTTTAGTGTACTATGGATAAGATTAAAAATAATACTGTCCTTTGTTTGGTGTAGAATGAGATTGTATAAAATTAAATTAAAATAAATTAATTTTACGTAAAATAAAATTATTTTTAAATATTATATTATATAATTAAATTAAAATTATTTAAAATAAATCTAAATAAAATTTAAATATGTTTATAATATATATTTTAGAATTCATTGTAAATAAATTATACTATATTAATTAATTCATATTAAAAAAATTAAAAAGATACAAATACTGTTTATTATTCGTTGTTGTATTAGGTTTGACGTAAAATAATTATTTTTAATATCTAAGATAATATAAATTTGATATATCAATTAATTTTAGATAAAATAAAATTATATTTAATTTAATAAAAAAAATTATTTAAATTTAATAAAATAAAAATAAAATTATTTAGATTAAAATAAATTTAATTAAAAATTATTTAAATTAATTAAATATTTAGAATTAATTAATTATTTTAATATTAAAATATATTATTTTTAATGTTAGAATAAAATTTATTAAAATAATTTTGATATTTTATATATAAATAATTATAATAATAATAATATATAAAAAACTGTGTTAAAAGTAAGTTTGTCAAAAAAAAAAATAGTTGTGTTTAAAAAAAGAAAAAAAAGTTGTTAAAAAAAAAATTGTGTTTAGAAAAAGAAAAAAAAACTGTTAAAAAAAATATATATGATGGTGTGGCAGGATAAACAGCAGGTTAAAATGGATGACACTGGATTGAATTGTTCAGTCCGATGTTATCACCAAACGACGGATTGGACTGGGATTAGTCCAATCCCAGTCCAATACGTCGTAACAAAGGGGCCCAAAGAGATCACTTATTAATTACAGTTAAATCTTTAGTTCTACTAACAAGCTAGCTGTGAATTGATTGTGAACATCATATTATTATACAGAGGGTCTGCTTCAAGAATCAACAGATCAGCTAAGAGAGCATCTTCAATGTGTAATATAAAATTTTATACTATTTTAATGTTAAAAAAGTATTTTTATAGAATATATTTATATAAAAAAATTTTATACTCTAATATTATTAACACCAAATATTATATTCTTTATATAATATTAATTAATTTTTATTTGATAACTTATACAATATTAATTATTTTTTTAATATACTTAAATAATTAATTATATAATATTAAAAAAATAATTATTCACATATTTTTTTTCAATAGTTGATTAAATTATATAATATATATTACTGTATTTTTATATTATAATTATAAAATTTTATTTAAAATAAAAAATTAGAAATAAAGTAAAAAATAGATTAAATAAATGAAATAAATTATATATATATATATATATAATATTGAGTTCATTTTGAAAATCTCGAAGATATCTTTTTAAAGTTATATTTTTATAATATTTTAATTTATAAACTTTATAAATATATTAAGTTAATAAAGGAATATAAAAAAAATAAAATTTATTTTAAAGGTAAAATGAAAAATTTATTAAAATTAATAAATTTGGTGTCGTGAACAATACTACTGTTCATCAACACTATTTTTTTTTTTTATAAAAAAATTAGAATTTAGTGCTCCATTGAAGCACCAAATGATACGAATTTGTGTTTTGTGTCCGTCTCCGATGGTCTAAGCAACCCATACCCATGCCATTGCCAAATTCCTTCTTCAAGTATCCAAGCAGAAAGGTAATTGAATGAGTGGGTGTTGTTGAATTTTGGTGAAATTCATGCAACAACTACCATTTCAGAAATGCAAATATTAAATATTATATAAAATTCATTTTCATGCAAGTTCATTTCCAATCACTACTAAACAGGTTGTTAGCCTATCTAGCTATTATCTACACTTGACTATGAGTAGTCTTTTTTTACAATTGTTCTTTTTCTCCGTTCTTCTCCCTGTTAGATTCTGTAACTAGTGTTTAATCAGATTATTAAAATCAACTTTAAAACTATGATATCAAAGTCAAAATTTTGAACTTTTCAAACGAATATAATCAGTGTCGATATGAAAAGAAAGAGTTTAAATCCAACTAGACGAACTGATTCCTTTATCTGGGTCTGGAGTTTTTATGTATTTAATTAAAGCTGTGTCCGAGATGAAAAAATTATAGGCTCCAAAACAAGTCAAGAATCGTTTTTATCCTTTAAGATAGAAACGAAAAAGTGCACGTAATTTCCATTATCTGTACTCGTCTCGTCTCCATTTTATCTTCATCTGCAATCATCATACTCACACAGTTGGCTATTACACGACATCATTTGACGTAAAAATTTCATGTAATTGCTATGGGTTATATTTGTCTTTTGCGTTTTCTTTATTCTTTCTCATCTTCTTTTCAAGTCGCCATCTTAGAAACTTGTTTGAAAGGTATAGTTAATTTACCTTTTGAGTTGACACACATAATTCGGTTATTAACACTATCAATTTTTATAGATTAATTTACCTTTCCGAGTGCAGCGAAGGCCCGAAAATGATTTAGTCAGGCATAAAACTTGATTTAACCGATATATATTTTATAACGTAAATCAAACTGGGCCTGTATCTTAACTGAAGTAGATGAGTGGTTTCCTTAAGGGTTAATTCGGGGCTTGAACAATTACGAGCGCTTTCCTTCTTCAATAAGAAAGATAAGATTAAATTGCTCATTAGAAAATCAATAGTGGTTAAAGGAAAAGATATAATTAGAGGGGTATAACGGACTTTATGACCCACCTCTAATTATGAACTACTTGTGGAAGGTTACACCATATGTAAATAGCTATATCGATAGATACTGAGATTTTAGACTGTGTAAAACATCTGCAGTTTCGAGAATTCAGCCTCGAGTTTTTAGTAGAATGACTCTGAGTAAGGATGGCAAAATGAGGGTCCAAACCCGCACCGCATAAAAACCCTTAAAAAACCCACAAATTTTTAGAGGGCTTAAATCCGACCCTAAACCCTCTATATGGGTTTGCAGTGCGGGTTTAAACCCGACCCGCAAAATATGAGGATTTTATCCAACCCTCATTTTAACCCTATTTTATCCAAAACTCACTATACACAACAAACCAAACCCCAAAATTACTCGTAGATTTCAACTTTCAAGATCCTAATCCAACACCTAAAAAAGAATGACAATGCATAGAACAAAATGAAATTCTGCCAACACATTAACAATGAAAACAGAGACAAAATGGGAGAAAAAAACAATTAAAAAAAAATAGAGCTAGATACTGTTACAGTATATCATCTCACCAAAAAAAAAAAAAACCAGTTTTGCTTTGCTTTGTTTCCACAGTAGAGGACAAAGGTCATGAAAATAAATCATTAAACCTAGAAGCCTAACATTTATGTCAATAGAATCAAGGTAAGATTCTCAGAAAAGTAGCTCCATAAAGTTAAAAAAAGAAACCCTAAATGCTAAGTGGTGATGCCTCAAAGGGTAGCCTCAACGAAGTTCATATTGGGTTTTGAGAAATCAAAAGAAATTTTTTTGGGTTTCCAGATATCCCTGTGGGAGAGAAAATAGTGAGTGGAAATAAATTTTTTTTGAATGGTAGTGATCGTGAGAAGCTTTTTCGAAGGTAGGGATCGGCGGCAGAAGAGGAGCTACGACGAAGCAGACAAGAGAAAAGCAGACAAGAGAAGCGCAGATGAGAGGAGCAGATGAGAGAAGCATCGATGAAAAAAGAAAACCCTCAGTGTTGTTTTGGTTGCGGGTTATTTGCGGGTTCGAAATGTACCCTCATTTCAACCCGTAATCGACCCGCAATTCATATGGGTTTTTAAAAAAACCCGATATCCGGGTTTTATGTTAATGCGGTCCGGGAATAATCAAGCGGGTTCAGTTTGGGTTTGACCGAGATTAATAATCGTGGAATATTAATTAAAGAATTTTAATTAATATTTCTAAGTATTATTGGAGCTCAAAACTGTAGGTCCATTAGGTCCCATTGCTAGCCCTTATATTTGTTGGTAACGAGGTTCATAGTAAATTAATTAGGATAGTCCAATTAATAGTGTTACGAAAGTGATACGGTTTATTAAAGAGAATTAATTAAATAATATGATTATTTAATTAATAATTAAATAATTAAAATTATTAATTTAGAATTATTAATTTAATTATTAAATGGGAGATTATGAGATCGAACCCTGACAAAGAAAAAATTAAATAATTAAATTATTTAAAAGTCCTTTGAGGTCAAGAATTCAAATCAATCTAGGTGACCGAATAAAATAGAATTAAGAACTCTGGTCAAATCCTAGAAGATAAAAGACTATATAAGTGTTAAATTCTCATAACACACAAGTGATCATATGTAATGGCCAAAATCTATTAGAGCCCAAAATAATTTCATTATGATTATTTTACACACATATTAACACACATATTACCATTGGCTGCCTTTTCACAAGATGTATACTCCTCACTAAAGTCTTGGTCTAAAGGATATAATTCTTTAATATGTTCAAAACCAAGTAATTTTGCATCAAGGGTAGAAAGAAGTACATACTTGCGAGAAAGTGCATCGGCAACGATGTTTTGCTTACCTTGCTTGTATCGAATGACATATGGAAATGTCTCAATGAACTCCACCCATCGTGCATGTCTCTTGTTCAACTTGTGTTGACCCTTTAAATGCTTCAACGACTCATGGTCAGTGTCGATCACGAACTCCTTAGGCCAAAGGTAGTGTTGCCAAGTTTTCAAGGCTCAGAACCAATGCATACAATTCTTTCTCATAAGTAGGGTACTTTAAGGCAGCCCCACTTAGTTTCTCACTGAAATATGCAATTGGTCGTCCTTCTTGCATAAGAACGGTGCCAATACCTACTACACCTGAAGCATCATCACATTCAATCTCAAACGTTTTTGTAAAGTTAGGTAAAGCAAGTAAAGGAGCATGAGTTAATTTTTCCTTGATCAATTGGAATGCCTTTTCTTGCTCTTCTCCCCATTTGAACACAACATTCTTCTTGATGACTTCGGTTATCGGTGCAGCTATGCTACAAAAGTCATTCACGAACCGTCAATAAAAACTAGCAAGTCCATGAAAACTGCGAAATATATTGACTCCAATGACTCAAAGCTCTATAGATGGCGTAGAACTCCTTGTCATAAATGGAATATTTCTTGCTTTCCATTACAACACGTGAGATAAAATCCCAAGTGCATGATGGGTCGAAGTAATAAAGTCTCGTAAGAAAGGGATCAAATCCACAAGGAAGCGGTGGGTTAACTAATACTAATGCTAAAGATGTTAACTAAACAGAATTGAAATCAGATGGCTTTGAATCACGAAAGAAAATATAAACTAAACAACTTATTAACGAAGAACTTAGCAAGGGTAAGAAAGCGTTCGGTGGTCAAATGGTCCCAATCATGAGCCTAGGTGTTGTAATTGACTATTTAAACACAATATTTAAAAGAAGTAAATTAACCCTAATAATAGAGCATCAAATTATATTGGTCATGCATTGATGTTATAATTCCAATTAAATTTACCTATTGGTCCTATAGTGAAAATAATTAAAAAATCATTATCAAGTTTAAAACCTAGGTTAATTAAGCATTCTCATGCCTTAATCAAACTACTCATTATTCCTAGAATTCAAATAAACACAATTATAACCTAATGATCTCTCAAATAGGTTATAATTCCTATTTTCTCAGCTTTTCAGTTTTCAGAAAAGTAAAGTATATATATTATCTCAGCTTTTTAGTTTTCAAAAAGTATGCAGTATTCCAGTTTATCAGTTTTTAGCAATAACAGAAAGTTTGAAAGGTTTCCAATATAGTTTTCATAACAGCTTTCAAAAATTAAATATCAGTATAGTTTTCAGTATGGATTTCATAATAGTTTTCAGAAAATAGATTTCAGAAATAGTTTATCAGTTCAGGTTCCAGTAAAATTTTCAGAAAGTAAATTTCAATATAATTATCAGGAAAAGATTTCAGTATGGCTTTCAATATAGTTTTTATGATTCAGATTTCAGTTTAGTTTTTAAAGAAACAGAAAAAGTTTTATTATTAAGTTATTTACTTTACTACAGTTTTCAGGAAGTAGTAAAGATTCATTATTTAAATTTCAGTACATTATTTTCAGTAAATAGACTTTAGTACAGTTTTCAGTAAATTGAAAGGCTTTATTAGTATTTTGTTTTCAGAAATTTTTAGGAAACGAGAAAAATATTATTATTATTATTATTCATATCAGCAATTTCAGAAAATAAGTTTTTATTCTTTTCAAAGAAATTTTAGGGAGGTTAAAGTAGCAATATTAAATTGTTTAGAAATTGATAACACTCACTGAGCTTCTTTAGCTCATATTAGTTTTATGTTTATAAATCAACCTCCCAGGTGCAGGTGCGGACATTACAGGGACTCCCAGGACCAAGAGGACCAATCAGACGTTGCTGTGACAGTTTTTAGAACATGTATAATGTTTTAGTGGTAAAACTTATGTAAAGTTTGTATTTTGATATTGTTTTTATGCATGAGTATTCCATTTAAAGAAATTTGATTTATCTATTTTTGATAACTTGCTATATTAATATTTAAACTGATTTAGTGGTGATGTTTTTGGTGATGGACCTAAGGTCCTAATGGTAGTTGAGAATATGAAAAATTAGAAGTGTATAGTTTCTTATGCAGGTCTCCTAAATTTGGTAAATTTTAGAAAAACGGGGGAGACTCTGCCAATTTTTTTTTTTAAAAAAAAACAATTTCCTACTCAGATTTCCAAGTTAAGAAACTGGTTTAGCTTCATGGAAGCCTTTCAGCGAGGCAAGCCTCGACTGGGAAAGCTACCGTGGAGTGCCGACAGGCCACCTAGCGTGAGATAGTAGGTTAGGGGCCTGTCATATACTACAGTACATATACATATAGTACAAACTATCGGGAGGGTGTATTATAATTTCTCCCCCCCCCCCCCCCCCCCTATAAAATTTCGTCCTCGAAATTTATACAATCTACTTAACGAAAAGGATAAGGGCACTGTCGGCGCATCTGATCTTCTGGTTTCTAGGTGACTTTTTCCACGTTGTGGTTCTGCCACAAGACTTTAACTAAGGGAATGACATAATACCACACGATCTAAAATCTGGACTAGTATTCTCCTCATAAGTCAGATTTTCCCTTAGTTCTACCGGCTGATCCTTAAACACATAAGTAGGATTTGGAATATATTTTCGGAGCATGGACACATAGAACACATTGTGAATCTTTCCTAGCTCTAGTGGTAATTCAACTTATACACTATTGGTCCAATACTATTCGTAATCTCATATGGCACGATATAGCGTGAACTCAACTTACCACGCCTTCTGAATCTCAGTACACCTTTCTAGGAAAATTTTAAGGAATACCTTATCACCAATTTCAAACTTTAGGTCTCTACGGCGGTTATCTGCATAACTCTTTTATCTATCTCTTGCTGTTTTTGAGTTTATCTCGGATAAGATCAGGGTTTCCTTTCACGTACCTCATCCTAACATATAGGAGTTCTGCACTTTCTACTGTATAATACTTCATATGGGGCCATACCTATGCTGGTCTGATAGCTATTATTATAAGCGAACTCCATTAATGGTAGGTGGGTATTCCAGCTTCCCTTAAATTCCATAGCACACGCCCGAAGTGTAACATCCCAAATTTTGAATAATTAATATTTAGGAGTTGAGGGGTGTAAACGTAATTAAATATATGTTTATTTTTATGGTTTCCAGGTGAATGAAAAATTGGTTTCCATAGGTCGCGATGAGCTGCTCGCGGTGAGAAAAATGGCATTTTCGGGTAGTGAGCAACGCGACCTGGTCACCGCGACCACAGATCGCGCTGACTGGCTCGCGACGAAAAAGTGAAAATCCTAGCAGTGAGCATCGCGATCACCAGCGCGACCAGGGTACCGCGATGGGTGATCGCGATGAAGGCGGTAGGAGTTGCACCAGTGAGCAAAGCGACCTGGTAGCACGACCACAGGTCGCGATGACCGAAAGATTATAAAAAAAATAAGTCATCGCAGAAATCTCCAGAAAACAGAAAGGAGGAAAAAGGGAGAGACCGAGGGAGCAAGAGAGAGGAAGAAAGAAAAAGAAGAAGAAGAGAAGAAGAAGAAGAGAGAGAAGAAGAAGAAGAAGAAGAAGAAGAAGAAGAAGAAGAAGAAGAAGAGGAAGAGAAAAAGAAAAGAGAAAGAAGAAGAAAAGAAAAGAGAAGAAAAAAAAAAGAAAAAGGGAAAGAGAAAGGGAAAAAGGGAAATCCAGAAGGAAAAAAAAGCGTAAAAACGGAATCCAGGTTGGTGTACACTGATTTCTGAATTTGTTATAATTTTCGTTTTATATTTTCATTTGAATTTTCGATATTTCGTTAAATTGAGTATTAAATTTATTTATGGATTTCGTACAATTATGTTTTGTTTATGAATATTGGTAGAAACTGTTTGAAAATAATTGGAGAATACGATAGTATAATGGAATTTCTATAGTTTCAAAGAAATTGTTTTGCGAGTAATGTTTGGAAACAATTTTTGGAAAAATCGTATATAATTATTGTTTCGTAAATACGATTTGAAAATAATTGTAGAATGTATTGATAGGAGTATAAATGAAAGTTTTGGCCTTTATGAAATTAATTGTTGATTTTGAAAGAAACGGAAGGTTTTGATATGAAATTTATGAAGTTTTTATTACGAATATTGTTTGTAAATTCTGATACTTGAATTTAATTTTGATTTGTGAATTATTGTTGAATACAACGAGTTGAGCCTATTGTATCTCGCGGGGCAAACCTGGCAAGTCCAGTTTAGGCGAATCCCGGAGATAGCCATTGCACTGTATTCCTGATAGTTACATCTCGCGGGGCAAACCTGGCTTAGTCCAGTTTAGGCGAATCCCGGAGGTGAACGTTACACCGATGTTACAGATATAGAAATGTATGATGAGTATATGGTCAGATGGAGAATAAAAATGGACAAAATGTGTGTATGAATAAAATGTTATAGAATAAATAAAATGTTTATAAAAGAACTGAAAACTGAATTTTGTATGCTTTATTGATTGAATTTAGATGTTTTTATTAAACTGTTTTATATGATTTCTGTCAGTGAGAAAGTTGAAGATTGATATGTTTTTATACGATCATATTGGAATATTTTTATTATGAAATGATTATTGATTTGATACTTGAGTTTAGTGTACACCCACTAGGCATTATTGCTTAGCGCGTTGATTTTATCACACGCAGGTATCAGAGACACATGGGGAAACAAAGAATAGAGAGGAAGTAGTAGCAGATTGAAGGTCCAGAGTCACAATTCTTTTGAGTAGTTACAATTGAATTTTAATTGTATATTGTATTTCGTGAAGCATGCATATACAGAAATCTGTAATTTGACATGTATAGATATGTTTTGTAATAAGTGTTTTATGATTTATATTCTGTTCAAATGTTTGTAAATATTAATTATATATGTGTTATTTGAAACTGTTTGGAAGTCACACTAAACAGCAGAGTGCGCATTGATTTGAAAATTTGGATATAGAAGTGTTGGAATTATATTGTATTATATTTGTTTCATTGAAAACAGGTTTTGGGAAATCAGAAAAATAGAGGAAACTCTGCCGAAATTTTTGAAAATAAAATTTGATGGGCTCACTAGAAACATATTTTTAAAATATAAGTTATATGATTTTTACTGGTTTGAAATTTATAAAGTGAATTAAGTAAAGTTTTGAAAACCCGGTAGCGCTCCCTGGGTCGATCCAGTTGGGTCGGGTCAGGCGGTGTTACACGAAGCATATCTTCAAGTGTCTGAATAGTCCTTAGTCAAAGAGGACTCACATGTGCTGACCTTTCATTATCATGTCTATCATCCTTGATCTGAAAATCTGTACTCTTTCCATTCTTAGTCTCTTTTCTTAGCTTTATCATCTGAGGATCATGCCTCTGTCCTTCCCTGATCTGTTCCACTAGTAGAGGACGGACATGAAAGGTAGCTAACAAAGCCCCTGTGTCTATCATCCCTACTTCACTCCCAGAGATCTCATCTCCACTAAAAGTGGAAGATACACTGTTTTTGACTGAGCCAGTGAACTTCTAGGTCTCCTACTTAAGGCATCGACCACTATATTGGCCTTCTCTAGGTGGTGCTCTATCGTACACTCATAATCCTTTATCAACTCCAATCATCTCATTTGCCTTAAGTTCAACTCCTTTTGAGTGAAGATATATTGCAAAATTTTATGAACTGTAAAGATCTAACAAGGAGTGAATACTGCAAATATTGCAAACTTATATAGTGCCTCCAGATCTTCAGAGCAAATACTATTGTTGCGAGTTCAAGATCATAGGTAGAGTAATTATGCTCATGTTTCTTCAACTACCTATAAGTATAAACAATAACTCTACATTCTGCATCAAATCACAACCTAAACCCTGTCTTGAGGCATATCATATATAGTGATGCCAAAACTGTCCTTTCCTTCAATTCATCAAAACTGCATTGACAGGCATTTGACGACTCAAACTTCTCATCCTTCCTCGTCAGTTTGGTTAATAGGGCTGCTATTATAGAAGATCCTTCGACGAATTTTCCTATAGTAGCCTGCGAAACTAAGAAAGCTCCTGACTTCTGTTACATTCGTCGACGGCTTCTAGTTCATAATAGCCTTTATTTTCTAAGGATCAATGTGGATCCCCTTAACTGAAATAACATGACCCAAGAACGCCACCCTGTCTAGCCAAAATTTGCATTTACTGAACTTGGCTTACAACTGACGTTCTCGTAGGCTCTACAACACGATTCGGAGGTACATACATAACACCTCTTGACTGCCTAGATACACTAATATATCATCAATGAATACGATCACAAACTTATCTAAATAAGGTCGGAAGATCCTCGATGAATACGGTCTTAAATCCCTAAAACAACATCAAAGTCCTGAATATCTAACACAACCAGATTCACTAAAATCTCCTTGCCATCAATTACTACCATACTGTCCCTGATTACTCTTTCAACTAACAGTGAATCTCCCGTGGGGACGTAAACTATCATACAACCATCTATGGATAGTGGTGTGTGCTCGACCTCTCGGGCCCCCAGTGCATCATGTGCGGAAGCCTTTGGATTAGCTCCCTTGGGACGTTCTGACAGGCCCCTAACTTACTATCTCCCATTACGTAGCCTACTGGCACTCCACGGTAGCTTCCCAATCGAGGCTTGCCTCGCTGAAAGGCTTCCGTGAAGCTAAGTCGTTTCTTTATTCTGAAAATCCGAGTAAAAAAAAAATTATTTTTAAAATTTTGGCAAAGTCCCCTCTATTTTTCTGAGATTACCAAATCCTGGAGACATGCATAAAAACTTGAACACTTCTATAAAATTTCAAATCTCAACTACCGTGGACCTCCGGTCCATCTCAACAATTCACAACTCAAACAGTTTTGTATATCAAAATAGAAAGTTATCCAATTTTTTAAATAAAATTCTCATGCTCTAAGAATAATATCAAAATATAAACTTTACATGATTATTACAATTAAAACATTGTACATAATTCTAAACTGTCACAGCATGGCTTGACTGGTCCTGTCAGTCCTGAGCATCTCTGCACTGTCTGCACCTGTACCTAGGAGGTTGATTTAAAAACATAAAACTAAATGAGCTAACTAGCTCAGTGAGTGTTATCATTTTCTAATAAATCTAATATTTATGATTTAACCTCCCTAAAATCTTACTGAGAAGAATAAGAATTGATTTTCTGAAAATACTGAAAGAAAACTAATAAAACCTTTATGTTTACTGAAAACTGTACAAAATTCTGTTTACTGGAAGTGATGTACTGAAATTCAAAAATAATAAATCTTTTACTACTTTTCGAAAACTTTACTAAAACAATTACCATTATAATAACACTTTGTCTGTTTCTTTGAAAACTGAACTAAAATAAATCTCATGAAAACTATACTGAAATCTCTTTCACAAAAATTATACTGAAATACATATACTGAAATCTACAATGAAAGCTGTACTGAAAACTTTTCCAAACTTTCTATTATTACCGAAAACTGATAAACTGATATAACATACTTTCTAAATATAAGCTGACAATTTATATATATACTTCACTTTACTAAAGACTGAAAAGTTGAGAATATATAAATTTTTATTTTTCTGAAAATTGAAAAGCTGATAATATATATATATATATATATATATATATATATGAATATACATTTTCTGATAAAGCCAATTGGAAAACTCATATCTGATAACTGATAATCCATATGACGACTCAACTGGCGTCGTACCATATGGAGGGTGCCACCAGGTGACTAATCTAGCGCCGCACTGGTGACTCTGATAATATGATAAAAGACATCTCACTGGCTATGTGGCGGAATTCTGCATCGCCTGCATATAGCGAGACAACACCCCAGTGTGTGGGCAACTGACAGACTCGACAGACTCAACCCCCCCTGGAGTTAGCGGACTGTCTGACAGGCCCCTAACCTACTATCTCCCATTAGGTAGCCTGCCGGCACTCCACGGGAGCTTCTCAGTCGACACTTGCCTCGCTGAAAGGCTTCCGTGAAGCTAAGCCATTACTTAATTTGGAAATCTAAGTAGGAAATTTTATTTTTTTATAAAACTTTTGGCAGAATCTCCTCTGTTTTTCTGAGATTACCAAATCTTAGAGACCTACATAAAAACTTGAACACTTCTATAAAATTTCAAATCTCAACTACCGTTAGGACCTCAGGTCCATCACCAAAAATCACAACTCAACCACAAAAATCGAATTAACTGAAATAGACAAATTTAATTTTTAAATAAAATACTCATGCGCTAAAACAATATCAAAATATAAACTTTACATAATTTTTACAACTGAAACATTAAACGTAATTATGAACTGTCACAGCAATGTTCTGACTGGTCTTGCCGGTCTTGGGCGTCCTTGCACTGTCTGCACCTGCACCTGAGAGGTTGGTTTAAAAACATAAAAATATAATGAGCTAAACGAGCTTAGTGAGTGTTATTAGTTTTTAAACAATTTAATGTTTCTAATTAAACCTCCCTGAAAACTGTACTATAAAGAATATTAATCTGTTTTCTGAAATCTGAACTGATAAACTATTTCTGAAATCTATTTTCTGAAAACTATTATGAAATCCATACTAAAAACCTTTCAAACTTTCTGTTATTGCTGACAACTGATAAACTGAAATGCTGCATACTTTTTGAAAACTAAAAAGCTGAAATAATATATATACTTTACTTTTATAAAAACTGAAAGCTGAGAAAATATACTTTTACTTTTCTGGAAACTGAAAGGCTACGTTTCTGAAAACTGAAAAACTGATATATATACTTTTCTAGAATTGAAAAGCTAAAAAAATATACTTTTTCTGACAATACTTTTCTAATAAAACTTTTCTGATAAAACTTTTATGATAAAACTTTTTTGATAATGCCAATAGAAAACCCATATATGATAACTGAAAATCTATAGGGCTACGCAGCTGGCGCCTCACCATATAGAGGGTGTCACCAGGCGACTAACTGGCGCCGCACTAGTGACTCTGACAATCTGATAAAAGACATCTCACTGTCTATGTGCGGAATGCTGCGTCGCAATATATAGCGAGACAACGCCCCAATGTGTGAGCGACTGACAGACTCAACCCCCCTGGAGTTAGCGGACTGTCCCCGCTTAACTTGCCACACACAAATGGGATGTACCGGCCAGGTCTAGTGCTGATAATCTGATAACTAATAGCTGCTGATAATCTGATAACTGTTAGCTACTGATAATCTGATAAACTGCTGATAATATGATAATATGATAATAAATGGGTATCCATGGCTTAAAAACTATTTTCTTTACTTTGAAAGCTAACTTTTAATCAAAAAGTATAGGATATACATAAAACATATTTCTTTAAATGAATACAAATTCTAAATTTCTGAGATATAAAAATACTTTAATTAAAACACAAAACTCATATAAGTAAATAAATGTATAGAGACAAAACATATTTTTATTGTGAATATAATTTCAAACTTTCTGAAATATAAAAATATCTCTATTAACATATGATTAAGGCATAAATTTCTATTTAACTGTAATACACTCTCCCGATAGATTGTACTGTACACGTACAGGTATTGTAATATATTTTTCCAGAATCGATTGTACGATACTATAATGGAATTTATTGGACGATTAGTAAGATTTTGTAAAGTATATAAGAAATTTAATTATAAGTTTTGGAGAACATAGTAAGGATTTCCATAAATTGGAGTATTAAGAATATATTCTTGGAAGTTAAATAATAAAGTTTTATTAATATATGATGGTAAAATTTTATTAGTATATATATATATATATATATATATATATATATATATATATATATATATGTGTGTGTGTGTGTGTGTGTGTGTGTGTGTGTGTGTGTGTGTGTGTGTGATGGAAAGGTAAATGGATTTTTGAGGAAAAGAGTTAGTGGATTGTTATGGATTAATATGTAAGTTATAAGATTTGGGATCAACTTCATGTGATAAATTGTATATTGGTGGTCATGTTATGATTTTAAAAAGGTTCATGGGGCATGTTGCAACTGATATATATATATATATATATATATATATATATATTATATTATATAAAATAAGATGGTGGAGAATTCCACTCACCAATACCGAACAAATTGCAAATTCAATAAGCAAACAAAACAAAAGAAAAGAGAACAGAGGAGAGGCGGTGAGTGTGAGAGTAGGAAATGCAAATGCAAATGAAGATGAAAGGCAAATGAAATGGAAATTCATCATAAAATAAAAGAAAAGTGTTGAATGGCCAAATGGAAGAAAACAAAAACAGAACCAGCAAAGAAAGGAACCAAAAAATTCAAGAGAGGCTGAGAGACAGAGAGAAAAGAAAAGAAAAAGAAGAAGAAAAAGAGAAGGCTCGGCCGAAGAGAAGAGGAAGAGAAGAGAGAAGAGAAGAGAGAGAGAGCCGGCCAAGAGAGGAGAGGAAGAGAACTCGGTTCAGAGAAAGGAGAGAGGAAGAAGAAAAAGAGGAAGAGAGTAGAAATGGTGCAGGAAAACAAAAAAGGAGAAAGAAAACCAGAAAAACAGAGCAGTCCAAAGGGAACCAGAAACAGAGCAGACCGGAAGGAAGAAGAGAGGAAGAAGAAAGAGAGAAAAGAGAAAGGAAAGAAGTGGGGGATCGGTTCAGCAAGAGGAAGAAGAGGAAAACCAAGAGGAGTCCAGGAATTTTGGGTAAATTTGATGAAATTGAATTGATTTTAGAAATTAATTGAGTTTTGATTTGTTATTGAAATTGATTGTTGAATATAAAGTGAAATTTGAATAATGGAAGTAAAGAATATGATGGGTTTTGTTGATTTTAGTATTTGATTTAGTTTTTATGGTATTTTACTTGAAATTAATTGGATTTGAATTGATTAAAGTGGAAATCAAGAAAATTAGTAAGGTAACATTTTGGGGATTTGATGATTTTAAGTTTGAATTTTTAAATTGAGAGATTATTTGAGTAATTGGAGTGTTATTGAGTAAATTGATGGCATGAATTTGGAATTTTTGAAATATATTTTGAAATTGAACTTATAATTAGTTTAATCAAGTTTAATGAGATTGAATTTGATGTTGTTAAGTGAAGGAAATTCACTTATGTTAAATTGATGAATATTAGAATGAGAATTTGTGTAGAAATTGAAGTTGAAAGTGTAGAGATCTCAATTTATGTGTAATTAAGTACTAGAAATTGTATCTGTATGATTGTGATATAAATTGATGCTTAGAAAATAAAGTAAATGTATTGGATTGTGTTGAATGAGATTCAATTTAAGAGAAATTGATTGATTTAAGGAATATATAATTGTAGAGACATGATTTTTAGTAAATTAAATATATTCGATTTTATTAGAATAGAAGAAATTGAAAAATAAAGTGTTAAACGTGTTAATAGAGTTGTTGTATTAGTTGTTGCATTTATATTAATGATTTATTTGAAAATATATTACTTTAGGGAGAAATCTCCGTAGTATGGGAGAAAAAGAAATGTTATGGAAAGTCAAAGAATGTAATGAGACGAAGGAACCAGAATACCAAGTCTAGAGAAAACCAGAAATCAGTGAGTGTTTAAAGTATTTTTATATAAATGAAATTTTATGAAGTGTTGATTTTAATTAAGAAAATTTTATTTTAATAGTAAGTTTTATTTAAAGTTTAGCAAGTTAATATTTGTATTCAAGTTAATGCAAAATTAGATTTTCAGTTGAATTACATTCAGTATATTTTCTTTAAGTTTGATTTAGTATTTTATGACTCTGTAGAATTGTTTATTTTTATGAGTCTTAAAAGTTAAACATAATTTATGTTCAAGTGTGTTTTAATTAAAGTATTTTTATATCTCAGAGATTTAGAATTTATATTCATTTAGTAAATAAGTTTTATTTATGAATTTAGTGAAGAAATATATTTATGCATATTTCAAGTTTTAGAACTAAAAGTTAGTTTTCAAAGTAAAGAAAATAGTTTTCAAACCATGGATACCCATTTATTATCAGATTTTCAGCAGCTTATCAGATTATCAGCAGCTATCAGTTATCAGATTATCAAAGTTAGACCCGGCCGGTACACCCATTTGTGTGTGGCAAGTTAAGGGGGGACAGTCCGCTAACTCTAGGGGGGTTGAGTCTGTCAGTTGCCCACACATTGGGGTGTTGTCTCGCTATATGTAGCGACACAGCATTCCGCACATAGACAGCGAGATGTATTTTATTAGATTATCAGAGTCACCAGTGCGGCGCCAGATTAGTCGCCTGGTGACACCTTCCATATGGTGCGGCGCCAGCTGAATCGCCCTATGAATTATCAGTTATCAGATTTGGGATTTCCATTGGCTTTATCAAAAAAGTTTTATCAGAAAGTTTTATCATAAAAGTTTTATCAAAAAGGCACTATCAGAAAGGTTTTATTAGAAAAGGTTTATCAGAAAGGTTTTATCAGAAAAACATTATCAGAAAAGTATTATTTTAGCATTTCAGTTTTCAGAAAAATATATTATCTCAGCATTTCAATTATCAGAAAAATATATTATTTCAGTTTTTCAGTTTTCAGAAAAATATATTATCTCAGTATTTCAGTTTTCAGAAAAAGTATATTATTTTAGCTTTTCAGTTTTCAAAAAACAGGCCAAGTCAAAAGTTATAATAGAATTTTAATTATTTGAGTGATTAATTTAAAAGTAATTATTTTAGGCTTGGCCATCAGATTTTATAGTTTATAAAATTCTTAGTTGGTATTTAAAGAAAATATATTGTTTCAGTTTATTAGTTTTTAGCAATAGCAGAGAGTTTTCAGTTTATCAGTATTCAGTTTATTAGTTTTCAGCAATAAAAGAAAGTTTGAAAAGAAATTCAGTTGATCAGTTTTCAGTAATAGTAGTAACTTTAAAAAGTTAAATTCAAAGTTAATCTTATTATATTTAAGGTTTCTCAGTAAATTAAAAACGCACTCATTGAGCTCCTTTATCTCATTTAGTTTTATGTTTTTAAATCAACCTCCCAGGTACCGGTGCAGACATTACAGGGATGCCGAAGACCAGGAGGATCAGTCAGAGAATGCTGTGACTGTTTTACAAGCAGATATAATGTTTTAGTTGTTACGTTTGTATTTTGATATTGTTTTAAGTGCATAAGTATTTTATTTAAAGATTTGATTTATCTATTTTTTATAATCATTTATTCTAATAAATCAACTGCTTGAGTTGTGATTTTGGTGATGGACCTAATGTAATACACCCTCCCGATAGATTGTACGGTACACGTACAGGTATTGTGATATATCTTTTCAGAATTGATTGTACGGTACTATAATAGAATTTATTGGACGATTAGTACGATTTCGTAAAGTATATACGAAATCTAATTATAAGTTTTGGAGAACATAGTAAAGATTTCCATAAATTGGAGTATGAAGAATATTTATTGGAAATGAAAATATATTTTTATGATATGAGAGTGTGATTTAATTAATTGATGGAAAAGTAAATTGAAATGAATTTTTATGGAAAAGAGTTAATGGATTGTTATGGATTAAATTGTAAATTAAAGGATTGTTGACCAAGATCATGTGATTAAATTTTATGTTCTGGCCACATTAGGATTCTAAAATGTAATGGGACAAGTTATTATTATTAAAGAAATATATATATATATATATATATATATATATATATATATATTAAATTAGTGGAATTTTCCACTCACATTGAAAAGTCAACGAAAGAAGACAAAGAAATCATAAAACAAAAGAAAATGAACTAGCAAAGATAACCAAACTAGAAGCAAAATAGAAAACCAAAAACAGAGTTAGAGCAAGTCGGTGGAAAAAAAAAAGTATATAATATATATAAATATATTAGTGAATCAGAAAAACAAAACAGAGAGGAAGAGAGAATCCAGAAATTTCGAGAGAGAAGAGAGAAGAAAAGAGAAGAGAAAAAGAGAGGAGAGGTGCCGACCAAGAGAAGAGGAAGAAAGGGGAGAAAGAAGAAGGACGAGAGAGAGAAAGAAAGCAAGAGTGGTGGCCGACCAAAGAAGAAGAAGTGCAGAAACTGTGCAGAAAAAGAAAGAAGAAAACAGAGCAGAAGAAGAAGAAAAGAAAAAGAAGAAAAAGAAAAGAAAAGAAAAAGAAAGAAGAGAAGCAATTCGGTCCAGCTGGAAGAAGAAGAAGAAGAAGAAGAAGAGGATTTGGGTAAGAATTTGATGAAATTAATTTGTTTTGGAGTTGGGTGATGATTTTGATTTATGAAATTACTTTGAGTCTTTGATTTTGGATGCTTGGGTGATGATTTTGATGATGAGTTTTGTTGATTTTATGTTTTTATTTGAAAGTAGTTTAATTGGAGTTAGGATAAAAATGAAAATCAAGAAAATTAGTAAGTTAAATTTTGGGGATTTTATGATTTCAAGTTTAAATTAGTTAATTTAGATATTATTTGAGTAATTGAGTGTTTATGAGTTAATTGATAGTGTGAATTTAGAATCATTAAGTACGAAATCAAAATGATTCTCAAATTAGTAAATTTGTATTATGGAGTCTTTGTGATATTGTATTTCGTGGTTGATAAGAGTTGTAGAAATTGTTTAGAATGAAATTGAATCACTAGTTTTGGGAAATTTTGAAATTAAATTCGAAATTGAAGTTATAATTAGTTTAATCAAGTTTAATGAGATTAAATTTGATGTTGTTAAGTGAAGGAAATTCACTTATGTTAAATTGATGAAGATTAGAATGAGAATTTGTATAGAAATCGAAGTTGATAGTGTAGAGATTTCAATTTATGTGTAATTAAGTGTTAAAAATTGTATCTGTATAGTTATGATATAAATTGATGTTTAGAAAATAAAGTGAATATGTTGGATTATGATGTATGAAGTTCAATTTAAGAGAAATTGAATGATTCAAGGTATATATAATTATAGAGACATGATTTTAGCAAATTAAATGTAATTGATTGTGTTAGATATGAAGAAATTGAAAAAGGAAAAGGAAATCAAAAACTTGAATGTTAGCATGTTGTAATTTAAATGCCTTATGTATGTTAATTGAGCTTTTGAGTGAACTATAGTATTTATGTTTATTGATTGGAAATATATTATTTTATTTTAGGGAGAAATCTCCTTAGTGGGGGAGAATAAAAGATTTATATGGAAAGGCAAGGAATATAGTACGACAAAGGAACCAGAGCATCAAGCCTAGAGAAAACCAGAAATCAATGAGTGTAAAATTTACTTTAAAGCAAAGTATATTTTATGTTCATAATATGTTTTAAGTGAATTTTAAAGTAGTTTATTTTCATAATAGGTTTTATGCAAGTCTATAACAAATTATGATTTTATTTAAGCGAGAGTAAGATTATGTTTTGATTTAAAGGTTCTTTAATATGTTTTTAAGTTGATTGAAGTATTTGAGACATTATATACATTTATTTATTTATATGAGTTTCGTAAGTTAAATAGAATTTATATTTAAATGTGTTTTAATTAAAATAGTTTTATATCTAAGAGATTTAGAATTTATATTCATTTAATAAATAAGTGTTATGTATGAATTTAGTAAAGAAATATATTTATGCATATTTCAAGTTTTAGAACTAAAAGCTAGTTTTCAAACCCATGGATTACCCTATGGATTATCAGATCAGTTATCAGCAGTTAGACCCGCCCGGTACATTCCAATTGTGTGTGACAAGTTAAGGGGGGACAGTCCGCTAACTCTAGGGGGGTTGAGTTTGTCGAGTCTGTCAGTCGCCCACACATTGGGGTGTTGTCTCGCTATATGTATGCGACGTAGAATTCCGCACATAGACAGTGAGATGTTTTTTATCAGATGTCATGTTGAGCGCATCAGTTAGTCGCCTCGTGACTTATATCAGATGTCATAGTGGACGGCGCAGTTAGTCGCCCTATGACCCACTCATATGGTACGGCGCAGTTAGTTGACCTATGAGTTCAGCTCAGCTTAGGGGTCCATTGGGAGTTTTCAGATACAGAAGCCAAGCCAGAAATGTTTTACATATTTTCAGTACAGAGCATTAAATTTACAGAAATAATTCAATATATGCTTTAGTATTTATTAAAGAGTTTTTTTACATTAGACTTGGCTAGATTTTCAGAAAACAAACAGATTTCAGCACAGTGTTCAGAAAACAGATTATTACAGATTTCAGTACATTGTTTTCAGGAGACAGAATAAGTTTTCAGAAAAATTTATTATCAGAAAAGTATTTTATCAGAAGAATATTATCAGAAAACTATATTATTAGAAAAGTTTATCAGAGAAGTTTTATCGGAAAAGTATTTTCAGTAAAATATATTATTTCAGTATTTCAGTTTTCAGAATTTTTCAGTTTCTAGTAAAGTACAAATATATATATATATATATATATATATATATATATATATATTCAGCTTCTTAGTATCTTTTAGTAAAGTGAAAGTATGTATATATTCTTAGCTTTCCAGTTTTCAGAAATTAGATTTCAGATTTGTTTTTATAAATGAGATTTCAGTATAGTTTCCACAAAATATATTTCAGTTCAGTTTTCAAGGAAACAGAGAGATTTTTTACTACTATGTAAATTGTTCAGTACAGTTTTCAGAATGAGTAAAAGAATTATTATATTGAATTCCAGTATATTAAGTTCAGAAAATAGATTTCAGTTATCTTCTCAAATTAATTTATTAGAAACAGATTTATACTCTTTTCAGATTTAAGGGAGGTTATTAGAAAAAGAATTAAAGTTTATTTAGGAATTTATAACACTCATTGAGCTCCTTTAGCTCACTCTAGTTTTTCTTTATGTTTTTAAATCAACCTCCCAGGTATCGATGCAGACATTGCAGGGACGTCGAAGACCAGCAGGACCAGTCAGAGGATGCTGTGACTGTTTTATAAACATATATAATGTTTTAGTTGTTAAGTTTGTATTTTGATATTGTTTTAAGTGCATAAGTATTTTAGTAAAAAAATTGATAACTATTAATTTGTGATTTAATTTGTGGTTGAATTGAGATGGACCGAAGGTCCACGGTAGTTGAGATTTGGAATTTTATAGAAGTGTTTAAGTTTTTATGCATGTCTCTAAGATTTGGTAATCTCAGAAAAACAAATGAGACTTTGCCAAAATTTTTATAAAATAGTTTTATATATATATAAAAAAAAAAATTCTACTCAGATTTTCAGTTAAAAGAAACGGCTTAGCTTCACGGAAGCCTTTCAATGAGGCAAGTCTCGACTGGGAAGCTACCGTGGAGTGCCGGCAGACTACCTAATGAGAGATAATAGGTTAGGGGCCTGTCACCTGAGGTCCTAACGGTAGTTGAGATTTGGAATTTTATAGAAGTGCTCAAGTTTTCATGCAGGTCTCCAAGATTTGGTAATCTCAGAAAAACAGAGGAGACTCTGCCAAATTTTTAATAAAGTAGTTTTGTTATAAAAAAAAAATTTCCTACTCAGATTTCCAGTTAAAAGAAATGGTTTAGCTTCACGAAAGCCTTTCAGCGAGGCAAGCCTCGACTAGGAAGCTACCGTGCCGGCAGGCTACCTAATGGGAGATAGTAGGTTAGGGGTCTGTCATTAACTTATAAAACACATATAAATAGATAAATGTATATAATAAATTTTCTATAACCTTGCTTAAAATAGTTTAACACTCACTTGTTTCTGGAATTCCCTAAGCTTTGATGCTCTGGTTCCTTTGTCTCACTACATTCCTTGTCTTTCCATATGATTCCTTACTTCTCCCACACTAAAATAATATATTTCCAAATAAATCATTAATATAAGTACAACAACTAATACAAAACTCAATTTACACATTTAACACTTTATTTTTCAATTTCCTCTATTCTAATAAAATCAATTATATTTAATTTGCTAAAAATCATGTCTCTACAGTTATATATTCCTTAAATCCTTTAATTTCTCTTAAATCGAATCTCATATATCACAATTCAATACATTCACTTTATTTTCTAAGCATAAATTTATATCACAACCATACAGATACAATTTCTAATACTTAATTACACATAAAGTAAAATCTCTACACTATCAACTTCGATTTCTACACAAATTCTCATTCTAATCTTCATCAATTTAACATAAGTGTATTTCTTCCACTTAACAACATCAAATTCAATCTCATTAAACTTGATTAAACTGATTATAACTTCAATTTCAAATTAAATTAAAAAATTCTCAAAACTAATAATTCAATTTCATTCCAAACACATCACAAAAATTCCATAATACAAGTTCACTAATTTGAGAATCATTTTGATTTCTTACTTAACGATTCCAAATTCATACCATCAATTAACTCATAAACATTCCAATTACCCAATTAATATCTCAATTTAATAATCTAAACTCAAAATCATCAAATCCCCATATCTTTAACTTACTAATTTTGTTGATTTTCATTTTTATTAACTCCAATTCAACTAATTTCAATTAAAACTCTATAAAAACTCAAATAAACTACTAAAGCAACAAAATCCATAATTTTCTTTACTTCCATCACTCCAATTTCACTTACCCAAATCCTCTTATTCTTCTTCTTCTTACTGGACTGAGAACTTCTTCTTCGCCCTTTCTTTTTTCTTCTCTTCCTTTTCCTTTCTTCTTTTCTTTCTTTTTCTTTCTTTTCTCGGGTACTTCTCTCTCTAATTTCTGCACAATTTCTGCTCTGTTTTCTCTTCCATGACCGACTGCTCTCTCTCTCTCTCTCTCTCTCTCTCATCTTCCTTCTTCTTTTCTTTATCTTTCTTTCTTCTCTTTCTCTTTTTCTTCTTCTTCCTTCTCTCTCCTAGCCGCACCTTCTTCTCCTTCCTTCCTCTTCTGGCCGAGCTGCTGCTTCCTTCCTTCGGCTGCTACTTCTTCTTCTGCTGGCCGGCCTTCTCTCTCTCTTTCCTTTCCTTCTCCTTTCTTCTTCCCTCGGCCGAGCTCTCCTTTCTCTTCTCGAAATTTCTGGGTTCCTCACAGTCTCTATTTTTCTATTTTCCTCTTCTCTTAGTTTCTTGAATTCAGCTGGGCAACACTCTAAATTTTATGTTTTAAATTTCATTTCATCTCCATTTACATTTAACTTTCATTTGCATTTTCATCTCATCCTCATTTCATCTTCATTTGCATTTGTGTTTCTCAATTCTTCTTCTTCTCTTTCATTCTGTTTTCTGTTTTCTTTTTATTTGTTGTTTTGCTTCATTTGTCTATTCTTCTTTTCTGGTTTCTCATTTCATTTGTATATATATATATATATATATATATATATACACACAACTTATCCCATTACATTTTAAAATCCAAATGTGACCACAACATAGAATTTAATCACATAATTTTGGTCAACTATCTTTTCATTTACAATTTAATCCATAACAATTCCATTAATTCTTTTTCACAAAAATCTATTTCAATTTACTTTTCCATCAATTAATTAAATTAAAATCTCATATCATAAAATATATTTTAACTTCCAATAAATATTCTTCATACTCCAATTTATGGAAATCTTCACTATGTTCTCCAAAATATACTTTATGGAACCTTAATAATCATCTAGAACTATTCTAACTATTTTTTGAGTCTCTGATACCCTTAATACTTTTAACATCCAATTTATGGAAAATCCTTACTAGAAATTTCAAAACTTATAATTGAATTTCGTATATACTTTACGAAATCTTACTAATCGTCCAATAAATTCCATTACAGTACCGTACAATCAATTCTGGAAAAATATATTACAATACCTGTACGTGTACAGTACAAACTATCAGGAGGGTGTATTACATTGTCCCCCCCTTAACTTGTTTTACACAAATGGGGTGTACCAGGCCAGGTCTACTGCTGATAATCTGATAGGATTTTCAGTAAAACATTGTTTTAATCTGTTTTTAATTCCTTCTATATCCATATCTAAAGTCTTTAATTGTAATTGGAATTTTATTAAAGGATTTCCTTTAGAAAAAATCGGTTTTTCTTTATATCCAATATCACCACGCTGGGCTGTGCGGGGAATAAAATTAATAGGAAAAGGTTTAGCATAAGCAGTTTTAAGGCGTTTCACAGTTATCAAATGATGACATGGAGTTTTAAATAGAATCTGACTAGTGAGAGTATCAAAAGTAATCTTATGAAATAATTGAATAAAATTATTTCCTAAGAGGATATCACAACCTGTAGTATGAAAATAAAATGGTGGACATTTTATTAAATACTGTCCTAATAAAATTATAGGATTTTCTATTCCTCTCTTAATTTCTATCAATTGATTAGAAATATCTCTTCCTCTGATTATTGGTAAATCTTGATGATATTTTTCAAGGAAAGCATTGTGGTTTGCTAACACAACATCCTGATCCACTATCTATGTAAGCAGCAAAATATTCTGCTTTATAATCTTTATAGGTTACCCCTATTGGTATGTATATACTATATGGACTCGTCATTTTGGTATATATATTAACTTTCCATTGTAATTTATCTTTAATCCATAAGAAGTTATCTAATAAGGTTTTACCATTTCTAAGAATGTTAATCCTAACATTATTTCTAAATTGGTATTTAATCCTTCATTTTCTATAAGTAATCTTATTGGAATAATTTCATTTCCAAATCTGATTAAAGTTTCTATGGCTTCATCTATTTCATGTAAATCTCCATTGAAGTTTGTATATTGATGAGGATTTTCTAACTTATATTTTTGTAACTTATTGCATAGATTAGCATTAATATAATTTCCATTAGCTCCTGTATCTATCAAAATATTAATTGGTTGGAATTCTATTCCATTATAATATTCACCATATAAATTATAATTTTTTAAATTATCATTTTTTGCTATTATAATATTATTATTCTTTTGTGATCCAAAAGATTTTAATAAGGGATGACTCTTTACATGTGAGGTTGTAAAGGATAATCTAGAAGGTATATTATCTGTTAAAAGTAAAGGTTTATCCTGTAAATCTAAATTTATTGGTCTAGACTCTATTTCTTCTATTTCTGGTAAACTAGGCATTTCTATCTGACAAACTTCATTGAATAAATAAGGAAAATCTATCATGTCTTTAACAACAAAACAATCAGAATGATGTGTATTAGATATTGCATATGAAATTACATATGTTATAGAGTATGGTCTATTGTTTTGTTTAAAGAAATCTTTTCTTTTAAAATCTTGTATTAAACTTAATGTTTTATCAAAATCTTTGTCATTAATATGATAAGCTATTCGTGGATATATATTAAATTTTAATTTTTCATATCTTAAATTTCCTTTAAGAATACCTAAACAGGCTTCTTCTCTGTTTACTATTCTATTATCCATAACAGCTAATTCTATTGGAGTATCTAGTCCTTCTTTAAATGTGGATTTTAAAATTATTTGTATAGCACCAATATGTATCCATCCAAGAGTATTTTGTATTTCTGGTTTTATTTGTTTTAATTTTTCTTGAATATCTTTTTTATTTAGTAAGAATATCATTACTTTATTCGACGTTAATGAAATATCTAATGTTTTTTCTCTTATATTTAATCCATAATATAAATGATGTTTTCTGGATTTTATTCCAAATTTTGTTAACATGCCTGTTTGAAATCCTGAATAATTGGAGAGATTAAATTTTTCTTTTTGTATTTGTTTTAATTTTTTCTTATATATTAAAACTTCTTGTTTATATTCTCCTACATGTTCTATTTGATTATCTATATCTTCATTATTTTGTGAACTTGTAGCTATATCCATTATTCTGTTTCACTAAAATCACTGTAATCTGTTTCTGTTAAAATAAAAACACTTTCATCAGAATCTATTATTTCTTCGAAATCATTAATTTGTATAAATTCGTCATTATTTATCATTTGTTCAATTTCTTCATCAATTTCTATTTTCTTTTTATTTTTGTCAAATTTCTTAGGGCATTTGTTTGCATAATGGCCTAATTGATTACAAAAGTAACATCTACATTCTTTAGTAAAAGGTTTTTTATTTCTTCTATATGTGGGTTTAGGAGTTTTCCTATATCCTTTTCTCTTATAATAGTTTGTTTTTCTTGGTTTAAAATATTTTCTTTTCTTATATTGTTTTCGTTTTTTATATTGTCTTTTAATTTTTCCATAATAATATTGACTGTCACAACCTATCATAAGTGGCATTTTGGGTGAATCACAACATAAAGAAATTCTTTTTCTTAATCCTTTTGTAGCTTTTGCTAAAATTGCATCGCTGCACCATAGACTAAGTTTATTTCTTAAATGTGCTATTCTTTTTCCTAAAGTATCTGCAGTCATTGGTTGGTATGTATCTATCAATTTTTGTCCCCAAGGGTCAGGAATCTTAGAGAAGAATAAAGGTAAATAATAACTATAACCTGTATCTATTTGATTATAAATATGATAATAATAATCTTGAAAAACACAAATATATCTTTCTATTTCACACATATCACATAATTGTAGTCTTTGTAAAGTGACACAGTATTTATTAATTGTTGTTGGATCTTTAATTAATCTTCCTTCACCATGAAATTCTAATTGAAATGCTTCTGCAGCAGCAGTTATAAAATCAGCAGATGTGGTTGATGCAAATATAATATCTTTTGTTTCTGTTGGCAGGTGTTGCCAATATCTAGCAGCACTATTTATTAATGTTTTTTCAAGAAATTTCTTTGTTACTTCTAAATCCATTTTATTAATTTCTACGGCTATCCTGAGAGAGGTTTCCCATTTATCTATCAGTTACACAATCTAAGTTTAAGAATAATTCAAAAGGGTTTATATGTTCATTTCTCATCTTTTCTAATGGTGTATAGTTATCTGGTGGTGGTATAGATGTTAATCCAGCATATCCTAATGGATTTCTTGTTTGTGCTGTTCCTGTATATGTTTTCCTTAATGGAGGTTCTCTAGCAAATGTTGGTCCTCTTGAAGTGCTAGGAATATTTGTAATATTTGGATTTAATTCTTGTTTTATGTCTGGTTTTAAATTTATAAAATTATGAGCAGTATTAATATCCATTTCTCCTATTCTTGTTATTAAATTATCAAGATCAGAATTTTCTTCTGTAGAACTCATTTTCTATAATTTTATGGTATTTTCATCTTTAATAAATGTAAAGCTATTGGATCTGTTATTTGTGATGTCATATGTTCTTTATCTTGTTTCTTTTCTAATAAGCTTCTTATTTGTTCTAATTCTAATAGAATTTTCTTTCCGTAATAGATTATTGTTTTCTGTAATTCCTTACAATCTTTTTCTATTTTTAATTCAGAATCTTTTAATTCTACATATCCTATTTTTGCTTCTTGCAGAGTATTAATATTTTCCATGATTTTTATCAGTTTTAGTTCCCAGGAAAGCGAGGTGAGTCATAAAGACAAATTAGAGACCAAGGCTTTCCTTAGCCAGAACTATAACTGTTAAAATCATAAATATTTGTTTATCTTTTCCAAATATATAAGTACGTGGCATTGTTATACCTATGTCTTCCAGAAGCATAAGCTTATGAGAAAAGTCTAGGTTTCCAGCCTATATACTTGAAATCTTTCAACATATTTTGTAATATGTTCAGATTATAATATGTTTGTTTTAAACTTTTTATATTTTTTACAAATTCCTGCATTATCAGTTTTATTTCTCCTGAATCTTTCTAGGCTCTGATACCATTTCGGGGGTTTTTAGGGGGTGAGCTGTACTCAGTAATCTCAGATTTTGTTGTTAAGACAGAAATTTTGAAGATTTGTAACAACAAGGTGTTCTGTTACCTATTTATGTCAATTTCATCATAATTATATAACAAATAATCAAATCTATCTTTTAGTTTTTCTAAAATTTTAAGTATATTATGCATGAATATCATTTTTATTTTACAATCTATTGGTTTAAATTCCATATTATTTTCATGTTCAACTTGTATCTGATTTCTTATTTCTTCCATTAAAGTAAGAATGTTATCTTTTTCAGATAAATCTAACATAACTAGACTATCACTAAAATTTTCAATTGTTTCCATTTTCTTAAGGTCTTATATCTTAACAATCTTACTCAATAACAACTACTATTCTTAAATCATAAAAAAGAAAAGGGTCCAACATGCTTTCGTACCTTTTTTCTTCTTTGACCGCTAAATCATCGGGTGTCCACGATCCTTTTACCGTGCGTTTCAGCACCAACCTAAGTATCCCTTAGGTAACTGATCTGTGTCCCTTCAACAATCAGCAGCGCAACCCAGTTTCGTTTCCTACCTCTGGGTGTACAGAAAAAAGATAAAGAATATTTGAAGCTTTTTCTTTTTTATGAAAGAGGTATAGCAGTGTTCTAGAGAAAGGTTTCAAGATATAAGAGTAAAGAAAACTCTTTATTGATTCATAAAAATATCTTACAAAGAGAGAAAAGAGAGTAGGCTTTCTTAGTTTGAGTTGTGAGGGCTCAACTTCGAATGCCTTTGCCTAATGTCTAACTACATATTTATACTTGAAGTCCGGACATGAAACCCCGGATTTCAAAGTTTACAAAGTAAAAGATAAAAAGCAAAAAGATTACATTATCTCTTTACAAAAGATAAGATGAAATATCGGTTTATCTTCACATATCTTTTTATCATGACTGTCTTTGTCTGATGCCTTATTTTTAGGTAGCGGTACAGCTGGTATCTTCTTTTTATCAGATAAGGGGACCACTCGAATCTTATCTTCTTCATATCTTTATCACTCTTCGTCGCTATATGCCGACGGTCCTACTGGCATCTTATCCTTATCTTGCTTTTTTGTATCAAAAGTACAAGCTGGACAGGTGTTCAGATCATGCTGTCTAAATTGACAGACACGTTCTTGAGCCTGTGGGCTTGATCTGACAGCTCCAGTGTTAAGAAGTTTTATCTTTGTCGCCATGTAATTTCTAGCAGAGACAGGTGTTGTCTTTGCTGGAGAAATCATTATGGATGATAATATCTTCTGTCAGATAACTTCTTATGGATTAAAGATAAATTAAAATGGAAAGTTAATATATATATACCAAAATGACGAGTCCATATAGTATATACATACCAATAGGGGTAACCTATAAAGATTATAAAGCAGAATATTTTGCTGCTTACATAGATAGTGGATCAGGATGTTGTGTTAGCAAACCACAATGCTTTCTTGAAAAATATCATCAAGGTTTACCAATAATCGGAGGAAGAGATATTTATAATCAATTGATAGAAATTAAGAGAGGAATAGAAAATCCTATAATTTTATTAGGACAGTATTTAATAAAATGTCCACCATTTTATTTTCATACTACAGGTTGTGATATCCTCTTAGGAAATAATTTTCTTCAATTATTTCATAAGATTACTTTTGATACTCTCACTAGTCAGATTCTATTTAAAATTTTCAGATAAATCTAACATAACTAGACTATCACTAAAATTTTCAATTGTTTCCATTTTCTTAAGGTCTTATATCTTAACAATCTTACTCAATAACAACTACTATTCTTGAATCATAAAAAAGAAAAGGGTCCAACATGCTTCCGTACCTTTTTTCTTCTTTGACCGCTAAATCATCGGGTGTCCACGATCCTTTTACCGTGCGTTTCAGCACCAACCTAAGTGGAGGTATCAGAGAGAAAAAGGTACAGATAAAAGGACTGTAATGGTACTATTGGTGGCGTTACTGCACGTTTCTCTCTTTTTCACAAAAATCTATTTCAATTTACTTTTCCATCAATTAATTAAATTAAAATCTCATATCATAAAATATATTTTAACTTCCAATAAATATTCTTCATACTCCAATTTATGGAAATCTTCACTATGTTCTCCAAAATATACTTTATGGAACTTTAATAATCATCTAGAACTATTCTAAGTATTTTTTGAGTCTCTGATACCCTTAATACTTTTAACATCCAATTTATGGAAAATCCTTACTAGAAATTTCAAAACTTATAATTGAATTTCGTATATACTTTATGAAATCTTACTAATCGTCCAATAAATTCCGTTACAGTACCGTACAATCAATTCTGGAAAAATATATTACAATACCTGTACGTGTACAGTACAAACTATCAGGAGGGTGTATTACACTGTCCCCCCCTTAACTTGTTTTACACAAATGGGGTGTACCGGCCAGGTCTACTGCTGATAATCTGATAACTGATAGCTGATCTGATAATTTTGATAAGCTGCTGATAATCTGATAATAAATGGGTTTCCTATTGGCCTGAAAATATTTTCTTTTTGTCTAAAACATTCATAGAATCATAAAGTCTATTTGTAATATCCCCTTTTATCAAAAAAACATAAAATATCCATAAAACATATTTCTTAAATTAAATCTCATGTATAAGTATTTTTGTTTTCAAGCGAAAATAAACTTAAAACTTCTGAGATATAAAAATCAAGGCATCAATTTTGCTTAAATTATAAACTCATATAATTAATAAGTATATGCAAAATTTTAAAATGCCAAATCAAACTTGACAGGAAATACACTAAATACAATTTAGCTAAAAATCTGGTTTTGTACCAACTTGAATAAAAATATAAACTTGCTAAACTTAACATAAAACATATTACTAAAATATAACTTTCTTAAATAAAATGAAAGCTTACTATGAAATTTCTCATAACACACATCGCTAAAATAAAGTATATTTTTATAATAAATTTAACACTCACTTGAATAAATATAAGAATTTACTAAACTTCACATAAAACATATTGCTAAATGAAACTCACTTTTCGGAAACTAATTTGAATACTCACATACATAATGCTAATAAAATAAAACTTGCTTTGCTTAAAACTAATTCAACACTTACTCAAATAAACTCAAGATTTCGTAAAACACACTTATATAAAAATACTGTAAATTAAACACTCACTTATTTCTCTGGGCTATAGGTGCTCTGATTCTTTCGTTTCATCACATTTCTTGCCTTTCCGCATAATTTCATTTTCTCCCATACTATAGAGATTTCTCCCTAAAGTAATATATTTCCAAATAAATCATTAATATAAATACCGTCAACTTATTCAAAACTTAATTAACACATTTAACACTTTATTCTAACACAGTCAATTTCATTTTATCCACTAAAAATCATGTCACTATAATTATATATACATTAAATTATTCAATTTCTCTTAAATTAAATCTCACACATCACAATCCAACATACTTTCTTAAATTTTTAAATACCAATTAACATCAAACCACACAAATACAATTTTTAATACTTATCATACACATATTGAAATCTCTACACTTTCAACTTCAATTTCTAATTATATTTCAAAAATTCCAAAACTAGTGATTTCAATTTCATTTTTGATGAAATCCAATCTTCTTCTTAGCTTGAATAAATTGTCCAATGCCTCATTCTTTAATTTCATACACCAAAATCATCACCCAAACATCCAAAATCAAAGACCCAAAGTAATTTCATGAATTTAAGCATACAAACTTACTTTTGATTCTAGCTTAATCATTTCTTCTTCTTCTTCTTCTTCTTGGTTGACCGAAACCCCTTCTCCTCTTCCTTTCTCTTTTTCTTCTTTTCTTCCTTCTCTTTCTCTTAGCCGAATCTTCTTCTTCTCTCTCCCCTCTTCCTCTCTTGGCCGGCTGTTCTCTTCCTCTCCTCTCTCTTTTTTTCTTTTTCTTTTCTTTCCTCTCACGGCTTCTAGCTCTCTCTTGAATTTTCTGCTCTGTTTTTGTCTTGTTTTATGATGAATTTTCATTTCATCATCATTTCATTTCACTTTCATTGGCATTTCATTTTCCTTTCACTTTCATTTGCATTTCATTTTGTTTTGTTTCCTATAGTGAATTCTCTTTTATTTAATCTTAATTACTTAAACAATTGCCCTTAAACTATCTTAAATTTTACAAAAGTGCCATTGGTTAGATATATTGAAATTTAATTGGTTAACCTCTAATGGAACTCTCAGGGCTTATTGGTTCCTAACTAGTTCCATAAAATCTCATTTTCATAAAACTCCACTCACCTTGACTTTTATCCATATGGCTAACTTTGATTAGTCCACTTGTACACCTCAAAATTAATCCACTAACATTATTTTTCCACCACATTTAAACACCAATTAAATTACAATCTCATATCATAAAAATATATTTTAACTTCCAATTTATGGAAAATCCTTACTAGAAATTTCGAAATTTATAATTGAATTTTGTATACACTTTACGAAGCCTTACTAATCATCTGAAACCATTCCAAACACTTTCCAAGTCTCTGATACCCGTTTTCGAAAATCTCCGGATCCATCCAATAGATTTTATTATAGCACCCTTAATACTTTTAACATTTGATATTCTCCTAATAAAGGCTTATCTATTTACTTGTGTACTGTACAATAAATTTTAGAAAAATATATACAACACTTATACATACAGTACATAATATCGGAAGGGTGTATTACACGTTCCCTGCGACCTTGTCCAAACATTATGCTGTGACTTTCACAAAAATTAAAATTATAGTAACACTTATAAAATTTCTTAAATTGTATACATAGTAAACAATTGAAAGTTTTCTGGGTTGCCCTAACCACAAACAATGCAAAAACACATCATAAAAATTACATTTAAAACAGGCAACCCTAATTTTCAAAACCTTTGCTCTGATACCAACTTGACAGGCCCCTAACCTACTATCTTACGATAGGCGGCTTGCCGGCAACTCTACGGTAGCTTCCCAGTCGAGGCTTGCCTCGCTGAAAGGCTTCCGTGAAGCTAAGCCGTTACTTATACATGAAAATTCTAAGTAATTTTTTTTTAATATACAAAACTACTTTAATAAAATTTGGGCAGCATAACGGCTGCATTTTGAAATATTCCCATTACCTATAAAATAGTTTAAAAGAACTTCTAAATATCAATACTTTCTCCATTACCATTAGGACTTCAGGTCCATCATAAAAAAATACAATACAACTCAATCACAAATTTTTAAAGTAAGCAAAAGTGGGCAAATCCAATTTTAAATAAAATATTCGTGCACTAAACAAATAATACTTACTTAAGGTATTCTTCAAAATAAAATTTTACATGAGTATTACAAATAAAACATAATACATATTCTTAAAACGGTCACAGCAATGTTTGACTATTCTTGTTGGTCCTGAGAATTCCTGCAATACCTGCACCTGTACCTGGGGAGGTAGGTTTTATAAAACATAAAAATATAGTGAGCTAAATGAGCTCAGTGAGTGTTATTAGTTTCTAAACAATTTAATCTTTCTGATTTAACCTCCTTGAAAGCTGTACTGAAAAGAATAGAAATCTGTTTTATGATAACTGTACTGAAATGCACAATAATAAAACTTTTCCTATTTTCTCAAAATTCTAAAATGAATAATAATAATACTTTTCTTGTTTCCTAAAAAAAATGTACTGAAATGCATAGTAATAAAACTTATTCTGTTTCTTGAAAATAATGTACTGAAATCTGTTTTATGAAAACTACATACTGAAATCTGTATCCTAAAAACAATGTACTGAAATCTTTTTCATGAAAATTGTTTCATGTTTCCTTAAAAATACTTTAAATGAATAATAATCCGCTTTCTGAATACTGTACTAAAAAGCAATATGTTTCATAAAAACTGTTCTGAAATCTGTTTTCTGAAATCTAACCAAGCATAACGTACAAATAATTCTTTAATAAAGCATAAGCAAAGCATATATTCAATTATTTCTGTAAATTTAATATCCTGCATTGAAAATCTAAAAATATTTATGACTTGGCTTCTATATCTAAAAACTCTCAATGGAACCCATAAAGCTCTGACTCATAGGACAACTAAACTGGCGCCGTACCATATGAGTAGGTTCATAAGGCGACTAACTGGCGCCGCTCACCGTGACTCTGAAATAAGACATCTCACTGGCTATGTGGCGGAATTCTGCGTCGCCTACACATAGCGAGATAACACCCCATAAGTGTGAGGGCAACTCACTGGACACGACAGACTCAATCCCCTAGGTTAGTGACATGCCCTCCCAATACTTGCCCCACACAAATACGGTATTCCAGTGGGGTCATAGTCTATATCTCTGTTTCTTTTCTGATGGGTAATCCATGGATTTTAAAAATTATTTTCTTTACTTTATAAACTAACTTTTAATCTAAAAGCATGAAATATACATAAAACATATTTCCTTAATTAAATACTAAAACATTTACTCAAGTGAATATAAACTTAAAATTTATAAGGTATAAAAATACCTTAATTGAAATACACTTGGGACATCAATTCTATTTAGATTATAAAACACATATAAATAAATAAATGTATTTAAAGTCATAAATAATTCAATCAAACTTGGAAACATAATAAAATACATTTCAATCAAAAACATGATTTTACACTCACTTAAATAAAATCATAACTTGCTATAAATTTTCATAAAACATATTATAAAACTTGAAATGCACTTTTCATAAATAGTTTGAATACTCACTTAAAACATATTACTAAAATAAAATTTTCTTTGCATAAAATAACTTAAACATTCACTTGAATAAAATAGTTTAAACACTCACATAAAACATATTATTAAAATAAAATGCACTTTGCATAAAATAGTTTTAACACTCACAATTTCGTGCTGCTCCTCGATAGCAAAGCTCCTTTCTAATATTTTCCTTCTCCTCCCACACTTGCTTTACCTCAACCTACAAGCCATATTCCATATTAAAATACACCACAATTAATCTCACTTAAAACTTAAGTCAACATTACTCAATTATAGGCAAACTAGTACACTAACATATATGTTCTTCATTCTCCATTTTTTTTTTCCTTCTCAAAGTTACATGCATTAATATTTTTAATGCATTCTTTCATGGTTTTAATTTATATCCATGTCATAGGTATATCAAATGTGACCAATTAGTGAAATTACATCATTGCCCTTCACCTTCAAAGTGGCCAAAAATACCATTTTAACCTTCAATTTATTCCAACATATTTATTTTCATTTCTTTTTCATTCTTCCATCACACATCCTTGCCAATTAATCATTTAAGGCCACCAAAAACATTTAAATCCAGACATATCCATACTTGAACAACATGCCCTTCACAAGTCAAAATCACAAAAACACATTCTACACTTTCCTTTTCAATTTCTTCTTATATAACACAACCAATTACATTTAATTTACTACAAAATCATGTCACTTTAATTTAAACACATTTCAATCATTCATTTCCTCTTCTTGGCCGAAATTCATGCACCCATAATCACCATGTTTTCTTAAATTTCTAGGTACCAATTAGCACCACAAACATACATATACAATTCTAATACCTTATCATGCTTTAATTGAAATTTTCCATACTAATTTCAACTTCAAACCCTAACTTTTACTTACTACTTTTCTTGGGTTTTCACTTCTTGATGCTCCCTTGAAATTTAACTCATATTTAAAGACAAATCTACTTGAATTCAAGCCAAAACTCAAGTCAATTCAAAGAGAAAACCAAAATCCAATATAGTTACATAAATTCAAGGATACTAGTGCACAAACTTACCACTTTCTCACTTCTTGTTCTTGCTTGATCTCTTCCCCACTTAACTCACTTAGGTAGGGCTTGAAATGGTCTTGATGACCTCTTCTTCCTCTTGCCTTTGCTTGGCCAAACCCCTTGCTCTCTTCTCTTTTTTTTTTTTTTTTTCTTCATGACTTGTTCTTTATATAGGCTTTAATTTCCTTAACTTTTGCCCTTAAACTATCTTAAAATTTACAAGAGTACCATTGGTTAAGGATGATGAGATTTGGTTGGTTAATCTCTAATGGAAGTCTAATGGCTAGTTGGTTTTCAACTAGTTTCATAAAAATCCCTTTCCATGAAAATCCACTTACCTTGATTCCATAAAAATCCACTTGTTCACCTCACATTAATCCACTTAAATTAGTTTTCCACCACATTTAAAACACCAATTAAATTACAACACCTAAATTACTTTTCCATCAACCAATTCAAATTACACCATCTCATGTATCCATAAAATTTATTATTTACTTTCTAAAAATACCCTTAGTACTCTAAATTTATGGAAATCTTTTCTAGAAATTTCGAAACTTATAATTGAATTTCGTATACACTTTACAGAACCTTAATAACCGTCCGAAACCATTTTGAATATTTTCCAGCCTTTAATACCCGTCCGGATGCATTTCATAACTTTTCTGGGCCTCCAAACACCTTTTCGAAAATCTTCGCATCCGTCCAATAAATTCCATTATAGCACCGTTAATACTTTTAACTTTCAAGTTACTCATAATAAGGGCATATTTATTCACATGTGTACCGTACAATAAATTCTAGAAAAATATACTACAATACATATACGTATAGTACAAACTATCGGGAGGGTGTATTACAAAAATTATCGCATAAGTTTTATAGTCTTTTTCTAATGAAGAAAGATTTTGCAAAAAAAAAAAAAAAACTAGTTTCCGTGATATCACATCATTCCCAAAGCTTTTTAGATATCCAATAATTACGTTTGCATGAAACTTGAAGATAATGCAATATTAATTGAGATCAAACTCATAGCACCTATGTAATAAAACTATCAACTTCACTACCACATCGGCAAGACCCAATAATTGTTAGTTATGTTCAAACACAAAAGGAAAAATATTAAAAAAAAACCTACAACAACTAGGAATAATACAAAATGATGATAGTGACAAACTAGATATGAATTAAAAATATGCATATTTTATTTATTGTTTTGCATTGTTTCTTCACTCTATACAAATGCACAAATCAGGAAGAAATTTCAAAACTTGAGGATAAATAAAGACTCATAAACACCGTGACTCTAGTGATTCTTTGCTGATATTGTTTTTAACTACTCAGGAGAATTTTCGTAATTTTGAATGTTAAAGATAAGAAATATTTTCAAAATATATCCATGTAGAATCTACAAATTATAGATCGCCATTTGGGCATATAATGTTGGAAGGGAGAATGTTCAGTCGGTTTTGTTCTTCTATAATTTATCAAGACAATTAAGCCTAACATAGGTAATTATATATAGAGAGTTACTCATAAAAAAAAAAACAGCCAATTAAACAAGTTTTACTATTATCGATTACTTGTCTATCTAAGAAGACAATTTAGACAATAGGAAGAGTATAACAAGACACGATAAGACCACCGTAAACCTGCAACGTAACATCGAGAACATTCTAAAGAGGGGAAGACGTCGGATAAAAAGTAAATATATGTTTTATATGAAATGTCTTGTTTACACAAAATGACAAGACCTGTCCTGACTCCTCTCCTAAGTCTAAGGGAGTTCTGTGAAGTTCTGAAAACTGTTTAACATTCTCAATCTTTTTAGGAAATGCTATATATAAAAATTTTAAACTCAAGAGTTTAAGATGTGTTTAATAAAAATTTTGACAGCATTTCCTCTATTTTTGAAACATTTCTTCCTAAAACATTATAATAACATTTCTAAAAATAACAACAATCTCAACTTCGAAACAGGACCGTCTATCCCTTTCTTTCTTTTCTCAAATCATATATATTCAATAGCTTAATTCATCAAACATAACCATATATCTAGTGTCCATATATAATTCAAAATCATATAAAATACTTGGTTTTAAGAATCACATCAAATAAACGTAATAAATCTCTAACATCCATACATGAATTAAATTCATGTAAAACATAACTAAATCTTTAATAAACATATATAAATCATTTGTATAAAACTTCATATAATCTCTAGCCAATCAATTTTATATAACACAATATAATATATCAATCTCAACACAAAATATATATTAATCCATATTGAGAATACCAATAATTTCTTTATGGAAATCAAATAAAAATCCACTCACAACTTGTAAGGAATTCTAGTTGGGTTCAAGAAGGTTAGATTCCCTTTGTATCTCTTTCTTCCCTAAAATAAATCACCAAGAACTTGATTAGAATCCATAAGATATCATAATGAAAACACTATAGAAGAATTTAGGATTGAAGTCCTAAGAATACCCCAAAGCTTAGCAAGCATTTTTGCTAATATTTTTTCTTCACTTGTTTGCTATCCCAACAGCTTTCTCTCACAATTTACTTGCTGTCCCAGCAGTTTTTCTCTCACTTTTACTCACCAAAACTTTCTATTTTATCACCTACTTCAACTACCTTATACTCCACCCTTTTCCTAGTCACAGTATAACAAGACACGATAAAGCCACCGTAAACCGGCAACGTAGCATCGAGAACATACTAAAGAGGAGGGGCTAGCGTCGGATAAAAAGTAAATATATATTTTATATGAAATGTCTAATATATATTTTATATGAAATGTCTTGCTTACACAATACAATTCGTAAGTATTAAAAATAACAATTATCACGTTCTCTCCATGTTATTGCATTACAGTGTTCATGAGATCAAACTATTCAACATGTTCAGACGTAGGGTTTTTTCATTGCACAATCATTCCAAACCTTTTCAATCTTGGCCAGAAAAATTGATGGATCAATTTTTCTGTGATAAGGAAGAGTTACTGCCAAAAACTCGTCATGGCAAGGTTGTTCGACCGCCACAAGGCTACTACAGCAAGAGGCGGTGAGTGTTCCATCTCCGAATAAGGTTACAACGATCTCAACACCACACTCTACCGACAACTTTGCCATATATTGCTCCAAGAAATTGTGAGTGTTCGATGGCAATGGGGGCATAAGACTAGGTTCTCCCATATTTTGAGCTGCAAGCACAGGAGATAGCATCACTATCTCGCTAAAAAAGAAAAAAGCGATTAAGCACGAGTAGGTCCTAACACCTGCCATTACTTTATAAAGATGATCTTTTATCTTTCTTTCTCACTAAAATGGCTTCGTTGGGTTTTCTATTTCCTTTCTCGATGGCATAGAATGGTTGGTAAAAGACTCTTTTATAGGACGTACAAAAAGCTGAGTTATTTTTTTAAATCAGTTAATGAACTGCTATTCTTGACTCTATATTTATTGAATTTATATTAGCTATTATATGGGTAGTGTTTGGATTGATATTAAGTTATTATTGTAGGAAAAAAAAAACCTTCCTCAATCATATAAATATTTAATGAACTCAATATAAACACCATCTAACAATGCAAAATGCTCATGTACTGGATCCCTACCGTATTGCTTGATTTTCTTTGTTTTAAAATTTTGATAGGTTATATATCTTAGAAGAAAATATAAGGAAAAACAAAATGGTCAACGCAATAGCAAAATCCATACTTCACATGAATTGTGTTGCTCTTCTTTTTTTTCCTTCTACTGTCTTTGTATTAAAAAGTTTATTCTATTATTTTTAAAAAGATTTTAAAGAAAAACTTACCCGAATATTAAAACTAGTTGGGTACAAGTAATAAGTCGTCTGTTTTTTGAACTGTTTTTGCAGTGCTCTCCTAATCTAATGCTCCGAGGGAGTTATTTTTCATATGAAGAAAGATTTTGCAATCTTTTATCGGATAAAACTATCGGTAAAGAAAAACTTACCCGAATATTAAAACTAGGAAAATTATCGGATAAGTTTTACAATTTTTTTCATATGAAGAAAGCTTTTGCCAAAAAAAAAAAACTAGTTTATGCGATATCACCTGATTCACAAAACTTTTTAGATATCCAATAATTACGTTTGCACGAAACTTGAAGATAATGTAAGATTAATTGGGATCAAACTCATAGAACCTATGTGATAAAACTATCAACTTCACTACCACAATGGCATGACACAATAATTGTTAGTTATGTTCCAACAAAAAAGGAAAAATATCAACAAAAAACTAAAACAACTAGGAATAATACAAGATGAATACAGTGACAAACTAGATATGAATTAAAAATATATATTTTTTATTTATTTTTTGCATTGTTTCTTCACTTTATACAAATGTACAAATCAGAAAGAAATTTCAAAACTTGAGGATAAATAAAGACTCATAAGCACCATGACTCTAGTGATTCTTTTATGATATTGTTTTTCAACTACTCAGGAGAATTTTCGTAATTTTGAATGTTAAATATGAGAAATATTTTTAAAATATATCCATGTTGAATCTACAAATTATCGATCGCCATGTAGGAATATAATGTTGTAAGGGAGAATGTTGAGTTGGTTTTGTTCTTCTAAAATTTATCAAGACAATTAAGTCTAACATAAGTAATTATATATAGAGACTTATTCATAAGAAAAAACAGCCAATTAAACAAGTTTTAATATTATTGATTACTTGTCTATCTAAGAAGACAATTTAGACAACAGGAAAAGTATAACAAGACACGATAAGACCACCGTAAACCTGCAACGTAACATCGAGAATATACTAAAGAGGGGCTGACGTCGGATAAAAAGTAAATATATGTTTTATATGAAATGTCTTGCTTGCACAATACAATTCGTAATTATTAAAAATAACAATTATCACGTTCTCTCTATGTTATATGTATATATCAGACGGAGGGCTTTTTCGTTGCACAATCGTTCCAAACCTTTTCCCTCTTGGCAAAAACTATTGATGGATCAACTTCTTTGTGATCAAGAAAAGTTACTACCAAAAACCCGTCATGGCAAGGTCGTCCGACCGCCATAAGGCTACTACAACAAAAGGCGGTGAGTGTTCCATCTCCGTATAAGGTTCCAACGATCTCAACGCCACACTCTACCAGCAACTTTGCCGCACATTGCTCCAAGAAATTGTGAGTGCTCGATGGCAATGGGAAGAAAAGTAGCTTCTCCCATATTTTGAACAGCAAGCACAGAATATAGCATGACTATCTCGCTAAAAAAGAAAAAAGTGATTAAGCACAAGTAGGTCCCAACACCTGCCATTACTTTATAAAGATGATCTTTTATATTTTTTCTTACTAAAATGGCTTCGTTGGGTTTTCTATTTCCTTTCTCGATGGCATAGAATGGTTGATAAAAGACTCTTTTATTGTGTGAAATTTCAATGAAAAACATAAACCAAAATCTGGTGATAAGTGTTTGATAGAAGTAATAAGGTGTATAAGAAAAGTCCTCAAAGAGGCTGCTTATTCTTAACAGAAAACGAAGATTGTTTGAACTCCTTTAATGGAGTTTTTGAGCTTTTATTTCCTTGATCGGATGTGTTGTAATGTCGGTGATGTAATGTGCATGCACTAACAGATTTTTAACAAATTTCTAACAAACTCTAACTAAATTGTGCCACCTCAGTTACTACACTAAATAACTCTCTAATCAAACTTGATCAACTTATTACCAGTTGAACATGCCCTTTGTTACTTTTATATCTCCTAGAACTTGATTGATGTAACGTATGGATTGTGCTTGAGTTGCATGGTAGTTGCTAAACATGAGCACATAGAGTGATGCAACCATCGCTCTTGAGATCTTTTGATCTGCTACTGCTGATGTTGCTGGGGACAAGCAACTTGCAGCTGTTAGTGTATGCTTGATTATTACTCTTCACATCCCCCTACAAATTGAACTGAGGGGAAAGCACTAAGTTCAGCTTGGATCGAAGAGTAACAAAACGAGCCACGGAGAGATTTTTGGTAAAGATATCTACAGTCTGAAATTCAGTAGGAACATACTGAATTGAGAGGCTACATGCTGCAACCTTTTCCTTTATGAAGTGGACATCAATTTCTATGTGTTTAGTTCGAGCATGGAAGATGGGATTGTGTGCAAGAGAGGTAGCACTTTGATTATCACACCAAAGAATTTGTATGGAGTGCAAAGAGAAACCAAGTTCAAGTAATAGAGATTTGTTCCAAATAATCTCAGTTGAAGCATAGGCAAGAAACCTATATTCAGCCTCGGCACTTGACCTTGCAATAACATGCTGCTTCTGTAAGCTCTAAAAAGTGAGGTTGCCACCCAAGAAGACACAACAGCCACTCGTAGATTGCCTATCGTCAACACAACTCGCCCAATCCGCATCTGCATATGCTTCCAAAGTTAAGGCAGTTGATGGTTTGAACCACAAACCAAAATGAGTTGTGCTCTTTAGATACCGTAGCACCCTCTTACATGCCATCCAATGAACCTCGGTAGGAGCCTTTAGAAATTGAATTAGTTTGTTAACAATGAATGCAATGTCGGGCCTGGTGTTAACAAGATATTGAAGGGCCCCTAGGGTGCTCCTATAGCGAGTAGGATCGAAGAAAGGAGTTTCATCATGCAAGGAAAGCTTGATCCCAGTGCTGGTAGGAGAGGCATATGGTTTGAAGTCCTGCAAACTAGTTTTCTTGAGCAAATCCATAACATATTTAGCTTGAATGAGATGCAGCCCATCCTTAGACCTAAAGGCTTCAAAGCCTAGGAAGTAGCTAACCGAACCAAGAGACTTATGAGCAAATTGAGAGTTGAGATCTTGAATTACTTGAGAAACAAGAGAAGGGCTGCTGCCTATTATCAATATATCATATACGTAAGCAAGCAAAAATATAACATTACCTCCAGCCCTTTTTATAAACAAAGAGACATCAGATGTAGAGCTTGGAAAGCCCCACGCATCCAATGTAGATATCAGCTTGTTGAACCACTCTCTAGGAGCCTGCTTGAGGCCATACAAAGCCTTGGACAATTGACACACATGATGGGACTGCTGAGGATGTTCAAAACCTTAAGGTTGAACCATATAAACAAGCTCATGCAAGTCCCCATTTAAGAATGCATTATTGATGTCTATTTGTTGGATGTCCCTAACTTAGAGAAACAACCAAATGAAACATGACCTTTATAGTGGAAGATTTCACCATAGGGCTAAATGTATCATAGTAATCAACCCCTAGTGTTTGATGAAATTCTTTGGCCACCAACCTAGCTTTATGCTTCAAAATGGTGCCATCAGCCCTATATTTGATTCGAAACACCCACTTGCTGCCCACTACACTCATATTGTTAGAAAAGGAAACAAGATTCCATGTATTATTTGCAAAAAGAGCATCATACTCAGCTTGCATGGCAGCCTTCCATTGAGGATCAGCAAGTGCTTGCTTGACAGAAGTAGGCTCACATTCATTCATCAAAACCTGAGGAGCTTTATGTGAGGAGGTAAAAACCTTTGGTTTTACAATTCCTGACTTAGCACGAGTTTGCATAGGATGGACATTAAGAGGTAGCTGAGAAGCAATATGAGGTGTAGAGAGTGAGGCTATAGGAAGATTGATAGTAATTCGAGAAGAAAGAGAATAAGATGGTGCTAAAGAAGGTAAATGTGGTGAGGGAGAAGACAGGGTTATAGTAGGAGAAATAACATATGTGGGAGGCAGTGAACTTGGTGAAGCAGCAGGTCTAACTAGGGTAGGCAACAAATTAAAAATAGACAAAGGAAGGCTAATAGAGGTTGCATTTGTAGGTGACTGTGGTGGAGTTGAAAAGAGACTAATATAGGGAAATTCCAACTCATGAAATAACACATTGCTGGAAATGATTAGCTTACTAGAAGGAGTGAGACACCTATATTCTCTATGCAGCAGACTGTACCCAAGAGAAAGACATTTTGTAGAGTGAAAGTCAAGTTTGTGCTTGTTATAATATCTTAAATAGGGAAGCAAGCATATCTAAACGTTTTGAGAAAACTGTAATTTGGTTGCTTGTGATAAAGGACAGCATAAGGTGACTTGTTATTGAGAAGAGGTGTGGGCAGATTGTTGATCAAAACAACAGCTGTTTGAAAAGCATCCACCTAGAATTTGAGAGGCATTGTGGCATGATCAAGAAGTGTGAGGCCTGTCTCCACCACATGCATGTGCTTCCTCTCAGGGATCCCATCTTACTGATGGGAATATGCATAAGAGAAGCGAGGAGTAATACCACACTATTACAAGTAAGGCAGAAAAACTTGGAACTCCCCACCTATATCAGTCTGCAAAGCTTTAGTCTTCAAGCCAAGAGTCAATTCAACATTGCTTTTAAAATGTTTAAACACCTGCAAAGCCTCTGATTTTAATTTGAGAGGAAAAAGATAGGTGAATCAAGAGAAAGAGTCAACAAACAATAGGTAATATCTATATCCTTTAGGTGACAAAACTAGAGAGGGCCCCCATATGTCTGATAAGACTAAATCAAGATGAGCTTTTTATGTAATTTGATGTCTTTGATATGGTAATCAGTGCATTTTAGCCATTTTGCAAGAAGTACAAGCATCAAGAAGCATTCAAAGAACTAATATACATAGAATGTAACACAGTTTTTAATATTGGCAATGCTGGATGACCCAGCTTAGCATGCCACAATGCAACATTAGTTCTAGCTATAAAAAGAGCTCTAAGAGCTTTGCTATGTACATTAGAAGAAGCTGAATTATGTGAGACTTTTTTAGCAATACAAGAGGTAGCTTTATTATCAAAAGAAAAAGCATAAACATAAGCATTTTGAGAACTGTTGGATCGAGTAGAATCAGTTGAGGAACTTGTGACTAGAGCATTTGATAGAGACCATCTTTAAGGTTCCTTGAAGCAGCACCTTCCTCAAATTCCTGTCCTTAATGACACATGAATCACCAAAAAATTCAGCAACAGTTGTATTATCTTAAGTAAGCCTAGATATGCTTAACAAATTCTTTGTCACCTTAGGAACATGCAAGACTTGATTCAGAAATGTAGGTTTAGATGATGTCTGTGATTTTACAATACTTCTTCTTACATGCATAATTGGCAGCTTATCCCCATTTCCAACAATTAGCTTAGCATTACCTTTATACTCATTTCTCATTGCAAGATTTTGGAGATCAGCTGTCACACCACTATCCACATACCAATAGGGGTCTACAACAATTTCAAGAGTTGCATATTGAGCTTGATGAATGTTTGCTTGTCTTGGATATGTATTGGTGTTAGAATAAGTCTGTTATGTGTTGAATCCTTGTTGCTGATTATTTTGATTATTCTGATAAGTCTAATTTGCTTGATATTGAATGGACTGATCAAAGCGCATGTAGCACTACAATGCCATATGACCTGTTTTTCCACAAACTTGACACACAAGTTTCTGGTTTTGATTCCACCTGCCTCTATTCTTGCCACATCCTCTGCATCTTGTGTTTCCTCCATTTTGATTATTGCTACTGTTATTATTCCCTGCATCATTTCTATATTGTTTCTTGTCTCCTCCACCATGTGCAGCAAAGTTAGCAATAATAGAAGAAACATCAAGCTATTTGGACGTATTTAATTGTTCAATGCGCTGCTCGTGCATCATGAGAAGGTATTGTGCCTCTTGCATAGTTATTGTGTTTCTTTGAAAAGAAACCAATACCACTACTGGATCAAATTCATGTCCTAAGCCTCCTAACATGCTTGCTAAGAGATCACAATTAGTAACAACTTGACCTGCAGCTAATAGAGCATCTCTTATCTCTTTAATTTTCAGAATATAGTCATTTATACTCAACGATCCCTTTCTAACAATTTGAAGTTGATGCCTCAATTGTAAAACTCTTGCCATAGATTGTTGATTAAAGAGATTCATCAAAGTATCCCATATTTCTTTAGCTGTGATACAAGAAGTTACCTAACCTATGATCTTGACATTCAAGGTTGAGAACAACCATGAATACGTGTCAATATTATCACTAATGGTACGTAAATGTAACTCCTTGTTCAAAGAACTATTCAGAGAGCCTCGAGCTCCTTTTAAAACTTGTTGGAAAACCTGTTGTCGGACTTGCTGAACCGCTCTTTGATGGCCAAAACGAATGCTTTCATTTTTGTAATTTTCTAATTCTTCCAAAGTCAAGCTGATCTGACCTCTTCTAAGCTGCATATTCAGTGTTCAAGATCAGCTCTTTGTCTACTCCATTTCAGCTTGTAACTTCGACAAACTTTTAAGGTTGAGGTCAAGATCCATCAATGAACTATACTATCTCCAAAGCTCTAATCACAAGAATAACTTGAGCTTTCCAATATGTAAAGTCTGTCTTATCAAGCTTGATAGGCATATTGAAGTTTAGTGGCTTGGTAAGAGATGGAAAATCCATGGCAGCTTTTGAATCGAGATGGAGTTTGACTATGAGAATTGATTGAAACACTTGTTGAACGAGATGTCATTGACGTTTGTCAATAGAAGTTCTAATACCATGTGAAAATTCAATGAAAAATAGAAAACAAAAATTAGGTGATAAGTGTTTGATAAAAGTAATAAGGTGTATGAGAAAACTCCTCAAAGAGGCTGTTCATTCTTAATAAGAAATGAAGATTGTTTGAGCTCTATTAAAGGAGTTTTTGAATTTTTCTTTCATTGAACGAATAATGTAAACAACGTACAATATATATACAAGAAGAATCTCGGTGATGCAATGTGCATGCACTAACAGTTTCTTAACAAACTTGTAACGAACTCTAACAATATTGTGCCACCTCAGCTGCTACACTAACTAACTCTCTAATCAGATTTGATCAACTTGTTACCAGTTGATCATGCCCTCTCTTACTTTTATATCTCCTAGAACTTGATTGATGCAACGTATCGATGCTGCTTGAGTTGCATGGTAGCTACTGAACATGAGCACATAGAGTGATGCAACCATTGCTCTTGCGATCTTTTGATCTGCTACTGCTGATGTTGCTGGGCACAAACAACTTGCAGCTGCTAGTGTATGCTTGACTGTTACTCTGCACATATAGGACGTACAAAAAGGTGGGTTCTTTTTTTAAATCGTTTAATGAACTGATATTCTTAACTTCATATTTATTGAATTTATATTAACTGTTGTATGGGTAGTGTTTTAATTCATATTAAGTTACTATTGTAGGAAAAAAAAAACCTTTCTCAATCATATAGATATTTAATGAACTCAATATAAACACCATCTAACAATGCAAGGCGCCCGTGAACTGGATCCCCACCGTATTGCTTGATTTTCTTTGTTTTAAAATTTTGATAGGTTTTGTATATTAGAAGAAAATATAAGCAAAATAAAATGATCAAAGTTAAAGTGGTCAACGCAATAGCAAAATCCATACTTAACATAAATCGTTTTGCTATTCTTTCTTTTCCTTCTATTGTCTTTGTATTAAAAGTGTATTCTGTGATTTTAAAAGAGATTTTTCGAAGAAAAACATACTCAAATCTTAAAACTAGTTGGTACAAGTAATAAGTCGTCTATGTTTTGAAATTTTTTCGGTGTGGTCTCCTAAACTAATGCTACGCGGGAGTTATTTTGATCTAGGTAGGAAAATTATCGGATAAGTTTTATAGTATTTTTCTGAGGAAGAAAGATTTTGCAAAAAGAAAAAAAAAAAACCTAGTTTACGTGACATCACATGATTTGCAAAGCTTTTTAGACATCCAATAAATTCGTTTGCACGAAACTTGATGATAATTTAATATTATTTGGGATCAAACTCATAGAACCTATGTAATAAAACTATCAGCTTCACTACTACAATGTCATGACCCAATAATTGTTAGTTATTTTCAAACACAAAAGGAGAAATATCAAAAAAAGGCTACAACAATTGGGAATAATAAAAAAAATGATGACAGTGACAAACTAGATATGAATTAAAAATATACATTTTTTATTTATTTTTTGCATTGTTTCTTCACTCTATACAAATGTACAAATCAGAAAGGAATTTCAAAATTTGAGGATAAATAAAGACTCATAAGCACCGTGACTCTAGTGATTCTTTTCTGATATTGTTTTTCACTACTGAGGAAAATTTTAGTAATTTTGAATATTAAATATAAGAAATATTTTCAAAATATATCCATGTTGAATCTACAAATTATCGATCGCCATGTAGGCATATAATATTATAAGGGTGAATGTTGAGTCGGTTTTGTTCTTCTATAATTTATCAAGACAATTAAGCCTAACATAGGTAATTATATATAGAGAGTTATTCATAAGAAAAAACAGCCAATTAAACAAGTTTTAATATTATCGATTACTTGTCTATCTAAGAAGACAAATTAGATGATTTCAAAAAAAAAAAAAAAGACAAATTAGACAATAGGAAGATTGTAACAAGACACGATAAGACCACCTTAAACCTAAACGTAATATCGAGGACATACCAAAGAGGGGTTGACGTCAGATAAAAATTAAATATATATTTTATATGAAATGGCTTACTTACACAATACAATTCGTAATTATTAAAAATAACAGTTATCATGTTCTCTCTATGTTATTGCATTGTTCATGATATCAAACTATTCACCATGTTCAGACGGAGGGTTTTTTTATGCACAATCGTTCCAAACTTTTTCGCTCTTAGCCAGAACCATTGACGGATCAACTTCTTCATGATAAGGAAGAGTTACTGCCAAAAACTCATCATGGCAAGGACGTCCGACCGCCACAAGGCTACTACAGCAAGAGGCGGTGAGTGTTCCATCTCCGAATAAGATTCCTACGATCTCAATGCCACACTCTACCAGCAACTTTGCCACACATTGCTCCAAGAAATTGTAAGTGCTCGATGGCAACTGGGGGAGAATACTAGCTTCTCCCATATTTTGAGCTGCAAGCACAGAGGATAGCATGACAAACTCGCTAAAGAAAGAAAAAAACGATTAAGCACGAGTAGGTCCCAACACCTTGCCATTAGTTTATAAAGATGATCTTTTATATTTCCGTCTTACTAAAATGGCTTCATTGGGTTTTCTATTTCCTTTCTCGATGTGATAGAATGGTTGGTAAAGCACTCATTTATAGGACGTGAAAAAAAGATTGGTTATTTTTTTAAATCGTTTAGTGAACTGATATTCTTAACTTCATATTTATTGAATTTATATTAACTGTTATATGGGTAGTGTTTCAATTGATATTAAGTTATTATTGTAGGAAAACAAAACTTTCTCAATCATATAAATATTTAATGAACTCAATATAAACACCATCTAACAATGCATGATGCTCGTGAACTGGATCCCCACCATATTGCTTGATTTTCTTTGTTTTAAAAATTTTGATAGGTTATGCTTATTAGAAGAAAATATAAGCAAAAAAAAAAGAAAAATGATCAAAGTTGAATCGTTTGCTATTCTTTTTTATCCTTCTACTGTCTTTGTATTAAAAGTGTATTATGTGATTTTCAAAAAGAGTTTTGAAGAAAAACTTACTCAAATCTTAAAACTAGTTGGGTACAAGTAATATGTCGTCTATTTATTGAAATTTTTTTCGGGTGCTCTCCTAAGCTAATGTTGTGCTGGAGTTATTTTGATCTATCTAGGAAAATTATCAAATAAGTTTTACAGTCTTTTTCTTAGGAAGTAAGGTTTTGCAAAAAAAAAAAAAAACATTAGTTTACGTGATATCACATTATTCGCAAAGCTTTTTAGACATCCAATAATTACATTTGCACGAAACTTGAAGATAATATAATATTAATTGGGATCAATTTCATATAACCTATGTAATAATATTATCAACTTCACTACCAAAATGGCATGACCCAATAGTTGTTAGTCATGTTCAAACGCAAAAGGAAAAATATCAAACAAAGACTACAACAACTGGGAATAATAAAAAATGATAACAATGACAAACTAGATATGAATTAAAAATATAGATATTTTATTTTATTTTTTGCATTGTTTTTTCACTCTATACAAATATACAAATCAGACAAAAATTTCAAAACTTGAGAATAAATAAAGACTCACAAGCACTGTGACTCTAGTGATTCTTTTCTGATGTTGTTTTTAACTACTCAGGAGAATTTTAGTAATTTTGAATGTGAAATATAATAAATATTTTCAAAATATATCCATGTTTAATTCTACAAATTATCGATCGCCATTTGGCATATAATGTTGTAAGGGAGAATGCTGAGTCAATTTTGTTAAAGAAAAAACAGCCTAATTAAATAAGTTTTAATATTATCGACTACATATCTATCTAAAAAGACAATTTAGACAGTAGGAAAAGTATAACAAGACATGATAAGACCACCGTAAATCTGCAACGTAACATCGCGAATATACTAACGAGGGGTTGACGTCAGATAAAAAGTAAATATATGTTTTATATGAAATGTCTTGCTTACACAATACAATTCATAATTATTAAAAATAACAATAATCACATTCTCTTGTAAGCAATATATCTCATGCTGTGCATAATGCAACCGCTTGCAATGTGTTAGGTGTTAAAGAATCAGTGGCTTGTGTCTCAAGCAATATTGGACGTGCATTGCAACAAACCAGAAATGTCACCATGCTTGCCTATCCAATGAGACTTGATCAAGCTGATGATCAACGTTGTACTAGAGAATGGTCATCAACACCATGAGTCATCTGAAGAATGTATATAGTGTATTAGAGTGTAATTAGTTAGTATTTGTTGAATGTAACTAATTACCGGTTTCAATAGTAGTTTACCGGTTTGAAACGGTTAAGCTATTTATATAGCTTTCTCTTCATTTTGTAAATAGACGAGTGAGAAATAAAAATGGTTTTTTCTTTCTCTCATTCTCTGTTTCTAGGTTTCTCTATTACTGAGTTCAATATGGTATCAGAGCCTGGTTTATATAGTGCATGTCCAGTAGTTAGTTACATGCTGACTTGTCACCTTGATGATTTGGCATTTTGTTAACAGAATAGCATGGGTCTGGTATGGTGAATTCTTCACCAATTGTGATCTCTTCAGAATAGTCTAGAAGAGTCCAAAATTCTCTAGAAGCTTCCAGCAGATTACTATAAATATTGTATAGTTGTAATTATTCAGATTAATGAAAATTCTTGCTACTCAGCAAACACATAAAATTTCCTCTCAAGTTCTTCAATGGCCGCTTATTGATTTCTCTTAGATTTCAGAACAATATCTGAAATCTTTCATAGTATCAGAGCTTTGCAAGGACTAATCGTCCATGGAATTTCGATCCAGCTCTTCCTCAACTATTCGAGATATTGCTCACAACTCACTGTTATCTCCTCCAATTGAATTTTCTTCTCTTGCTCGCATGGTGAATTTCAATCTTCTTGTCAAACTTGACAGAGATAATTACATACACTGGAAAGCACAGGTATTACCTGCTATACAAGCTTTCGAACTTGATGATTTTGTATCAAATCTTCGTCCTGCACTCCTAAGTATATTAAACTGCAAAATGATGTTAATCATGAGAAGGAAGTTGTTTTGAATAAGGAATATACTTTGTGGAGAAGATCTGATAAACTATTGTTGTGCTGGTTGCTTTCAACAATCAATCCTAGTATATTAGGCGAAGTTACAAGCTGTGTAACATCTCAGGAAGTGTGGAATACACTTGAGCAGCTTTATTCTCAACAATCTTTAGCCAAAGTATTGCAAGTAAAACAATAGTTACAATCCATGAAGAATGGTTCTAGCACTATTAGTGATTTGCGTTGAAAATCAGAGCACTAAGAGATTCACATAAAGGTGCGGGAGAAATTGTTAGAGATCATGATCTGATTTTATGCATCCTAAATGGAATTTGACATGACTATGACTCTGTGGCTGTTCTTATCTCTTCACAAAAGACTACTATGAGTTTGCACGAAGTTTAATATCAATTGATGATTCATGAGCAGAGGCTAGCTCATTTGAACTCGAGTTCACATATTGATGTTAGCAGTCCTAGTGCTAATTTTGTTAGTGGAGGTCAAAACAATAAGCAGTTTTAGAGAGGTGGTTATAATAATAAAAGAGGAGGAGGAAATCGTGATAGAGGAAGTGGTAGAGGTGGTGGTGGTAGATGGAACAATAATCGAAAACCACCATGTCAGATTTGTGGTAAATCAGGACATTCAGCCACCTATTGCTATAATAGGTTTGATAGGTCTTATCAACGACCTAATAAAAACTACTCAGGGAATTCAGTGGATCAGGTTGTAACTGCTTCACAGCCTCAAATGCCTCATAGACAAGCTGGTGCCAATACCTTTCAACAGCAAACAAACACCTTTCAAAAGCAGGCCAATATGCATCAGTCCACCGCATATTTTGCTACTTCAAAGACTGTTTGTGATCCTGCTTGGTATGGTGATAGTGAAGTAACGAATCATGTCACATCCAAGCTTGGAAATCTCTCCAATCTAGCTGAATACAGGGGCAGTGATAGACTTCCTGTAGGTAATGGCCAGCAGCTTCACATTTCTCATATTGGTAACTCGGTTGTAAAGTCACTTTTCACTCCTTCAAATATTTTAATTCTTAAAAATGTTGTGTGTTCCTTCCATATCAAAAACTCTTCTTAGCATCTCTAAGTTCACTCATGATAGTCATGTTTTTGTTGAGTTTACTAACAGTTGTTGTGTCTTAAAGGACAAGAGTACCAAGAAGGTCCTCCTCACATGTAGTTCTTAAGGACTGGTCTTTACATGCTTGAGCTCTCTTGTGTTCAAGTTCTTCAGCCTACAATTTATGTGTCAGATTCTTTTGATATTGCATCTTCAGCTTATTCTGCTGTACATAATTCGAATAAAACCTGTGATAAACCTTGTTTAGTTTCTATTAAACCATCAAATGTTGATGATCATTGTAAGCAAAGTTCAAAGTTGCTATTAACAGCTCATGTGAATGAAAATCTATTGCATATTAAGCTCGGTCATCCTGCACCTCTCATTTTGAAAAATGTGTTGCATAAGCTACATTTAAAACCTGTACCAAGTAATCTTCAATTCTATGATGCATGTAAACTTGGTAAATCATTTGCCCTTTCAAGTATCAACACATAAAGCTACACATCCTCTTGAACAAATCTATACCGATGTTTGGGGTTTAACACCCATATTGTCAACTGGTGGACATAGGTATTATGTTGTCTTTATTGACTCCTTTTCTAGATATACCTGGTTGTATCCTATGAAATTTAAATCTGCAGTGTTTAACCTCTTCCTTCAGTTTAAGAAATCTGTTGAACTTTGTTTTGGCCATTCCATTAAAGTTCTTCAAGCAGACTTTGGTACTGAATTTAAGAGTTTGCAACCTTTTTTGTTGTCTTATGGCATTCATTTTCAGACATCTTGTGCTTATACTCATCAGCAAAATGGAGTTGTTGTGAGAAAGCACCGTCATTTAGTTAAAACTGGTTTGACACTCCTTGCACGTGCCCATATGCCCTTGACATTTTGGGTTAAAGCCTTTCAAACCGCTGCCTTTCTAGTTAACAATCTTCCCACACCTATTCTTAGATTCAAGTCTCTTTTTGAGGTTCTTTTTCAAAGATTGCTTAACTGTAATTTCTTTAAGGTCTTTGGCTGTGCATGTTTCCCATATCTTAGACTCTATTTTCATTAAAAGTTCAATTTTCACACTAGCAAATGTCTATTTGTTAGCTACAGTTTACAACAAAAAGGATATGTTTGTCTTCATCCTTCTTGCAAAATTTATGTGTCAAGAAATGTTGTGTTCAATGAGCTGGAATGTCCCTTAACTTTGTTTCAATCATCATCATCTTCTTCAATTCCTTCAACCTCTCATATTACCTCATCTAGCTTGCGTTTATCTGTTCTTCATCTGGCTGGTAATAATCTTGTTTTTACTACTCCATCTTTTCTCCCTTACATAACAACTTCTTCTCCCAAAGCTGTTCCCTTTTGTATTGATTTGAGTAATAATCCTTCTGGTCCATCTTCAACATCAGTAGCTCTTAGGTTGTTCCCTATCATCCTATGATCACTCAATCAAAGGATGCTCAAGATGTTCCTACAGTCTCTTTATGTCAATCTTCTGCCTTGACAACCGAGCTGTAACCAAAATCTGTAAAGGATGCTCTTAAACAACCTCATTGGTATGCTGCTATGAAAGATGAATATGAGGCATTGATGCATAATAAAACATGTAGTATTGTCCCAGCTGATTCTTCTATGCATTTGATAGGAAGTAAATGGGTGTTTCGGGTTAAATATAAGCAAGATGGCTCCATTCTTAAATACATAGCTCGTTTGGTGGCAAACGGTTTTCACCAAATAGCTGGGATCGATTACTTTGACACATTTAGTCTCATGGTTAAGGCATCCACCATAAGTGTAATTTTCACTCTTGTTGTCTCTCACTCTTGGGATATACAACAAATTGACATAAATAATGTTTTCCTTAATGGTGATTTGCATGAGCTAGTTTATATGGAGCAGCCACCAGGTTTTGTACATCCTTCCTTTTCATCTCGTATGCGTAAGTTGCATAAAGCCTTGTATGGCCTTAAGCAAGCACCCCGTTTATGGTTCTTTAAGTTGAAGACAACCCTTCTTGAGCTTGGTTTCATCAATTCTAGAGCTGATGTTTCCCTTTTCATTAAGCATCACCATGGCAAGGTTGTTTACTTACTTGTTTATGTTTATGACATTCTTGTCATTGGAAGCTGTCCAAGCTTGATTAAATCCACAATTCAAGTTCTGCAATCACAATTTGCACTAAAGACTCTTAGTTCAGTGAATTTCTTTCTTGGCTTTGAAGCTACTCAATCAAGTGCTGGTCTGTTTCTATGTCAATCAAAATATGTAGCCGATCTGCTACTCAAGACCAATATGACACAAAGTAAGCCCTGTCCTACTCCATTATGCACTGGCACTAAACTCAGCAAGATTGGCAGTGTAACACCCCCCCCCCCCCCCCCCCCCCCCCCCCTCGATCCGAACCCGCTCGGATCAAATCGGGAAGTGCTACCGTATACGGAACACAAATTTCAGAACAGGAACTTTAAGTAATGATCCAAATAAATATTTAAAATTATGGTCCAAAAAGATTTTCTGAGATTTTCGCCAGAGTTTCCTCTGTTTTTCCGACTTTCCAAAAACCTGTTTTCAACAATTTCGTAAACACAATTCATACAAAATATTTATAAACATTTAACTTCAAAAGCATTAAAATTCATGGGCCCAATTATCACAAATATTTGCAAACATACATAAAACTAAATATCCATTACATATATTTACAAAAAAAAAAACATTTATATCCATGCATGCCGATATAATACATATAAAACATCAAATACGTAGTGGGCTACCAAAAATGTAGGAGTGATGTGACTCTGAACACTATCCCTGCAGATTCTACTCTTTCTGATCCTTGTCCCCTTCAACAATTCTTTTACCTGCGTGTGAGAAACTCAACACGCTAAGCATAACGCTTAGTGGGTGTACCCAAAAGTCAAATATGCAAATAGTACAATAACTTTTCAAATATGCAAACTAACATTTAATATCAACATATAGGGCCCATGTAAATCAAATATATCAAATAATATTTCGAATATACAAATCCATCGGAAAACTGAAACAAATATCATATCGAAGCAAATATCAATAAATCCATCGGAAATCAGAATAAATATCTTATGAAAACATAATAATACCAAATCAAATCATTTCTCATCTCAAATCATATACAGATAATATCACATTTCTAATTCCATTTCGGGCTCCTGATATACTAAATATATTTTTCGGACTGGATTACGGGCTATACAGAATAGAGTTAGGATAGCAACGGAGAACCCGCTGCGTATCCCATACACATATCAGAATTGGACACCAACAGAGGACCCGCTGCGTATCCCATATACATATCAAAATCGGCGTAGTACTACTCAGAAAACCAAATTGACATGTCAATCTCCTATATCCATATTTATGTTTACATATATCAAAGCCAAATCACTTTTCGAAAATCATATAATTCATTCCGAACAGAATCGTCAATTTAAATTCTGAAATCATATCCAAATCAGTATACACATTTCCGGAATTCGAATCGCATCAATATAAATATACAAACAAATTACAAAATCGTTTCAAATCACATTTAAAATCACATGCAATTATATATCGTAAATCCATAGTAAATCCAAATGCCTCGAATCACTGTTCGAAACAAATCACAAAACAATATATACGAAATCGCTTTTAATAATATTCTCCGTAATATTACTATAATCAAAACATCCCAAAATCAATTTCAAACAATATATCACATTTAATATAGCTCAAATAAACTAAAAACAATATAATATAACGATTCCGAAATATTCTGAAAAATCTGAAAAATACGAAAATAGTATCACTAAACCTGAAATGCTATTCTTTACACAAAACTCTTCTTGACCAACTTCAGCCTTCCTTCTTCTTCTTCTTCTTCTAGCACTTTCTCTCTCTAAAAACTCTCCCTATTTCTCTCTCTTTTTCTCTCTCACGCCAACCTTCTGGTTTGCATGTTTCTGGTTTGTTTTTATTTGATCAAATGCTTCTTGTTTGACTTTTAAATTTTTTTTTTTTTTTTTTTTTTTTGTATTTTGATTGGTGTGAGTGGAGGCAGTCCACACACACACATATGTTTTATTTGTGTGAGTGGAGCCACCTACCTCCACTCACACACATATATTATTATTATTATTATTATTATTATTATTATTATATATTTATATATCATTAATTACAATATGCCCCCTTGATTTCAAAATTCTAAAATGGCAACCAATTTACAATTAATCACCTTCTATCTCGATAATATTCCAAAAATATTCCACACTTATCCAATTACCAAATTGACTTCACCAATATTCAATTAGATCCATTATCATCCATATCTCTAATGGGATTTAAATCGGTTAAAATTGCTATTTATTTTTCAACCATATACCGAATATATATACTTTCCACCAATATAAATCACATACTTGACTGTTGCATGCTTAATAATAATTAATAATAATATTTTTCATAATTATGAAAAATTAGGGGCGTTACGATTCTTCCCCCCTTAAGAAATTTCATCCGCGAAATTTACCTCATTCAAATAATTGTGGATATTGCTGTCGCATCACTTTTTCGCTCTCCCTTGTAGCTTCTTCCACATTATGGTTCCTCCAGAGTATCTTCACTAGCGGTATTTTCTTATTCCGGAGTTCTTTTATCTCTCTGTCTAGAATCTCCACTGGTTCTTTCTCATAGGTCAGATCAGGTTAGATCTCAATAGCTTCAGTCTGAACTCTGTGCGACGGGTCAGATCTGTATCGTCTCAACATGGATACATGAAATCCATCATGGATCTTTTCCAGTTCCAAAGGTAAAGCCAGTTGATAAGCTAGTGGTCCCACACGTTCAATGATCTCGTATGGACCAATAAACCTCGGACTCAACTTCCCTTTCTTTCCGAATCTCAATATCTTCTTCCATGGCGATACTTTAAAAAATACCCTATCTTCGACTACATACTCAATGTCTCTTCTTTTCAGATCCGCATACAATTTCTGATGATCGAAAGCAACTTTCAATCTGTCTTTTATAATCTTAATTTTCTCTTCCGTCTGTCTAATCACCTCAGGTCCAACCAACTTGTCTTCACCCAACTCTGTCCAGCATAAGGGTGTCCTGCATTTCCTGCCATACAATGCCTCGTATAGTGCCATAGCTATGCTCGTCTAAAAAATGTTGTTATATGCAAATTCAATCAATGGAAGATGATCAACCCAACTCCCTTCAAAATTGATTATACAGCTCCTGAGCATATCTTCAAGCACCTGAATGACTCGCTCTGATTGTCCATCTGTCTGTGGATGGAAAGCTGTACTGAAGTTCAATCGTGTACCCAAAGCTTCCTGAAATTTTTTCCAGAATCTGGATGTAAACCTCGGATCTCTGTCAAAAATTATCGAAGCTGGTACACCATGTAATCGAACGATCTCTCTGATATACAGCTCTGCTAACCTGCCCAGAGAATAATCCATTCTGACAGGTAGGAAGTGTGCTGATTTTGTTAGTTGATCCATAATTACCCAAATCGAATCTTGTTTACTTCGTGTGAGGGGTAATCCGGTAACGAAATCCATGGTAATTCGGTTTCATTTCCATTCAGGTATGGATATTGGCTGTAACAAACCTGATGGAACCTGGTGTTCCGCCTTTACCCTCTGACAGGTCATACATCTGTTCACAAATTCAATCACATCTCTCTTCATGCCTGACCACCAATACTGAGTTTTCAGATCTCGATACATTTTTGTACTACTAGGGTGCATCGAATATGGACTATTGTGTGTCTCTGTCAAAATGGACTTTCTTAACTTATCATCATTCGGAACACAGATTCTATCCCTGAAATACATAGTACTATCATCCCTGATTACAAAATCGGTCTGCTTCCCCTATTGGACTTGTTCACGGATGCCTAGAAGCTTCATATCCTGTTGCTGCTTTTCCTGTATCTGCTGAATCAAATTTGGTTTGAGTTTCAACTTAGCCAAGACAGCATCATCTGATGTTAGACTCAATTGAGCATTCATAGCTCTCAATGCACATAGAGACTTCCTACTCAGAGCATCAGCAACAACATTTGCCTTTCCTGTATGGTACTCAATCACACAGTCATAATCTTTGATTAACTCCATCCATCTTCTCTGCCTTAAATTAAGTTCTTTCTGGGTAGGTAGATACTTAAGACTCTTGTGATCAGTGTAAATATAGCATTTCTCTCCATACAGATAATGCCGCCATATTTTTAGAGCAAACACTATGGCTGCAAGTTCCAGATCATGCGTCGGATAATTCTGTTCATGCGTTTTCAGCTGTCTAGAAGCATATGCAACACCTTTCCGATCCTGCATCAATACACATCCCAGGCCATTGTGTGAAGTATCGCTGTAAACCACAAAGTCTTTTCCTGATACTGGCTGTACAAGAATTGGTGCTTCAACCAACATCGCTTTCAACTTCTCAAAAGCCGTCTGGCATTTCTCATTCCATTCGAACCTGACATTCTTGTGCAGCAATTTAGTTAGAGGAGTAGCTATGGATGAAAACTCCTTTACAAACCGTCTGTAGTATCCGGACAAACTCAGAAAACTCCGGATCTCAGAAACATTTCTAGGAGGCTTCCACTCCATAACTGTTTCAATTTTCTTGGGATCTGCTTTAATACCATCTGCCGATATTAAATGTCCCAGAAAAATAATTTCATTCAGCCAGATTTCACATTTGCTAAGCTTGGCATACAACTTCTTTTCTCTCAGAATTTGTAACACTATTCGGAAATACCGCTCATGTTCTGCAGCATTCTGAAAGTGTAACATCCGTAATTTTCATTAATTATGAAAAGTACCCATAATTGTTGTTAATTGTGTGAAAATAACGTAATGGGTTTATTTGGATTAATTTTTAGGTATACAAGTGGACCAGGCGGAGCGGTCCAGAAAGAGTGCATGAAGGGAAAAGGAAAAAGTTGGCACTGAGTACCGCAACCAGGGATCGCGATGAGTAGCTCGCAGTGAAAATGATGATTTTGGACAGTGAGCACTGCGACCAGGGATCGCGATGAGCAGCTCGCGGTGAAAATGTTAATTTTGGGCAATGAGCAACGCGACCAGACATCGCAATGGTTGATCGCGATGAAAGCAGTGAAAATATTCCAGTGAGCAACGTGACCACAGGTCGCGAAGAGCGGTCGCGATGGTCAAAGTTTTATAAAAAAAATAGGATGGCGGTGGAAGCTTCACGAAGAAGCAAGAGAAAATAGAATAGAGAGAGGTCGGGAGAAAGAAAAGAGAAAGGAAAAAGAAAGAAGAAGAGGAGAAAGAAGAAGAAAGAGAAAGGAAAAAGAAAGGAAGAAGAAGCAGGGAAAAAAGAAGAAGAAGAAGAAAGAGAAAGAAAAGAGGAGGAGGAAGAAAGAAAGAGAAAAGGGAAAAAGAGAAGGAAAAAGGAAATCCATAAACGAAACTGTTGTAGACACGGTATCCAAGTTGGTGTACACACATTTCTGAAATTTTTATATCAGTTATTGACTCCGAGAATTTAGAAACATATTTACAAATTTCGTATAATCGTATTTTATTATCGTATATTGATTGAATTAATTGTGAAATATTTTCTTATTATTGAATTTCTATGATATTGTATGTTTTCAAACTTGGTTTCTGAATATTGATTTACGAATTTTGTTTAGTATTATATTTGTTGACTTTGATTGAAATTTCGAAAAGAATGAACTGGTTTAATACCTAAATAATGGCCCTGATATATGTATAGAGAAAATATGGATATAGGAGATTGACATGTCAATTGGGTGTATTTAGCAGTACTGCAACGAGATATTTGATGATTATGATGAATTTACGGATACTATTTCATTTTGAAATGGGAAACCGACTGTGAATTTACAGATACCATTTCATTTTGAAATGGGAAACCGACTGTGAAATACGGATACCATTTCATTTTGAAATGGGAAACCGACTGTGACTATAGGGATACCATTTCATTTTGAGATGGGAAACCCGACTGTATAAACCCGTAATCCAGTCCTGTAAACCCTGTAATATGTATCAGAGGCCCAATTAAGAACTGAAAACTATGAAAATGATGTGAAATAAGGAAATGTTATTGAAATTTTATTCTAGCAACTTTTGAAAATGTTTTAATTATTATAATCTTAGTTTGATTCAATAATTGTTAGATTATGTTTTAATTAATTACGTATGTATTAAGTATTTCCGATACTTTAATTCTATGAATTTATATTACATTGAAATTTATTTTAGTGTACACCCCTTAAGTATTATTGCTTAGCGCGTTGATTTTATCACGCGTAGGTAATAGAGAATACCAGCGGAGGAAAAGATTGAAGGGGTGATAGCTGCAGATTGAAAATTCAGAGTCACTATACGTTTTGGGTAGTTATATATACATGTATTTTGATTATATATCATTTAGTTATGCATGCATACACAGGAGTTTGTAAATTTGTTATAAAATATGTTTTGTAAATATTTGTTTATTGGTATACGTTTTTCAAAGGTTGTAAATATTGATTATGTATTGTTTCATTTAAAAAAAAATGGTTGGAAAGTCGCACTATACGGTAGAGTGCGCATTTTATGAGAAATGAATTTTGAAGTATTGATTTTTTATATTGTTTGAGTTTTTGACGTAAACAGGATTTTTGGAAAGTCAGAAAAACAGAAGAAACTCTGGCAAAATTTTTCAAACAAGAAAGATGGGCTCATTAGAAAGGATTTTAAATTATAAATTATTTGGTTTCCAAAGGTTTTCAAATTATAAAATGAGTTAAGAAAAGAGTTTTAACAATCGGATAGCGCTCCTTGGGTCGATCCCGTAGGGTCGGGTCAGGGGGTGTTACAGAGAGTATATCAGAATATCATCGATGAATACTACAACACACAGATCCAAATACGGACGGAAGATACGATTCATCAGATCCATAAAGGATGCTGGTGCATTAGTCAACCCAAATGGCATCACCTACAAATTCATAGTGTCCGTACTGTGTCCAGAAAGTTGTTTTATGAATATCAGAATCTTTCACCCTCAACTGGTGATATCCTGATCTGAGATCAATCTTCGAGAAGACAGTGGCTCTTCTCAACTGATCAAACAAGTCATCGATCCTAGGCAACGGATATTTATTCTTGATTGTGAGCTTATTTAGTTGCCTGTAATCGATGCACAATCTCATCGACCCATCTTTCTTCTTCACAAATAGTACCGGTGCTCCCCATGGGGAAACACTAGGTCGAATGAATCCCTTATCTAACAACTCTTGCAACTGCAACTTCAGCTCTTTTAATTCTATAGGTGCCATTCTGTACGGAGCAATTGATACTGGTGCAATTCCCGGTATCACATCAATTACAAAATCCACCTCTCTCACCGGTGGTAGATCAGGAAGTTCTTCTGGAAATACATCTGAAAAATCACATACGGTAGATATATTCTGTAGACTGAAATCAACCTTCCGTGAATCGACCACATGTGCTAAATAGGCTTCACACCCCTTTCTGATCAATTTCAGAGCAGTAATGGTCGAAATAATATTAGAGAGATAATTCCTTCTATCGCCCACCATTAATACCTCTGCACCATTTGCTGTCCTAAGCGTCACTCGCTTTAGACTACAATCAATTATAACCCGGTGTCTGGATAACCAATCCATGCCCAAAATTAAATCGAAGTCACGGAATGGCAACTCCATCAAATTACCTGGAAATTCATACTCCTGTATTCTGATAGGACAATCTCTAGAAACCCTATTCACGATCACACGGTGACCTAAGGGACTACTCACTATCACATCAAACTCAGTAGACTCAGTTTTCAGATTTCTATCTCTTGATGTAGCGGAAGCTCTGTCGAGAAAAAGCTGCAAGAAACAAATTGAAAACGACCTACTAAAGTTCCGTTCATTCGCGCACAAATACTGGAATATTTAGGCTTCAAATTCGTTGATTCAATAGAATACCGAAATTGGATGGAATTAGAGAAACTCTAATTTTTATAAATCCAAAAACTGATTAGTCTTTCGGCTTACATCTTTATTTAAAGCAAATAAAACCTAAACCTAGTCGTATTCCTTGAAAAACAAGAAAACGAGCCTAAATAGGAAAAATTACCAAAAAAAGGAAAAAATGAGATTAAAGAAAAAACTGGTTCTACTAAGAATCCTAAGCACCCCGGAATTGACAGAAGTCGATTCGGACTTGGGAAACTCGATTTATTGCAAAAACGAAACTTTCCTAAAACGGCAAAAACGGCCTTTTCGGGGCCTAAACGACTGAATTCGCCTAAAAAAAGGGCATGCCTCACAACCAAAGGTGGTGACTTTGAAAGCTCAGGCTGAATCGCATCAACAGTAAAAATTTCACATCATTCCGACTCCGTCGCCCGGACTAGTAGGATTGAAATGGCCTATTTCCTTGGTTTTTTTCCTATCCCACCCCTCTATGAACTCCAATGCCATATCATCTATTGCTGCTGCATCATTCTCCCCAAGTTGGAGAAAATTCGACCTCGAATTTCCTAAAACTTTATCATTAGAAGAGTCGCCATAAAAGGGAATCAAATGTTTGATATTAAACACATCATGAGTACGAATGTGGGTAGGAAGTTTAAGGTGATAAGCATTCTGATTGATCTTCTCTAAAATTTCCAATGGCCCTATTTTCCTAGCAGCAAGTTTATTATACTCACCCACAGCGAACCTGTCCTTGGTGAGGACTGCCCATACAAAATGGCCCACGTCAGACTCTAAATGATGCCGTTTTTTGTCCGCGGCCTGCTTGTATCTTTCTGCCGAATGTGATAAATTTTCTTGCACCTGTTTGTGAACCTCCTGTAAACTGTGAACAAAATCTTCAGCCTTTCCATGAACTCGAGTCTTGCTAGGCAGGGGTAAAAGATCTATAGGACTTCGAGGAACCATTGAGTACACGACTTGAAAAAGACTGAACCCTGAACTTTTATTAACAGCATGGTTGTAGGCAAATTCGGCTTGGCTCAACTTCAGATCCCATGACCGGACGTTATGCCCTACCAGACATCTTAACAAATCTCCGAAAGCTCGGTTCACCACCTCCGTTTGCCCATCCATTTGCGGGTGATATGCACTACTAAAATCCAACCTTGTATTGACCATCTTCCAAAGGCTCTGCCAGAAGTGACTGAGGAATCGAGTGTCCCGATCATAAACAATTGACGTAGGTAATCCATGAAGACGATATATCTCCCGAAAGAACAATTGGGCCACCTTTACAGCATCAGTAGTTTTTTTTGCACGGAAAATCGATCCACCACTATATAGATGGAATTACAACCCTGTTGAGTTCTTGGCAGTCCTAAAATAAAATCCATGCTCAAATCCGTCCATGGTTGAGTAAGAATAGGTAATGGCATGGACAATTGACAAATTCAACATCTCTCAACATATCTTTCTACTTCCTTCCGAATTGTAGGCCAAAAATAGGATGCCTTGACTAGCTGAAGGGTACGATCTCTGCCCACTTGACCCTCACCATGTATTTCCTTGATAATGTGCAGACGCAAACTACAATCGGGAATACAAAGCTAATTTTCCCGAAATAAAAACCCATATACCAGTACAAATTCTGAATTTTCCCTCACTCGAGCAGCAGCCATCACCTTAGAAAAATATAGGTCTGAATCAAATAATTCACGAAAAGAGTTAAAACCTGGTACCTGGACAGTCATTGTTGACAGCAAATTGATTCGTCGACTCAGAGCATCAGCCACTCAGTTCGAAACACCTGCCTTATGCTTTAAAACAAATGTAAATTGTTGAAGGTAGGCTGACCACGAAGCATGACGTGCAGAAATCTTATCTTGGCTGTTGAGATGCCGCAACAAATCATGATCGGTGTATAGAATGAATTCACGGTAGAATAAATAATGCCGCCAATGTTTCACCGCTTCTTGTACCACAGCGTAGAACTCTATGACATAGGTGCTATAACGAACTCATGACCCCGTCAGTTTCTCACTGAAATATGCCACCGATTTCCCACCATGACTTAGAACAGCCCCGATGCCTACTTTTGAGGCGTCACTATGTAACTCAAAAGGTTGAGAAAAATCTGGTAAGACGAGTATATGGGCTGTTGTCAATTTTTCTTTTATCTGCTGAAACCCTTCCTCTGCTTCAGCCGTCCACTGAAACTTGACTCTCTTCATACATTCTGTGACAGGTGCCATAATGCTACTGAAGTGCAGAATGAACCGGCAGTAGAATGATGCCAACCCATGGAAACTACGTACTTCAGTAATTATTTTCGGTCAGGGCCACTGCCTTACTGCCTCTATTTTGGATTCATCCACCTGTAGTCCCTCTCCAGAAATAATATAACCCAAAAATAAAACTTTTGGCGTCATAAAAACGCACTTTTTTGCTGCAGTAACGAACCTCTCTCTACGAAGCACACACAATACTTCTCGAGCGTGCTGAATATGCAGCTCGGGGTTTGCACTGTAAATTAAAATATCATCTAAATATACAATGACAAACTTACCGATAAATGGTCGAAGGGCTTGGTTCATTACTCTCATGAAGGTGCTGGGCGCGTTTGACAACTCAAAAGGCATGACTAGCCACTCATATAATCCCTCTTGCGTTTTGAACGCTGTCTTCCATTCATCCCCAGGCCGAATACAAATCTGATGATACCCACTCTTCAAGTCCAATTTAGTGAACACATGTGCCCCACTCTACTGATCTAACAAATCATCCAGTCTTGGTATTGGAAAACGATACTTACAGTGATCTTATTAATTGCGCGACTGTCGACACATATCCTCCAGGTTCCATCTTTCTTTGGAATTAACAAGGCGGGTACAGCACACGGACTTAGACTTTCACGAATATGCCCCTTTGACCGTGGCTCCTCAACCTGCCTTCGTAACTCTTCATGCTCAGTTGGACTCATTTGGTAATATGGTTTGTTTGGCAACACAGCCCCTGGCTCTAGGTCGATATGATGCTGAATGTCACGTAGAGGTGGTAACCCCTCTGGTAATTCTTCCGGAAACACATCAGCAAACTCCGAAATCAGAAGAGCTGCCGCTTCAGGTACCTCTAAATCAGCCGTTGTTTCTTTTCCTACCAACACATACACTGTTTCTGATTCCTTTACCTCTAACTCGAATTTTGTATAGGATAACAGGTTACTATTATCTCCATGCGTCTTCATCCTCTCAGACGGTTTGCTCGGCAGTAGCACAATCTTGGTTTCATGGAAAACGAAAGAATATGTATTTTTGAACCCATCAGGATGAACTTTCTGTCATATTGCCACGGCCTCCCTAACTGTAAGTGACAAGCGTCCATATTCAATACATCACACCACATCTGATCTTTATAGTTGGATCCCATAGAAAATGAGATTAATGCCCGCTGTGACACGGTCACCTCTCATCCCTTTTGCAGCTAAGCTACTCTATACGGTTTTGGATGTTTTTCCGTCTTCACCCCTAATTGTCGCACCGCCTCAGCTGATACAATATTCTCACAACTTCCCCCGTCTATGACGAATCGACACACCTTACCAAGAATGGTACAAGTAGACTGAAAGATGTTATTTTGAAGTCAATCTCCCTCTTCAGTCCTTGGTGCCAAACAGGTACGACGCACTATTAACATTGTTCCAGCGTCACCATCAACCAGTTCCTCAATCGCCACTTCCTCTACTCCTGATTGTGGTTCTTCACCGATTTTCGCATCTTCCTCATTAAATTCTGTATGGTCAATAAATAATACCTTTTTGGCTGGCCTTGGACACTCAGACAACTTGTGCCCCGTTTCTCCATATCCGAAACGCCAAAATCCGCCCGTGGTTGCCCTGGGAGTTTAAGCGGTATTTGTTAGGTTTCGCTGCCCAGAAATCGTACTGCCACTAGCACCAACACCTAATCGATTCTCGGTATTTTTGCTAGTACTACTTGCCCTGTTTCGACTGCTCGGAACTCCTCCGAAATTCACAAACTGTCCACTGGTAGATTTGCGAGACAATGTTTTCTCCAATTTCTGATGTGCCTCTGTCACCGTTACTGGATCAAAGAGATTAATCATATCAAGGATTTGCGTTCACAACCCACCACAGTAGCACGACACCAACTGATCTTGTGTCTCTTGAATCTCGTTTCACACCAACAATTGATAGAACTTCATGGTATATTCATCAACAGATCTCATGCCCTGACATAAATTCTGTAATCTCTAGTACATCAACCTCTGAAAATTGTGTGGTAAGAATTCAGCACGCAATTTTCGTTTCATCCTTTCCCAATCAGTAATTTTGGGCTTTCCCGAACGATTCCTATTGAACTTGAGTTGCTACCACCATGCCGCTACTCTGTCTCTAAGTCTCGTGGCCACCAATGCCACCTTCTCTCTTTCAGGAACTCTCTTGAATTCTAGGATTTCTTCTACTATTCCAATCCATTTAAGGAACTCCTGTGGCTGCATACTTCTATGAAATTCTAGAACCTCGGTTCGTATTCCGGACTCCCATCGCCTGATGTCTTTAACTCTGTCACCAACCCTGTCTTCAGCTTCAGGCACCCTTTGTCAGCATTGGGGTTGCGGAATCTCTTCCTCTTCGTTACTGTCACCACCCGTTTCAGGATTTAGGTTCTGAAAAGGGTTTTGGTTGGCCCTCATCATCGCAAGCTACTCCGTTAATTGCTCAACCTGTCGCTCCAACTGTGTTACGCGGTCACGTTCGATGGCTTCTTCTACGAGAACCTGGTTTGCTCGTCTTCTCGGCAGCATGATAATGTCGTCCCGAACGAACCTGTCTCTAATACCAAACTGATGTAGCGGAAGCTCTGTCGAGAAAAACCTGCAAGAAACAAATTGAAAACGACCTACTAAAGTTCCGTTGATTCGCGCACGAATACCAGAATATTTAGGCTTCAAATTCATTGATTCAATAGAATACCGAAATTGGATGGAATTAAAGAAACTCTAATTTTTATAAATCCAAAAACTGATTAGCTTTTCGGCTTACATCTTTATTTAAAGCAAATAAAACCTAAATCTAGTCGTATTCCTTGAAAAACAAGAAAACGAGCCTGAATAGAAAAAATTACCAAAAAAAGGAAAAAAAATGAGATTAAAGCAAAAGCTGATTCTACTAAGAATCCTAAGCACCCTGGAATTGACGGAAGTCGGTTCGGACTTGGGAAACTCGATTTATTGCAAAAACGAAACTTTCCTAAAACGGTAAAAACGGCCTTTCCGGGGCCTAAACGACGGAATTCGCCTAAAAAAAGGGCATGCCTCACGACCAAAGGTGGTGACTTTGAAAGCTCAGGCCAAATCGCATCAACAGTAAAAATTTCACATCATTCCGACTCCATCACCCAGACTAGTAGGATTGAAATGGCCTATTTCCTTGGTCTTTTTCCTATCCCACCCCTCCATGAACTATAATGCCATATCATCTATTGTTACTGCATCATCTCTGATCATGGCATCACATATATATGAATGTGTAGATCCTGGGTCTATCAATGCAATTACAATAAGGTCAAAAATAGAAACCATACCAGTAATCACATCCGGTGCATCCCTGTCCTCTTGAGCCCTCATAACATAGGCTCGAGCTGGGGCCCGACTCTCCTGTCTCCCAGAAGACTCTGCTGCCCCTCCAGGCCTACTAACCTCAGTCCCCGTCTGACTAGGTCTCCTCCCTCTGGAAATAGTGGGAGCTGGTCTTACCGATGGCATATCAGAAGTGGCCTGACTCCTCGGACAATCTCTCAGAAAATGACCGCAGGACCCACATCTGAAGCAGGCTCCAGTCAATTTCCGACATTCACCCAAATGACTCTTCCCACAATAGTCACAAGGTGCTAAGGCTGGTCCCCTAACTGTACTACCAGGAGCACTAGCCACATATGTTGTGAACTGACTTGGTCTGGCTGATGCTAGAGGTCTCTGGGATTGCCTCGGACCACTATTCTGAGGCCCCCTATACCTTTTGCTGGGCGGCTGAGACGAACTGAACTGTCCCTGACCTCTCTGCTGCTGATTGCAGCTCTTCCTGGCCTGTTCATCTGTTTGTACTCTTTTAACACTAAGGGCTGCAGATACAAGCCTAGTAAAATCAATTATTTCCAATGCAGCAATCTAAAGACGGATATAATTATTCAGTCTGTCCTCAAATCTTCTGCACCTGCTCTCCTCTGTCAACACCATGTCACTGGCGTACTTACTCAATCTGTTAAACTCTCATTCGTACTCAGTAATAGACATCTATTTCTGTTTCAGATTCACAAAATCTCTCTTCATGTTCTCTATGTAAATGCGACCCACATACTTTTTCCGGAACTCTCTATGGAAAAACTCCTAAGTCCGTTCCGCTGGCCACACTGTCTGAATGATGGCAATCCACCAATGGCAAGCATCCTCCTGCAATAAGGAAATGGCACACTCCAGACTCTCCTCTGGGGTACAATGTATCTGCTGTAAAATTCTCTCTGTCCATTCAAACCAGTATTCAGCAGCTGTTGCATCATCATCACTCTTACCCCGGAAATCTATAGGTCGGTATTTAACCAACCTCTCAACTGCTGATCTCTGGGGTAGGGCTCTAGTTACTGTCCGTAAAATCTCAGTCATCTGTCACACATTAACTAGCTGATCCTGGATCTCCGGTCCTAACCATTCTCAGACTCACTGATTCTCTCGCTGCTTCCCCAGCCACACTGGCGGGGCTCCCAAGTCTATCTCTATCTCCTCCACTTTCCATTTTCCTATACAAGACAGAAGAGAAATTCTGCAGATTAAAGTCACATTCTCCTTCTTTTTTTTTTATAATGCATGCATGTACAAAACATTTTACATTTACAAAATATTTCGCTCTGGTCTAGGAACGCCTAAACCATTGGCTCTGATACCAAAAACTGTAACACACACCCCCCCCCCCCCCCCCCCCAATCCGAACCCGCTCGGACTGAATCGGAAAGCGCTACCGTATACGGAAAACAAATTTCAGAACAGGAACTTTAAGTAATGATCCAAATAAATATTTAAAATTATGATCCAAAAAGATTTTCTGAAATTTTCGCCAGAGTTTCCTCTGTTTTTCCAACTTTCCAAAAACCTGTTTTCAACAATTTCGTAAACACAATTCATACAAAATATTTATAAACATTCAACTTCAAAAGCATTAAAATCCATAGGCCCAATTATCACAAATATTTACAAACATACATAAAACTAAATATCCATTACATATATTTACAAAAAAAAAAAACATTTATATCTATGCATGCCGATATAATACATATAAAACATCAAATACGTAGTAGGCTACCAAAAATGCAGGAGTGATGTGACTCTAAACACTATCCCTGCAGATTTTACTCTTTCTGATCCTTGTCTCCTTCAACAATTCTTTTACCTGCATGTAAGAAACTCAATACGCTAAGCATAACGCTTAGTGGGTGTACCCAAAAGTCAAATGTGCAAATAGTATAATAACTTTTCAAATATGCAAAATAACATTTAATATCAACATATAGGGCCCATGTAAATCGAATATATCAAATAACATTTCGAATATACAAATCCATCGGAAAACTAAAACAAATATTATATCGAAGCAAATATCAATAAATCCATCAGAAATCAGAATAAATATCTTATGAAAACATAATAATACCAAATCAAATCATTTCTATTCTCAAATCATATACAGATCATATAACATTTCTAATTCCATTTCGGGCTCCTGATATACTAAACATATTTTTTGGACTGGATTACGGGCTATACAGAACAGAGTTGGATACTAATGGAGGACCCGCTGCGTATCCCATATACATATCAGAATTGGACACCAACGGAGGACCCGCTGCGTATCCCATATACATATCAAAATCGGCGTAGTACTACTCAGAAAACCCAATTGACATGTCAGTCTGCTATATCCATATCTATGTTTACATATATCAGAGCCAAATCACTTTTCGAAAATCATATAATTCATTCCGAACAGAATCGTCAATTTAAATTCTGAAGTCATATCCAAATCAGTATACACATTTCCAGAATTTGAATCACATCAATATACATATATAAACAAATTACAAAATCGTTTCTGAAAATATTTCTGAATCCAGAAATCGCTTCAAATCACATTTAAAATCACATGCAATTATATATCGTAAATCCATAGTAAATCCAAATGCCTCGAATCACTGTTCGAAACAAATCGCAAAATAATATATACGAAATCGCTTTTAATAATATTCTCTATAATATTACTATAATCAAAACATCTCAAAATCAATTTCAAACAATATATCATAATCAATATAGCTCAAATAAACTAAAAACAATATAATATAACGATTCCGAAATATTCTGAAAAATCTGAAAAATACGAAAATGGTATCACCAAACCTGAAATGCTATTCTTTACACAAAACTCTTCTTGACCAACTTCACATTCCTTCTCTTTCTTCTTCTTCTAGCACTTTCTCTCTCTAAATCTCTCTCTTCTTCTCTCTCACGCCAACCTTCTGGTTTGCATGTTTCTGGTTTGTTTTTATTTGATCAAATGCTTCTTGTTTGACTTTCAAATTTTTTTTTTTTTGTATTTTTTATTGGTGTGAGTGGAGGCAGTCCACTCACACACACATATGTGTGTGTGTGTGTGTGTGTGTGTGTGTTTTATTTGTGTGAGTGGAGCCACCTACCTCCACTCACACACACATATATTATTATTATTATTAGTATTATTATTATTATATATATTTATATATCCTTAATTACAACATGCCCCCTTGATTTCCAAAATTCTAAAATGGCAACCAATTTACAATTAATCACCTTTCATCTCGATAATATTCCAAAAATATTCTACACTTATCCAATTACCAAATTGACTTCACCAATATTCAATTGGACCCATTATCATCCAAATGCACTATAAAAATAATATCTCTAATGGGATTTAACTCGGTTAAAATCACTATTCATTTTTCAACCATATACCGAATATATATACTTTCCACCAATATAAATCACATACTTGACTGTTGCATGATTAATAATAATTAATAATAATACTTTTTCATAATTATGAAAAATTAGGGGCGTTACAGGCAGTCCTTATTTCTCTTATCATTTCCTTCACTGAAGTACATTAGGAGCTCTTCAATACCTTACCAATACTCGCCCTGATATTGCTTTCACTGTCAACAAATTGAGTCAATTTGTTGTAGCCCTAACGGATGAACACTGGAAGGCCTATAAGAGGTTGCTTTTGTATCTTAAAGGCACCTCCTCTTTTGGCTTATGGTTTACTCCATCTTTTGAGCTTCATGTTAAGGTTTTTAGCGATGCTGATTGGGCTTCTTACCCTGATGATAGGCGCTCTACCAGTGGTATCTGTGTGTTTCTTAGAGGGAATTTAATTAGCTAGAGCTCTAAGAAGCAACAGGTTGTTGCTCGCTCGAGCACCGAAGCTGAATATCGGGCTCTAACTTCTGCTCGTACTAATATATTGTGGCTAGGATCTCTCTTTAGCTTGGTGTTAAACTTGCTCACTGCCCTGTCATTTGGTGTGACAATAAGAGTGTTGCCTCTTTTACTCAGAATCTTGTTTTTCATGCTCGCACCACGCACATTGAGCTTAATGTTCATTTTGTTCGTGAGAAAATTGCTGATAACTTCCTCTCAATGCAATACGTACCTACTTCTCTTCAGCGAGCTGATATTCTCACCAAGGCTCTCCTTCAATCTCAGTTTGTATTCCTTCGTAGCAAATTGAACTTGTCAAATTCATCCCAGTCCAGTTGGAGAGTGGATGCAAGTAATATATGTCATGTTATGCATAATGTAACAACTTGCAATGTGTTAGGTGTTAAAGAATCAGTGGCTTGTGTCTCAAGTAATACTGGACGTGCATTGCAACAAAACAGAAATGTCACCATGTTTTCTATCCAATGAGACCGTGTGCTTCAACACTTAATCAAGCTGATGATCAACGTTGTACTGGAGGATGATCATCAACACCATGAGTCATCTGAAGAATGTATATAGTGCATGTCGAGTGGTTAGTTACATGCTGACTTGTCACCTTGATGACTTGGCATTATGTTAACAGAATAACATGCGTCCAGTATGGTGAATTCTTTACCAATTGTGATCTCTTTAGACTAGTCTAGAAGAGTCTAGAATTCTCTAGAAGCTTCCAGCATATTACTATAAATATTGTATAGTTCTAATTATTCAGATTGATGGAAAATTCTTGCTACTTAGCAAACACACAAACTTTCCTCTCAAGTTCTTCAATGGCCGCTTATTGATTTCTCTTAGATTTCAGAACAATATATGAAATCTTTCATCTCTCTATGTTATTGCACAACATTGTTCATGAGATCAAACTATTCAACATGTTCACCCGGAGGGTTTTTTCGTTGCACAATCATTCCAAACCTTTTCGCTATTTGCTAGAACTATTAATGGATCAACTTCTTTATGGTAAGGAAGAGTTACTGCCAAAAACTCATCATGGCAAGGTCGTTCGACAGCCAGAAGATTACTACAGTAAGAGGCGGTGAGTGTTCCATCTTCGAATAAAGTTCCTATGATCTCAACATCATACTCTACCGATAACTTTGCTGCACATTTCTCCAAGAAATTACGAGTGCTCAATGGAAACGTGGGGAGAAGACTAGCTTCTCCTATATTTTGAGATGCAAGCACAGGGATAACATGACTATCTCGCTAAAAAAAAAAAGCAATTAGGCACGATGTAGGAAAAACGGTTTAAACGTACGCAGTGGAAGTTAAAATTTTATTGGTATGGTTTCAAAAATTTTCCTTTAAAAATAACCTTAACTCTTGAGTAATTAACATATTAATAAAAGGTATCGTACCTTTTTAACGTAACGATTGATGTTGCGTCGAATTGATTCCCACAAGATCTTCCAATCTAATCACGAAAGTGAATTACCTTCGAGTGTAGACTCCATTTCTTTGAATTGTAATACCTGAGGATGGAGAAAACAAAAGATTTTTCTTTTCGCTAGTCTCAACCAACCTCCAAAAGAAACTAAGAGCCCTCGATCACTTTTGAATTCTCAATCTTTCGATTGAAATTCGTTTGAACCCAATTTGATGTTGTATACAAAGCCTTTTGAAGTAAAAGTTAGTAGTGTACTATCGGAACTAAACGCTCTTCTCTTTTCTCTCTTAGCCGAATTCGTCACACACTTTTTCTCTGAGTTGGGAGAATTTTTCTTAAGCAAAACAAAGCTAAAAAATTCACACACAAGCACACGTTTTGGCCGAACTCCCTTGATGGGTATTTGTGGTGGCCGAATTATCCTTTAGGGAGGATTTGTGTTTCACCATAATTCCTACCAACTTGAGAGTTCAATTCAATTCCAACTCATAAGTGTGTAGTCAATTACTAGTCATTGACTTTTATTAAAATTTCTTTCATGGCATAGATTAAATTATTAATCCAATCCCAAATAAGAATATTAGTTGTGACTTATCAAAAACATCCTAATTTGACTAGATAAATAAAAACTTATATTTCTCTACTTATCAAATGGAGCTATGATACCTATTATACTTCCAACAAAAGGATGACACTAAGAGACCATCTCCTAGTTGAAAAAGATTTTGGCTTGTAATTAAACAATTAATTAATTAATTAATTAATTTTCATTTAATCAATTAATAAAATAAAATAAAATATTAGGCCAATTTATTTAGCCATTGCCGCCCAAGCCTTTAACTATGGGCTACATTTTGTTTTTTCATTTTATTAAATCTATTGGACTTTAATAAAAAAATCCGCATGTGAACTAGGCTCATTCTTACTCAAAAAGAAATAAGTCAACATGCCTTAATTAATACATTAATATAATTGAGCAGCCCATTTAATTAAAAAATGTGCAATTATATTCTTAATGTATTAATGGAATGTTGATTGCACCCCATTAGGCTGCCCAAGACTTCATATAGTCTTGGCCGCCCATTTCAGGTATTTGAAGAGTTACCGTGTGTCTTGTTCACACATTACCGCACCTCTTCAAAACTTTTAGATTCCAAAAACCCAAAAATAATTCTAGATGGACACAGTAATTGGTCTGGTAGAATATATTAGGTGACTCATACAAGTTCGTGTAGATTGGGGATCTTAGTGGGCTATCTAAATTTAAGCATCAATAGACAAAAGCTAATCACAATCGACAAATGATTCACTTATGTCCAATCTATTAATTTTAATTCATTCCACTAAAGAACCAAAATTGAACTCTTAAATAAAGATATAATAAGATAGTGTTTCTCATTTGTACCCTATACAATCTTGTTGGAGAAGGTGTATCCTCGTAAAAAATACCATTAATTGTCAAGAGCTCATATACCGTATATAGCTTTCCTAGTTACCATTTTTAATCTTATGACAACATTTTGAACTTGGATATTTTGACTTGTCCAAAAGCCATGTTTCAATAAACACTATATAAAACTTAACGTTAAGATTTAATATCAAATATCTCAAAATATCCATATGATGGTATTCTACTCTCATTTAATAAATGGAGTCACGATGTCCATGTCTATAAATGAAGTCCTCTATGATTAACAAATGAATACCACCAAACCATCGAGGAGAGACTATGTTATATAATCATACTCATTGATAGCTTAAATGATAACACTTGCAACTATAAGTCCATCATTTATCTCAGGATTGAGATAGACTCTCCGATTGCTCTCAAGTGAAAACTTTTATCCACTGATTGTTTTGGAGAAAGTATTTCACTGTGATCCTATTCAATGCTCCCAGTGCACTAGATCTTTTTGCCCAAAGACACTACACTTTGATGATTTTAGACTCATCATAACACATTTGATCCCCTAAAATGCTAGCAAAAGAATCTACAACTTTAACAATATAAAGGCGCCCAACCTCTATTTTAAGTTGTGAATATTATTCAAGACTAACTAAAGAATTGTGTCTACCACATACATATTTAGATGTACGAACAATTCTTTATTTCGAATAATCTTTTGACCTTATGATTATTTATATTTAACAATTATAATATTTAAACTATAAAAGCTATAAGATTTGCTAAAACAAAAATCACTTTATTAATATGAAAAGATTATTAAATTACACCATTACACTATTGCTATTGAGCATAATCCTAACGATCTCCCACTTGCGCTATAGCGAGTGTGTCATATCTTTCATCCTCATGTTCTTTAGATGCCCGTCAAAACTCTTCTATGGTAAAGCCTTGGTAAAGGGATCCGCTAGATTTTCTGCTGACGCGATGTTGGTAATCATCACATCACCCCTATGCACAATCTACCTTAGAAGATTATACTTCCTTTCAATGTGCTTACTTCTCTTATGACTTCTTAGTTCTTTCAAATTAGCCATTGCACCATTGTTGTCACAATAGATAGTGATCTGCTTATTCACACTAGGAACCAATTCCAAGTCAATTAAGAATTCACGGAGCCGGACAGCCTATTTAGTAGCTTCACATGCGGCTACATACTCAGCTTCTATGGTGGAATCAGCAAGACAAGATTGCTTAATACTCCGCATATGACTGCTCCTCCTCCAAGAGTAAACACAGATCCTAATATGGATCTTTTGGAGTCAGAATTCGATTGGAAATCAGAATCCGTATACCCAACGGGAATTAAATCCCCTCCAGAGAATACAAGCATATGATTCTCGTTCTCCTGAGATACTTAAAAATATGCTTAACTGCCGTCCAGTGATCAAGACCATATTTTAACTGAAACCTGCTAACTATGCCCACAACAAAACAAATATCTAGTCTAGTGTAAAGTATTGCATTTTTAAGACTTCCAACTGCCAAGGCATATGGACTCCTACTCATGAATTGCTCTTCTTGCTCATTTGTAGGAACTTGTTCCTTAGAAAGTTTGATTCTATGTTTGAAAGGTAACATACCTTTCTTAGAATCCTGCATAGAGAACCTAGACAAGATATTATCTATGTATAAAGCTTGGGATAATACAATCATTTTATTCTTTCTATCCCTTATGACTTGGATACCAAGAATATAACTTGCTTCTCCTAAGTCATTCATATCAAGTTGTTTTGCTAACCACTATTTCACTGATGTCAATACCCCTACATCGTTTTGAATGAGTATTATATCATCAACGTAAAGACCTAGGAAAACCAAATTGCGCCTTTTATCCTTTTGTATACACAAGTTTTGTTGAGGTTTTGAATAAATCCAAAACCTTTCACAGCTTGATCAAACCTTATGTTCCAGGATCTAGGATGCTTGCTTCAGTCCATATATAGACCTTTGCAACTTGCATACCCTTTCCTCTTGGCCTTTTTTAATGAATTCTTCTGGTTGCATCATATAGATGCTTTCATCAAGACTTCCATTAAGGAAAGCTGTCTTGACGTCCATTTGCCAAATCTCTAGGTCTAGAGATACCGCTATAGATAAGAGTATCCTTATGGATTTAAGTATGGCTACAAGAGAGAATGTTTCCTCGTAATCAATACCTTCCTTCTGTGTATAACATTTAGCTACCAATCTAGCTTTAAAGGTTTCCATCTTACCATTCATACCTTTTTTCCTCTTGTATACCCACTTGCAACCAATGGGTTTTATCCTTTTAGGCAAGTCTATAAGAGACCAGACTTTGTTTGTGAGCATAGACTCTATTTTGGATTGCAATGCCTTTAGCCAATAGCGACAATTAACATCCTTTATAGCTTCCTTGTACATGTAGGGATCATCGTCGTCCGGGAGATTCTCCACTAATGCTCCTAGATCAATGTATCTCTCGGGTTGTCTACTAACCCTCCTACTACGACGAGGAATGGTAGGTCTTTGATCTTATGATGGTGCGGAACTTATAATTGGGCTAGGTTGTGAAACCACTAGTGGAATTATATCTCCTGAAAGCTCATTCAGGACAATTCTACTCTTAAGCACAAAATCATTCATATAGTCCTTTTCAAAAAATTTAGCATTTGTCGAAACAAATACTTTAATATCTGAAGGACTATAGAAATAATATCCTTTAGTTCCTTTTGGATACCCTACAAATATACATGTTTCTGAACGGGACTCCATCTTTTTTGTCTTTCCTTTTAATACGTGTGCAGGACATCCAAATATCCTTAAGTGTTGTAAACTAGGCTTTCGCCCAGTCCATAACTCATGTGGTATTTGAGGAACCGACTTAGATGGTACATTGTTTAGATCATACATTACAATTTGTAAAGCATATCCCCAAAAGGAATTAGGAAGTATAGAATAACTCAACATAGACCTAACCATGTCTAAAAGAGTCATATTCTCCTTTCTGCCACCCCATTTTGTTAAGGTGTTCCTGGCGTAGAAAACTAAGAAATAATACCATTATCAATAATATATTGTTGAAACTCACCAGATAGAGAAAGCATTTGATATTTAGAAGAGTTTTTAAATTATTTTACCGATAATGGGAATTATCTAAAATGCAGCCATCATACTGCCAAAATTTTAATAAACTAGTTTTATATAAAAAAATAAAAAAAAAACTTTTACTCAGATTTACAGGATAAGTAATGACTTAGTTTCACGGAAGCCTTTCAGCGGAGCAAGCCTCGACTGGGAAGCTACCGTGGGGTTGCCGGCAGACTGCCTAGCATAAGATAGTAGGTTACGGGCCTGTCACCACCTCCATCAGTTTATTTTTTTTAATCTATATCCCTTTATTTTAATTTAGTTTTTTAATTTAATATGGTTCATATATATATATATATATATATATATATATTTGAATTAATTGTCCTCACACTATCTTATGTTGTTTGGTTTATCACGTCGTTACATCTTGTTTAAATTTGATAGTTGTATACTTGTATTAATAGTCTTGGCCCCGGTTCGGTTCGAACCGCCCACGGTGTTTAACCGGAACCTTCGGTTCGGATTAAAAATCGGTTCCTGAACCGGTTACCGGAACCGCGACACCCGGTCCCGGTTCTGGTTGGCCTTGGTTACAAACCGAAACCGCCGGTTTGTAACCTGACGGTTCACGGAACAGCCCGGTTCCAGTTAGAACCCCTTTTTTAAAAAAAAATATATATTTATATATATATATATACAAAAATAATTATATATATAAATAATTATATATATATATATATCCCAACATATCCCAACACTGTTGGGCCATATAATAATTTATAAATAAACATGAGTAAATGGCCAAATATTATTGTTGGGCCACATATCACTTTAGTCATAACCCAACAAATGCTCATTCCTTTTATAAGCACTCAACTTCCTACACTTCTCTTTTTTTTTTTCAATGTGGGACTACTTATAAGCACTCAACTTCCTACACTACAATTTTCTTTTTAATGTGGACTACTTACTATCATTTTATACAAAACTTCATCTCCTACACTTCTTTTTTACTTTCAATGTGGGACTAGTGTAGACCATTTTTAACTATATTTTCAAATCCCACATTGAAAGTGCACAAGAGTTTAACCATCTTTACTTATCTATATATATAACCAATCTCACATTGAAAGTGAATATATTTTGAAACTACCTTTGCATATATATATATATATATATATCTGTGTATGTGTGTGTGTGTACACACTTCTAAAGTTTTAATTGTTCATCCACAATGATTTATTACCTTTGGTTTATTCATTAGTTTAATTTTTTAACTTTTTATTAAATTTTTTTAATTTTTTAATTTTAAAAGAAAATTCAATTTTTTTTTATTGGGGCCGGTTCCGGTTTTGGAACCGGCGGTTGAACCGCGGGTTCCAAAAAAATCGGGGAGGAACCGGAACAATCAGTTCCCCCCTAGTTCCAACCGGGACCTCCCTGGTCCCGGTTCCAGTTGGACAAAAAAAGGAACCAGAACCGCCAGTTCGGTTCCAACGGCCATGACTATGTATTAAATTGTGCATATATTGTGATGGACAGCTTATTGACTTTTTGGAGTTGTTGGAATTGTCGAAAGATGAGTTTCTAGACATCCTGAAAAAATGTATGAAGCAAATATCGCTGATTGGGATAAGTCCAATGCCTGGCACCATCGCGCCATAATGGCTGATGTGACCACTTCATGTCCCTGCTCAATGGTATTTCACAATTGGCATTAAATCATATCCCATCCCTCAACTTTTAAATATGTAATCAGATAGGCAAAATTGGTCAACCCATGAACCCGACACTAACCTGAGAGAAATAAACGGGCTCGGATCGATAAACGGGCAACTCGTGTAACCAATTTGTATAAACAGGTCGTGTTGAGTTGAGCTAAATGGGTTATGGGTTGACCCATGTAACTCATTTATTATGTAAAAATTATAATTCAAAAAAATATTAGGGATGACATTGTAATTTTACATATTAGTATATAAAGAAAATTTTAAACCCTGAAACCTAAATCACAAACAATTTCTCATTTCTCTTTATCAGCAGTTGCACGACTCTGTTTCTATTCAGTTATCGTCTTCACATGCTGGTATTCATCTCTGTTCAACTCTGTCTCCATTCAAATTCATATTTATCTCCGTCGCCGTTACTTCTCTCTTCTCGGTCATTAGCATCGTTATCACCGTGTGTGTGTTTCAATATGTTGATGTTTTGTAGTGTGTGTGTTTCAATGTGTTGATGTGTGTGTGTGTATGGTTCAATATGCTTGTGCCAAAAACCAGAAATGTGTAATTGAATGTGTTGTTGTGCGTGTGTTTGAGATTCAATGTGTTAGTGCCAACAAGAGAAAATTGGCTAACTAACCGATCTGATTGACCCAACTCGTATAATACACGAGTTAGATGGGTCAACCCATGTAACTCGTTTAACTAAACGTGTCGTGCCGGATTTGAGGGGATTAACACGTTTAGAAAAACAGGTCGTGCCTGGTTGAGTTCTAAACAGGTTCGTGTCGTGTCCAGTTGAGTTCAACCCGAGCCATAAACCTATTTTACCAGCCGTATATGTAATAGAGTTTTTTTTTAAAAAAAAATAAAGCAAGAATCTTAACTTTGAATGCTAGGCTGCCTAAATAATTTATCCAAAATCATATGCTCAAATGATGTGGGGTATGACTTATAATCACCATATTAATCATAAAATAATGGGTTAGTTAAAAGTCGTATGCCACATTATTTGTGCGTGATTTTGAGCAAAATATTTGGACAACCTAGCATTACTCTTTTGATTATTACCAATACCAAAAGCCACCATTCATAGATTGCAGGTCTTGCTAATGGTCATTTGGGTTTTTGAATAGGCCCAATGATGATTAATTTTGTAGCTATCTATTCTATTACCCAGTTTTTATATGCAGAAATACCTCTCTATAGTGATACTCTATATAGGAATAACATCTATATAATTATAAAAAAATTTGGTCCTAATTAGGCCAGTTATAAATAAGAATAAACTTCACATTGTAATAAGTTATAATTTTTCTAAATCTCGTCTTAAGGAACTTGCATCCACATAGTAATAATTATCCGTATATTGTAAAAAATATATGCTACGTTATGTTAAATATTTAAGATGGAATAAAATATTTTTTTAAAACTGTTTGAGACAATGATTTATTATTTAGAGTTGCTACCACATCTTTAAACTTACGAGTACGTAATAACTCGTCAGTATGGACACTTTCTTGTTGAAGCCAAAATATTACTATCTTCTCAAGCACATTTATCTCTTTTATCAATTTCTATACGTTTATCTCTTTTATCAATTTATTATGGAATTTCACACTAACGTACCAATCAACTAAAGAAATGTTGTTTTTTTAAAGAATGAGCTTCTTGCAGTAGGTGGTTGAAGGCAGGACGAATTTAGGATTTTAATTTTGGGGGGCCAAGATAAAAATTAATATTCGAATTTACACTATAAAAATATGCTAATATTTAAACAAACTGTTTAGTCTCATATATAATAGTACAAAAAATAATTTAATAAAAAAAATTGACACAAATTTTATAAATTAAAATGGAACTCGTCACTCTTATAAAACTTAAAAATCATCTATAATCGAATAAGTACTAAATTTATATACAATTTTCCTTTCAATATACATGATCAAAGAGTTTATAATAAAATCATATCATTTTTTATATTGTTCTAATTAAAAAAATACACTTTTTTTAAAGGTAAAAAAATACACTTAAAATCTTCATAATTAATATAATAATAAATATAAATAACATAAGTTTTGAACAAAGAAAAATATAAAATATTTATTATCTTACAATATCAAACCTGAAATTTTAGGAATTTATAAAAATAACCTGAATAATCGAAGAATTTGAAGAATGTAGAGTAAAAGTGATTGTAACAATTTGTTTAACTTTTGCCAGTGAAAAGTGTTTATATATATATATATATATATATATATATATATATATTCTAAATTAGTCACCGATCTATAGTAAATTAAATCTTAAAAGAAATGAGTTTTTCTTCTCTATTAAATGTTGGGAAAATTACCTCCCCAAAACCTCCCTAGAAATATGTTAAATATCAGAAATAACAGAGAAATAAAATATAAAATAATAACAATCACCACAACACAATAATTTACGTGAAAAACTCCAAAACCAGGAGAAAAACTACGGCCCTCAGAAAGAAATTCACTATGTGATAAATTGTTACAATCATACAAACTATTCTCTCAAAACTACCACACCAATACACTCACACTCTCTCAAAGCATATAATAATTCACACATTTCTACACTCTAAAATAAGATAAACAAGAAAGGAATTTAATTAGAATTAAATACAATGCTTAAAGTGTATTCAATTGGTGCAATTAGAAACTAAGGACTTGGTCTCCCTATATAGCCTTGAGAAGGCTTTGACCATTTTGTTATCTTTCCAATGTGGGATTCATATCCCTTTCATTTTCTTCTCTTTTTCTTTCTTTATTTTGCCAATTTTCAACAAATCTCCACCTTGGCTAAATACAGGAAACCTCCGCCCTGTCGCCGCAACTTTCATGCAACTATTGTCTATACTGACAATCATAATTCTCAACTCAGAGAACTATCATACTCCACCATAAAAGTATACTACTTAGAATTAATCACCAATTCTAAGATTTCCACCTCGGCACATGTCGAACAAACTTGCTGAAATTTATGGTGCAACTCTCATATTGGCTTTCCTCGGAAGTTCTTCAGCCATCGAGGTAATTCTACCACACACCTTGCATCAATGCCGCCAACTAATGCCCGTGTGCAAACTTATGGACCCACTAGTAGTGACACATCCTTTTTCATAGCACCTAGTGATATGCTATAAGGATGTACATATCCTTCTCAAATGACAAATTCAGTGTCTTCACAAGACACACTATTAGCTTGAGTGTTGGAGCTACCTGCCGAACCTGCTTCACCGTTTTGACAATTTTTCTTAACATGCCCAGATTGTCTACACGCCCAGCAAATTATTTTCTTCCTAGAGTTATTCTTCTTCCAATTGCTCTCATTGCTAGCTACCAATGATGTGTCTTCTGATGAAGTACGACCTCCACTCTTCAGCCTTCTCTCCTCATAAAGGAGTTTACTGGTAACTTCTGCAAAATTCAGAGTCTCCTTCCCATATACCAAAATAGGTTTCATATGTTCATAGGAAGATGGAAGAGACAATATAAGCCTTAATGTTTTATCTTCATCTTCAATTTCAACTCTAATAGACTCCAATTCAGAAACAATACCATTGAGAACACTCAGATAATCTGAGATTTTCGCAGCTTCCTTTATACGCAGAGTATGAAACTGTTCCTTCAAGTATAACTGATTTGAGATGCCTTTTGCCTGATACAACCCTTCAAGCTTTTCCCAGATTTCCTTGGCTGTCAGTATTCCATACACATTTGCAAGAACATTCTTGGCCAAACACAGACAAATCACAATTGCAGCTCTCAAATCCATTTCTTCCCAATCTTTATTGCTCATACTAGACTCACCTTTGCTGGAATCACCTTCATTGGATTCACTTTTGCTGGAATCTTTTAAAACAGAGCCTGATTTCTCCTTTAATACCTTGTGTAACCCAGATTGTATTAACACATCCTTGACTTGCACTTGCCACAAGCCAAAATTAATCTTTCCATCAAATTTCTTTACATCAAACTTCAAAGAACTTGAAAATTTAGACATTCTAACCGTATACTGGAATAGTGCCAGTAGTCCGTGAACAGCACTCCAGGTAAGTTCCTAGGAAAGAGAGGTCGATTACAATTGACATACTTAAATACCAAGTCTTTCCTAGCCAGAACCTTCCCTAGACATACACTTCCACAATACTACCACACTTAACTCTAGCAACCAAAAACAATTCTTTTCTGATGTGGAATATCAAACAATACTGCAACCACAGAGTATACTAAGAATTTTCTAAAACATCTGACACCTTAGAAACCAACCTAGGCTCTGATACCACTTGTTGGGACTATTGACACCACCTATCTCCACATTTGTATGATATTGTCCACTTTGGGCCTAAGCCCTCATGGATTTGCTCTTGGGCTATACCCAAAAGGCCTCATACCAATGGAGATATTTGTCCATCCTTATATACCCATGATCTTCTCTATTTCTAACCAATGTAGGACTTTGTTTGTCACCCAACAATCCTCCCCTTGAACAAAGGAGCACCGAGTCTCCCCTCAAACAATCAATACATTCGTCCACTCTCTACCAACCAAGATTCTCCACTCCACTGCGTTTGGAGCACATGCCTTACATGGAGCACCACTTGCCTCGAGAGCTTTGCTTTATCCAGATCAACTCTTATCCACCGCGTTCAGGCACACGTCTTACGTGAAGCATTCGGAGCACACCGCATGTCCTAATAGAGTTCATCCACGGATCTAATCGCAAGCTAACTGGGGGGTCCACACCTTTTGTTCGGCATTCCAAGGATTTATCCACATGGCTAACTCCGGGGCATGGCTCTGATACCACTTGTTGGGAAAATTACCTCCCCAAAACCTCCCTAGAAATATATTAAATATTAGAAATAACAGAGAAATAAAATAGAAAATAATAACAATCACCACAACACAATAATTTATATGGAAAACTCTAAAACCAAGAGAAAAACTATGGCCCTCAGAAAGAAATTCACTATGTGATAAATTGTTACAATGACACAAACTATTCTCTCAAAACTACCACACCAATACACTCACACTCTCTCAAAGCATATAATAATTCACACCTTTCTACACTCTAAAATAAGAAAAACAATAAAGGAATTTAATTAAAATTAAATACAATGCTTAAAGTGTATTCAATTGGTGCAATTAGAAACTAAGGACTTGGTCTCCTTATATAACCTTAAGAAGCCTTGACATTTTGTTATCTTTCCAATGTGGAATTCATATCTTTCTTTCTTTATTTTGTCAATTTTCAACATTAAATAGAAATGAATGAAATTAACTTATTAAGGTATCCTATTAAAATAATAAAATAAATCTGAATTTTTCTTATTACAGTTTTCTATTGGATAGTTATAATACTATTAAAATAATATAAAAAAATTAAATAATCATAATTTTAATTAAAACAATAAAAACTAAAAAGGTCATTAGAATTCATTAATTATATATATATATATATATATATATATATATATATATATATAAATTTATTGGCTTGTGGGCTATAGCCCCTATAGGCCCCCAAGCCTCTGCCCCAGGTTGAAGGTCCCTTCATGAATGCCATTATCCCAACTTTCCACCATTAACCTTATATAAATGTTGGTTAATTAGATTATTTACATGACAAAAAGAAAGGGAAGTGAGATTTTGGATCATTTTGGAGCATGAAACAAGTAGGGGTTTCCTGAGAGGTTGCCAAAATTATGTCAAATTCTTGTTATTTTCCTCTTGTAGCTTTCATCAATCAGGTGTTGGAGAAGAACATGAAGTGTGAATACTTAGGTAAGTCTGAAATTACAAGATTGTTTGATGGTTTTGGGTTGTTATAATAATAAATTAATAATAGAAAAAAACATGTTTCCGGTTCTTATTAATATTTATGTGTTGACTCTTATTGAAATTGATTTTACAAAAGGGAAAATTTTAAATTTAACCATTTGAAATTATAAAAATATATTTTGATGTTACCATACATAGATACTTTTAGCAACACATACTACATATTGCCTTAAATATAATTTTGGCAACACAAATTAAATGTTACTTTAAATTGACTTTTGGCAACGTACGTCTAATGTTGTCTTTAAGAGCTACAGTAACGTACATTGTATGTTGTGAAAAAATACGATAACACACTATGCGTATTACGAAAAGCTTATGGCAACATACAATATGCGATACGAAAAACCTATTGAACTTTTAGCAACATATGCCCATCAGCAACATATGGTCGTCTGTTGTTAAAACTTTTAGCAACGTATTTTGCGCGTTGCAGTATGTCAAATTTGTTGTAATGGACACAAGTGTTTTAGTGTTTTTAATAATTTAAATCGTTAAAAGTATAAAAGTTTAAACTGCGCTCCACCCCGGTGGTTGTGCAAATCACAACATACATATTATAGATGTGTACACCTCCAGCATTGACATATCTGTAGGAAAAATAATAGAAAATCATATTTTCTAACGTAGTCGAAAAATGCGGGTTTAAAAAAACATTTAGAGCACAGGTAAGTTTTAAACATACCTTAGGTTATTTGAATTCTGAAATATTCCCACGACTTGATCTTTCTCGTTATGATTCTTCACCAAGAAATTGACGTGTGAGCGTCTTTTTGATATACTGTTATTTTGTGTCTTTTCCAAAAAGAAACGACGATCAAAACAGAGCTCGCGCGGTCTTCTCTTTTTGTTTTTATGTATATCTTTCTAAAAGAATATTTACGATCAGAAAAACACCAATTAGGTTTTTCACTCTTAGAGATTGATTAGAATTTCAATTATATTCCCAAGATATCTGATATCTTTAACTTCAAAACAAGCGATACTCTTTTTCTCTCATCTAAGAGAGTTTGATTTTTAAATAAAAAATATCTAATATCTTTGTATTCAAAATTTAAGTGTAACTATTTTATTTATCTCTTTTATTTTTAAACAATTAAATAATTATCAATATAGTTATTATAATAATTATTTAAAAAATAATCTAAAACCTTTAATTTAATTATTAATTTAAATAATCATCCATATGATTGTTTTATAATTATTTAAATAATAATCTGTAACCCATAAAATAAAATGTGATACTACTTATAAGTATTCAACCTATGACCTGCTGGTTAAATAATTCATAATTATTTTCTAACCTTTTACCGTCATTAGGACTTGAACTCATAATCTCTATTTCTGTTAATAATTCAATAATTCGTAATTCATAATTACTAATTAAAACATTATTAATTTATTAATTTAAATAATAAATATTATTCAATTAATTATGCGAACATCATAATTGAACAATCCAATTATTTGTATTCATATCTTATTTCCTATGGTGTACGTGAGCTAACAATGGGACCAAATGGATCAATAGTTTTGAGCTCCAATAATATCGGAATTATTAATTAAACTCTTTAATCAATAATTCACCATTATTAGCCTTAGTGTTAGTTATTCCACTAAAAACTTAAGGCTGCACTCTCACAACTGTAGATATTTTACAAAACTAATTTCAATGTCCATTGATTTAATTATTACATATAGTTTGATCCTCTACGAGTAATTCATAATTAGAGTTAGGTTCATAAAGTTTGTCTTACCTCTCTAATTATTTCTTGTTCCTAGAAGCACCATTGATTCTCTAATGAACAATATACCCATAACGACTTATAGATTTATCTTTCTATTTATAAAAATAGAAAGTTGAGCATTCTTATTGTTCAAGTACTGAATCAACCCTTAAATGAACTACTCATTTACTTCTCATAAGAAGAAATGGATTCCAATATTATGTAGAACATTCACAGCTACATGCCAGACTGTTTCTCTAAAATACAAAGTTATTGATCGGGAATACTACTCCGCTCCTACCCATGTAAATCAAGAAACATGACTATATATACAGGAGTCCGTAAAATACTCAGAATTAAGATCAACCCATATATGATCATCTATTAGATAAATATATATCTCTTTTGTTTAACGGTTCTTCTAAAGAGATACATTTTTAACAAGACCCAATCCTATATAATCTTATTATATAAGATGCTTCCATTTTCATGTCACCACATATATTGTCCTAGATAAGACCATCGTATCATGTACAAAATAGACCACAGCTGTAGGTTTACTACAAACAAAGTACCCATATTTGTTACCTCTATACGGACTCTTTATATTACTAACCTCAAATTAAATCCTCTTATATATGACATTCACATACTCAGTTTGAGATTACAAGAGTAATCATGAAGTTTTATGACATTTATAAATTGCAAACAAAACAATAACGTTTTGTTAATATTTACGAATGAATAATACATGTCTTTATTAATATTTACAACGTTTACATATAATTACAAGCTCTTAGGGGAAAAACCCTAAAAATTTTAACCTCTAGCACCCGATGTCCAAAGGAAGAAGCGGAAGTAGATACTATATATTAAGGGTGGATGTGGTTCGGTTTGGTAAAAACCGATTGGTTTTTAAAAATGTGAACCAAACCAAGAAAAAATTATTAAGTGAACCGAACCAAACCAAATCGAATTAGACCGGTTTGGTTCGGTTCGATTCGGTTTGGTTGGTTTGTGAGCCTATTGGGCTATATAAATTATAATGGGCTTTCAGTTTTTTTTTTTTTTTTTACATTAAAATATGTTCAATTGTAACTTACACATTCCCAAAACATTGAAACTGGTAAATATCAATATTTTAAATACCTAAAAGTCTATTTATTGTTTCTTCATTAAACTAAAAGACCAACTCATAATCATTTTATTCGAACATATAGAGACAATCATTCCAAAAACACATAGTGCTTTTGTAACCAGAATAAAAACGCAAAAGGCAAAAATGCATAAGCAAAATAAACAACTAACACGTATAATTAACCGTTGAAAAACACATATAATTGTCCAAAATATAATTCATAGTTAACCGTTCAAAATCACATATAAGATGCAGAGTCAGCCAAAATCAGAATCTAAACGAAGTACCAATAGTAAAACACAACAAGCACACACACATTCATGCAAACATTACAGTTTAGTTTCTCATGGCAAGCAACTATAAACAAAATATTTGAAATATAATTTTGTTGCCAATTCGATTATGTATTCATGAATTTCTCGGTTTGAGAAATCAAAATAACAGAATCAAATCATTTCTTTTGTCTCTTTTTCAAACATCTGGCCCCTTCCATGATATAATCCATAAAAAATTAACAAGGTTCTCCAGGCAAGAATGTTTACTGAAATAATTTCAAAACCAGCAGAAACCAATTAACATGTTTGTCACTTTTCAACCGGACTTTCATTTGATATAATATAATACGAAACTACAAAGACATAAGAAAGGAGAGAAGTAAATGGCAGAAACCATAATTTCTTTAAAAACTTAATAATAATGATATGTGGAAAAATAGCAAAATTGCATCATCATCACCAGATTGTTCAAGGAGGTGGCGACTGGAGGCATGACGATGAGGAGGGAAAGCGGCGACTAGAAACTGAGTGTGAAGAAGAAGAAATGTGGTGGTGGGCTGGTGGCTGGTCTGCGACTGCAAGTGAAGAAGAAGAAATGAGAAATTACTCAAATTAGGGTTTTTTTTATATATAATATGGTTCCGATTCGGTTCGTCGGTTTGGATTTCCAAACCGAACCAGCTCGGTTGGTTTTGAAAAAAGTCAATCCACAGAACCACTGGCTGGTTGCGAACCAGCCCAAAATCGGTTGGACCGGTTTGGTCCAGTGATTCAGTTTGATTTGGTGGTTTCATACCCACCTCTATTATATTCGAAATCATTTGACTTATCATTTAAAGTTTTTTCAAAATTAAAACATATTTAACTAATTTTGAAGAACGTGATATAGACCCATACTCTATCATTAATTATTTGTATTGGAATTATAATTCCGTAATAAGACACTTTTTGCTTGTAATGTTTATAGTTGCTTAGGTGGTAATCTCAAGTCACATTTAAAGATCAAACAATTCTACAAGCATGATTAAAGTTTTCAAGAACAATATTAATGGTAAGTACGATGTGCAAGATTTGATCTCTTGAAAGATTTTAGGATTTCCCACACACACATATTCATGTTCATGCATGTTAGTCATGTTGGTTGATTTATTGAGTCATAATATCTCGTTTAGTTTGATGGATGCGTTAGATTGTGTTGTACATTGTGATGAAATTGTTGAAAGACAATTTTCTAGACATATTGGAGAAATTCTGAAGCGACATCAATGTGCGAACTAGTCTAGAAAATTTTCAAAAGCATCAATCCCTATCACCATCGCACCGTGGTGGTGGTGCAACCGCGCCAAGTCTTTGCTCATTGTTTTTTTAACTAGTGGCAAGTGCAACCACGCTAGAACCTGTGGTACGACCACACCAGAAGTTTGCACGATGGTTTTCAAACCAGTGCTGGTGTGACCAGGGCAACGTGACGGTCATTGGTTATCCAAACAGTTGTTGTCACAACTACGCCAGTGGCAGCACAAAGCGTAGCTAACGTGCACGTAGGTGCGCTAGGGGATGACTTTCCAGCACGACCGCACCAAAGAGTGTTGCGCGATCACACCAGACATCTACCCCACTACCAAAAGGTGCCCAGTTCGGACTGCTATAAATGTATTTGACCAATATATTTTTGTTTCCCTTGAGTTTTCTTTGAGTCGTTAATGCTAGGGTTTTGTCTTCATCAAGTCCATAGAATTAATATAGCGTCTCAAGGTAAGATTTAAATGCATCATTCATGGTTTTTACTTTGATTCTAAAGCTTCTTCTCCAAGAAAATTTATGTCATAAGTTTTTCATAACTGTCCGTTCTTGGGTGGGGTTTTGTAAGTGTCTTGCTCTTCGTTGTACATTGATTTTTTTCATTTATTGATTGAGCACATAGACTAATGTTTCGAGATTAAGATCAAGTCTTGCTAATTCGATGAAGACTGATTTGGAGAGTTACTCATTTTCATGTCGTAATGCGTGACTTATGGTATTTGTTAGATTAAGACGCTTCTATAACTTGTTTATATTTCTCCCATTTGAGTAGACTTAAACCTTTTATTTCTTACATCCGTAGTTTAGGAGTGATTGCTGCCCCCGTAAGCCTAACCATGTTTATTTATTCTTATAAACTAATTTACGTAAATGAAAATCAAGCACTATTTTTTTTAAAAAAAAATATTCAAAGTGCAACATATTAGATCTTGTTATCCAAAAACAAAAAATGCATTTGTTAAACGATAACGAACATTGCAACAACTACAACTTCAACATCATCAAACTCTTATTACCGTCTAATTAGCTCTTAAAACAAATCAATTATGGAATTCGAGAAGATGAAGAGAAAACAGAAAAATAAGATGAAAAGTATAAATAAAGACAGAGAAGTAGTGATAGCTATGGCGGATAAGATGAAGAGAGTTCAAGGCGAAGATAGTTTCATTTGTGTTTTTTAACGTTTTCATTTTCAAAGTACTGTTTCCAGTCCGTGCCACTAAACAGTAAACACATTTTTAGATTTTAAAAACAACAAACCAAAAAAACCATTTTTATTTTCATTTTATTTTTTGAAAATAACAAGTGAAATTCAGGGCTTGTTGGTTAACGTTTTACAAATACTTTTTCTATTTTTTAAAAATGAAAAACAATGAAAACATGATCATTGACTTTGTTTTTGAAGGAAAACGAGAATAACTGAAAACGCTATTAAACAAAACTGGAAACATCATTTTGACGTTTCCATGGTTTTGCATTTTTGTTTTTGATTATTATCAATTGGATTAGTGACCTGTGATAAAAATATTTTATTTAGAATTTTTAGAGATTAAAAAGTTATATTTTATATATATATATATGGATTATATTTGTTCTTTTTATTATTAACAAATTATACTTTTCTTGAGATTATTAAAATACATATTACTTTTATCGTAATTAAAAAAATAAAAATAAAAACAATTAATTTATTAATTAATTTTTGACAATTGAAATATAAAAAATATAAATTGTTATATTTTTTAATTTAAGATTAATTTATAAATTTTTATAACTACAAATAATATTTTTTTTTTTACTCTTATAATGTTTTAAAAATATTTTTTCGTAACAATTTCACATCATGCATATTATATTCTCACCAGAGGCAGTGTTGTAACATTTAATATTACTATTTAATAATAATTATTTAATCATAATAATATAATTAACGCACTTTTAAAAGTTCTATGTATCTCTATATTTGGTTCTATATGCAATTTGTACTGTCTGTTACTGTTTATTACTCATTCATACTTGGAGTTTTTCTTTGGTTCAATGTTTCTTCTTTTCTCTTTTATCTTTGGTTCTATATGTAATAAAGTAAGTTATACACGATCTTAAATACATAATTAATCATAAATAAGGATCAATAATAGAAAATTGACCAAAAATTAACCTTCTGCCACTGATGGAAGTTAACCGCAATTTCTCTACTTCTTTTCTGGTTTTGGTTCTTCCAGAACTCTGATAACTCAAAATGATGGTGTAAAACTATAGAAATGGGTGAGTTTCGAGTTTGGGAATCAAATCCTATTTATAGCCAAGTTTGGCCGAGGTTCCTATCAAACTCTCGACCAATACTTGGTCAATTGACGGTTGCCACTAACAAGATCGTGGGTTGAACTTTAGGGAAGAGGTGGACCACTTCAAGTGCTTCTACTTTGTAGATTGATGGAGACAGACCCGTTTAACATTCTCCCACTTTGGTCCACACTTCTAACTTCATCTGCTATAATAAACTCATCGATAATTTATATTAAGTAATTAATACAATAATCAAGGCGGTAAGTCCTCTAAATAATGAGTATTGCCTTCTATGTATTACTAATGTATTCATTTCTTAAATATTATACTTTATGTGGCAACAATTTCTAAATAAATAAACCCTATGTTTATTTTGGTCCAATACAGATGAATTTCTCAAAATTAAATTAAGGTGCACATAAATATAAGAAAAAACATTACAATTATTAAGAGTTCCATTAAATAACTATTGTTAATACAATAAAAAACTACATAATGGAACCAAGTTTCATATTAATTACATGATCCTTCAATTTCAACGGTGTCATGCCCTTAGTCAAAGGATCAGCGATCATCAACTCAGTGCTTACATGCTCAATGGTCATTTTTTTTTCTTTAACACGCTCTCTTATGGCTAAATATTTAATGTCAATGTGTTTACTTCGACTTCCACTTTTTATTGTTCTTAGCCATAAAAATAGCAGCTGAATTATCGCAATACATTCTCAATGACCTAGAGATAGAATCTATAATTCTAAGCCCAGATATGAAACTCTTAAGCCATACTCCATGCGAAGTAGCCTCAAAACAAGAAACGAACTCGGCTTCCATAGTGGAAGTGGCAGTCAAGGTCTGCTTGGCACTTCTCCATTATACAGCTCCACCGACCATCATAAAAATGTAACCTGATGTTGATTTGCGTGAATCAACACAACAACAAAGTCAGAATCCGAGTAGCCAATTATTTCCAGATTATCCGTTCGTCGATACATAAGCATGTAGTCTTTGGTTCCTTGAAAGTATCTCATCACTTTCTTTGTAGCTCTCTAGTGGTCTAAACCTGGATCACTCTGGTATCGGCCCAACATTCCCACAACAAACGCAATGTCAGGTCTTATGCAGACTTGAGCATACATTAGGCTTTTGACAGTAGAAGCATGTGGAATGTTTTTCATTTGTTCTCTCTCAAGATCGTTCTTCGGGCATTGGTTCAAATTGAACTTATCATCCTTCACAATGGGAGCAACACTTGGTGAACAATCCTTCATCCGAAATCTCTCTAAAACTTTATTGATATAGGTTTCTTGAGACAGACCCAAGATACCTCAAAATCTATCTCTATGAATCTTAATGCCAATGACATAACATGCTTCACCCATATTCTTCATATTGAAATTTTTAGAGAGGAATTGTTTCACCTCATGCAGCAAACCCTTATCATTGGTTGCTAGCAAAATTTCATCCATATATAAAACAAGAAAACATATTTTACTCCCACTAACTTTCTGGTATATAAATTGATCTATAATGTTTTCTGCAAAATCGAATGAAGAAATTACATTGTGGAATTTCAAATACCATTGGCGGGATGCTTGTTTTAAACCGTATATGGATTTCTTGAGCTTGCAAACCAATTGCTCATCATCACTAGAGGAGAATCCTTCAGGTTGTTTCATGTAAACCTCATCCTCTATATCTCCATTAAGAAGCGCTGTTTTCACGTCCATCTGTTGCAAATTCAAAGTCAAAATGGGCTACTAATGCCAAAATAACTCTTAAGGAATCTTTCTTAGATACATGAGAGAATATCTCTGTATAATCGATTCCTTCCTTCTGAGTGAATCCCTTAGCAACGAGTCTTCCCTTGTATCTCTTAATGTTGCTCAATGAGTCTTTCTTTGTCTTAAAGACCCATTTACAACCAATGACTTTTGCACTATTAGGCAACTCAACAAGGTCCCAGACTCTGTTACTCTTCATGGAACTTATCTCATCAATCATAGCATTATATCACAATTCTTAATCTTTATAATTCATGGCCTGTGAAAAGAACTTGGGATCATTCTTGACTCCAATGTTGTAGTCAGATTCTTGCAGATACACAATATAATCACCATGAATTGATAACCTTCTTAGTTCTAGTAGATCTTTTTAGTGTCGTACCAATATTTTCTTGGGAATTATGTGGTTCAACTTGTTGTTCAGAAGTCTCATAAAACTCTTGAATAACTTGATCTACTGGAATATGATGGGAGTTTTAGAAAATATTTGATTATTATATAACATCCGGAATTAGGTTTAAAATTTTTATTTTAATTGAAAAACTATTTTTCAATCAGGAACGAGTTCCTGTATATACGCAGAAAAATGAAACTACGTACCTTTTTCTTGATTTCCTTTTTCTGATTCTTCGATCTACCACCAGATCTTCCGAGCTATGACCCACGGTCTGACAACGCGTGTATGGGCACGTCACGGCAAGAGATGGAGGTCACGTGAAAAGAACGGACGAAGAGTCTCTTCTCCTTAGGGGCCAGTCGAATCCTGGAAAAAGGGGAGAGTCAGAAAAAACTTTTTTCTCTTTTCTTCTCTCTTTAGTGACCGAACTCTCTTTCTTTTTCACTTCTGTGTTAGGTTAATTTTTCCTAGCTATATAACTCTTATATAGTAGCTCTTTAGGGTTTTGGTTTGACCAAGTCAAAATAGGATTCCCAATCCTTTTTATTTTTGATCTCCTAAAAACATTAACATTTGACTTTTAGCACTATTAAAATAATATAATTATTTTAATTCTTTTGTCTTAGTCATTATTTAATCACAAAACCTCATATCTAATAAATAGAACTAATAATTTATAATTATTAATTTCTATTAAAATATTTAATTATATAAATAATCACGTTATTTAATTATTCTTTTTTATTTAAATCGCATTACTTTCGTAACACTATTAATTGGACCATCCAATTAATGTACCGTGACCCTCGTTACTAACAACTATAAGGGCTAGCAAAGGGACCTAATAGACCCACAGTTTTGAGCTCCAATAATACTTAATAATATTAATTAAAACTCTTTAATTAATATTTCACGATTATTAACCTCGGAGTTATTCCACTAAAAACCCGAGGCTACACTCTCAGAACGGTAGACATGTTTATGCTATATGAAGTCTCAGTGTCCATTGATATAGCTAATTGCATATAGTGTGATCCACCACAAATAGTTCATAACTAGATCTGGGTCATAAAGTCCGTTATTCCCCTCTAGAAATATCTTTTCCTTTAAGTACCATTGATTATCTAATGAACAATTAAATCCTGTCTTCCTCACGGAAGAAGGAGAGAGCTCATAATCGTTCAAGCCCCGAATCAACCCTTAAAGGAACTACTCATCTACTTCAATTAAGAAGGAGTGGATTCCACTATTGTGTTCAAACATTCTCAGCCACAAGCCAAACCGCAACTCCAAGATACAGAGGTATTGGTCGAAATTCACATCAATCTCACTCATGGTAAATCAAAAGCCACGATCCAACCTGAAGGAGTCGATAAGACACTCAGGATTAAGATCACCTATAAATAGTCATCAGTTTATCGATTATATATGAATCTCATCTACTAACGGATTTTGGTGAGAGATTCATATAAATCGTGGTCCAGTCCTATATGATCTCATCATATAAGGTGCATCCATTCTCATGTCAACTACATGAGCGGTCTAGGATAAGACCACCATACTTTACAGAATGAACTGCATCAGTAGATCAATCACAAACAAAGTACCCAGCTTTGTTCGCTCTCTACGGACTCTTTAGATTGCATGTCTCAAAATGAATCATCTCTGTATATGACCATCATATACTCATTCTGAGATTACATCTTGCAATCTAAGATGTTCTTGCATAATACAAATGTATTACTAAATATAAAACATTTGTAAACTTGAATGATAATCTGAATAATTCTTATTAAGTCTTTAACTATTTACAATTATAAGCTTTAAGGCATAAATTCCAACAGAATATTGTCAACATTTTGTGGAACTTCAACGATTAGTTGTTCAACACCAATTTATACTTGAAGGGCGCTGTGAACAATAACCAATCTATCACCTGAAGTGGAAGGTTGAGATACTGAATGATCAATTTCAAAAACTATGTTCCTGATTTGACACTTCCACTTATCAGGTTATATTCAAGAAACTTGCATTTCTTGATTCCACAATCCTAGTGCTGTGAGATGGACAATAAAATCTGTAACATTTAGACCTTTCACCATATCCAATAAAATACTCACTGATGGTCCTTGGGTCCAGTTTCTTCTCTCGTAGATTATATATTTTCACTTTAGACGGACATCCCCAAACGCACATATGTAGCAAACTCGATTTCCAACCTTTCCATAATTCAAATGGAGTTTTAGGAATAGCCTTGGTTGGAACCTGGTTTAATATATACACTGTCGTCTTAAGTGCTTCAGCCCACAAGGATTTAGGAAGATTGGAGCTACTAAGCATACTCCTCACCATGTCCAATAATGTTCGGTTTCTTCTTTCTGCTACACTATTCTGATGGTGAAACAGGCATGGTGTATTGGGCAACAATCCTATGCTCTTGAAGAAACCTCGCAAATGCCCAGGTGCTTGTCCACTCTCGGTGTATCTACCATAATATTTTCCACCTCTATCTGATCTCACGATCCTAATTTGCTTCCCGCATTGTTTCTCTACTTCAACCTTAAAGATTTTAAAGGCATTTAATGCTTCGTTTTTATTATGAAACAAGTAGAAATACATATATCGTGAATAATCATCGATAAAAGAGATGAAGTATTTCTGACCATGTGAGTCTATGTCTGGACAACATATATTAGTATGTATGATCTCTAATAGGTTAGAACTCTCATTAGCACCTTTCTTTGACTTGTTGGTATGCTTTCCCTTTATCCAGTCCACACAAGTCTCAAAATCAGTAAAATTCAGAGTACTAAGAACTCCATCATTTACTAATATTTTAATTCTTTCTATGGAGATATGACATAATCTCTGATGCCATAATGTAGAGGAATCATCATTAATAACAAATCTTTTAGTGCCAGTTTGAACATGCATTGAATTATAAGTGGCATTGTTTTGTAAATTAATACAGTAAAGACCATCAGATAAAGTATCATTCCCAACACTATCAGAGTTATAAAATAAACTAAAAAATGTTTATGAAAAATTAAAGAAATATCCAAAAGGTATAAGTCTTGAAACTGAAATTAATTTTCTTTAAAAACTTGGAATATAAAAGGTTTTTTCCAATCTTAAAATAAAGCCACTACTCAAAGTTAAATAGCATGTCTCTATAGCCTCCACATGTGATCCCATTTTATTTCCAGATAAGATGCTTTGCTCACTTTCCACTGGCTTCCTTAGGTTTTGCAAACCCTGCAAGGAATTCGAAATGTAGATTGCTGATCCAGAATCAATCTACTATGTGTTAATATTTACATTAACCTATATTAGATTCATAACAAACAAACGAAATTTGATTACTTTTATGCTCAAACCATTTCTTAATTTTGGCGCAGTCCTTCTTCATGTGTCCCTTCTTTTTACAAAAGAAATACTTGGATTCTTTCTTAATATCAGCTTTGGGAGGTATTTTACCTTTCCCTTTCTAATTTGCTTAGATCTTGCCCTTTCCTTGCGTATCCAGCATTGCACTATCATCGAGCTCTATCAGAAGCCTCCCTTCTTCTTGAACACATATGGTCATTAATTCATTGATTGACCATTTATCTTTATGTGTGTTTTATGGGATTTTGATAGCTCGTACTGTTGTGGGAGGGTGTTCAGGATATAGTGCACAAGAAAGGATTCAGACATATCAACCTCGAGTTTCTTTAATTGAGCCGCAATATCCCTCATTTGCATGATGTGCTCGTGCACACCTTTGACACTAGTGAGCCTTAGGGATAATAACTTCATTATTAGAGTGTTTGCTAATGCTTTTTCTAAAGTGACAAATTGCTCATCAATGCACTTTAGCAAGTCTCAAACATTGTCTTACTGATCCACAGAACCACGAATACCAGCAAAGATTTTGGTCTTAATGAATATCACGTTGAGACGATTAGATCACTCCCATTTTTCATAAAGCGCGATGTCTACTGCAGAGCTAGTGTTCGTAATTGCAGGTGGTTCATCTTTCCTAATAGCATAGTCAATATCCATCCACCCTAAGTGAAGGAGAATTATCTCCTCCCATACTTTATAGTTATCACCCTTTAATTCGGGAATATCACATCAGATATCAGAAAATTTTATAGATTGTTAAGCAGCATAAATTAAAGTTTGTATTTTTATGTTAAAAATTAAGGTCTAAATAAAATTCATATTTTACCAATGTAAATCATGCTTAAAAAGGAATCTAATGACATAAAAATTGTATGTGGGCTAAATTTTTAATTCAATAAGATTAATTATTCTTTATAATAGAATTAATTAAATTATTTACTTAATTCATAATTCTTAAGAGTACATTATGATTATAATTTAATATTTTCTATTTTGAATAAACTTTATGATAAAACTATCAAGCTACTTACTTAATTCATAATTCCTGTGGATAAATTATGAATAACTTGATACTTTATCCTAATTAATTGTCTAACTATAACAAAAATTCATGTGGGATAAAATTTATTATATTAAGAATAATTAATTACAATTAATGTCTGAATTTTCTTTATGTGATTCTAATTAATCATAATATATAATTTTATTTAATTAAAGATGTTGTGGCTAACCTCTAATTTAACTAAAATTATATGGATTACTTAGACATTATTTTCTTTTATGTTTAAAATTTTTAAATTTTATGAGAATATTCTTATATTGTATAGTTTAATCATAATTTAATGTATATTATGTTAGTTTTATATATTTAATTATTCTCATAATAAAACTTAATAATTACATAATTAAACATAATATTATGCAACACAATAATTCAAGCATAAAAAAATAACTTAATATGAGAATAATATATATCATAAAAAATAACTAAAACTAACATGTTATTATTATATATAATTATTCCCATAATTTTATGCATAATATTGCATAATCAATAAATTTACACAATTTAATTCATTCTAATATTGCAGATATTATTATAAATATTTATAAATAATATATGCAAAAATCAAAATAGGCATAACCCAAGTATTAAATTATGCAAAAAATATTATAAAAATGGCATTTTGTAAAACTAAATGAAAAAAAATGATATTTTCAAAAAACGAACAGAAGTGAAGGTAATTTTACAAAACTAACAAAAATAAAGGGCCTTTTTGCAAACTGCACACAAGTGACTATTTAAAACGTAGCTTCTTGTGTCATTTTGACACAACCAATTCATTTTCAACCTTCAATCGGGTCACACAGATTCGGTTTCAGACCGCGGACCTGAAAACCAAAACCCAATCGTAAAATACTATTTCGACGGCCAAAACCGTTGTTTTTCATCACAAAACTCATAGAAAATTAATATACTAAGGATTTCTAATAAATTTTTGCATAAAAAACAACTAAAATAAATAAATTCCAATATTTTCAAAGTTTCGTCAAAAAAGCAGAGTAGAACAAAGCAATATTCAAAACACAACAAGGCAGGATTTTGACATGGCTCTTATACCAAACGTAAGCTATATTACGATCCTAAATGTTGAATTAATCATAAATAAGGATAGATAATAGAAAATTGACCATAAAACTAACCTCTTGCCATTGATGGAAGTTAACCGCAATTTCTCTACTTCTCTTATGGTTTTGGTTCTTTCAGAACTCTGATAACTCAAAATGATGGTGTAAAACTGTAGAAATGGCTGAGTTTCGAGTTTAGGAGACCAAATCTTATTTATAGCCAAGTTTGGTCGAGGTTCCCATCAAACTCTTGGCCAAGAGTCAGTCAATTGACGGTTGCCACTAACAAGATTGTGGGCTGAACTTTAGGAAAGAGGTGGACTACTTCTTGTGCTCCTACTTTGTAGGTTGGTGGACATAGACCCGTTCAACAAATATTGGATTGAATATTTGTTCTTGAAGATTTTCATAAGCACATTAAAGGTTTTTCTAATGTTTCTCATTCAAGATTTTTCAATTGTATAAAAATAAATGTAATTGCACATTCAATAGTGAACATTACAATCGCAAATCACTCTTAAAGTTTTTGAGATTTGATTTATTTTGTATAAAAATGAATTCAATGATCATCATTATATAACTGTTAGAAAATAACTTTTCTGTGATTCGAAATTAAAATTGAGAAAATACTGAGAAATGACACCATTTGAACCAATACTTTTAAAAATAACATCTGATTATTGTTTCTTATCAAAATAACACAATTTTTCATAAAAATCCCAAAATACCCTTAATAAAAGTTGACTTATGTATTTTCTGGTTATTTTTTTTCTTCTCTTCTTTCTCTTTTCTTTCATTTTTCTCTCACAAACTCTCTCTCTCTTTCTCTCTCTCCCCTTCATTGCACAAAACATCCAAACATAGCCAAATCGATTTATACACTCTAAAGTCTAAACCAATACAAAACCCGTAGATGATGTACACCAATTTTTTTTTTATCTTATCAAATCTATTAACAAGTATAAGATCTTAATTTTTCAATCATGAAAATTAAATAGAGAGAGATAGAGAAGAAGAGATCTGTTACATGAACCGAAGTAAAAATTTAATAAAGAAACGTAAAATAGGTAGTGATGAAGAGGGAGAGGACTGGTTTTGATTCGATTGTCAATTAAACGGAAAATGAGTTGTGGTGTTGCACTACAAAAAATTTGCCCCGAAAATAAAAAAAAAAAAAAAATTTGTGAGTGGACAAACTAATAGTAGTGAGTCTCATGAGTGGGCGAACTATTAGTTCGCCGACGAACTAATTAGTTCCCCCACCCACTAAGGAAAAAAAATAATTTTTTTCCGAAGCACCTAGCCCATCCATTCTCTTCTCTTTTATATTGAAGGACAATTTTGTCTAAATTCATATTTAGGTGCTACTTTTAGTAAAAATAAAGATTTGTGCCAAATATCAAAATACCGATCCATAAGTGCTACTTAAAAATAATTTCATTAAAATTTAGGAAAATTTTTAGAGGCATAATATTACTCAAGGTGGGTGGAGAGAATATAGTGAATAAAAATAAGAACAATAGTAGGAGTTTTTTTTTTTTGAAACTTAGACGTCGATGGTGTCAAAGAACTACTCGAATATTAAATTTTACTAGTACAACCGAAATATCTACTTTCATATCGGAATCCATTTACTCCCAATACTGGGAGATAACTCCTCACATATATTGCAGTTTTATTGGATAATGATGAAACCATATTTATAATGTCAAAGTTTGAACCTTAGTAGGTAGAGGGAGATTGGCTTTTTAATCTATACAATGAATTTAAAAAAAAAAATTAAATGAAGTCCGTCCATCGCAGAGGTTAAAATACTAGTTATAATGTTATTACTTAATTTTTTTTTAAAAATACAATTTAATTAATTTCTGGTTTTGTAATAAAAATGGACGAAACTGAGCTGAAGAAATGCCCTTCGATTTCGAACTTTAAAGTATTCTTCAAAAAAAAAAAAAGAAAAAAAAAAAAAAGAATATTAAAATTGAAAAGAAGATGTTGAACACGTGAAAGGGGCGTGATAGTCCTAGCTGGTTACACATGAAATGAAACTAAAATTGAAGTCCTCAAAACAAGGATAAAAATAGGACGCTCTTCTCGCTCGAGCTGCACTAACTGTACGGACTGAAGTCACTCTTTTTACTTTTGGTTTGTATTTCATGAATCACTCCCATTTGATTCGGTCTCTCTTCTTACTTTTTTCGTTTTTTTTGTTTTAATTTCTTTTTTAGTGTTTAGTTTCCAAGAAAAGGCGGAGAATATCGCACAAGTAGAAAGTCTTCTTCAAAAATATTTTACTGTTTAGTGTTCGATAAAGCAGATGATAAATTAACTAGACTGTTTGATCTGCCGACCTATATTTTTCTTGGCTTTTCTCGGCAACCAAACAAAGTGACGGCGCTTTAAGTGCCTTGTTTAGCTTTCTTAATTCGATTAGGCAATAAATGATTTAATTTTATTTCCATGATTTGATTCGATTTGATTAAATGGTCCGGTAGGTTTGACTAATAATTTCTGTATATAGAAGATCGTTGTTGTGATTGATGGTATCATTTATTGACGGATCAAATCATGTTTAGGCATTAATTGAAGAAAAAGAATCTACAAACTGCTTTAATTGTTGTATTATGTGGTTGTATATGAAAAACAATTTGTGCTATTGGGTATTGTATATGAGTATAAGTAGAAATGTATGGGGGCTTTGTTTTGTGATTGATGATTTTTGACACGGTTTCAGGAAGAAATGGGGGTATATCTGAGCTCCCCGAAGACTGAAAAGTTCTCAGAGGATGGTGAAAATGGCAGTCTTCGTTACGGGGTGTCGTCCATGCAAGGATGGCGTTCCACCATGGAAGATGCTGTGAGTATTCTTTCTACTATTGTTGTTTTAGTTAAACCTCCATTTATGGTTGCCTTTGCTGTTTTCAATCATTGGTTTTTTAGACTTTATTTTGGAGGTATAAGATTGTCTCTTTGATGGGACTGTATTTGGTTATTGATTTACTAGTAGGTGTAAATCTCACCTGGATTAAAATCACGCTGGCTTGGTAAATACCACAATATTTGAAAGTGCACTTGAAATGCATGGGGGCTTTTAGAAAGTATGAAAAACTTTGGTGAAGATGTGACAGTGCTTGTAAATTGTTAATTGAGTCTGCATTGTACTTCTTTTGTGGCCCAAGCTAATTGTAAGACATTGGCATGATATTCAAAGCTTAAATTATAGTAGATTTTACATGTTTGTTACGCCGTGTAGAGCTGCTAACTTGCTAAGGATGATAAAAGAAGAGGCTAATTCATGATGCTATAATATACAATGGTAAAGCACAAAGAAATCTAAGAGTTAGTTTTTGTGCTTCATTTTCTTTCAAAGTTCCCAGAGCTATATTTGTTATTTATCCATATCCCTTGCGAAGTGGCTACAGTTTGATGTGTTGGGAGTTTGTTTTCTGTGCTTTCTGTTTATCCTGTTTTCCACCCAATGATCTGTCATTAAGTGTTTTACCACATTTTTTCTCTCTTTACAGAGGGCATACCACTTGTTCACCCGCTACTATTTACTCTTAATTTAAACAAGTTTCCTTGTTCAGTTGTTCCTTATATTCAAAGAAGAATTGTAAGAGATTCAGTACAAACACCTTTTTATCTCTTTTGGAAAATTCAAAAAACTCTGACAGCATTTTTCTTTGCATTCAAGCCAAGCAACATTTTATTCTTGCACGTATGGTCTTGTCTACTATGGTAATAAAATCATGGAGGAGCTCAGAACTCAGGAGAGAGATGAATATATAAATAACACATAAATGCACACATCTTTTTTGTGGTTATGGCTCCTTTAAAGATATTTTGTGTTGTCTAGATAATAAGTGGTATGCTTGTTTAGCTTAGTAGGACAATTAGTGAACTTGCAGATTTATAATTTGCCATAAATTAATGTTTGTCGCTGTTTATACTAAAACTTATGAGGCAATTTACAGCATGCAGCTTATCCAGATTTGGACAATTCTACATCTTTCTTTGGTGTTTATGACGGCCATGGAGGTCAGCATATGAATTCATTATTTTTTGGATTCAAATTTCCATTTTTCATATATTTATGCATCTATGTACATATCTTACAATTCCTTGCAACTGTACATGGTATATGAGTTAAGTTTGATCCTTTTTCTCCTGAACTTTGTTACATCTCCTGAATGTTAACCTAATTACTTCTTAGCTTATAGATATTTTAGTGGTTAGTGATTTGCTATTGTTATTATGCCATTGTTTGCACAATAGGCACTCTTTTGCCATAAAAAATGGAAACATTTGCACCATCTTTAAGCATTTTCTGATGATAGGTGCTGTGTTTTTTTATTTGAAATTGTTTCATGTTGAAAGTGCTGTTGTTAGTTTGTTTGTACTGCTGTTAGTTGTTTGTTATTTTGTTAGTAGCAGCTGTTAGAAGCTGTTGGGTTAGTTAGCTAATAAAGGGGGTTTGAGTATGTTGTTCTCAACCCTGATAAGTTTGTATTGTGTTATGTTACTGCTGCTAGAATTAAGGGAGTAAGTAACTTCTTTCTAATAAATATTCCTAATCTCTCAGTTGAAGAGATTAAGTGAGAATAACAAAATAATTCTACATTTCATGACTATCAAACTTTCTGTGTTACCTTGAGCTTCTATCTTCAAGAAGTCTCTGTTAGATCAGGTGTGAATCTGGCTTGGTCATTAAGTCCACATTATCATGACTATATATGTTTAATTCAGCACAGACCCCACACCACCCATGCACAAAACGCAAATTAAATTAAACCCCTTACGAGGGTGGTTGAGGGGGATTGATCCTTAGACCCTAGACTATTGCTTTCATTGTAAGAGATCTAACCCACTGGGCTATTCTCTCCGAGACACATTATTACGACTATAATTTTCTATGAATTCCGTAAGTAAATTGCATGATGACAAAGTATAGTTGGATTTATTAGGAATCCGGAACCATGCTAGCTCGTACACTGAAAACTATGTGTAATCTCTTTGCTGTTTCTTCAGTTGGTAATTCTTTTGTTATCTTATGGCAAAAGAGAGAAAAGACTGCTAAATGAAATTTTATTTTTTTATAAAATTCACGTATTTGAAACTAGTGAAAATGTTACTTGGCCATTATATAAGCTTTTATCATTTTACTTCTTAAGGGTTTAGTTCTTTTCAGAATCCGCAAAGATTAGAAATTCATAATCTTCTTTGTGCCAATAAAAAAAAAATAAAGGAAAAATAATTTCTTTTCGAAAGGTTTGAAACTCTCGCATAAGATATTGTTAATACACTTCTTGTTTGAAATAATAATTTGTAAAGCCAAAATAGGCCTAGGATATGTAAGATAAACCGATATAGGCTTCCTTTGTTTCATACTAATTTTTCGGTACATAAAAATAATATTTAGGAGAAAAAAAGATATGTTTGTTTGAAAATATCATGATTGTTGAGATTAAAAAAAAAAAAAAAAAAACTTGAAGAAATAAAACTTTCAGTATGCCAAGGAAGAGTGGGAAAGACTTACCCTAAAAGCCTCTAGAAAGAATCTTGTAAAAGATTTGATTCAATTTCTCTCGAACACGCTCAAAGAAATCTCAAACCTGTCTATAAATTAGAGCTAGCATCCCATGCAAAGGCATAGGATAGTAGAGTGAAATTGTGAAGAGCAGATTAAGTTTTTTAGCGTGTTTGAGAGTAATTGATTCAGAGCTTTTAGAACAGTCTTTCTTGGGACTTCCACATCTTACATCACATTGCTTTGTATTTGGTCTTTGTTTTAGTTTGCCATACCCTCAAAATTATAAATATCATATTGGACAACTTGGCATATACAACTATTGGGTAATTTCCTGCTTCAGACTGATTCAGTTCTGCTAACATTTTTTGTTTTATTAACAATTAATATACTATTTGTATGTTTACTTGTTTTTAACGTGCATCAAATTTATTTTAGTAATTCTGGTTTACACAGGACAATTATATAATTTGGCAAGGGTCTTCTAAGTGCGTATTTCTTGGATGGATTTCTCTTTTCCTTTTTCTTATGTTTAATTTTTCGCTCTCGTTTTCTTATTTGTTCTTTGAATGAATTCTATAGTGACTGTGTCTGAAGCAATGAGTCTGCATTTGTGCCTTTTCCATAAGCTTTTGTCTCAGTAAAGAACTGAGCTATAATATATTTTAATTTCTTTAATGGGTGCCTTGATGTTTTTGGAACTTCATGGGTAATTTGTTTCCTATTTTAAGCAATAAAGTTTTGGCATTGTCTCTTTATGTACTTTTTGTTCCCATTGGGTAATTTTTCACATAGCTTCTTACATGTCTTATACTGGCAGTTATGTTCTCTTTCTGAACATTTTTAAGGCATTATGAATCTGCTTACTTAAGTGAGCCCGTTATGGAACATTTTATAGGCCTCTCCTTAAGTTGTCAGTAAGAGGGCACGTTCATTCCTGCTTAGATTTGTTGTTATCAACCTTTCCTGAACATTTTTAAGGCATTATGTATCTGCTTACTTAAATGAGCCCGTTATGGAACATTTTATAGCCCTCTCGTTAAGTTATCAGAAAGAGGGCATGTTCATTCCTGCTTAGAATTGTTGTTATCAACCTCTTCTGACTCATTTTATTCTTCTTTGCCTATCATGTTGTCTTTATTATTACTATTTTGGTGGGGAAGGAAAGGGGAGGGGGGCAGGTTCTGGTGGGTATGGTGGAAAGGGAATGAAGAGTTGAGAAATTGATTTTTTGCATTCTCATAGGTTATTGATTTCTTTTCATGTTTTGTTGCTAACAAATCCATATCTGCAGGTAAAGCAGTGGCTAAGTTCTGCGCCAAATATCTCCACCAACAGGTGCTCAAGAATGAAGCTTACTTGGCTGGAGATTTAGGCACTTCTATACAAAAAACTTTCCTCAGGTTAATTAATATTACTTACCAATTTTATGCACTGCATTTTAGCGGATTCCTCAATATAATCATAGCCCTAGTATGGGTAGCTGAGGTGTTCTTGGCCTGTAATTCCTGTGTATTAGCTTTGGAATCTGTATACTTGACTATAATATATAATCCACTATTATTGCCAGTTAAATTGTGTTTCTCTTTCTTTTTGTTTTTTTTTCCTTTTTATGGAAAGATGACATTTATTAATGTTTTTGAGAAGCATAGCTAGGTGAACCGCTGCTCCCGAAATATTCAGAGTAACACTATAAATAAAAAAAGGTTAGACTTTCTGACAATGGCAGTCTAATTTTGTAAAAAAGTGATGTATTCTTAATGTCATTGTGTTGAGGACCTAGGTCTAGATCAAACAACAAACCCTACCTTGAACCGCAAGTCACGCACACACACGATAGATTTTGAATTAGGTCACCTTATTAGGGATTCCCAATTCTCTAGAACGCAGGGTATTAGCGTTTGTCCTAGCCCAAGCCAATCCTAAGTATGAATCTCAAGAAAAGCCGAATAATCTAGATCTAGGTTATTAGCCTCAGAACTAGCCCAAGTTTAGAAAAGCCGAAATAGAGAAAGTCTCTCTCAAGTTTATTGATAATGAATAGATCATTACAAACTAATGAAAATAATCTATATATAGGCACTAGAGTCCTACTAACAAAAGAACTAGGAAAACAATTAAAACTCCTAAAAGATAAAAGGAAATAACAGTAATTAAAATAGGAACAAATACCAAAAAGAAATCCTAATTAAAAGCAACTAAAACTCCTAAAACAATAGGTAACTAAAAGAGGAAATAATATAGAGCAAATCTCCTAAAAAATAGCTTCCCGGAAATCGTCCAAAATCTGCGCGCTGGGGGTATCGTGACCTGTGGTCGCGACTCGCGTCACTCACTGCCCTCTCTTCCCTTTTCTCCTCGCAACAATTCTCCCTGGCCAGTGAGTATGGCGACCACTGGTTGCGCCAGTGAGTCGCTGCACTCACTGTCTTGTTTTCTGTTTTTTTACCCACATGACCAGTGGGTATGGCGACCTCTGGTCACGACTGCAGGGTGCACTAGTGGTTCGCCGCACCCACTGGTTGCTTATTCTCTAGCCCACTTATTTTAACACATTGACAAATGATGCCACAAGGAAGATAGTCATAATATTTCTTCGTAATATTTCAAAGAGTTTTCTATTACTCTGCCCACGAATAAATCTTTGTGGCGCTATCTTTAGCAATTTGTCTTTGAAATAATGGCATCATTGAAAAAGTTATGCTAATGTTCTTACATGTTGATTAATCATGCATTTTTTTAGCTCAAATCTCTTAACATATCTTCTTTAGTGTTACATTTAGTGCTAGTGAGAGTTAAATCTGTTGAAAAAAATTTATAATGGATAAAAGTTAAAATCTAACTTATAAGTCTACTTAGCCAGTCTTTCTAGCTTTCATGAGCCTTGTCTTAATTTTTAGTTTTCTGCCTTATTTTATTATTATATTTTGTAGCGTCTTAAGATGGCCATGAAGCCTATAATTAATTTAGATAGCTGAGACTCATTTTTTACATGTGTGGTAAACAGCTGAGATTCTAGGGTTACTAACGGTTGTTAGCCTCTTAAGTCATTGTAAGCAGTTTTTTCTTATTAATTGTACAAAATTCCAAATCTATTTTTCTTTTCTCAATTTGTATTTTCTTTATCTTTTCGGATCTTTGGTATTGCCTAGGATCTACTGTGTAATGCTGGGGATTCTGATTAACCCGTTGTTTGTTTCCGTAAGCTTCATAAGAAATATCATACAAACAGGTAGTTGGTGAGATGTAAATTGTGAAAATATCTCATTGTCCTTCTGTCAACCTTCTTAATAGATCTGAGTAGTTCATATTAGATTTCAATGGTATGTGGTGCTCACGCTTGTAGTTCAGAAGATCATTCAAACTGACTTTGGTCATGGTTAGCTTCAATATCTGAGGTAAAAAGATGAAAAGAAAGAAAGGAAAGTGAAGTTTATACTATTGGCAGGAAGCTATCATTTGGATGTAATTTGTAAATTTAACAAGAATGGTTGCATCTGTGTTTTTGTTTGTCAACATATTTGCTCTATCCTTTTCCTGCTTTCAATTTGTGTAATATTGTTGATGCAGAATGGATGAGATGATGCGTGGACAAAGGGGGTGGAGAGAATTAGCTATATTAGGAGATAAGATTGACCAGTTTTCGGGCATGATTGAAGGGTTAATATGGTCTCCTAAGAGTGGTGAAGCCAATGACCATATGGACAATTGGCCTTCTGAGGAGGTATCATATCATGGAAACATACTTTCATTTTGTATAGCAATGACACATTATTTCTGCCTTGGATCTGTTGGTTTTTACGAGCACTGATGCAAATAAATAAAGCTTTTATGTGGTACAAGCTACATGGGATTTTTTATTTTTTCTGAAGTTGCTCTCTATACTGTATGGTTGTGAATTTTAATACCCATTTCAATGTGTTAAATTTGGTGTAACCCTGTTTCTGATGTGAAGCTGGTGTTTCTGTTTGTAATTTTATGTTTGAAGTTAACTTTTGTAATCACTTCAACTTTGTGTCCCATAGATAAAATCTACAGGTGTTTAGTGCATTTCGGTCAAATACTAATCATGTTTACCACAGCTATGAAAGTCATTCACACGAGCACATTAAGAAACATATATTTTATCGTCTGTTTTTTGTGAAATGTAGATAATTTTGCAATCGAACTTGCTAAATGCTGTTTTTGGCTGCCTAACTCCATGCAGCACCCTGATAAGATCAAAGTAGTGTCTCCTCTCTCTCTCTCCCTCTCTCTCTCTCTCTCTCTACCTCTCTTCCTCTCCCTCTCTTCCTCTCTTCCTCTCTGCAATATCATTTGTGAAGACTTGATGTTTTATAATCTTTGAAAGGTACTTGAATATGGAGAAATATGAGAAAGAGAGAGAATGAATGCGATAGTGGGGAAGAGGTGGTAGCGGTTGAGTAAAGATCCCTTTATTTGCATTCCCCATTTTTACAATTTGCTTTGGCGTTTTCAGATGTATCTCCTAGTATCCTTCACATTGCATTCCCACAGTATTTGGATGACTGTCTTGATACATATCCAGCCAGCCCCCCTCCCCTCTCCCTCCCTCCCCCCAATACATCTGTTTTTCATGGGTTTAATTTGGTATTTCGGTTGTGAAATACATGCTAGTGATCTTTAATTGTTGAGCAGCATGGCCTTTTATGCGTAAATGCAACAATAAATTCAGACTTCAATACATTGTTGAGAAGCTAAATCATGTGTAAGGTGTGAACTTACCATATGCTGTTTTCTATCATCCCCCCCGTCTTGACATGCAAAATCATATTCATTGGTCGTCTTCTGTAGGTCCAGTAAACAATTTTGTTCACTGTTGTTTTAGATTTGAATTGCAATTGACTCACAACTAACAGCAGTGTGAAATATTTACTAATTATCTTCTTATACCTTGTTCCAATCAGAATTACTGGTGGAAATATTTTACATGTCATTTGAGATACTTGAATTTAAAATAGATTAGGGCCGCTGGTAATGTTTGTCTTAGACTCACTGACATAGGCAGAAAGTGGAAGTGGGCTTCAGTTATCAGACTGGAACTATTGTTTGTTACTGGAAGTGTGGATTTTGTGAAGGATCTAGGAAAAGAAGACATTAATCTGCTTGCAGTTTTGTTGCCTTTGAAGCTTTACTTCATTTTTCTGCTTTGAAAGCATACTTGGGGAGTAGCTGTCCCATCCCTTTAGGAAGAGATTTTGCTATAATGATCTAAACCGTGTTTTAAGGATGTATTTAGGTCAGATTTTGGTATCTTAGTGGCTATTAATCAGTTTAATTTTCTTTCTGGCCGTGCTAAAAAGTACATCTTTCCAGCTACTATTACCTGTCAAACAAGAAAAATACTAAAAGAAGGCCTTCCTTACTAATTCAACTTGTCATTAAGCCAAAAGTGCTCACCAGTGCTCATAGTATGCAGCATAAGTGTTGCATGCAAGTTGTCACTCCATGTAGAATTTCATGAGCTTAGTTATGTTTAGAAGGGCATATGGAAGCATAGAGATGCTAGAGTAAGTAAATGGTGTTTATGGTCAATCTCTTTTCATTATAATAATTGGGTTCTTTTCTTCTCTCAAGTTTCAAGTACCAGCAAAAAATCCTACATTTTAGTAATCCAGAAATCAATCATGTAGTGAATAATTCCCTACCATCTGTATTTGGAAGGTGGAAATTTTGGAAGCGCTAGCAATAGTCATCTTATAACTGTTAGAGATGAAGATTATTAGGTTTGAAGAATCCCTTGCAGAAATTAAATGTCCCGATTGATAGACATGCAAGGGAGCTTCAAATATTGAACTAAAATAAGATTCCTTTTTAATTAAATGGCTTTAACATTTGAGTGTAATGGGATGTTTTGAGGTGGTTTCTGAATATCTCCTTCTGTTCTAAATATTCTGAAGCATTGGGATTTCTTTTGTTTAATTTTTGATATGATAATATCTCAGCATATTTTGATAGATTATGTCTTGTTCATTTGAATTTAGTTTTGACATTCAATTAACATTTTAACCAAATGAGGATTTTTTTTGGGGTTGCATACCAGGGTCCTCATTCTGATTTTCACGGGCCAACTTGTGGAAGCACAGCTTGCGTTGCAGTCATTCGAAACAAGCAACTTGTTTGTGCAAATGCCGGTGATTCTCGTTGTGTCTTATCCAGAAAGGGTCAGGTATTTCCCCCCCTTTCTTTCTTTCCAGCTTTCAATTTATTTGTACCATTTCTTTTACTGATTCTATAAATGGATTGTCTCAAGGCTTCTACTACACTTCTACTTGTTTTTTTTTTTTTTTTCTGTAATCATATAACTTCGTTTGTAATGGATTATAATATTACACTTGTTGCTGGCCCTTGTACATATTTAAATTCAAGCTTTTGTCAGTCAGTGTTCTACTGATAAACTTGTACTCACATGGAAACCTTTTATGTGTGTGAAATGTAAGTGTACATTGCATGTGACATGTAAAGATGGTGTTATGTTTTTAATTGTACATCATTTGATAGCAATCTATGTGGGGTGGAGATGAACAATGAGAGACATGGTGCTAAAACTGTAAGTTCTGATACAGAGTTTATCATTTCCTTTCATCTAGCTGGGATAATTACTCTAATATGTTGTCTTCCATATACTTCTCATCTTGCCTTATGTTTTTAGCGGCACCAAAAACTTGAGTTCAATCCCATGTCACGTATGATTAGATGATAATCCGCTGTTATTTTGTGCCATGACACCTGTACAATGTAATAAGATTATGCAGTTGTTTTATCAAAGTCCTTTAATGCAGGCATATAACTTGTCTAAAGATCACAAGCCTGATCTTGAGGTTGAGAAAGATAGGATTCTGAAAGCTGGGGGTTTTATACAAGTTGGACGTGTAAATGGAAGTTTAAATTTGGCAAGAGCTATTGGTAATTTATTTTAATTTTTAGTACCATCGGAAGGGGAAATAATAACAATCTTTTTTGCCTTAAATGTCAATTTTTTTTTTGTTGAATTAAATAATATCTTGGTTGCAGGAGATGCGGAGTTCAAGCAAAATAAGACTTTGCCTGCTGAAAAGCAGATAGTCACTGCCAATCCAGATATAAACATTGTATGTTGCATCTGCTTCTGCTTCATTTAGTAGAGTTTGTAGCGTTTCCCAGGGCAATTAAGCATTATACTACCTCTAACTTTGCATCAATACAAGTAGATCTGTTCAGTTTGATATATTGTCTTGAACTTTCCTTGCCACTAGTATATGTCATTAACGATAATATGGTATGGTTATGTAGATTTTTCAAATAAAAATAATAAAAAATAATGGACCATATCAAATTTTTTTTTTTTTTTAAAACTAATAAATTAAGTGGCTCATCCATGTCGTACAGGAGGCAATGTGGCTAGAAGGAGTCTGCATGATGTCCTCTGTGTTGAGGAGCCTGTGTTACCTCTTCTAAGATATTATTTTCAAATTTATCTAATTAAAAATTCGATTTTAAGTTAATTAATTAAAGTAAATCATCCTAATAAAAATAAAAGGATCCATTACTTATATTTATTTTATAAAATGATAATATTGTTGGAATTTAAGGGTTAAAGCAGTCAAACTTTTAATTTCATGAAATAATTTTTCAAACCGTCTAAGATACAAGTGTGTTTAACAAAAATGACTGGGGTTTGGATGAAATTATCTCTATATAATTTTTTTTTCCTTATCTATATGAGTGATGAATTGATGTGGCCTTGAGAATATGGATTCTTTTTACCTTTTAAAGTGTTTGTTGGCATCATTAGGAAATGTGGACAAATTACTAAATAATCAATTTATTTTACTCTGGTAGAAATCTTCTTACTTTTTATTGTTGGTCTTGAAATAGGTTGAGCTATGCGATGACGATGAATTTCTTGTTCTAGCTTGTGATGGTATATGGTAAGTCGATTTCTACCTTAAATTATATGTTAACATTTATCAGTAAAAGTTCTGCTTCTTAATTTGCATTGTCTCTTCCTTTATTTTTAAATTCGCTGTTGTGTTAACGGGCAGTATTTGAGATATCATTATACTAGTAGGAATTTTAAATTCAAACATCATGTGAACTCTACTGCATTAACTTTATGTAGTACTGAGAGCATACACTAGAAGGCACATACATCAAATATCATTTAATGCAAGGTGGACAATGTTTCTTGAGTTGATTGTATCAGAAGAAATAATTATCTGTAAATTTTCTGTAGTTGAAGTTGATCATCATTGTATGCTGATTAGTGATGACATAGGCCCTTCCCTCAAAATGCTATGGACCTTTAATACATTTTCTAATTCTTATGTACTATTTTTAGGCTATGGTATTATGTCAAAATACTGGCACAAGATTTTTTGGGAATTCATAGTATATTCAGTTAGATAATTTATTCCGGTGCAAATATATTATGAGTCTATCCAAATACGAACTCATTTTAAAAGACTAGATCTATATATTTTCATCTAGAATGTATTGATCATTATTCGAGAGAGAAAATTATCTTTGTTAATCTCACTAAGGGTAGCATTATAATCTGTAAAAACTCTTGTGAAAAGATTTCGAGTTAAATCTTATAATAGCAAGATTAAAACTACAAGTAGATGAAAATATTACCTCTACGCTGTTATTGGAAAAATAAATCACTTAAAAATTATTACTTGTGGGTACTACCTAGTATAGTTGGTAAGGTCTTTCATCTTTGTATAAAAAGTCTTGGGTTCAAGTTCCACTCACACCAGGGTGAGGAGGGGTTTGATTTTATATTTTTGTAAAAATATATATATTGTACAACACAACACACAGACTCTTTCTAGGAATGGATGTCTCCTCAAGTTTATTGAATTTGACATGACAAATTTGAGAAATATGATGTATGTTATTTTGGGTTTTATTGAAAACTAACCCATTTGGGAGACTCAAGTTAAAGCATAACTCAAATTTGAAATTTTTGCAAATCTAACTCATTTTGCTTTGTAAAGTACCTTATTACCTGTTGTTAGTTAAGTTTGTTTCAGCAGTAGTTGAATTATTACTGCTGTATTTTTCTGATTTATTAGCCATATTTATCTTGTTAGTTATTTAGTAGATAATAAACAGATAATAGTAGTGTTTATCTCCTTGTTAGATTAGGACTCCTAGTTGTTTAATTAAACAATGTAACTAGAGTTATATATATCTCTAATTCTTCATTCAGAAGGTTAGAGTGATCATAATAATAACTCTTTCCTATCAAGGTTTCAATTATCTTCATGGTATCAGAGCATTCTTTCTCTGAAACCTAGAAACTTGATATGACAAAATACGGTGTGGCTTATCCAAGTACCACAACCGAGGAGACCTCCTCCTCAAGTCAACCTGCTGCAAACAGCGGCAATGGGGGTGGAGGGTCAGATCACATACAATTCCCTAACCTTCCCATCACTAGTCATAAACTAAATGGGCACAACTACTTACAATGGTCACAATCCGTGATGATGTTTGTGAGTGGTAAAGGAAGAGATGATTACCTTACCGGAAAAGCAACAGTTCCTGGAGAGACCGATCCAAACTACAGAAAGTGGAAGACCGAGAACAACATGGTGATGTCGTGGCTCATCAACTCGATGAACAACGACATAGGGGAGATTTTTCTTCTCTATGAAATCGCAGAACAGATTTGGGAAGCTGCAAAAGTAACCTATTCCAGCCATGACAACACGGTGGAATTGTTTGGGGTAGAAAGCACTCTTCACGAGTTGAAACAAGGGGAGATGTCTGCTACCCAGTACTACAATACCTTGACAAAATATTGGCAGCAACTGGACTTGTTTGAGAAGCATCACTGGAAGTGCGCAGAAGATGGAATCAGATACAAGAAGATAATAGAGAAAAAAAGGGTATTCAAATTTTTAATCGGTCTCAATCAGAACCTAGATGGAGTTAGGGGTCGAATTCTAGGCACAAAACCACTCCCTCTACTCAGAGAAGCCTTCTCTGAAGTACGCAGGGAAGAAAGCCAAAAGAAAGTGGTTTTGGAAGCCACTGTCAAATCAGAAACCACTGCCACAGATGGATCAGCCCTTGCAGCAAGAGGAGGTCAAACCCAGTTTAATGACAACAGATTTCGAAAGGGCAACAGACCCTGGTGTGATCACTGCAAGAAACCGGGTCACAAAAAGGAAGGGTGCTGGGTTTTACATGGAAAACCTGCAGATTGGAAACCTAACAGGTTTACCAACCGAGAGAGCCGTGGAAATACAGTGACACAAGAACAACAGGGAACTGCAGATGACTTACCCTTCAGCAAGGAACAGATGGCGGTCCTGCAAAGGTTTTTTACTCAGTCTACACAGAGCAGCCAAAATCCAGTAGTTGGAACAGGGTCTTTGGCACACAAAGGTAATTTTCTTACTGCTTTTAAGGTTGGTAAAGAGAAGAACCAGTCATGGATAGTGGATTCTGGTGCCTCGGATCACATGACAGGTGATGCAACTAGGTTTCATACTTTCCAAAAATACACTGGTAATTTTTCGGTTAGAATTGCTGATGGTTCATTGTCAAAGGTCACAGGTGTTGGGACAGTTGTAATCTCACCAGACCTGTGTTTAAAATCTGTGCTTTTAGTACCTTCTTTGGATTGCAACCTACTGTCAGTTAGTAAAATCACTAAGGATCAAAACTGTTTTGCTGTTTTTTCACACACTCAATGTATTTTTCAGGACTTGGTCTCGGGGAAGACGATTGGCAATGCTAGGATGCGTGAAGGGCTGTACATTCTACAAGAGGACAATTCTGCTAGAAAAGGAAGTCAACCTAGAGAGTATGTGTCGTTTAAGAGTCAAGTCACTGAGTCTGTTACCTTGAATAAGAATAATGCCATAATGTTATGGCACTTTCGTTTAGGTCACCCTAATTTCATGTATCTTAAGAAGTTATTTCCAAATTTATTTATTAATAAAAATGCGAGTCAGTTTCAATGTGAAGTTTGTCATTTATCTAAACACACTCGTAGTTCCTATCCAACTCAATCCTACAAAATTTCATCGCCATTCTCTTTAGTACACAGTGATGTATGGGGGCCATCTAGAGTTGATAACTTTACAGGGGCTAAATGGTTTGTATCATTTGTTGATGATCATACAAGGATCACTTGGGTTTTCTTGATGAAGGAAAAATCTGAGGTATTCCAGGTTTTCAAAAACTTCAATAGTATGATAAAAACACAATTTCAAACCAGGATATGTGTTCTTAGGACTGATAATGGGAAGGAGTATTTCAATTCCAATATGTTTGCATACCTATTAGGAGAAGGAATAGTTCATCAAAGCTCTTGTGTGGATACTCCACAACAAAATGGAGTGTCTGAGAGGAAAAATAGACATTTGCTAGAGGTAGCTAGATCTCTAATGATAGCCATGAATGTTCCAAAGAATTTCTGGGGAGAAGCTGTTTTAACAGCTGCTTATTTGATAAATCGCCTACCTTCTAGAGTTCTCAATTTCCAAACCCCTTGTCAAGTTTTTTCTATGAAATTTCCCAATAATAGGCTCCTATCTCACATTCCACAAAAAGTGTTTGGGTGTACTGTGTATGTTCATAACCATAGTTCTACTCGTAGTAAACTTGACCCAAAAGCCATCAAATGCATGTTCATTGGTTACTCAGCTACACAAAAAGGTTACAAATGCTATTCAACTAGTACTAGGAAACTTTATGTGTCAATGGATGTAGCATTCATGGAAGACCAACCCTATTTCCACAAAACTCAAATTCAAGGGGGGAATAAAAATCAAGAATTTCAGTTTTGGGATTCTATTTCGGCTGCCCAGATTACACCCAGTGACCAAACTGGTCTGCCTACACTGCCTACACCCCAACATGACCTGCCTACCCTTGAAACTGAAACTGCTCCTTCTCAAAACAGTCACAGTCCTGGTCAAAACAGTCCTGGTGGTCACAGCCCTAATTTGAGTCATCACAGTCCCGTTTTGAGTCTTACTCCTCTTGATCACGAGTCTGATTCCCAAAAACAGTCTGAGTTGATTATATATTCTAGGAAAAAATGTTCTCAAGAAGATGTACAGCCCCACACACAACTTCAGCAGGTCCAAGAAGAAGAACCGAGACTCCAAGTTCTGAATCAAGAGGAAGAAGAGGCTGATACAGGACCGGATCATGAGGAAGTAATTGAAAATACAGAAGGTGAGTTTCCTATTGCTATCAGAAAAGGCTACCGAGAGTGTAGAAATCGACCCAGGTATCCTATGAACAATTTTATTTCCTATGATAAACTGTCTCCTGGGTACCGCGCCTTTGCTATGAATTTGTCCAAGATACAGGTTCCAAACAATATACAAGAAGCACTTGGCAGTCCAAGATGGAAGGAAGCTGTTATGGCAGAAGTACATGCACTAGAGAAAAACAAAACTTGGCAGATTGTGGATCTTCCACAAGGAAAAAAACCAGTTGGTTGCAGATGGGTGTTCACAGTAAAACACAAATCAGATGGCAGTGTTGAGAGGTTCAAGGCTAGGTTGGTGGCTAAGGGATACTCTCAATCATATGGGGTAGACTATTAAGAGACTTTCGCCCCTGTAGCAAAATTGAATACCATCAGAGTGTTGCTCTCTTTGGCAGCAAACTTGGATTGGAATCTACATCAACTCGACATCAAGAATGCGTTCTTGAATGGAGACCTAGAAGAGGAGGTATATATGGCCATACCTCCTGGGTTAGAAACAAAGAACAATGCAAACAAAGTCTGCAAGCTCCAAAAATCACTCTATGGACTGAAACAGTCCCCACGAGCTTGGTTTGGCAGGTTCACCAGGGCTGTGAAGCAAAATGGGTATAGACAATGTCAATCAGACCATACTCTGTTTGTTAAGCACTCAAATGGAGGAAGAATGACTGCTCTAATTGTGTACGTCGACGACATCATTCTCACAGGGAATTGTGAGGAAGAAATCAGAACACTGAAGAAGTACTTGGCAACAGAATTCGAAACTAAAGACTTAGGAGACCTTAGATACTTTCTTGGCATGGAAGTAGCAAGGTCAAGAAAAGGTATTTCGGTCTCTCAAAGAAAGTATACTTTGGATTTACTTAAAGAAACAAAGATGCTTGACTCTAGACCTGCAGAAACGCCTATGGAGTATACAATGAAACTGGGAATGGCTGAGAAAAGCACACCTGTGGACAAGGGAAGATATCAGCGACTGGTAGGGAAATTAATTTATCTATCACATACAAGGCCGGACATAAGCTATTCGGTGAGTGTTGTTAGTAGATTCATGAATGATCCAAGGGAAGAGCATATGCAAGCTGTATATAGAATCCTCAGATACCTTAAAATGACTCCAGGAAAGGGCTTATTATTTGAAAAGCACAGTGACAGGGACCTAAAAATCTATACAGATGCTGACTGGGCTAGTTCCATGGTTGATAGAAGATCAACGTCTGGTTATTGTTCTTATGTATGGGGCAATCTAGTTACATGGCGCAGCAAGAAGCAAGCCGTTGTTTCGAAAAGCAGTGCAGAATCCGAGTTTAGATCCATGGCTACAGGTATTTGTGAGGGTATTTGGTTGAAGAGAGTAATGGCAGAACTTGGAATGGATGATCAAGGCTCGGTTAAGATCATGTGTGATAATCAAGCAGCCATAAGTATGGCGAAGGATCCTGTATTTCATGACAAAACCAAACATGTTGAGATCGACCGTCACTTTATTAAAGAGAAATTAGAAGGCGGGATCATCAAGCTAATCTACACTCCAACATCATCTCAAACAGCAGACATTTTGACTAAACCACTCCCTAGGAGCAGCTTCGAAAACTTAACTCTCAAGCTGGGCATGGTTAACATATATGACCCAGCTTGAGGGGGGGTGTTGTTAGTTAAGTTTGTTTCAGCAGTAGTTGAATTATTACTGCTGTATTTTTCTGATTTATTAGCCATATTTATCTTGTTAGTTATTTAGTAGATAATAAAGAGATAATAGTAGTGTTTATCTCCTTGTTAGATTAGGACTCCTAGTTGTTTAATTAAACAATGTAACTAGAGTTATATATATCTCTAATTCTTTATTCAGAAGGTTAGAGTGATCATAATAATAACTCTTTCCTATCAAGGTTTCAATTATCTTCATTACCCATACTAATAAAAATGTACAACTTCTCTCTTCACTCTACTCTCTCCACGCAGAACTACCATCTCTCTCCACACTCACATTCTAGTTACAGTCACCACTTTGTAGAACCAACCCACACTTCTATCTCTCTATTTCACTTGTTTCATATTAAATCCATTATTATCTCTCTCTACCTTATTCCCTCATTGTACATATTCAATCTATCTCCATACCTAAGAAATTCATTCTTCACTAATAAGTAAAAGAACAATTGAAAGCTTCAAAAGTGAGTTTTGTTATCAATTTTGAGTTATTACCGTAAAATGCAAGTTAATCTCTTCATCATTTTGGTCGAAATAGAGAAAAGAACATGGGTTTTAAGTCAATTTTGTTTTTGTGGTCAATCTACCATTTTCCCTATGGATCTACAGAAATTTAAGGTTTATGGCGAAATGTTTCTAGTGCAAATGAATTGTGATACTCAACTTCGTTAGGATGTATCAACTGAGTTGAGATTGCAATGGGGTTGAGACATTTCAACTCAGTTTGAAGTCTCAACGGCAGTTGGAATTCAACCGTAGTTTAGATATCTTAACTCGGTTTGAAGTTTGAATTGGGTTTGGAATTGAATCTGGAAAGTTTATAGGAATTTCATTGTCAAAGGAAACGTCCTATAAAGAATTGGGATGGAGTTTATACATATAGATACTACTACTAGGCGTTATCAAGTTTCTCAAGTGTCATTCTTATTTACTGAAACCCAATGACATTGAGAATTCCTAACTTTGTTTGGATAGCAAACTCCCATTGAGATATCTCATAGCACTTATATCACAATGTGGTTTATAAATCTCAACTCGATTCTAAGAGTATAAATGAGGTTAGGAATATGAAGAATTCTAAAAAATATATATTAATTTCTTCTTATAAATACACAACCACATATATATATATACACAAAGTACTTCTAATTCTAGTAGGACTAAGTTTAGGTAATAACTACTTCTAATTTCTAGGGATTTTTAGTTCTTCAAGCAATCCCCTAATTTACATTATCTCACAGATTTCAAGGGCTGCAGCTCTGAATTCGGCTTCTGCACTACTTCTTGCCACAACACTCGGTTTCTTGCTTTGCCAAGTCACTAGATTACCACCAACAAATGTGCAATAGCCAGAAGTTGATCTTCTGTCAGTTATACTTCTTGCCCAATCTTTATCTGTATAAACTTCAACCTGCAAGTGTCCATTAATAGCGAGCAAAAGTCCTTTCCCTAGAGTTCTCTTTAAGGTATTTCAGGATCCTCAAAACTGCCTCATAATGTTCCGGTCCTGGTGAGTGCATAAACCTACTTACCAAGCTCACCGCAAATGAGATGTTGAGTCTGGTATGTGCTAGGCAAATCAGTTTTCTCACTAGCTTCTAGTACTGTTCTCGGTCCACCATATTTTTCAGTTTGGCAGCCTCAAGTTTTAGATTCAGCTCAAGTGGTGTCTCAGTAACTCTACATCCTGTCAGACCTATTTCTCCTAATAAATCTAGCACATTCTTTCTCTGGGCAATAAAGATCCCTCTTTTGGACCTAGCAAACTCCATTCCTAGGAAATACTTCACTTCTCCTAGATCTTTAATTTCAAATGCACTTGCCAAAGACTTCTTGAGTCTTTTAATTTCTTCACTATCATCTCCAGTCAGAATAATGTCATCTACATAGACAATTAGGATCGCCTTCCTTCCTTCACTAGAGTGTTTAACAAACAATGTGTGATACCCTTGACTTTGATTGTACCCAAGCTTTCTCACGACCTTTCCAAACCTTTAAAACCATGCTTTAGGAGATTGCTTGAGTCCATATAAAGACTTCACCAGTCTACATACTTTACCATTGCCCATTTCTTTTTCAAACCCAGGTGGAAGTTCCATGAACACTTCCTCTTCAAGATTGCCATTAAGGAAGGCATTTTTTACATCTAGTTGGTGTAAAGGCCAGCCGAAATTCACTGCCACAGATAGGAGAATGCGAATGGAATTCACTTTCGCTATAGGTGCAAAAGTTTTTTGGTAGTCAAGGCCATAGGTTTAAGTGAACCCTTTTGCAACAAGTCTGGCTTTGTATATCTCTATTGACCCATCAGCCTTGCATTTAACGGTAAATGTTTTCTTTCCAGTGATAGGACATGTATTTGGCCATAGTGTGTTTAGCACAAGTTCGGACCCCTTTCCTAATAGCTATGGGAATATCAAGATCAGTAGTAAATTCAGTATTAACAGACTCATATACAGGAGGAAGAATAAGAACTGAAGTGATACCTAGTTGAGTCGCATCTTATTCAGTACCAGGACTTGGAGAAGGCAGCTGGCTGGGTACTGGATGAGGCTGTTCTTTATTACACTGAGGTTTCCTTCTTGTATAAACTTTCAGCTCTGTTGTAGAATAATTATCCAGATTAGGATCTTTATCCTATAATGTTTCTCCCCCTAAATCAGAATCAGTAAGAGTTGGCAATTGATTTGTTCCTAGCTCATTATATCTAGACTCTGTGTCCTTGTGAAAAACAACCTCTTTATAATTATTTGAAACCATAGGGAAAACACAATCTGGTAAAACAGAAATACTAGGGTCAAGCTCAAATTCCTCATCTTCTATTTCACTCTCCCCCTGAAGATGAGTTTTATTAAAAATGGTTTTTGTTCAGCAAAGACTACATCCATACTTACAAAAACTTTTGTTGTAATAGGATTAAAACATTTATACCCTTTTTTATTAGGAGCATACCTAATGAAAACACATTTTTCAGCCCTAGTATCAAGTTTAGAACGAAATATATTAGTTATATGAACAAAAGCTGTACATCCAAAAATCTTAAGGGACAAATTTGAACTCAATCTATTATCTGGAAAACCTTTTTTAGAGAGTTTAACGGAGTTTCATGATATAAGACTCGAGAGGGAACCCTATTGATCAAATATGCTGCTGTTAAGACAGTTTCTCCCTATAAATATTTTGGAACATTCATGGAGAGCATAAGAGCCCTACTAACCTCTAAAAGGTGGCGGTTATTTCTCGCTGCAATTCCATTTTATTGGGGTGTATCCCGACAAGTAGATTGATGTTGAATTCCTTTTTCAGTTAAAAAATTTTCAAGATACTGATTAAAGTATTTTTTTCCCATTATCAGTTCGTAAAATACTAATTTTAGTTTGAAATTGAGTTTCAATTAGTTTATAGAAATCTTGAAACAATTTTTCAACTTCTGATTTTGTTTTCATTAAGTAAATCCAATATAGTCTATTATGGTCATCTATAAAGGTTACAAACCACCTTTTTTCAGTTAGAGTTGATATTTTTGAGGGTTCCCAAACATCACTGTGTATTAAATAAAATGGTTTTGAAGTCCGATAAGGTTTTGAAACATACGATTTTCGTTGACTCTTAGAAAAACAATATATATCACATTGAAATTTTTTAAAAGAGATTTTATTAAATAAACTAGGAAACAGGTGCCTTAAATATGCAAAGTTAAGATGTCCTAATCTAAAATGCCAAATCATAATTTGTTTTCTTACAGGGAGAGAACCCACATTACACTGCAACCCCAGAGCGAGCTTATCTTCAAGAGAACCATCCACAAAGTAATAAAGGTCATCCTTCATCTTAGCATTGCCAATCATCTTCCCCATAGCCCTGTCCTGGAATTCACAGTGTATAGGAGAGAAAATAATGGAACAGTTAGAATCTTGGGATAATTTACTAACTGATAAGAGGTTATAGGAAAGATTAGGAACGTATAGAACGGAATTTAAAACAATATTATTAGAAATTTGAATAGAACCTTTCCTTGCAATGGAAGATAAACTCCCATATGCAATTCAAACTTTCAGGTTTCCAGGACAAGGAGAATATGTTTTAAACAATGATGAAGCACTGGTCATGTGATCCGATGCACCCGAATCAATGATCCAAGGTGCAGAGGTAAGTTGATACCTTGCCAGAGCACTTGAGAATAATGGATATAAAAGGTTGTTGAACCCTAACACAACATAAATGGGAGGAACCTCGACATAACGGACTGCTGAGTTTAACATTTTGGTAGAGATGTAGATGAGTTTTGAGATTTAGTTTGGGATTTGGATGAGTTTGAGAATTTGTAATGTGCGATTCAGAGTGTTTGAGAGTATTTGAGAGTGTTATATTAATGGGATTTGTAATTTTAACAACTCATAAGGGCAATACTGTATTTTTACCAGGCAAGATGAGTTAGATTTAAAAAAATCTCAAATTTGGTTAGGTTTTAACTTGGGTCTCCCAAATGGATTAGTTTTCAATCAAATCCTGTTATTTTAGGGCTTTTGAGAAAACCTGACCAAAAACACTTGGCCTCCTTAAGTCTGTTGAATTTGATTCCATGGAAACCATAGATCCAAGCCTTTCTACAATTGTGAAGAAGACCTTCCGATTTTTTATTTTCTAAACTAATTTTAATAAAATTTAATTTTTTATTAATTTCATATTTATTTTAAATATTCACTTTATTATAAAGAGTATTTTTGTCTTTTCTAATGTCAATCTAACGGTCTAGGTAACAGACAGTAACAATACTAGAAGGCCTTCCAATTTTTTATTTTCTTAACAAATTATAATCAAATTTAATTTTTTCTTAATTTCATATTTATTTTAAATATTCACTTTATTATAAAGAGTATTTTTGTCTTTTCTAAAGTCAATCTTACAGTCTAGGTAACAGACAGTAATAATACTAACTTTTTTGAATATTTTTCAAAATTTAGGAATTATAATGGCACGCACTTAATAAGTTTGGGAAGTTAAGTAAAAAGATGCAAAGTGGCAAAAGCATTGTGGTATTTTGCAAAAACATAGGGACATTTTTTGGTATTTTGCAAAAACATGGGGACATTTTCTGGACTTGCCATTTTTCAAATGAATTCAATATTTAAATGATAAATTTATGCATATGTCAAAACTAGTTGAACTCAAAATGGGCCTCCCAAGCACTTTATGTCTGTAGGTCAAACCTGCAAGAAAAAATATTAACAATAACAAGGGAAAATTTGTTCGGAAAGCAAACCCATACGACTGGGCATGAATCTATGCTAGCAGTGCAGATTTTGCATTGGCAGTGGTTGACAGCCAATTTGTGCCGGCAGCATGATTAGGCAGTAACTCACTTTCTTTTCATGCTGGCAGTGTCAAACTTTGCAACCATGTGGTTCCTGATTATAAAATCTTCGCAGAAATGGATTCTATTAGTATGGTCAATTCTGAAATCAGCTTCCCTCTAATGTATAATCTGGTGATGTTAACATTGTTTACCATGTGCAAAAGTTGCCCGTCCAATTATCACGTATCCATAAACCAATCTCACTTATATTTGTGCCTTTACTTCTTGTGTGCTTTGTGCATTTGCCAAACAAACCATTTAAAAACTATAACAACCCATGTCTCGATTATGGAATATGCGGACACACAGCTCAAACCTAACAGAAACCTTGAGAAGTTCCTAATCATTTTGAAATAATGGTGGATCTTCTCTGATTTTCAGATTACTGTGGTTTTCTTATTGGGGCCTAAACTAAAAAGTTGGCAAGGATTTGAAAAGACTACTCAATTAATTGGACAAAGCAAAGGGTTTGGTGCTGTCTTCATTTGAACACAATATTGAATTGTAAGAGAAAATCACTATGCGTACAAGAGTAGAAGTTCTCTTAGAAAAATAGTAGGAAAATGCATTATTGCATGCCATTATTGACCTAGTGTATTATCTTCGATGAACTCAGTTTATAAATAGGATCTGTGAAGCTTCTACAGTTTATACTATTATTATTATTTTTATTTCTTTCAAGAGCATAATGTTGGAAATAAATCATTATCCATTGAATTTATGCAACATTTTGTCTCCGGTATGTAAAGTTTGCAAATGTATGAGCATAAGCATACAAATACCTTACCAAAAAGAAGAAAATGATTAGTTGAGTTTTGTATGTATTCTGTATTTTGAACTTTGATGGTAAAGAGAGGACACAGCATGTGTTGCTTTCTGCTTCCTGTCTGGTGCACTTTTAAGTCATGTTTTTGTGTATTTTCATTGGCAAACATGGAATTTTAACATATTCTGTCAATTTGATAATTCCGATTGTGTGCACCAGGGATTGCATGTCAAGTCAACAACTTGTCGACTATGTGCGGGATCAGTTAACCACTGTAAGTTTCCAAGATTCCTGGTGAAATATTGTAGATGTTTAACATGGAGGTAATGGAGGTCATTCTTATCTATGCAGACAGATAAACTTTCTCTCATTTGCGAGAGAGTATTTGATAGGTGTTTGGCTCCAACAGCTGGTGGTGAAGGATGTGACAACATGACCATGATCTTGGTTCAGTTTAAAAAACCTTTTAATTCTGATTCTGGTGCTTCTATGGGTGAGCAGAAACTGAAATGTGATCAATCACCTCAACCGGGAAATAGTTCAGGAGAGACAAAAGGTGATCAACCGTCTCAACTGGGAAATGATTCAGCAGGGACGAAAGGTGATCAACCGGGAAACGGTTCAGCAGACTAAATCAAAGTAACCATACCCTTACTGACAGAATGGCTACTATTTTCCACACGATAAAGCACTGCCCAGCACAAAAATTACGGTTCATATTCTACATTTAGAAACAAGTGTCATTATTGTAAATATTCAAGTTCTTTCATTTGATTGATTAGCTTTAAGGAGTTGTGTACTTGTGTGTCCTTTTTGTGCTTGAATTGAGAATCTAAACTACTTGCATATTATCATGGCGCCATGATTGGTTTTACACGATCTAGCTAAAACAGGGAAGAAAATTATGGGTCAGGCACACATTGATAATGTTTGATTGGAAATGAGTTCGATCTCTTTCATCACCTACTTTTCTGATTATTGGAGACGTGAAATATTATTAACTTTTCCCTTTTTGTATTTGCTTGACGAGATTATGAACTTCAAAAGGTATTATGATTTATGATGTTTTCGACCTGTAATCTTGATAGTATAAATAGTGAATCATGTGCATTCACGTGGTATGGGTGGAGGTTGTACGGTGTACCATTTTCCTTGCTTTCATTTCTTTCTTCCTTTGACCTTTGTTTTGTGTGGTAGTTCTTGCGTTTTTCCCTTTATTTTTGCCGTTCCTTTTTTATTAGGGTTCTAATGGATGCTGAGGAGATATCCAATCTGTGTGAATCCCTCACTCTTTCTGATGAGGATGGTCCTGTTCTTAATATTAGTGGGAAAACACAAGGTGTCCAAAGGTTGAACTGTTGTTTGGTGGGAAAGGTGTTGTCTAGGAAAAGGATTAATCGAGATGCTTTTAAGATTGTGATGAGAACTTAGTTAGGAGAAGTACAAGACATGGGGTGAGAGAAGGTGAAGTGCAGCTGCTGGAGGAAGAAGCTGCAGAAATTGAAGACCGTCGTGCGGTCGGGACGGTTGGTCGCGACACTCACGGGTTGTGAGACAAAAAAATATATTAGTGACTTAGGTCTCGGCTTCCCAAGTCGGGTCGTGATTAAATATTGAGTTTGAGGCAGTGACTGATGCGACTCACAGTCACGATACTCACCGCGGGCAGATTTCCGCGCGGGCAGATTTCCGCCCAGTTTACAGGATGCTTATTTTTAGGAGTTTACTTTATATTTTTTCCTCGTTTAGTTACTATTAATTACCTATTGTCTTAGGAGTTTTATTTGCTGTCCTAGTTCTTTTGTTAGTAGGATTCTAGTGTCTATATATAGATTATTATCATTAGGGTTGTAATATATGAAAATTATCAAAGAAGTTATTCAGTTTTCTCTGTCTTTTGGCTAATTACTAAAGACGCAAATTGTTTTTCTTGGGATTTCGTACTCGAGGATTGTTTGGATTAGGGTAAGGGTTAATTAACCCGCGTTCTAGAGAGTTAGGAATCCATAATAAGGTGATCTAATTCAAATCTATTGTGTGTGCGTTGTTTGTAGTGTAAGTTAGGGTTTGTTGTTGGATTTATACCTAGGTCCTTAACAGATTGTTATTGAACAAATATGGAATACTATCCAAGGAGTTGAGATTGAATCGGTATGGGAAATTTGTTTGTGTTCTACTTCAAATCTACCGAGGATAAAATCTCGGTGCAATCTAGAGGTCTATGGCATTTTGATAAGAGCTTGATTGTGCTTGAGGAAGCTATGTGAGCTGGAGTGAGTTCGAAGATGAAGTTATAGAATTTGAGTTTTGGGTCCAAATTTATAATGTTCTCCTGATGTGCATGAACAAGAAGGTAGCTAAGTTGTTAGCTGGAACCATCCGTGAGGTGGTGTCTGGAACCTAAAGATTGCTAGGAAAAATTCATGAGGGTGAAAATCAGAACCGATGTCTCATCCCTTGAAGAGGTGGTTACGTGTTTGACTAGTTGATTTCGAGATGATGATTACAGTTCTACTCTAGGTATGAACGGTTGCCGGATTTTTGCTTTGCTTGTGATGATTACAGTTCTACTCTAGGTATGAACGGTTGCCGGATTTTTGCTTTACTTGTGGATTATTAGGTCACTCTTTTCAGAAATGTTATAATAAAATGGCTAGAATGGAGGCAATGGATAGCTCCTAAATTTTTAGGGAATGGCTGCGTGCCCCTGGAAGATCTAATGCTAAATTCAAGAATGGAGGTGCTTCGGGTGGAAAGTCTATTAGAAGGCTTGGAGAGGAGATTTTTAGAAGAAATTAGAGCAATGTACAAGGTAAGAAGTTTGTTCATGAGGCTGAGGCGGCTGCTAGTGGTGGAGACGGTGGAGGCGATGGTGAAGAAAGAAGTTTGATGGTGATTCAGAGGGGAGCTCAGGAGATCCAGGCTGGCAGTTTGTTGCAAATTAATGATGCGGTGGAAACAGTTACAAAGGTGGGGCCAATTTCAGAAGAATATTTGAGCAGAGGTTTGGTGCGTCGTGTTTTGGGTGATCCAAGAAAAGGACAGGTGGATACAAAGATTGTTAGTGAGGCTGGAAAAGGGACAATGATGGTTAGTGAGGCAGGAAAGGGGACGTTGGTGGTTGGTGTTATAAAAGGGTTAACATAGGGGAAAGATGGTTTTGGGCCAGATTCTATTAGGAAGATTGGGCCTGTCAACTAAAGAAGATAATTTTATTTTACAATACATTTATTTACTAGCATTATTAAGGTGAATTAACTTAATTGGATAATCTGGAAATTGTGTCTGTTTTTGGTAAAAGTAACATTATGAGTAGATAATAAATAAACACGTGACCATCTCGTAAATGTATCAATTAGAATAAAATGGCGGAATGGTTCTCTTGATGAATGAATAGGTTCATATATATCCCTTTAAATTTTTTATAAAAATGATGGAGATTTAAAACCAACTTTAAAATAAGATGATCTAGTCACTTTTGGGGTGAAAGGACATTGGATTGAAATTCTTAATATTTAAAGCTCCCGCTCTATTTACTTTTACTTTCGCAATCTTCAGGTTAAAATATTATAAATAAATGAAATATTGATCGGTAAGTAAATCACTCTTCTAAAGATCTATTTACTTATATACAATCGTGTTGATAGTGCATTGTGAAATAAAATATAAACTTATAAATAGATTGCAATAAATGAAATTTGTGAGGAGTAAAATATATTTCTCATTACCGAGGAATCAAGGATTACCATTCAACAAGCTTTGGAGGGGTATTTATAGATTGCAAGTGGCGTACATGCAATTTATAACTCACCAACAAGTGATACACGTATCCATGTGTCAACTAGATTGGGTGAGCTTGGTGGAAAACCACATGTGCTTTATAACAATATTATGAATATTTACATTTTTGGTTCTAAGCTAATGGTAAATGCATCACGTGTGAAGCTTTGTACTTTGATTCTTGTTTTTTCCTTAATTCTTTGTTTCTTCTATGATTTTGCTTGTTCTCGGTCTACTCGGGCATCTACTTCATTCTATCACCCCAGTGCGTGTTGTAGATGCATATTTGTTCTTCTTCATTTTTTTTCTCAATATTTATTAACCTTTAATTTGTTGTACGTTTAGACGTGCTTATCTATTAGTCAAAAGAGATTTTTAATCTAAAATATTCTTAAAAGTTTTTTGTGTCATTTAGTTAGTAGTCTAGTAAAATTTTAGGACGATTAAAAACATTGTATATATGTCATTTTTAATAAATTAACTATATAAAAACTCTTCCAAAGTTAAACAATCAAACAGTTTACATGATCAAAAGTGTTTTTTTAATTGATAACGAAATGATCAACAACTTTTTTCCAAAAAAATTTTGCACATAAAAGTTATACTTCTAAAAGCTCTACTTTGAGCAATTCCTCCAAATGTAGGCTTAGTTCGATTGGTCATTATTATAATATTATATAACTTTGATATCTTTTTTTTCTTTTTGGTACAGAGGAGGGTGAAAACCCAGGAAACCAAAACAGAAGCTAACCAGTAGCAGGAACAACCCTAGTGGTTAAGCCCCTAACATCATCCCAAAAAGTATCTAAAATAAGGGAGGGAGGATACTCCAGCATCAACATTCCCACATCTAACCGCTGCCCTATGAAAGCCAAGGTATCAGCGATTTTGTTACTTTCCCTAAGGACATGCCTAATACAACAACTCCAATTACTTCTAATGAGAATTTTGTAGCTGTTGATATTGTTGAAAAAAGGGTGGTTCTCAATATTGGAGCTCCTGAACATCTCAAACCCATCCATGGAACCATGATCCCAAGCTAGTTGAAGGCTAAGGAGGATGCCCTACAGCTCCATTTCGATCACATTGCCCTTACCAATCTTCGAGGCAAAATCCAGCAGCCAACTTCTACTCTCTTCCCTTAAGATACCTCCTGCATCAATATCACCAGAATGAGCTTTCCTGCTGCCATCCACGTTGATTTTAATCCAGCCTATGGCAGGAGGCTGCCAAGAAATCAGCATGTTGATTCTAGGAGGGTTAGCCTTCTTCCTTTTGCAACTTTCTACCACTCTTTAACCGTAGTGAAGATGGCACTCCTCACATCAGGAGGCGGTCTGAAGCTGTTATCAAAGCTTCTACCACACCTCCACTTCTATATGTACCACAGCACCCATAAAAATACTATGTTACTAGGACCTAACCCTAGTACTGTGTTGTTAGTAGCCAGATTATTGCACAACCACTACTCCCAACAACTAGAAAACTCAGCAGACCTAGTGGAGTTGTGACAGCAGTCCTCCCAGGCTTTCCTCGCGTTGGGACACCCTCTGAAAAGGTGGTTCAAGTCTTCTAACATAGCCTCACAATTAGGACAGTTTGCATACTCAGCAAAACCTCCAAGACACCTCTGCTGATTGGTTAGGATCTTTCCATGGAGAAGCAACCATAAGAAAAACTACAGTTTGGGGGGGATTTTCAGCTTCCAAATATGTCTTCATTTCAATCAGCATTGTCCTTTCTATCAACAATGGAATCATAGGCAGTGCTGACTGAAAACTCCTCATCTTTTGAACTACCCCAAATGACCTTGTCCTCACCACTCCCATAATGGCCCGCATAAATACTACAAATACACTTCACAATCTCTTCTAGCAGAAGGACTCTCAGCAGTCTTTTATCCCAACTGTTACCAATAAGGAAATCACCTACTTTTTTGTTGATGTTGTACTGGTCTAACTCCATCAACGCATAATCCCTTAGCACACCTACCTTGGGAACCCATATATCATTCCAAAAATTGATTTTTCTGCCATTCCCAACCCTTCAAACCAGACCTCCTACTAGGCATTTAGCTCCATGCACAACCCTTTTCCAAACGCAGGAGCTACTGCCTTTGTCATACAAGGCTTCACTTAGGGCCCTACCCCTTAAATAGTTGTTGCACAACACCTTACTCTAGAGGCTATCATTATTGTTCATCACACACCAACTAGCTTTGGCAGGTAAGGCTTGGTTAGCCTTCTTCATACATTTAATTCCAAGGCCTCCTTTCTGCTTGGGCAGCTCAATAGTTTCCCATTTAATAAAGTGCACCTTCTTCTTGTCAATAGTATCACCCCACAAAAAATCCCTGTTTATTTTGTCCAGTTTATCTGTAACGTCCCTAATTTTTCGAATTATGAAAAGTATATTGTTTTTTTATATATAGTGCATTTGGAGAATAACGGGTCTAATTGACTATTGGTGAAGTTCATTTGGTAATTGAATAAGTGTGAAATAGTTTTGGAATAATTATTGAGATGGATTGTGATTAAGAGTAAATTTGTGTCATGATAGGATTTTAAGAAGCTTAAGAGTGCAATTTGTAATTAAGAAGATATTTATAATATATATATATATATATATATATAATATTATTAGTGGAAAAAATAAATAATAAAATAATAAAAAGAGAGAGTGAGGTGTCAGAGGAAGAAAAAAAAAATATATAGAAAAAAGTAATCTAAAAACGTGAGGAAGAGAAAAGAAAGAAAAAAAAAAAAAAAGAGAAGGGAGAAAGGCCGAGAGAGAAAAGAAGAAGAAGAGAAGAAAGGAGAAAAGAGAAGGGAAAAGAAGAAGAAGGAGAAGGAAGGAAGAGGAAAAAGAAAAGTGTTAGGAAATTGTCCAGATTCGGTGTACACTAATGTTTGTATTTTTTTAGAATTTTCAGAAATTTTCAGAATTATTATATGATATTGTTTTAGTTTATTTATGATATATTGTTTATGATTTGTTAATTAAAATTGATTTTGGGATGATTTGGTATATATATATATATATATATATATATATATATATATATATATTGTTTATGATATATTGAGTTTGAATATATATATTTATATATTCTGTTAGTGCTAAATGAATTGATATTGAATTTTGATTATATATATCTGTTGTTTATGATATATTGATTTTGAATCTATATATATTTATATATTTTGTTAGTGCTAAATTATTGAATTTTTTCAACGTGTTTATTGATTTGAATTTAATAAAATTTAATTTGACCATAAAGAAATGATATTGTGAAATGACCCTAGGATACTTGGACATAGAAATGGATATAGGAGGTTGGTATACCAGCTGAGTTCAGTGAGCAGTACTGCACCGACATTGACATTGTTATTGATGCTTGATTATGTACCTCCTCATGGATTCGTCCAGGGGTAGGGAGACACGTACCTCCTCACGGATTCGTCCTGGGGTAGGAAGACACGTCCCCTCCTAAGGATTCGTTCCTGGGATGGGGAGATATGTACCTCTCTAGGGTTCGAACCCTCGGTCCTAGAGTAGGGAGATACGTACCACTCTTAGGATTCGTTCTAGGGTGGGAGCTATGTTCGACAGACAGTCACTGTGGTCGAACGATCCATATTCCAGTCCTGGTATATGTTAAGTATTCAAGAGGGCCAGAAATGAATGATTTGAATTTTCGAAATCGATTGTATACGTTTATACTTTGGTTTTACATGAATTATTTATTGTAATGAGTGTCCCTTTGAAATGATTTCAACAGTTTTATTTCTGTAAATGATTTGCATTGAATATGTTTATATTTGATTATAATGTGATATTTCGTTATATTCTGAAAGGTTATTTCTGATTTTAATACTTAAGTTTAGTGTACACTCACTAAGCAGTATTGCTTAGCGCGTTAGTTTTGTTTCTAACGCGTAGGTACTAAAGATACCGAGGACGGAAAGAACTGAAGAGGCACAAGCTGCAGAGAAGAGTTCAGAGTCACTACAGTGATTTGGGTAGTTATAACATTTTGTATATTATATTTGGATTAGCATGCATATACGGAAGTCTGTAATTTCGAAGAGTTTATATTTATATGTTTTGTAAATAATTTTATGATTTCTGTTTTTCATTTTTAGAATGTTTGTAAATATGGAATTCCGAATTCTTTTATTTTAAAACTGTGGAAAAGTCGCACTAAACGGCAGAGTGCACAATTGATTGAAAACGATATTTGAAGTGTTGTGGTGATTTTTGTTTGATTTGAGTTGTGGAAAAACAGGTTTTGGGAAATCCGAAAAAACAAAGGAAACTCTGCCGAAATTTCTAAAAATATGATTTGATGGGCTCACTCGAAAATATTTTTAAATTATAAACTATGTGGTTTTCCAATGGTTTGAAAATTTATTTGATGGGCTCACAATAGTTTGAAAATTTATAAAGTGAATTGAGAAAGTTTTGAAAACCCGGTAACGCTCCCTGGGTCGATCCAGTCGGGTCGGGTCAGGGGGTGTTACATTATCGCACACCTTAGAAGGGGTTTTCACAGTTTGCATCATGTATATAGGAAGGGCAACAGTGACAGTAACTTTGATATCTTAATTTATCTTGTGTCAATTAATTTGATGTCATTCCTTTATAATTTTGATTAAATTCCCTCCCAATTAGAGATGTCAAAAATTCCCATGGGGCCAACCTCTATAGGGCCCCATCCCCATTTGAGGGTAAATTATGGGAAAAAGGGGGATGGGAATGGGGTAGGGATGGCAAAAATTTTTGATTTGCCCCAAACCGATAGAGCTCTGATCTGTTTGGGACAGGTTTGAAGCACTTAAAATAGGGTTTGGATGGGGGTCGGGATCAGGTCAAACTTTTTTGAATTGGCTTATAGCCAGGTCAGGTATGCGCCAAATCATTATGCCCCGACCCACTCTATTGGGGTATTTATGTAATTATTTGGACAAATTACAGCCGACTTACTTGAGGTATTCTAATTAAAGGCGAAATCAACTTTTAGAAAAAATTAACTGTAGACCCCCATACTGTTAGCATTGACCGTAAAAAAAGACAGTTGAACACTAAAAATATATAAATTTTAGGATAAATTGCAGCTCATTTACTTGAGGTATCCCTAATTACAGACGGAATTAACTTTTAGGAAAATTGACCGCAGACGCCCATGTCGTTAGCATTAACCGCAAAAAAGAAAGTTGACCGTAAAAAAATATGTGAAAAGATAAATTTGCCGCTATTACAAAATCTAAAATAATAATAAAAAAATATTCTAAATTTCCACCATCCGCGTGGATAGTGGAGATCCATTCATGAAAAAAATTTAAATTTTTTTTTAAAAAAATTAAACCTAAGATCTCTACCATTCATCTGGAGATTTATCTAAAAAAACATATTATTTTTTTAGAAAAACGATTAAGGACCTAGTGGAGATCCACCAGATCCATTTTGTGGCCATAAGAGGGGCAGCCTCCCCCTTGTGCTAACAATGGAGGCTCGTTCGCAAACTAGCGGAGGCTCAAGCCTTACCTAGTTTACGATTCATGGTGGATCCACCATGGATCTCACCCTTCTCTCTCATTTTTTTTTCCTTTCTTTTTTTTAGATCTCCACCATCCATATCTTAAGTTTTTTTTTTTTTTTTTAAATTTTTTAAAAAATAAATCTTAAAGTTTTGTAGAAAATAAAAATAAATCTCCACTGTGGAGATTCTAACTTTATTTTTTTTAAAAAATAATTTAAAAATAAGACCAAATGACCAAAATATCCTTAAATTATTGACTTTGATTAACGTTGACTAATGACAGGGGGGGTCTATAGTCAATTTCTTAAAAATTTGATTCCGTCTGTAATTAGGGATATCTCAGGTAAGTGAGCTGTAATTTGTCCTAAATTTTATATATTTTTAATGGTCAACTTCCTTTCTTAATGGTCAACGCTAACAGCAGGGGGGTCTGCAGTCATTAAAAGTTGATTCCTTTTGTAATTAGAGATACCTCATGTAGGTAGACTGTAATTTTATCCTAATTATTTTTTAAAATATTAAAAATATAAAAGGAAAAATAAAACTCTAATCTCTTTATCTCTTTGTCTAATTCATTATACTTAAATTTTACATATTAATTAATCAATTTAGTAACTTAAATTTTATATTGCTACGGGTTTGTGTTTAAAACAAGCCATATTTGAATTGTGGATATCGAAAATGTTGGATGAATTTCTAAATTGTAGCTTTGATTGATTTTAATATATAGCTAATGTTGTAAGAAGTCAATGAATTTTATGTCATTTAGGTTATTTTGGTTTTTGTACTTTATATTTGAATTTAAGGAACTTAAGTGTTGTACAGTTTATTGAACTAAGTGTTGTATAGTTTATTGAACTTAAATGTTATGTATCTTATTTCTATTAAGTTTAATTATAAGTGTATTAATATTTAGTTATACTTTATGTTTAATTTCAATTGTATGCGATTTTTTTTAATTAGTGGGTTGAACATTTTTTTAATAAAAAAATACAAAATAAAATAGGTTAATTCAGGTCGGCCCCACGCTAAATGGGTTTGGGTTTGGAGAGGAAATTGAAAACCCATTAGCATCACGAGACGGGTATCGATCCGACATTGATTCGATATGTTGTCATCCTTGGGATTGGGTAAATTTCACCCCCAAAATCTAAAAGAGGGCAGGGGAGGGGGAAGGTCCCGCCATCCCTATTTCCCTCACCCCTAAATTAATATTAATCTATTTTTGTGGCATTACTTATTACTATATCGATGAGATTATTCTGTTAATGAATTTTATTAATTATTGTTATTTTATTTGTGATAATTTGTTTAATCTCAAGTCATATAGGTCAAATAAAAAATGGGGAAACCGATATTAAATGGGGAATGGGGACCAGGCGAAACAAGGGAAACAGGGGAATTGGGTGAGGACGCGGATACCTCTCCCTAAACACCCTCATCCTCATTTAGGGAAATAGGGATGTGGGCGAAGACGAGGGAAGGTTTAAGGAAATGGAAGCAGGGGTTGGGGAGCCTTCCTCGTCGTCATTTCCTCCGTTGACATCTCTACTTCCAACTTAAATGTGTTTTAGAATTTAAAGAATGTTGTGATTATATAGTCGTCTTTAAGGTAACAACTTTTAACTCTGGATTATAATAACGGACAAAATCAAAAGTGGCCAAAACATTATATAAATAATTATTTTTAGCCTTGAATGAAAAAATAATCATTTTTAGCCATTTTGGAAATGAAAAATTATTTTTTAACCATCGTATATATAGCTAGGTAAAATTTCAGTTGAACCCACCATTTTGTTTCCAGATTTGATTTTCGTTTTTTAATAAATCATATTTTTCTCTCTCTATAAAAAAACCTAGAATCTAAATAGTTTTTTTCTCCTTCTCTCTCTCCCTTGCCACACATTACTCTCGCCCTCTCTAGCCGTCGTATTCCCTTAACTTGTAAGCTGTTCTCGCCGCCGTTCAACCTTTTCGTCGTTGCCAGTGTTTCCCTTGCCCCTCCTTTGCGTTCCGTTTTTCCTCGTCCTTTCTCGCCGCCGTTTCCCTCGCCCCTCCATTGCGCTCCGTTTTCCCTTGTCCTTCCTCGCCCCTCCTTCCCTCGTCGCCATTCTCCCTCGCCTTCCCTCGCAGACAGAAATCTTCCTGATCAGAAATCTCTCTCTCTCAGTTGTGTTCTCGCGCGATTCTGATTCAATTTCAAAAAGAAAAAAAAAACGATCCAGTTTCGATTTTGTTCTCTCTCTCGGTTCTGTTCTCGCGTGATTTCAGAAGTCCATGATAGTCATCGGTCCATTGTAAGGTAAATTTTTCAATCTCAAAAACTTGCCTTGAATAGCTGTATTTGATCAATCTAAGACTACACATTTGGTTTGTTTGGTGGAATCCGAACTTCGCTTAGTTTTTTATACAAAAGAAAAAAAGAGAAAATGAGGTCTATTCTTGAATTACATGATCCCATTTGATTTTAATTTGATATTGAATATTTAAGTTATGATCCCATTGGTTGGCAGAATCGAATCTACTGCCCAAAGGAGACTAGTTCGAAGACAAATGAGGTCATCACGACACAATAAGTCCGGGACTGCCGAAGTTTCAACGTGGGAGATGAATTTCGCCGAGCAGCAAACGACGATCAATTGTGAAATGTGTGAACTATTTGGTTTGTGAAATCTGTGAAATGTGTATAATATTTTTTGAAATGTGAAATGTTTGGTTTGTGAAATGTGTGAAATGTGTAAAATATTTGGTTTCTGAAATGTGTGAACTGCTGTTGTCAAATATTTAGTTTATGAAATGTTTGGTTTGTGAAATATTTGGTTAGTGAAATGTTTGTTTCGTAAAATGTTTGGTTAGTGAAATGTTGGTTAGTGAAATGTAGGTTAGTGAATTGTATGTTAGTGAAATGTTGGATAGTAAAATGTATGTTAGTAAAATATTTTTTTTTTCCTTTTGTAATTTTTTTTTCAATGTTTGTTGTCTATATATTTATATTATATTTTTTTGGTTCCTTTATGTATGCACGTGTTATTTTTCCATGCAGTTGATCGATGCGAATGGTGGACTTTAGAAATGGTCTTACAAGTGTGCTCCTGAAAAATAGTTAGCTGCACGTGTTAACATGTATTGTCATATCGGAGAATTGAAAATCTTGCAGGACGTTCTCAGCACAGATAACATGCTCGACAGATGGACGCATGGTGTATTTGGTAGGTTATCGGGGATGTGAGGTGACCAGTTGTTTAGTGGGAAAGTATGCCACTCATTATTATGTCGTAAGATCTATTACCCAGAAGCCACAGAGGATGAGATATAGTTTGCTGTCGGTGGGCATACTATAAGGTTTGGGAAGGAGAAGTTCCTGCTATGCACCAGTGTGAAGTTTGGAACCCTTTAAAGTGCAAATGTTTTTGAAAATAAGATAGTAGACGATAGTATTCATCTTAGAATATTTGATGGGTTGCCGGCCCTTATATAGATTGTTTTGGACAGGTTGAACGAAGAGGGGTTCACGACCGACGATGATGCCATTAAGTTGGCTTATATATTCTTCGTGTCCCATATTTTGCCTAATAAGGTCACACTGCAAACATTTTATTAATAACATTTCATTGATAATTATTTCACTAACCACCATTTCATATAAAAATATTTCAGTAACAAACATTTCACTACAACATTTCATTGAAAATAATTTCATTAACTAAGATTTTACTGACAAATATTTCACTAACCACCATTTCATATAAAAATATTTCACTAACTAATATTTCGCTGAAAATCATTTCACTAACAAGATTACAAAATCATTAAGAATTCACAAATAAAAAACACAATATCACCCAAATCCTTTTAACCTCAAATCAAAACCATATACAACTTAAATCAATCAAACATATTGGACAAAATAATAACATAAAAAACCATTTTAAATAAAAAAAATTAAATATTTCATAAAATTAATAATTTTTTCCATTCCTTATGTGTCTACTGAAAAGGAATTGGGAATGAGAAAATTCGTCAAGCCACCATCCAACATTCAAAAACAAGTTTTGATTTTTTATTTTTTTGTGGTTTGGAAATATAAAAAGAAAAGAATTAAAGAATAAGGAAAAATATAAAAAGAAAAGAATTAAAAAAGTGAAAGGAGGAATTTTTAATTAGGGTTTGAAGAAAGATAAAAAAAAAATTGTTAATTATTTGATTGACAACGGCTTTAATAAAATTTGGGGTTGTTAATGTAATTTACAATAGTCTATTTTGTAATTTTACCATTCATTGGGTTTCTTTTATATAATTATCCAATTAGGGGTAATTTTTGAGTGTGTTGAGGGTTGTTTATGATATTAAATTACTGAAATGGCTATTAATGATTATTTTTTTAAAAGTGGTTAAAAATAATTTTTTACATACTTTTTATGCTATTTTTAATAATTTTCATTTTTTTTTTAAAAATAAAACTATATTTGTCCAATTAAGTAAGTCGAGTCCAACCGTTTAAAGAATGCTTGTAAAACTTTGTGGACTCCACCCCTTCAATATTTTTACGCTCCATTATTAGAAGATAAATCAACTCTAAAACCCATGCAATTATTTTATAATGATTTTGGATTACATCACTCTAACCTACTTTGTAAATTTTGCAAACCGCGTGTGCACTTCAAAAGACTCAACTAATTAATTAAAAGATACGATGAGTATGCACCTTAAAAGATTCAAAATGATACCATTGATTCAATGGTTTGATTACTTTACAAAAAGAAACATGGCATGTGATTTCACCTTCCATAATTGATTGTAAACATTAAACTTATTGAACAAGATGATTACTTAGTTTATATATATATGGTGCTTCGTATTGGGATTTTTTTTTATTTTCTCTTTTGTCCCACGTCTAAAAAAAAAAAACAATGAGAGCAAAATGAAAGATACATCAAGGAGAAATAGAGTGCTTTCTCTCAAAACAGCACACTCTGTTCTAGTTCCCACTTGCAAACAAACACACAAGAAAGCATAATAACAAAAGAAATACAAGGTTTTATATGATTTAGCGATTAATGTGATCCCCACATTTACCGAGTGCACTAGTGTTCAATTTCACCATCAAATTGTTATTTACAATGGTGAACCGCACACACTTAGTTTCGGTTTTGTCCCACATAAAGAAATTCTAAGAATATAAAAGTTTAAATACCTGAGCCAAAAGTCATTTGTCTTGGTGGTTGGTGCCTCACAATCTCCTTCAAGTTGCCAAAGTTCAGATCTTGGTGGGTACATATTGTCCCACAATTGCGCATAAAAGTACAATTAGTGTGGGTAGACCTCTCTAATGTTGGGAGTAGATGGCTATTGTGAGTAAACCACTTTTGATATGGAAGTAAAAGTCTCGTAGTTCTCTGATTTGTAAGGTGTCAGATCTCAAAAAGAAAAAAAAATTATATATATATATATATATATATATATATTTTTTTTTTTAAAACCCTAAGTGCGTCAACATAGTGCAACATAACTGATTCAACACTATTTATTCAAGCTTCACAATCCAACCCAAACAAATTTGTATATATGAAATTAGTTATTATATGAAACAAACTTGGGAGTAGATTGATTTTTTCAAAAGAATACACCATGTTAGGCTCCTCTGTCATTCTACTCGGTCACAAAAAAAAAAAGTTTCATTGCATAGATAGATGGCTTCACTCCTTTCCAAACGGTGTGGACTCCACTCCTCTACACTGTTAATAATGGTGGAGTTACAGCTCAGACCATTATTAATCGCTGCAAATGACAATTATTATTATCCTTATAAGACTTTCATGTTTGATTTTCAGTGACACTTTCTTTTGGTAGGGTCACATTTGTAGACCATCTTGAGTAATCAAATGGTTTGATTCTTGTTTGAGGGTAAAATGATAATCCTAAAAGTAATATGAAATATTTAATCTTAACAAAATCCAAGAATAAACCACAAACGTATTAACAGATCCCTTGCCAATGGGGATCCGAAGGGAACCAGACCAAAGGGGGATCACATGGACCTTTGGGAGTTCCCTCAGTGCCTTAGGAGGCACCTTCGCTCACCTGGTGCTGGAACCAACCTAGGGCGACAAACCACCCCTAAAGTTGCCGAAACATTCCCTAAGGTAAAGGAAAATAAGACTTGGAGGATACCCAGACATGAGCTGTAACCCATGATAGTACAAAGCCAAAGACAACCAATGTAGTCAAGCATGATGTTGACTTGACATAACCTGACTAAGGTCAGAATAGACTGAGTCAAGCATCATTGGACTGGAAAAGCTGAGTTAACAGCTATCATGCATCCTTGACCATGAGCTTGCATGGAAAACGACTTTGCACCCTAGGCTCTGGGTTCCGCAGACCTGGTTGTACGGGTCGAATCAGGAGAAGTCTTTTGAAAGGAGCATTAGTTGAAATCTCTAACCACCAAAGGGGAGTGCGCCAGTCGCGAAGGGGATAAGACTTAGGGAAAAGGATCAATGAATCCTATCAGACAACCTGCGAAGGGAGGTTGACCGAAGGAAGCAAGCTGGAGCTGGGAAGGAGGATTCAAAAGTTTATATAAACCCCATCAGGTTTTCTTACAAAGGTAACTAATCTTTAGCTTAGAAACCCTTAGTATGTAGAGGAAGACCCAAGTGGTATTCTTCTAAAAATACTAGGAGATCTGCTTTCTATGATCACCCTCTGTATGAATTTTCACTTCCACATATCCATCTTCTACCTTAGAGCTCCTTTTTGACTTGGGCGTCGGAGAGTTTTCGCCAGCGGAACACCGGTTACTCCTGATCTCCATTTCCTTGTTTTCTCTCAGGAAGGGTGTTAAACGAGTCTGCTAAGGTCACCAACAGTTGGTGAGAACGTTATCCCCGAGGATAAGCAACTTCGCAGCCTCCAAAGGTCCTTATACCATCATAAACACACTGTCATTCAGGAAAAACATCTTTGTATGGCTTCCATTGGTTAGCCTAAGGTCATCGTACTCCAAATAGTCTAATGTCTTCGCAGGAAAATACCTTCGCAAAACCTTTACTTATAACCAATTCTAAGAATACCCGAAAAATAATACGTGTTGGTGTGAAACCACTTTCTTACATCAACAATTCCTTTACAAAAAGAACATAGGATGCTATTTGTGATAGCACTCTAATTTTCATCCACCAGACTTGGAGAAAAGTTCCAATGCACCTAATGCGCCTTTTAATGATATTTTATTATGTGTAACGAGATTAAATTTAATTGATTACTCATACCACGTGCCGTAATACAAGTGGAACGTGCGCCATGAATCAGACAGTTTTCTCTCATACTATGGACAGTAAACTTATTGAACAAGATGATTATTTGGTTTATATATACATTACAAATAAATTTGTCTGTTGGGTCTACTAATATTTTTGTCAAACATACAAGCAGAATAACTCACGATATTTCCGCATTTCCCATATTCATGACTAATACTATTTTTAATTTTTATGTTGATAGCTTCTAGTCAAATTATATTTAAAAATAAATATTGTATTTCTAAAAACAAATAAATAAATACTGCCATGACAACAATTAGTTTACCAATATTGGTAATCTTGCCAATATTTTCATTGCACTCAATTTTCATAACTCCAATTTCTCACAACTCCCAACCTCAAGCCTTTTTAGAGATGCAGGTAATTGGCCTCTTACGATGAATGTTGGAGAATTACAGCCTTCCACTTTCAAACTTCCAAGACATGTATTTTTGCAATTCATTCCATTGGGTAATGAGTCTAGAGCATTGCAATTTATAATCTTAAGTTCACTTAGATTGACAAGGAAACAAACCTCAGGAAATGGGACGATATTTGAGTAATTTTCAATCCGTAACTTTGAGATAGAGATGAAGTTTTGTAACCCCTGTGGTTGCTCTTGAAGAAAAGTTTTATTCAACTGCCATAGATTCTTTAGCTGCTCACAACCCATATTCTTAAGTTGTACACTTTCAATTTGCAGAAATTTGTCTTGCCTTAACCAAAATTGCCAAACTCTGAAATATCTGCAAGAGTCATAGACTTCAGTGACTTGAAATCCTCTGCACCCATCTATTTCATGTCAACCCTCTGCACCCATCTATTTCTAATTTGCAAAGCACTGGAAGGCTTGGGGATGAAACCACTAACTTCTTACAATTATTAATCACAAGCTTCTCCAATACAGGAAGACGATCGGGTAATCTTCTGGAGATTTTAGGACACTTTACAATGGAGAGCTCCTGGAGGCAAAAGAAGGCATCAACATACATGTTTTCCTTGTTAGGTAACCAATTTTCCCATTCTGGTAAATAACCCAAATAGAGTCTCTCCAATGATTGAAAAGGTTTTGAGCAACCTACACCATAAATCTCATAACCAAGAATCTTAAATCCCTTCCTCCCTCGGATTGTATGATCTTTAAGAGAACTTAATATCCCGAAAGGAGGCAAAGATGTGCAGTTCTCACAGCAATTCAATCTCAGGACCGTCATTTTGGAGAATGATGAATCTCCAACCTAAGATGGAAATTCTCTGCCACCATAGCCTTCAATTGTGAGACTTTGCAGATTTCGATGAGGTTGTAGAACGTCAAGTACATTTTTTTCCCTAATGATGAGGGGCAATCCTTTGAACTTTTCGATGACTTTTTCACGTATTGATTCCATATGATGATGTGCCAAAATAGCTTCATTCTTCTCAAACGCACACATAGAAAACACTAACCAACAATCTTCATCAGATAGAACACCCAGTGGATGAAATCCAGCGAGTGACTGTTAAGACTACCTCTTTGTGGCGTGTTACTATTATTCTAGCTGCCAGTGCACCTGCCTTAAAAGGGGACAGTAAGATCTCCCAACTGCCATAATCAATGCTCCAAACATCATCTAACACAAGTAAGAATTTTTTCCCAGTTACTTTCTGCCTCAGTTCATTTTGCATGGTGGATAAATCATTTGGACTAGAAGAGGAGCCAGTAATGTTCTCAAGAATTGACTTTGAGATTCTAGTAACATTAAAATCAACATCAGATACGCACACCCATGCTTTGACCTCGGAAGATCCAACATCTGGATCAGTGAACACTTCTCGAGCAAGCGTGGTTTTACCGACTTCTCCCATGCCCACAATAGGTATGACCAAGAAGTTAACATCATTCAACACCTTTTCGAGTATTTGCTTCTTATCTTCATCTCTTCCGTAAACAGCTGTTTCAATTCTATGACTTGAACTTGGCGGTCTCTGCGGTGCAGCATCCGACGATGTTCCTCCGCTGGTAATCACTTTCAGTCCAAGGTCTTGTCTAAGTTTACAGTGTTGACCGAATCGGCTAGTGACATCTTTTACCTTAGACCTCATGCGAAAGCTGAACTTAATAGCTCCAAGACTCCAGTCGCAGAAACAGGTAGGGACGAGCTTCCAAAACATGCTAGCTTGTGCTTGTTGTTCTTCCATCTTCAACTTGCTTGCAAAAGCCTCAGTAGCAAACTCATCGAGCATGTCCTCCACATCATAAGCCAAGTCTCGGAGATAGTCCAGCCACAGTTTCACAGCAGGGTTCGTCAGTTGCTTCTCCTCTGCCTGAATCATCAACACCTATTTTCTCCCACCTTTTGATCCTTGGATAGAACCCTTCCTGACGCAGAAATCGCAGCAACTCGGGAGAAGTCAATCTCTCAAGCAACACAGGAAGGAATGCTGAGACAAGGAGCTCTACCAGAGGCATGGTTTTTTGTTTTGTTGGTCGAAAGAAAGGATTGTCACACACAAGGAAAAGAAAACGGTTAGAGCAAACGAGAGATCACGGACTCTTTTTTTTTTGTTTTGTGTGAGAAGGGTGCAAAATTCCAATCTGAAAACTGATCGATGAAGCAGAGTGATTTCTCTCAAACACTGTTGGCTCTCAAACAGGGGATGGTTTTGGTTTTTGGTTTTTTCTGGTTAAAGAAACTAAGCAATAAGGAAACGATTATCACACAACAGGAAAGAAAGAGACTGAGCAGAACAAGAGAGAGCACTAGTTCTTCTTCGCTTTTCTTTTTTGGGAAATCTATGGAAGCAAAACACAGAGATCAAAACATCAAAATTGTTAAAGGTTAACAGATTTTCATTCTCAGAGTAGACGCAAGGCATCAACTCAGACAAAGCACAAAGATCTGAAGAAAAGCATACAATTCAACCTTGCTTTTCTTCACTTTAAGAGATTCTGTCATGACACTTTAGAAAAAGAAAAAAATGCAAAGAGAAGCACTATGATTACAGATGATGATTCCCAAGAAAGCAGAAACATTAAAGAATTGTTGAACAACCTCGCAAACAAATCGTAATTCCTAAATTATGATTTCATTTAAGACCTTTCTTGTTGCCAATGCTAGATGAGAGAAGGAAAAAGCATACCATTCTGATAGCATAAGCAAGAAAAAATAGCATCCGTTTTGAGAAAGAGAAAAATTATTATAAAAGGAGATGATACTTGCTGTCACTTTCTTTTGTTTTAAGTAAAAGGTGGTGATCAACGGTGAATGTCGGACACACATTAGAAATGGAGGTTTGAATCTGACCAGACTTCCTGAGTTTGAACCATATCATTAACTAGCAGATCTAAAAATTTATATTAATAGATCGCATAATTATACTATTTAAGATATAGATAGATGAAATTTATGATACGTTAATATAGAAATGTTAGTTAACTAACTCTAGAGTCTTTAATGAAATTTTCATTATTTTGGGCTGTCTTTAATGAAATTTTTATTTCCAGAACATATTAACTACAGCCTTGATTTAACATCACAAAGCCTGCGTTGATTAATTACAATTCCCTGCTTATGCTTCAACTTTTGTTTCTTAAACAATAAAAATTCTAAACAAGAATCACTTGCACAAAGTTTTCTGAAATTTTACTCTCTATTATTTTGTGACACATAGTGTCAAGGTATCGTCTGGTTAAAGATGACATTTATTAATTCTATTGCAGAGGCAAAAGTAAGCACAAAGGCGGTAACCAAACGCCATAGCCAGAAGAACCCATACTTCTTGCAAGCCACCACTCAAGTTCACCATGTCAAATGAAGGCGAGCTCTGTAGAGTCTGGCATCCTCCTTTGCTTTCTGTCAAGACAATTGTAAAATGTCAAATGGAGGTGCCTAACTTCTTGCCTAATTCCACCAACCCATCTCTTTTGAAGCCTATATAAACCCTTTAGCTCTCATTTGTTAGATATCCCAAAATTAGAGAATAAGAGAGAGTTTGAAAGAAAAGCTTGTGAAAGAATTTTGTGAGAAAAATTCTTGAGCATAATTGGGAGTAGGTTGTAGTTTGTGAGTGGTTGTGAGTTGTAAGTGTTGTAAACACTTTGTATATTTTCTCCCTTTAGTAAAACGATCTGCAGCGGGTCCGGAGACGTAGGCGCAATTGGCCGAACTCCGTTATCAAATTGTGTGTGTGTTTTTTATTTCCGCTTTTATTTCGCTTTCTCACAAATCTGGTTATAGGGAAATTACGCTTTAATTTCCTAACAACTGGTATTAGAGCTTTGGTGGTAGATTCTGTCAGTTTCTGTGAGTTTTGTCGGCAGTACCGGTGTGTCGACGGAGGTGTTCTAATACACGACAGTCAGCAGAAATAGTCAGAAACGATCTAAAGGAAGCCAGATTCGAGTGGGAGCGATGGCCGCAGACGAAGGGACGATTAAAATTGAAAAGTTCGATGGTGCGGACTTCGGCTTTTGAAAAATGCAGATTGAAGATTATCTGTACCAGAAAAAGCTGTATCAACCTCTCTTAGGAAAGAAGCCAGATGACATGAAGGAAGAAGATTGGAATCTTCTTGACAGACAAGCCCTCGGAGTGATCCGATTAACGTTATCCCGGAATGTTGCTTTCAATATAGTAAAGGAAAAGACCACGGCGGGTCTTATAACGGCTCTCTCCAATATGTATGAGAAGCCATCGGCCTCAAACAAAGTTCACTTGATGAGGCGATTATTCAACTTGCGAATGGCGGAAGGGGCATCAGTCGCTCAACATCTGAATGAGCACAACACAATCACAACCCAGTTGAGTTCCGTGGAAATCGAATTTGATGAAGAAGTTCGAGCCTTGATTCTCTTGTCATCTCTACCAGACAGTTGGAATGCTACTGTCACAGCAGTCAGCAGTTCGTCAGGAAATAATAAATTAAAATTTGACGATGTTCGAGATCTGGTATTGAGTGAAGAAATTCGGCGGAGAGAATCGGGTGAAGCATCAAGCTCCTCAGCTTACACACAGAGTCCAGAGGGAGAACTTCAGAAAGAAGTTCATATCGTAGCAGATCGAAATCCAGAAGGGGTAAATCCAGATCAGGAAAGAAAGATTTTAGCTGTTATAATTGTGGCAAAAAGGGTCACTTTAAGAGGGATTGCCGAGCATCGAAGAAAGATACCAGCACACAGGAATCCGCCAATGTGACCGAGGAAGCAGGTGATACTATGATTCTAAGCGTCAACAGCCCGATTGAATCATGGATTCTGGATTCAGGAGCATCTTTCCATGCTACCCCATGCCGAGAGATCATGGAGAACTACGTCAGTGGTAACTTTGGGAAGGTTCATCTAGCTGATGATGAAACCTTGAAGATTGTCGGAAAAGGAGACATCCGATTAAAGTTTCCAAACGGGAGTACCTGGAAGCTGCAAGGAGTGAGACATATTCCTGGCCTCAAAAGAAATTTGATTTCGATAGGACAACTTGATGGAGAAGGATATTGTACAACTTTTTCAGGCTGTGAATGGAAGATTACCAAAGGAGCACTCGTCGTTGCTCGTGGTAAGAAGTGTGGTACTCTTTATGTAACCTCAAACTTAGAGAATATTGTTGCAGTAGCAGATTCTGATGGAAAGTCAAACCTATGGCACCAAAGGCTTGACCATATGGGCGAGAAAGGGATGAAGACACTTCTGTCAAAAGGGAAGCTTCCGGATCTCAAGGCTGTAGATGTCGGACTATGCGAGGATTGCATCTTTGGCAAACAGAAGAAAGTCAGTTTTGCAAAGATTGGCAAGATACCCAAGGCAGAAAAGTTAGAGTTGGTTCATACCGATGTGTGGGGACCATCTCCAGTTTCATCTCTTTCAGGCTCACTGTATTATGTCACCTTCATCGATGACTCTACAAGGAAGGTGTGGGTTTATTTTCTGAAGAAGAAATCAGAAGTCTTTGATACCTTCAGAAAATGGAAGGCCATGGTGGAAAATGAGACTAGTGTAAAAATCAAGCGGTTGAGGTCTGACAATGGAGGAGAGTACAGAGATAGTAGATTCAGAGAATTTTGCGCAAACAGTGGGATCAAGATGGAGAAAACAGTTCCCATGACACCACAGCAAAATGGCGTAGCAGAGCGCATGAACAGAACTCTGAATGAACGTGCTAGAAGCATGAGGATACATGCCGGTTTACCCAAGCTGCTGTGGGCTGAAGCTATCAACACTGCAGCCTACCTAATCAACCGTGGGCCCTCAGTTCCCTTAGATGGTGGAATACCAGAGGAAGTTTGGAGCGAAAAAGAGGTAAACGTTTCGCATTTAAGAGTGTTTGGTTGTATCTCTTACGTACATATAGATTCTGCCGAAAGAAGTAAATTTGATGCCAAGTCCAATAAATGTGTCTTTGTTGGCTATGGTGGTGATGAGTTTGGTTACCGGTTTTGGGATTATGAAAATCGGAAGATCATCAGAAGCAGAGATGTCATATTCAATGAGAATTTGATGTACAAAGACAGATCAATCGCAGAATCAAGTAGCTCCACTACCGAAGCTGAAACAAAGGAATTTGCTGAGTTTGAGGAGATTTCTGGAAGTGATGTTCAGATTAGTCCTGAAACAGTTCAAGAAGAACTAGACGCACCAGAACTGAGACGCTCCTCCAGAGTTCCTAAGCCAATCCAGCGTTATTCGCCTTCTTTACACTACTTGTTGCTAACTGATAGTGGTGAACCAGAGTGCTATGATGAAGCAATGCAAGTGGAGGATTCAGTCAAGTGGGAGTCTGCCATGAGAGATGAGATGGACTCGTTTATGTCAAATCAGACATGGGAATTAGCTGAATTACCACCAGACAAGAAAGCTCTTCATAACAAATGGGTCTTCAGGATTAAAGAAGAACACAATGGAAACAAGCGCTACAAAGCTAGAATGGTTGTCAAAGGCTTTCAGCAAAAAGAAGGTATTGACTACAATGAAATTTTCTCTCCAGTCGTGAAGCTGACTACAATCAGACTGGTGTTGAAAATTGTAGCTGCAGAAAATTTACATCTTGAGCAGTTAGATGTAAAAACAGCTTTCCTTCATGGTGACTTGGAGGAAGAAATCTATATGAGGCAACCGGAAGGTTTCAAAGAAGCAGGCAAGGAAAACCTAGTATGCAGGTTAAAGAAGAGCTTGTATGGCTTAAAACAAGCTCCCAGGCAGTGGTACAAGAAGTTTGATAGTTTTATGAGCAGCAGCGGTTTCACAAGATGCCAAGCAGATCATTGTTGCTACATCAAAAGGTTCGACAACAGCTTCATTATCTTATTGTTGTACGTTGATGATATGCTCGTTGCAGGTTCAGATATGCAATAGATTATGAATTTGAAGCGGGAATTGTCGAAGCAGTTCGCAATGAAAGACTTAGGTGCTGCAAAGCAGATTCTTGGAATGAGGATCAAGAGAGACACTAAGTCGGGGACTTTGTTGTTATCACAAGCTGAGTACATTAAGAAAGTACTCTCGAGGTTCAACATGCAAGATGCTAAACCAGTGAGTACACCTTTGGGTGTTCATTTCAGACTCTCCAAGGAACAGTCACCGAAGACAGAGGAAGAGCGTACACATATGGCAAAGGTTTCGTACGCCTCAGCAATTGGAAGTTTGATGTATGCCATGGTTTGTACCAGACCAGATATTGCCCAAGCAGTGGGAGCTGTTAGCAGGTACATAAACAATCCAGGTAAGATACACTGGGAAGCAGTCAAATGGATCATCAGGTATTTACGAGGTACCACAAACAAGACACTTTGTTCCAAAGGTGGAGATACGACACTAACAGGCTATGTGGATGCTGACTTAGCCGGAAATGTTGACATCAGAAAGAGCACTACAGGGTATGTCTATACTCTAGGAGGTACCGCAGTGAGTTGGGTGTCTCAGTTACAGAAGATAGTTGCTCTCTCCACAACTGAAGCAGAATATGTTGCTGTCACGGAAGCCAGCAAAGAAATGGTTTGGCTACAAAGTTTCTTGGAGGAACTGGGAAAGAAACAAGAAGACAATGTCTTGTATTGTGACAGTCAAAGTGCTATCCATCTAGCAAAGAATCTGTCTTTTTATTCCAGAACGAAGCACATACAGTTGCGGTATCATTTTATCCGGTCACTACTGGAAGATGGGATTTTGAAACTTGAAAAGATTAGTGGAGCTCAAAATCCAGCAGACATGTTGACAAAGACGGTGACGACTGACAAACTGAAGCTGTGTTCAGCTTCAGTTGGCCTGCAATAGTAACAAGACCGTGAAAGAGCTGCTGCATAGATCGAGGTGTCAAGACAGATTGAAATCAGTCTTCAAGTGGGAGATTGTCAAGACAATTATAAAATGTCAAATGGAGGTGCCTAACTTCTTGCCTAACTTGAGCAAATGTCACATGGAGGTGCCTAACTTCTTGCCTAACTTGAGCAAATGTCAAATGGAGGTGCCTAACTTCTTGCCTAATTCCACCAACCCATCTCTTTTAAAGCCTATATAAACCCTTTAGCTCTCATTTGTTAGATATCCCAAAATTAGAATAAGAGAGAGTTTGAAAGAAAAGCTTGTGAAAGAATTTTGTGAGAAAAATTCTTGAGCATAATTGGGAGTGGGTTGTAGTTTGTGAGTGGTTGTGAGTTGTAAGTGTTGTAAACACTTTGTATATTTTCTCCCTTTAGTAAAACGATCTGCAGCGGGTCCGGAGACGTAGGCACAATTGGCCGAACTCCGTTATCAAATTGTGTGTGTGTTTTTTATTTCTGCTTTTATTTCGCTTTCTCACAAATCTGGTTATAGGGAAATTACGCTTTAATTTCCTAACACTTTCACACTCGTATAATTGGTCTCCTGAGTATTGAACTTTCAACAGAAGTCTAAAACCGTAGTACATGAATGATAAGTACTTCAAGCACTGCATAAATTTTGGTATGTGCTGTAGCGAGAACATAAAATAAAAATTCGGTTAGTCTTGAGAAAATGTAAATGTTTGATCAAATTCCATGTTCAAGTGTCTGAGAAGCAGGCAAGGATACCTGGACATAGTAACCTCCTGTGAGAAGAAAAAGCATCAATACTAAAAAAGCAATCATTCCGGCTCTTTTAATACTCAAAACTGCAACTCCAAATAGCTCTCCAGCACCTTAATCAATCACGGAAAGAACATCATTTGTAATCACAAAACTAAGTGACACGACAAAAACAATCGAATATGAAATTCAACTTACTTGGCTAGTGACAACTATCAGTAGTATTGAAAACAACGTCAGGAAGAAACAAGGAACTGTTCTCTTAAAACCTGCCATGAAGTATAGAATAACCATGAAAAAGGTAGGATAGAAAACATGTGCCACCATGTCGCAGAGGGTGCTGCATGCGTAATACACGCTTAGTCTGTACATGTCTGCTTTCCTTTCTTTCACAGAACATATCTTTTCGAATGGAAACACCTAAAAAATGGATGAAGGAAGATACTCAGAAAATGCAGATGTAGAATATTAGACCAACCTACAATAAACGGGTTTATGAGTTTTTTGTTATATGATTTGAACATATGCAAAAATGAAGTCATGGATTAATTACTTGATCTCTAAGCTGAGCCTCAGTTCCGGTCTGTGATTTCTGTCAAAGAAGGCATAATAAAAAAGCAATTCCAAGTGCTTGAACTAATCTTAGCTTATCAAAATAGTCTCTACACCTCTCTTTAAATGTTCTCCTGCAAACTATCATGAACTGCTCCCACCAAGACAATGTCCAGTCTTTTTTAACTTGTATGGCTAATTGCAGGTCCTCTCGTGTCATCGTGTTTCAATGATTCTCTTCCTTTTCTTTTGGCTCCAACTGAGTTATGTATCTGAGTTGAAGATACTAGTACAATATGAAAACGAACGATCAGAGGGTGTATAGAAAGCGAAAAATGGTTATGAACTACGTACACTGCAGTGTTAATTAGTTACTTTGATTACAGCCCTGTCAGAATCAGGAGCCCTTGAGATGCCAATGGACCTTCAGGGACACTTATGTTGTTGACCTGTCCAGCTGCTAAATCAATCAAGAACTCTACAGGATTCATGGCTATTTCTGGGATGAATGTTAGAGATGAAAAGTACTCCATAGACCCTCTAGCCTTCCCGTAGTACACCGGATATCCTTCTGATATCAGCAGAAGTTTGTCAAACATGTGAAACATTCTGCTTGATGGCTGAATGATTGTTGTGATACTGTAATATTATTATAATATCAAAATTTACAAGTCAATATGACACCAAAAAAGGAAGTGCATTTCGTTAGTGTACCTTTGCAACTCCTGAGGTTGACTCATCAAGCAACAATAATGAAGGATCAACCAGAATCTCATAAGGATAGAGGAAGTTTCACTCAAATTAAATTATCATAAGGATGATAAAAAAAAAAAACAACAGCTGGGCAAGATGTTGATTCATACATGAGGATATTTGTCGACAAAAATCTTAACTCTGATTGGTCTACCTTGAGATCTAAGTCAGTTTCGTGCTGATGAGGAGTGCGTCTCCAATATGATTGAAACCAATTATTATAGACCGATGCAATTGCCCTGTAATGAATGGCACGATAAGGAAACCAAGAACACTGTCATTACAAGCTTGTCGTATGACCTAATGTAGAAGAAAGGCATTGCAGAGAGAAATTTCCGACCAGCTGCATCAAGCAGCATATAAATTCAGATCACAAGAACTCAGCCAATCCTTTCTATATAATTGTCATAAATTTCATCAACAAAAAAAACATAAACTCGCATTTTATGTTGAGACAAGTTTGAACTGCCAAATTGTGGTCCTAACCCAAGAGCAAAATTTCAGGTACCTCGTGTGCTATTGCATTCTTATGTGCGAGCCGACTATTCCAACCGTTTTTTCTGTCTCAATAAGGATAGAGGAAGCTTCACTCAAATTCTCATTTATTGCTGGATACTTGATACTGCCATGATGACCCTCTTATTATAACAGAGCTCTCTGTATTGGTCTTCTTACGGGCATGATCAGATGAACTACCTCGAGCTCTAAGTCGGTTTTGTGCTGATGAGGATTGCATCTCAGATATCATGAAAACCAAGGATGACAGACCAAGGCAATTGTCCTGTAAACGAATAGCATGCTAAGGAAAATATAAGATTGATTGCTTCAAATTCCTATATAGGCCATTTCACAAGAATTGTATTGCAGCAATCAGGAATGAAAAATAAAAAAAATATAAAAAAAAACAAAAATCAGCAACAATACCTAAAGTTTAACTATAAAAGTAAAGATAAATTGCGGGAGGTGAACACCTGTGGCAAGCAAGACGCAGAGGCAGATAGGAAGAGCTCTAAATTAGGACATCTATACATTCTCAAAGATCTGATTATAGTTGACGTGGTTGTAGTTACCACTCACCCTCGATGCCAACAACAATACTTGTAGAATTGAATAGCAGCTTGCTTCCTTCTGCAAAATCAGAGTGTGTGCGTGTGTATATATGAACAGAAGAAGGGCAACAGAGAACAAACATAAATGAAAAAATATAGATAAGGTTTGAGGTGTTAGAGATTGGCATACCAATGATGTGTCTAATTTTAATGGTGGTGTGGTGGGAGGTGGGGGTTGATGAAATCTGCAATGCAAGTGAATCAACTGTAACAAACTAAAAGCTTTTACGTGATCAATTGCATAAAAAGCTTAACAAAATTTTTTTAAAAAATCAGATTTAGTATTTTACATAAAAAAACAGCTAACTGTTATCAACTTCATTGGATCCATAGTACTGCCATGCCTTTTTAACAGACCAGAACACTCTGTACGGAATTCACTCACTTCAGACAAGTACTTCAAAAGAGTCGAGGAAGATGTCAACACGGTTGTACATCAAATAATTACAAAGCTGCTACTTGATCTGTAATGATAAAATCCCAGCATGTCAATATGTTTATAAACAAATAATTGTAAGTATAAAACTTATTTTGGAGATTGACATACCAATGATGTGATGGAATTCTATAGACCACATTCATTTTTCCTCCTCTGGATCGTAGATGTATCTGCCATCTATGGAAACACAAGGGATGTGGGAAATCTTGGACCACTCTTTTCCTTTATCTCTTTTGCATTCTTCTTTCAGCTTTGGACAACTCCAAATACATAAAAACAAAAGTGAGGATGGTAGGCCCTGCTCTGGAAAGAATTTTACTTCTGGACAATTCCAAATAGTTAATTCCGAAATTGAGGATGGCAGGCCTAGCCTTGAAAAGTATTTGAAATTTGGACAATGATTGATCTTTAGAGTTTTAAGTGAGGATGGCAGGGCCAGCTCTAGAAAGAATGTGAAGTTTGGGCAACTGTAGATGTCCAACTTTTCAAGAGAGTTAAGGTTTCGAAAACCCTCACTCATTAGGCATTTCAAATTTGGGAATTTGGAAATGTAGAGATGAGTAAGAGAAGGGGGAAACGTCATTTCCATTTCTTGCTGTGGAAATGATTCTACTTCTGGAAGTCCAAAAATACTAAGAGACGAGAGAGAGGTGAGGTTGTGCAACCCCCACTCAAGCAGTGGCTTATAGATTTTGACATCCCGACCAATTGAAAGAGATGTTAGGTTTGTGGGAAAACCTTTTTTCGAAAACGACGTCATACATTGACATCCCTTCAATGTTAACCTTCTAAGAGAGTTGAGGCTGTGGAACCGATTGGGTAAGGATTTTAGCTTCCCACAATATTCAATTTCAACTTTACTTAATTTGGTGCTAGGAAGCCCATCTTCTGCGAAACACTCAATACTTTTACAATCATATATCTTTATGTTTTGAAGATGGCAAAGATTGTGCAGGCCCTCGGGTATGGTCTTAAGATTGTTACAAAATCGTATTTTAATCTCTTCAAGAGCCATGTTATTAAGAAAACTCCCCGCTATTGACTCTAACTTTGAAACATTGTCAATGGAGAGAGTACGAAGCATCTTCGGTAAATGACCACTTGATGATAATGTTGAGAGCTGTGAGCAGCATTGAACGTAGAGATGCTGGAGTGCTTCTGATAACTGACCACTCGATGATAAACACTTGAGAGATAGGCAATTGTTAACCTCCAAGTATTCAAGAAGAGATGTGCTTGTGTTGTTGCTGTTCACTTTATCCACCACTGATGTAGAACTTTCCTCTTTATCATCCCATAAATACTCCAATTTCTCACACCTCCCTACCTCAAGCTTTTTTAGAGATGCGGGTAATTGGCCTCTTACGATGGATGTTAGAGAATTACAGCCTTCCACTTTCAAACTTCCAAGACATGCATTTTTGCAATTCATTCCATTGGGTAATGAGGCTAGAACATTGCAATTTATAATCTCAAGTTCACTTAGATTGAAAAGGAAACAAACCTCAGGAAATAGGATGAGATTTGAGCAATTTTCAATCCGTAACTTTGTGATAGAGATGAAGCTTTGTAACCCTTGTGGTGGCTCTTGAAGAAAAGTTTCATTCAACTGCCATAGATTCTTGAACTGCTCACAATCCATAAGCTTCAGTTGTACGCTTTTAATTTGCAGAAAGTTCTCTTGCCTTAACCAATTGCCAAACTCTAAAATATCTTCAAGAGTCATAGACTTCAGTGACTTGAAATCCACTGGACTATTGCATGCCAACCCTCTGCACCCATATCGAAGGCTTGGGGATGAAACCACCAACTTCTTACAATTCTTAATCACAAGCTTCTCCAATGCAGGAAGACAATCGGGTAATCTTCCAGAGATTTTAGGACAATTTACAATGGAGAGCTCCTGGAGGTAAGAGAAGGCATCAATATACATATTTTCCTCGTTCGGTTCCCAATACTCCAACTCTTGCAAACCTTCCAAATAGAGAGTCTCCAATGATTGAAAAGGTTTTGAGCAACCTACACCATAAATCTCAGAACCAAGGAACTTTAATCCCTTCATCCCTCTGATTGTAAGATCTTTAAGAGAACTTAATATCCCGAAAGGAGGCAAAGATGTGCAGTTCTCACAGCAATACAAGCTTAGGACCGTCATTTTGGAGAATGATGAATCTCCTACCCAAGATGGAAATTCTATGCCACTATAGCCTACAATTTTGAGAGACTGCAGATTTTGATGAGTTTGTAGCACGTTAAGTACATTTTTTTCCCTTAACGCATCTCGTGAGTGAACAAATTGATAGCCCCATTTTAGCTCCAATTCTTTCGAGTCCTTATCAATCAATATCATCTCTCTTTTTTCATTTAAATCAACCACATTCTCTAATTCTGAAATACAGAGTTTTCCACCAAGGAATTTTAAATTCTTCAAATCTTTGAAGCTAGCTATGACAACTTTGCCCACAATAACATTAGATAAGTAATACCGAAGATTTCTCAACTCATTCATCCCCAATGGCATCTCATCTAAATAAACACCTCTAATATCGAGATAATGTAAATTGATTAAATCCTTCATCTTGGAAGGTAACTTCCTAAGACGATCACAATCTTTTAACTTCAAAATTTGTAAGTGAAGCAAAAAACTTGTTGATTCTAGTAAGCTTTTGATCATAGTACGAGAAAGATTAAGGAATCTTAAATGTCTTAAATCACCAAACGACTCAGGCAACTCTGTAACATAATGATGATAACATCCTCAATTTTTTAAATTTTGGTAGCAAATCAAATATAACTCTCTGAGTTATGAATTTTCTACAAGATCCTTTATTCAAGGATAATGGTAAGAACGTTCTTAGATGCTGACCAACTCGATCATCTCCACTAATAACTTGAAATTTACATTGGCCATCCCTACAACCAGAAGCATAAGAAAGATGACGAACCTTTTCGAAGCTTTCCGGTTGCTCGTTTGCCTCCGACATATCCTCCAAATGAAAACACGTTCCTCCAGAAGCCCATCGAGCAAAATCACTTACAAGGTCATGTATTATAAATTTGGATTCATTATTATAAGATCGTTGAAAAAGTGATCTGGATAATAAATCACATAAGTACTCATGACCCACATCTTCCAATTGCTTTTTTCCTTTTGACGGCTGAATAAGACCTTCCGCCATCCATAGAAGTACGAGTTTCTCTTCTTCGAATTCATAGTCCTTCAGCAAAACTGCACAATGGGAAAAACACCTCTTTAAATGAGCAGGGAGATAGTAGTAGCTTAATTTTAAGCTTGCCGGAATGTTGCTTCCGTCTTGTAAGTCCCATAATTTGCTGCTTAGCACTTCCAACCACTCATCTTCTCTTTGCTTGGAGCGTAGAAGGCCACTGAGAGTCTTCACCGCCAAGGGTAATCCTCTGCACTTTTCAATGACGTTTCGATGGATTAATTCGATATTATCATATGAAGCAATATCTCTGTACTCAAATGCATGGGCCTTAAATAAAGACCAACATTCATCGTCTGAAAGAATGTCTAATCGATGACACTCGGCGGAAGCTCCCATTGTAGTTGCAACAGTTACATCACGCGTTGTTACGATTATTTTGCTCCCACCAGCTCCAGCCTTAAAGGGAGATCTAAAACTTTCCCACAATCCATAATCTTTGCTCCAAACATCATCTAACACGAGCAAGAATTTTTTTTCAGCTACTGCCTCTTTCAGTTTGTTCTGCACCGCATCTAACTCGTTTAACATACAAGGATTGCAAGTAATGGACTCGAGAATTGCCTTTGAGATTCTCAGAACATCAAAATCATCAGATACGCAAGTCCAAGCTTTCGGGTAGAAATCTTTCACTGCTTCATCATTATACACCTTCTGCGCAAGCGTGGTTTTTCCTATCCCTCCCATGCCCACAATTGATATGACACGGAGGTTAGCATCTGTGGATTCATTAGTACTCAACACCATCTCGAGTATTTTGGCTGCGTCTACATCTCTCCCATAAACAGTAGTTTCAGTTTGCAGACTCGTAGTGGACGGTCTCCGGTAAGCAGGTGCAGTTGATGATGTCCCTTCTCCAGCAATCTTTTTCATCAATCCAAGATCTTCTTTTTCTTCCCAGAGCTGATCCAACCGGCTCGAAATGTCATCAATCTTGGATTTCATACCATCCATATCAGTACACGACTTGAAAACCCTGACTGCATCTTCCAGCATGGAGCTGGACGGATGTTCAACCCTCAACTTGTTCTCAAATTCTTCGGTGGCAAAGTCATCAAGTAAGTCCTCCAAGTCTCGGAGATCATCTAACCATATCTTCACAAGCTTGTCACCCGCCAGTTGCTTGTCTTCTGCGCCCTCCAGAAAAGCTTCGATCTTCAACAGATTCTTCCTCCACTTTCGAAGCTCTAAGACCAGATCAGGGCGTGAAAGGAATGACAGATTCTGGGGCGCCAATCTGTCGAACAAAACCTGAAGAGAAGCTGAAAGAAAAATCTCTCCGATAGGCATGGTTTTGGATTATTAAACTTGCTTGGTCGAAAGAAATTAAGGATTCAGGAAGTAAGCAAACTGAGTTTCTGGTTTGATCTGAGGATGGTAGAACAGACAACAGAGTAGGACTCTTTATTGTAGAGAGCATTGATAAATGGCTCCGCTCCTTTTCAAACCGTGTGGCTCCACTTTTCTACACAGTCAATAATGGTGGAGTCACCAACCAGACCTGGCTGCGAAAAGTAAACTTATTGAACAAGATGATTATGTGGTTCACAAAAAGAAACAAGTTGACTGTAACAGTAAACGTATTGTGAACCTTAAAATAGCACGCTCTGTTCTGGGTTTCCACTTGCATTCAAAAGTTATCTCCAGGTCCAAGGATTACCAAACTGTTACGGAATATACAAACTTAAAGCAATAAAACAAATTACACAAACGAAAGCAGAATAATAAAATAGACACAAAAATTTTACGTGCTTCGATGATCAATATGATCTCTACATTTACGGAGTGTACTAGCGCTTAATTCTATTATTAAATGGTTGTTTGCAATAGTGAAACGCGCACACTCAGTGCGGCTCTGTATCACTTATGGAAGTCCTAAAGATGCAAGAATTTAAAACATAGTAGATTGTTTTTTTTTTTTTTTTCAAAAAATAGATGGCTCCACTTTTTTCCAAACCGTGTAATACAGGTCACTGTGTTCTGATTCCCACTTAGATTCAAGAGTTATCAAATATGAATATTGAAATATATGTAAGCACTCTATAGAAATTACAAAGAAATTGTGATCCTAGAAAGAAGCCATAAGAAATCAACCTTTTGAATGGGTTCTTGTAAAAAGAGTGTGGGCTCAACCTGTCATTCAGGAATCTAAGAAATGCCATTGAAAATGAACAATACACAAAATTAGTTACCTTTTTGGACCACCGTAAATGGAGAAATGTCAAGTAAAAACAAATTTTGTAGATATTACTAAAAATTAGATTTTGAAAGGTTGTTTTAGATTCTTATAAAACTGGTGGACTCCATTAGTCACCGGTCATCATCAAAAGCAAAGTAATCGTACCGATACTTGAAGAACATAAATGACACATTACCTCCAGCAGCACCAATATTAATTTCTACCCACCAACCTAGCTAGCTGTGGATAGCACACCATAATTGAAGAAGACAAGTATTTGGTTTATTTTATGCTCTAATTTCAACATGGGTTTATTTTCTTTCTTTTTTCGTTTTAGTAATATTAGAGATTATTCATAAATCTGTATAAACACTAAGTAGATCCTAAACTATTTAAAAAAAGGTTTTCTAGTATTTTTCAAGATTTTATACAAAAGTTTTGACTAATTTTAAAATCATTATTGAACAAAAGAAAAAATGTTATATTTGCTCAGATACTAAACATGGTAAATATTAAAAATTTTAAATTACTTGATGCAGATTTTTAGTCTTTTGCCAAAAATACTCCACGAAAAAAATAATTTTTAAAACAGTTATTACCTGTACAAAACTTTTTGCTACGGTATTATTTACAGTACTTTTTACTACGGATTACAACATATTTTTTCTACAGAAAAGAAATCATTTCTTTGGTAGTACGTGAAAGATCTACTTGTATTTTTATCAATTATCAAGAGAAACCAATGAAAGATATATATATATATATATATATATATATATATATATATATATATATGACTTATTAATTAAATGTTAATCACATTGAATGTCTTTTATCTCTTGATTTTATCTATGAAAATGTTAAACATCAAGTAACAAAGTGTCTTCTTTCAACATGTCAAAAAAATAAAAATAAAAATAAAAATCAAACATTCACAAATACTTCCACTAGCTAGATATGCTTTAATAAACAAAAACAATCCATCCAGTAAGTAAACAGAGTATCTGATTTAGTCTGAAAAACAAATTCAAAACAGAGCAGAGTGTTTTTAAGGAAACTGAAAACAATAAAAATGAAAGTTGTTAGAAAATATTTTAAAAAATACACCGTGTGGGCTCCTCTGCCATTCACTCGTGTCCAAACCATGTGGACTCCACTCCTTTCTAATGTAAGATGCGCCTCCTCATAACATTATATCATGTAATGAAATTAAATTTAATTAATTACTCGTGCCGTAATACAAGTGGAACTCGCATCATCAAACAAAGTTTTTGATTAATTTTAAAATTCTGTTAGGTCTACTGATATTCCATATTCATGACATTAAAACTATTTTTAATTTTTATTTTGGTACCTTTTAGTCTTATATTTACAAATAAATACTGAATTCTAAACAAATAAATAAATACAGGCATGACAACAATTAGTTTACCAGTATTGGTATCTTGCCAATATTTTCATCGCACCCAAGTTTTTTCCCATTTGAGCATGCAAAGAGTCTAAAATGTTATTATCGAATTGATAATTCTTCTCATTTTCAGACCGTCTGAACTCCTCCACTCTTCAATAATTATCCAAGTTTTGGCTCGTACCACTAACCACTAACCACTCCATATTACAATAATTTGTCCGGATATTTTTCCTAATCGATCAAGTATACAAATTCAAATCACAAGAACTCAGACCATTCCTTTCTACATGATTGTCATAAACTTTACCAACAACAAAACATAAACTCGCATTTTACATAGAAACATAGACTTTCATATTGATTTTCAATGACATTTTCTTTGGTAGGGTCACATTTGTAGTCCCATCTTTGAGTAATTGAATGGTTTGATTCCTTTAGAAAAAGAACATAGGATGCTCTTTGTGACAGCACTCTAGTTTTCATCCACCAAGCTTGGAGAAACGTTTCAATGAGCCTAATGTAAGATGCGCCTTCTAGTGATATTATATCATGTGGAACAAGATTAAATTTAAATGCTTACTCATGTAACATGTGTTGATACAAGTGGAACACGAGCCATGAGCTAGACGTGTTGAAGTTTATCTCCCAGACAATGGACAGTAAACTTATTGAACGAGGTGATTAATTATTTGGTTTATATATATATATATATATATATATATATATTGGGATATTTCTTTCTTCTTTTTTTCTCTAGTAACATTACAAATAAATTTGACTGAAAGCTAGAGTTGCTCCTCAAGAATTTTAAGAAAGTTTTTATGACAATTTTTAGAATTATTTAGACAAAAGTTTTTGACTAATTTTAAAAATCTGTTGGGTCTGCAAATATTTTTGTCAAATATACAAGCAGGATAACTCATGAAATTTCCCTATTTCGCATGTTCACAATGACTAATAATATTTTTAACTTTTATTTTGATAAATTCTAGAGATTTTATATTTAAAAATAAATCTTGTATTTCTAAAAATAAATAAATAAAAAAATACTGCCATGACAACAATTAGTTTACCAATATTTTCATTGCACTCAGTTTTTTCCCATATGCCCATGCAAAGAATCAAAATGTTATTACCGAATTCATAATTCTTCTCATTTTCAAACCATGTGGACTCCACCATTCTTTAATCGAATTTCAATTAATTAATTAATAAGCTAACTAACTGTAAATTGGAAGATATAAATTTATTGTTCATCAAAGAATTGGTAAAATTTCCTAACTCTCTTGATCATATTAAGCACTTAAGTTCGGTGTGCTCCATCCTCACATATCAAAACAGGACACTGTGGTTCCCACTTGCATTCAAGAGTTATCAAGTATGAATATAGATATATATGTATCTTTCCATTGTATTGAATGGAAATTACAAAGAAATTATGATCCTAAAAGAAGCCATCAGAAATCAACCTTTTGAATAGGTTCTTGTAAAAAGAGTGTGGACTCCACATATAACGAGATTAAATTGAATTAATTACTCATGCTACATGCCGTGATACAAGTGACACATGCGCCATGAGCCATGCCAACTAAATTTTTCTCCCAAACTTTAGAAAGTAAACTTATTGAATAAGATAATTATTTGGTTTATATATATGTTCGGATATTTCTTTTTTTTTTTTTTCTCTTGTAATAATATTTTTAATTTTTATTTTGATAGCATCTAGAGATTTTATATTTAAAAATAAATCTTGTACTTCTAAAAATAAATAACTAAAAAATACTGCCATGACAACAATAAGTTTACCAATATTGATAGTCTTGCCAATATTTTCATTGCACCCAAGTTTTTTCCCATATGTGTGTGCAAAGAATCAAAATGTTATTATGGAATTTGACCATTCTTCTCATTTTTAAACCGTGTGGACTCCACCGCTCTTCAATAAATGTCTGAGTTTGGCTCGTAACACTAACCACTCCACATTGCAATTATTGACCGGATAATTTTCCTAATCGATCAAGTGTACAAATTTTTTTTATTAGGTTCATATTTACAGTCCATGTATATATTGTAAGGATATATGTAGTTTATTTGCAGATTAACGTACCAGATCAGGGCGTGAAAGGAATGACAGATTCTGGGGCGCCAATCTGTCAAACAAAACCTGAAGAGAAGCTGAAAGAAAAACCTCTCCGATAGGCATGGTTTTGGATTATTAAATTTGCTTGGTCAAAAGAAATTAAGGATTCATGAAGTGAGTAAGCAAACTGAGTTTCTGGTTTGATCTGAGGATGGTATAACAGACAATAGAGTAGGACTCTTTATTGTAGAGAGCATTGATAAATGGCTTTACTCCTTTTCAAACCGTGTGGACTCCACTTCTTTACACAGTCAATAATGGTGGAGTCACCAACCAGACCTGACTGCGAACAGTAAACTTATTGAACAAGATGATTATGTGGTTTACAAAAAGAAACAAGATGACTGTAATAGTAAACAGTAAACGTATTGTAAAATCTCACTTTTTAAAATTTATTTTAAATTATTATGAAGGGCGTATTTGAAATTTTTTAAAAACTTTTGAAGAATTTGTGAGGACTTAAAAGATATATTTTGAAAGTTATCAATTAAAATTGTAATTTACTAAAAGTTGAGGGACAAATAGAACTTTTACAGTCCTATATGTATCTGTCTTCTTCCTCGCGCGACCCAGCCACCATTTTTCTCTCTCTCTCTCTCTCCCCGTTTTCTTCATTTTTTCTGCCTACTTTGACTGCGATTTCTAGCCACATACGGCCTCCGTTTCGATCGTTCTTGGTACCAATAGAAAGCTCTTATGACATAGAATCTATTAGTACCAACTTTGAAGATTTTCATGGCCGTTTGAGTCTCTGATTTGGTGGAGAAAGTGAGGGATTTTTTAATTCTGAAATTCTCCGATTCCGGTGATTCTAGCCATTTCCCACTCCGGCCACAGTTATAAACATTGACGAGGGAGACAAGACGAACAAAAGCCGACCATTTTTGGAGGTCGCCGGAAAGTTTCCAGAAAGTCGTCGTCGACTGCCACGTACTGTCGGGGTAAGTTTCCGACCTCCTGAACTTAGAATTTGATTCCAAACACGTTTACAAACTTGTTTTAAGTGTAGGATATATTTTGAGGTTAATTGTATTATATGGCCACCATATATAAATTAAATAATTATATTCTCGTGCAGATTTTACCAATCGGGATAATTAGGCTTGAAATTGAGGCCACCGCAAGTAACTGGTAGCTTACCCGAGGTAGGGGTTTCAAACTTAAATTCTTGGAATATTTTCCCTATAAGGTTTGGATATAAATTGATTGTGAAAGTTTGAGGAAATCCTTATTTAAATTGTGGAATTGATTTGAGAAATAAATTGGAATGAATTGTGTTGGAAATATGATTTTTATGCAGGTTTTGCATTTTGGGGTTTTTATAAAAACAGCCGTTATGCTGCCAAAATTTTATTAAAACTAATGATGAGTTTACATATGGGGTGCATGGTGGATTTATTTAAATTGTTTAGTGATTTTGAAATGGTAACCGTCCTAGTCATTATATTATATTATATGTTATTATACGACTTTATGTCGGGGTACTGTGCAGGGTATTTTCTAGTACGTTCACTTTGTATGTAAGGTTGGTACCAGGGTCACGGTGAGTCAAATATTTTTATATCAAGTATGAATATTTTATTTAAAATAATAGGCCACCGGGTATGACTAGCGAACGTGTTAATATTGCTTTCTAAAAGAAAGTGTTACTGTTTACTATAAATTTTGTCAACGTATTTAACCATGCAGGATTATCCCACGACTTTATAAAAATGATGTTTTCCACATATATTATCGGGGATTAGACCCTACTGAGCTTTAGCTCACCCCTTTTTATTTTCTTTCCCCCCAAGGGCGCGCCCAACACGGATTAGAAGACCGTTAGTTGAGGTTGGCAGAGGCTTGTGAGACTTAAAGATTAGATTCCTGGAATTATTGATTAAATTGATGTTATTTGAGATTTGTATTTGTTATGGACCTATAACAAAAGTTGAGATAACTCAGTGTATGGGTTATGTATGTCGATGTGCAAACGTTTTAGTTTGTGGATGATCAGGACTTCAGGATTAATGCATGTTTCAGTATGATTATTATCTTGGAATTGAATATATGAATTCTAGCAGGTGATCACATATCTGTGGGGTTGTTTTGTGATGACTTTTGAAATTTTGAAATATTTTTGTTTGTAAACAGATTTACATTTTATTTGATACTCCGGAGTATCCAAAGAAATTAATCATGGTTTTTATGAAATTTTAATAAAGTCAAGGTAGAAACTATTAATTTTATTTACAACTCTGCCACGGCCTAGGGCCCGGGTCGTGACACGTATTGTGAACCTTAAAATAGCACGCTCTGTTCTGAGTTCCCACTTGTATTCAAAAGTTATCTGCAGGTCCAAGGATTACCAAACTGTTACGGAATATACAAACCTAAAGCAATAAAACAAATTACACACACGAAAGCAGAATAATAAAATAGACACAAAGATTTTACGTGCTTCGATGATCAATATGATCTCTACATTTACGGTGCACACCAGCACTTAATTCTATTATTAAATGGTTGTTTACAATAGTGAAACACAAACACTCAGTTCGGCTCTGTTTCACTTACGGAAGTCCTTAAAATACAAGAATTTAAAACAGAGTAGATTGTTTTTTTTTTTTTCAAAAAATAGATGGCTCCACTCTTTTCCAAACCTTGTAATACAGGTCACTATGTTCTGGGTTCTCACTTGCATTCAAGAGTTATCAAGTATGAATATTGAAATATATGTATCTTTCCATTGGATTGTATGGAAATTACAAAGAAATTATGATCCCAGAAAGAAGCCATAAGAAATCAACCTTTTGAATAGGTTCTTGTAAAAAGAGTGTGGGCTCAACTTGTCATTCAGGAATCTAAGAAATGTCACTGAAAATGAACAATACACAAAATTAGTTACCCTTTTTGACCACCGAAAATGGAGAAATGTCAAGTCATTGTAATAGGACCCTCACTTATTAATAAATCAGAGTCAAGTCATTGTAGTAGACCACAGACAACATCCGAAAGCATAAGTGTCTTTGAACTGTGAGGACTCACACTTATTAAAAATGATCAATCACCAACCTATTGTACTGCAAGGAAATTACACGCACATAATAACAAGCTCAACTCAGTTGTTGAGAGGTGTGATTAAAATCAGTTTATGTTAAGGAGAGATAAAGCGAAATATACTTGAATTCAAACTCATACAGGACAAAGCACAGACGAAAAGAAAAAAAACGTATAACAATAAAGAGATACAAGACTTTTATGTGGTTTCAGCAATCAATTGCTTCATACAATCACGTAGCGCACCGACACTCAATCCATTATGAAATAATGTTTACACAACTCACGCTAAAAAAAACTACTATGTTTTTCTCTCTCTACTCATGTGTTTCTCAAGCTATCACTCTTGTATATAACCCTAACATTAGTTGGGTTTATATACTAAAAACTAGGGCAAAAACCGACCTACCCTGATTTGTCGCAAAACCGTCACCTAGCGCCGTGATCTGAGCTCGCGATGAGCACCGGCCCAAAAACTGCGAGCCCGTTGCTTGTGATGAGTTCTTGGTCATGATCTCTTCTACCCCATGTACGAAGCAAAATAATGATTCAAACTTCACATCCCAACAGTTTATGCACACAACCATCTCAAAATAATTTTTTGAATTGATTTCTTCACAAAACTAAAATTGTGTTGAATCCACTGATTCAGTACATCATAGTCAAGTCATTTCTTATCAGGGTTGGTTGTAAACAATCCAACAAAAACAAATTTTGTAGATATTACCAAAAATAATTTTGAAAGGATGCTTTAGATTCTTGTAAAACCGTGTAGACTCCATTAGACAACAGTCATCAACAAAGTAAAGTAATCGTACCTGTACTTGAAGAACATAAATGACATGTTAATCAAATGTTAATTTATATATATATATATGACTTATTAATTAAATGTTAATCACATTGAATGTTTTTTAACTCTTGATTTTATCTATGAAAATGTTAAACATCGAGTAACAAAGTATCATCTTTCAACATGTCATTTGATTAACGTAAATGACATGTTAATCAAATGTTAATTGATATATATATATATATATATGACTTATTAATTTAAATGTTAAACACATCGAATGTTTTTTAACTCTTGATTTTATCTATGAAAATGTTAAACATCAATGAACAAAGTATCTTCTTTCAACATGTCAAAAAAATAAAAATAAAAATAAAAAATCAGACTTTCACAAATACTTCAACTAAATATGCTTTAGTAAACAAAAAACAATCCATCAGTAAGCAAACAGAGTCTCTGGTTTAATCTGAGGAACAAATTCAAAACAGAGTAGAGTGTTTTAAGAAAATTGAAAACAATAAAAATGAAAGTTGTTGAAAATGTTTTCAAAAATACACCGTGTGGGCTCCTATGCCGCTCACTCCTTTCCAAACCGTGTGGACTCTACTCATTTCTAATGTAATATGTGCCTTTTAATTACATTATGTTATGTATAACGAAATTAAATTTGACTGATTACTCGTGTCGTAATACAAGTGGAACGTGCATTATCTGACAAAGTTTTTGACTAATTTTAAAAATCTAATTTGTCTACTGATATTCCATATTCATGACACTAATACTATTTAATTTTTATTTTGATACCTTCTAGTGTCTTTATATTTACAAATAAATATTAAATTCTAAAAAATAAATAAATACTGGCATGACAACAATTAGTTTACCAATATTGGTAATCTTGCCAATATTTTCATTGCACCCAAGTTTTTTTCCCATATAAGCATGCAAAGAATCAAAAATGTTATTATCGAATTGATAATTTTTCTCATTTTCAGACCGTTTGGACTCCACCACTCTTCAATAATTATCCAAGTTTTGGCTCGTACCACTAATCACTCCATATAGCAATAATTTGTCCGGATAGTTTTCCTAATAGATCAAGTATACAAATTTAAATCACAAAAACTCAGACGATCCCTTTCTACATAATTGTCATAAACTTCACCAACAACAAAACATAAACTCGCATTTTACATAGAAATAAGTTTGAACTCGCATTTTACGTAGAAACATAGACTTTCATATTGATTTTCAATGACATTTTCTTTGGTAGGGTCACATTTGTAGTCCCATCTATGAGTAATTGGATGGTTTGATTCCTTTAGAAAAAGAACATAGGATGCTCTCTCTGACAGCGCTCTAATTTTCATCCACCAGTCTTGGAGAAAAGCTTCAATGTGCCTAATGTAAGGTGCGCCTTCTAATGATATTATATGATGTGGAACGAGATTAAATTTAATTGTTTACTCGTGCAACACGATATGATACAAGTGGAACACGAGCCATGAGCAAGACGTACTGAAGTTTTTCTCCCAGACAATGGACAGTAAACTTATTGAACGAGGTGATTAATTATTTGGTTTATATATATTGGGATATTTTTTTTTTCTTTTTTTTCTCGATCTAGTAACATTATAGATAAATTTGTCTGAAAGCTAGAGTTGATCCTCAAGAATTTTAAGAAAGTTTTTTTATGACAATTTTTAGAATTATTTAGACAAAAGCTTTTGACTAATTTTAAAATTCTGCTGGGTCTACTAATATTTTTGTCAAATATACAAGCAGGATAACTCATGAAATTTCCCTATTTCCCATATTCACAATGACTAATAATATTTTTAATTTTTATTTTGATAGCTTCTAGAGATTTTACATTTAAAAATAAATATTGTATTTCTAACTGCCATGACAACAATTCGTTTACCAATATTGGTAATCTTGCCAATATTTTCATTGCATGTTAATAGTGGAAACAAATCAATGTACAAATTAACATTCAAGTTTTCCAATTATCATTATTGAGTTGACTTGATATTTATATAAAGTATCTTATTATTTGTAAATTAGGTTGCTGTAGTGATTTTTTTTCCCTTTCAATATGCAAATTCTCTTATATATGTGTTATTCCCTTTGTATTATTACACAATTGAATATACATATACTTTTTTTTTCTCCTTCTTCTTCTCTCAATTTTTCATGGTATCAGAGCGTTAGGTTCTTTACATGACTTCCACTTACTCAAGGAAGAAGGAGAACAAATTTGCTAAGGCAATGACGAAAAAAGTTACTGACAACATGGATTCCTCCACCATACAACACTCGGATCATCCGAGCCTCATTTTGGTTTCCAAAATACTTGAAGGAAACAATTATGGACAATGGAGCTGTATGATGTGAATACCTTAAGTGCCAAAAATAAGATTGGATTCATCGATGGGACGATACAAGCACCACCACTGACCAACTCCAAATTTTCGACGTGGCAACGATGCAATTACACGGTATTATCCTGGATCTGGAATTCGATTCATTTTAACATTGCAAGAAGTGTTACAAGTGTTATTTATGCAGAAACTGTAAAGGAAGTTTGGGATGACTTGAAAGATAGGTTCTCTTAAGTGAATGATTCTCGAATCTATCAAATTCGACAGGAAATTGCTGAACAACAACAAGATGAAGTCACTTTGGGATGAGTTGGCTTCTTACCATGATTCGATCTCTTGTAATTGTGGGGGTCTCAAAGGCCTTGCTGAACGAGAAGAAAAGGAAAGGGTTATGCAGTTCTTGATGGGACTCAACGAGTCTTTTGCTACCGTGCAGGGTTCTATCTTCATGATGAGTCCTCTTCTAGACATACGCAAAGTTCATGCCTTGGTACTTCAATAAGAGAGACAAAATGATGTGGTTGCCCGACGAGAAAATACAGGGGTTGGGGCTATGCAAACATCAAAGAACACACACGGGTATAACTCGGGACCCTACACAATGGCAGAGTCTAGCCAAACATAAGACAATGTGTGGTCCACTACTACTGGGAAAGCCAAGAAAAGTTGTTCTCATTACGAAAAAGATTATCACACTGCCGATCATTGTTATTATCTTATCGGTTTTCCTCCCGGTCATAAGCTACATGGCAAGGATGTAAAACCGAGAGGAAAGAAGCCGAATGCCAATAATACTACCATCAATGATGATTCCAAAGCACCAAAACCTGCCACAAACATGTTCACTCTCGATGAGTTCAATCAACTCAAGGCGTTGCTTCAAAACAATGGTAATACCCTACCTTTTGTGAACATCATAGGAACAAATTCACCCCCTTCTTGTGTTGAGTTGATCATAGATAGTGGAGTTACCGACCATGTCTTGAATATACTGCCCTCACAAAATAAAATGATTGCTAAATATAATTCTATTCAATTGTAATGGTGGTCAAGCAAAATTTGATTGTACCTGGTCCACTAAATTGTCAACTACTATTACTCTAAATGATGTTCTTTATGTCCCGGAATTGAGAGTTAATTTATTATCAGTTGGCAAGCCTATTAGAGCATTGAATTGTAGTGACATTTTTCCCTGATTTTTGTGTGATGCAGGACATGGCTACGAGGAGGACGATTGGCCTGGGCAAGCAACTTAATGGGCTATATTACCTCAAGTCTCATCATCAAACACCTCTTGCCAATTACACCTCTTCTACTCCCAATCTATGGCATCAACGGTTGGGGCATCCCTCTTCCACACCTCTTTAGGCACTTTCCAAAACCAATCCAAAAATTATCTTTGATTCTCAATAATTTTGTTATGTCTGTCCTTTAGCTAAACAAACACATTTGTCTTTTCCATCAAGTTCAATAAATTAAATGGCACCTTTTGATTTAATACATTGTGATATTTGGGGTCCTCATAAAATAAATTCTCATTCAGGTTCTCGTTATGTTTTGACAATTGTTGATGACTATTCACGATATACTTGGATTTATCTTATGTGTTTTAAATTAGAGACTCAATCTTTACTTCGCAATTTTTTCTTTTGGGTAAAAAATCAATTTAATTGTGGCATCAAAACCTTACGTTCTAATAATGGGAGGGAATTTTTGGCACTTCAAATTTTTTTTCCAAGAAAACGGTACCCAATTTCAACACTCATGTCCATACACACCCCAACAAAACAGAGTTGTAGAACGTAAACATAGGCACCTCCTCAATGTTGCTCAATCCCTTAGGTTTCAAGCCAAAATACCTTTAAAATTTTGGGAAGAGAGTTTACAAACAGTGTGTTATCTAATAAATCAATTACCCACTCCACTCTTGTCTTACCAAACACCTTACCATCGCCTACATAAAAAGCCACCCATGTATACCCACCTTCGTACTTTTGGTTGTCTATGCTATGCAACTAACCTTAACCCCAAATACAAATTTGATACTCGAGCTCACAAATGCATTTTCCTTTGCTATCCCACTGGACAAAAGGGTTATCGAGTATATGATTTTAACACACAATCCATGTATATTTCTCGTGATGTAGTATTTCATGAAACAATTTTTCCATTCTCCTTTTTGCCTGAAAATAATTATGATGATGAATATAACCCACTCACTCTACCCTTACCATTAAATGCCTACAATGACCCAAAAAATTTTCTTCCTTAAACCAAGTTTAACTTTCCAGATAACGATGTCATGGCGTCTATCTCTCCATGCCGCAACAAGACGATCCAAGACCCTAATGCTGTGGCACCCTTCATGTCACACCGTGGCTCCAGCGACTGTGACCAATCTACTTCTACACCCACCGAGACACCACCTCATCGATCCGCTAGACCTACCCAATTACCTGCACATCTTCAGGATTATGAGGTATCCCTAGGGCGGCGTTGTAAGTCGTGGAGCAGTCGATGATCAGAAAATCGGCCATAGTGGTCGCTTGGCGACCTTGCTCTCCCACGGTGAGGGGTAGGGTGATCAGTCCCATGGGGATGATCGAATCGCCCATAAAACCGTATAATGGTTCATTCGAGGGACGCAAATGGCTTTGCTTTAGCCTCATCTGTTGGGCTTTTGCCTTAAAGATGTAATTTATAAATTATTTTTATGAATAAATAAAAGAAGAGTTCAATTCATTCTTATTGTGTTATTTATATTATATAAGCTTGTGCATTATAACATCCTAAATTGCCGGATGTAATCTCGTACTGTGTATATAAGTGTCATATACAGATGGATACAGTAAGAGATGTGCAATCCAAAGAGTCCATAGATAACAAATAAAGCTGGGTACTTTATTTATGTAATTAGTCATAAGAGGAGGGTGAAAGTTGATATTTTATTTTAAATAGTGAGATAATAGGATTATCTCATTTATTAAATAAAATAAAATAAATTTGAATTTAAAAAAGTTTAAATTCAAAAGTTACTGATAATAGTTTATATTTTATATTGAATAAAGAGATAATGAGATTATCTCATTTATTAAATAAAATAAAAATAAATAAATATATTTGAATTTATAGAGCTTAAATTCAAAAAGTTACTGATAAATTAATTAAAAAAAAGAGTTTTTATTAATTTAGTAAATTAAATATATATATATATATATATATATATATATATATATTAAAAGGGCCAATTGTAATAAAGTACCCTAACGTTTGACTATATTGCAATGAAATCGTGAGTTTAGCCTTAATTGCATGTTAATACCCTTGACTAACTGATTAATTGCATGTTAGTACCCTTGACTAACTGGTTGACCGTTAGAGTTGACGGTCAACTAATAGTCAAAGGGTATTTTGGTCTTTTTGACCTTAATTTATTTTTAAAAAATTAAAAAAAAATTTATAAATTATAAAAAAAAGTTAAATAAATCTCAACCGTCCATCAAAATTGATGGATGGTGGAGATTATATTGACAAAAAAAATTAAAAAAACTTAAAATCAATGTTGATGGACGGTGGAGATCCAATCTGAATCTCCACACCAAAAACACAACCTAAAAAATAAAAAAAATAAAAAAAATAAAAATTTCAGCAAGATCTGCTCCATCAACGGGTTCGTGTTTGAACCCTTTTTGGGTTCGTGATGAACCCAGTTTCTGGGTTCGAACACGAACCCAGATCTAGGTTCGCGATTGTCAATTTTTTTTTTTTTTTTTTGTCGATGGATCAGCGCTCTGTCGCTGCTCCATCGACGACGAAGCAACTGCTCCATCAACGGGAGCATATCTGCTCCCGTTGATGGAGCAGATATGGTTTTAGCAAAAATTTTTTTTTTTTTTTTTTTTTTTGTTTTGTTGATGGAGCAGATATGGTTTTGTTTTGTTCTTGGAGTTCTTGGTGGAGATCCAGATTGGATCTCCATCCAATCTGGATCTCCACCAAGAACACCAAAAAAATTTTAATATAAAATATTTTTTTAATTGTATGATTTTTAAAATTTTTTTTAAAATGTATTTCCACCGTCCATCAAGATTGATGAACGGTGGAGATCCATTTTTAAAAAATTTAATTTTTTAATTTTTTTCAATTTTTATTTAATTTATTTTTTTTAAACTAGGGGCAATTATGTCATTTTACATAAAAGTCAAAGTCAAACCGTTATATTTGATTGGTCAATTAACGGTAGGGTATTAACATGCAATTAAGACTAAACTCATGATTTCATTGCAATATAACCAAACGTCAGGGTACTTTATTGTAATTAGCCCATATTAAAAAGATGTTTTTAATATCACTAACGGCTGAACCAAATTTTTACGTTCAAAGTGTTTATACGTAAAAGATACAGAAAAAAACAAAAGTGACCGGAGAGATACAGTATTTCTCCAACTTTTCTTCATTCAACCTTTTCACTGTTCATGATAACGTGACGCACCCACACGCAATTTTCCAGTGCCATATATATTTATTTTTTTTCTTAATTGATTACAATTTCCTGTATGTAAAAATAAATATATATGTGATATATATTAATTTTATTGTTCCGAAAATATTGTTCCAAAGTTTTACTGGCCACAGATCGTTTTTACGATCTGTATAAAATTTTTTCTTTAAACCCCAATTCCGTTGCGTGACCAGTAAAACGGAAAAACGGTTCCTACAATTGGTATCAGAGCCTAGTTATTTTCGGAACAAGAAATTGTTTTTGATGCTTCTGATGTATGATTGTGTAGGTATTTTTTTTATTTGACTGTATAATTGTTTAAATTAAATAGTTTAATTTTAAATATAGTTGATTGTAATTTTTTATGGTGTTGTTGATTTAGGTTTTACTGGGTTGTAAATTAATTTATTTTATTTTTTCAGTTTTTTAATTTTTTTTTATATTATATTTTTTTATATAAATTATAATCAAAGACGAAAATACCAAAAATTAAAGAATAAATTGTGATCGAAAACTGGATTACCTGACTGCAGACACAAGGCGCAATTGTTGCACCACTGTGTACTGCATTTGTGCAAATTTTGGTGCGCTGTCATGTGTGCCAATGTTTGATGCGCTGATGTCATGTGTCTGGACTTCAACAAATGTTCAGTTTAATAATATGCATATACAGCAAAGTAACCAAGTACATAAGAAAAGCAACAACAGCGGCTGACGTGACAAACATAATTATTAATATTAGTTAATTATTAATATTAATATTAGTTAAACAGCTGCCATGTGCGTATTTGCGCCACTGTTCCGCTCCGTTTTTCATCCCAATTTCTGTCGATAATTGTTGTCCATGGATTCCGAGCAAAAAATTCTATTATGGATTCATGAGATGAATCGGAGAGTTCTGCAGGGACTGAAAGACTATAAAGTTACAAGAAAACTAATGAATGTCTTGGAATTATTTTTGTAATTTAGTTTTCAATTTTTTTAGTTAAATAATTCACAACACTCGGTCAACTCATGTATACTTTATTATATAATAATTTAGCATTGTCATACATATATATGTCATTTAGATTTAAGTATGCCTACACAAATATATGTTGATATTGTCATACATCCATCATAGTATTTTTATATTAATTTTTTTTTAATGAGATTAAAATGGTAAATAATATATTTATAGTTTCCTATGAAAAAGGATTACTTTTTAATAGTTAAAAACTTGGTAATTCTCTTAATATTAATCTTGTTATTAAAGTTTTTAATAAATTTAGATTAATATGGTCATTTATTAAAATTAGGTTTAATATGATTAATCACCTAATAAATAAATTAAGTAAATAATGTGCTAGAGTTTTAAATAGTTAAAACTTGATAAATACCAAATTAATAGTCTGACTTTAGTAAAACGTTTACATAAATTTAGATTATTCACTTATAGATTTCTAAATGTTAAAAATCATTAATTATTTAGAATATGATTCTAATAATAAATTAGTTAATGCCCAATATAACTTGATTAAAATTAGTCGTTTGATCCTGTAGAGTCTAGGTGCATTAACGAATAGAAAATCCTAAGTTTTAAAATAGTGAGTGTGAGAGGGATATATAACATATATATCCCGCAGTCTCCATTGTTAGTTCAATACCATGAGATCCGAGTGGAGCCTCGTGACAGCTTTGCTTTCGTCCTCCCTAAGGAGGGTTTCCACAAAGGTCAATAGCAAGGTTTGGGGGTATTTCGGATTTCACTGACCCTAAGGCGACACTCTCGAATTAAGCCCATGAGATTTGAAATGATGGGTTACACTCACAAGGTTTAGATTAAATGTGGTTAATCGAAAACCTGACTAAATAAATGATGGTTGTACAATATGGAATAAGAGTTATTCTAGAATATTATTTGATTGAGAATATCTCGATCCAACATACAAGGACTTAATCGACCCTAAGGCGGCACTTCTTTGTGGTATGTTGGATTATCGTAATGTAGTAATTGTTTTTATTGAGGTAGTTCTAGTTCGTTAAACATGTACATTCATCATGTTTAAATTTATGCCAAAGCATTAGCACTTATTTTTAATATATGACTAAATGAATGTTTATTTATTTTTCAGCAATAATATCTTCTGCCTTATTACAAATACTTGTACACGACAAACTCACTGGTGATAACTATACAAAGTGAAAACTTAACATAAACGCGATTTAGGTCACCAAAGACCTTAAGTTTGTGCTTACGGAGGAATGTCCTCCACAACCTATTACCAATGCCCCACAAAGGGTTCGTAAGGCATACCAGCGATGGGTCTCATTTGAGAAAGCCTGTACATATTTGTTAGCTTCTATGACAAAAGTGCTTGTCACAAAGCACGAAGCAATGACTATAACATTCAAAATCATGAAGTCATTACAAGCTATGTGCGGGCAACCCTCGGAGCAAAAGCGCTATGAAACTGTTCATGCCGCTATGCTCGCTCGCATGAAGGAAGGTAAATCTGTTCGGGAACATGTCCTGACCATGATGTCCTACTTCAACACAGTAGAAATCAATGGCGGGGCCAATGATGAACCTAGCCAATGAGCATCATACTGATAACTCTTCCGAAGAGTTTCAATCTGTTTAAAAGAAACTACGGGATGAACAAGTTGCAGTTCAGTCTCACTCAGTTGCTCAATGAGCTCGACACCTTCGAGGCCTTAACTAAGAACAATAAGGTAAAGACTGATGAGGCAAATGTTGCCAAACCATCTTCCTCCTCTAGAAATAAGAAGATGAAGAGGTCTGCCAGGAAGGCTAAAGGTAAGCCCAAGCTCAAGAAAGCCCAATACAAAAGAAGGGCACCTTTACCGACAAAGACAAGGGAAAATGTTTCCATTGTAACAAGGTCGGACACTGGAAGAGAAACTGTTCTCAGTACCTGGAGGAGGTAGCCAAGAAGAAGAAGCAAAAAGGTAAATATGATTTACTAGTTCTTGAATCTTGTTTAGTGAAAGATGATTCTTCTCCCTGAATAGTTGATTCGAAGGCCACTAACCATGTTTATTCTTCTTTGCAGTGGACTGTCGTGTCGGCTCAAGTAGTGGGTTCAATAAAATTGATTTTTTGTAATAATGCTAGATTTTTGCTTTTGAACAATGTTTATTATATTCCTGGATTTACACAGAATTTAATTTCCGTTTCTAAATTATTAGAACAATTATATTCTGTTTCTTTTGATAATAAATCTGTTATTATTTCAAATAATGGTCTGAATATTTGTTCAGGAATTAATGAAAACAATATGTATGTGTTAAGGCCGTTAATACATACAACACTGCTCAACACCGAATTGTTTAAGGTTGAAAGACCTAAAACCAAACGACATAATATTTCTCCAGATGATGACACATATCTCTGGCATCTAAGGCTTGGCACCTTACCTGTCTGTGAATCCTGTTTAGAAGGTAAGATGACTAAGAGACCTTTTACTGGAAAAAGGCTTTAGAGCTAAAGAGCCACTGGACCTTATACATACTGACCGATGAACGTTAAAGCCAGGGGTGGTTATGAGTATTATATCACCATTATAGATGACTACTCTAGATACAAATATGTCTACTTGATGCAACGTAAGTCGGAAACTTTTGAAAAGTCCAACGAATTTCGAGATGAAGTTGAGAATCTGTTAGGTAAGATTATCAAGTCTCTACGATCGGATCGTGGGGGTGAGTACCTTGACCAAGAGTTTAAAGACTTTATGGTCAAGCATGGGATAGTATCCCAACTCACAGCTCCGAGTACACCTCAGCAAAATGGTATAGCAGAGAGGAGAAATAGAACCCTAATGGAAATGGTGAGATCTATGATTAGTTTATCATCATTACCAAATTCCTTCTGGGGATATGCTGAAGGGAGTTTTAGAAAACGTTTGATTATCATATAACATGCAAAATTAGGTTTCAAATATTTTCTTTGAATTGAAAAACTATTTTTCAATCAGGAACGAATTCCTGTATATACGCAGAAAAAGATTCCATGAAACTACATACCTTTTTTTTATTTTCTTTTTCTGAATCTTCGATCTACCACTAGATCTTTCGAGCTATGACCCACAGTCTGACAACGTGTGTGTGGACACGTTACGACAAGAGATGGAGGTCACGTGAAAAACGAACGGAGAACTCTTTCTTCCTAGGGGTCGGCCGAATCCTGCAAAAAAGGGGAGAGTCAGAAAATTTTTTTTCTCTTTTCTTCTCTCTTTGGTGGCCGAACTCTCTTTCTTTTTCACTTATCTGTTAGGTTAATTTTTCCTATCTATATAACTCTTATATAGTAGCTCTTTAGAGTTTTGATTTGACCAAGTCAAAATAGGATTCCTAATCCTTTTTGTTTTTGGTCTCCTAAACACTTTAACATTTTACTTTTAGTACTATTAAAATAATCTAATTATTTTAATTCTTTTGTTCTAGTCATTATTTAATCACATGACCTCATATTTAATAAATAGAATTAATAATTAATAATTAATAATTTCTATTATTTTATTAAATATTTAATTAATTAAATAATCACATTATTTAATTATTCTCTTTTATTTAAATCGCATTACTTTCGTAACACTATTAATTGGACTATCCAGTTAATCTACCGTGACCCTCGTTACCAACAACCATAAGGGCTAGCAAGGGGACCTAATGGACCCACAGTTTTGAGCTTAAATAATACTTAGTAATATTAATTAAAACTCTTTATTTAATATTTCACGATTATTAACCTCGGAGTTATTCCATTAAAAACCCGAGGCTGCACTCTCAGAACTGTAGATGTGTTTATACAATCTGAAGTCTCAGTGTCCATTGATATAGCTAATTGCATATAGTGTGATTCTCCACAAATAGTTCATAACTAGAGCTGGGTCATAAAGTATGTTATATCCCTCAAGAAATATCTTTTCCTTTAAGTACCATTAATTCTCTAATGAACAATTAAATCATGTCTTCCTTACGGAAGAAAGAGAGCGCTCATAATCGTTCAAGCCCCGAATCAACCCTTAAGGAAACTACTCATATACTTCAATCAAGAAGGAGTGGATTCCACTATTGTGTTTAAATCTTCCCGGCCACAAGTCAAACCGCAACTCCAAGATACAGAGGTATTGGTCGAGATTCACAACAACCTCACTCATGGTAATTCAAAAGCCACGATCCAACCTGAAGAGTCAATAAGATACTCAGGATTAAGATCACCTATAAATAGCCATCGTTTATCGATTATATATGAATCTCATCTACTAACGGATCTTGGTGAGAGATTCATATAAATCGTGGTCCAGTCCTATATGATCTCATCATATAAGGTGCCTCCATTCTCATGTCAACTACATGAGCGGTCTAGGATAAGACCACCGTACTTTACAGAATGGACTGCAGCAGTAGATCAGTCACAAACAAAGTACCCAGCTTTGTTCGCTCTCTACGAACTCTTTAGATTGTATGTCTCAAAATGAATCCTCTCTGTATATGACCATCATATACTCATTCTGAGATTACATCTTGCAATTTAGGATGTTCTTGCACAATATGAATGTATTAATTAATATAAAACATTTATAAACTTGAATGATAATCTGAATAATTCTTATTAAGTCTTTAGCCATTTACAATTACAAGCTTTAGGGCATAAATCCCAACATATACGTTACAAACAGCGGCATACATTTTAAATGTAGTGCCATCCAAATCTATTCCTAAGACTCTCCTAGAGTTGAGGAATGGTCGTAAAGTTAGTTTGCGACATTTCCGCATATGAGGGTGTCCAGCACACGTGCTGAAGAACAGAAGTAGAAAGCTAGACTCCAAGTATGCGGTCTGTCTGTTTGTAGGATACTCAAAGGAGACTAGAGGCGGACAATTTTATAGTCCTGAAGATAACGAATTGTTTGTATCGAAAAATGCAACGTTTCTTAAGGACAACTATATTAGTGACCATAAGCCTCAATCCAAGATTGTGTTAAATGAACTGGAGCCTGGCGAGACCAGCACTCCATCAACAAGAGTTGTTGATCTACAAACATCTGAGAGTCAGATGATTCGTGATCGGGATACACTACCACCTAGACGTAGTAGGAAGATTGTGATACAACCTAAACGCTATTTAGGTATAGGTGAGGACAATGTATTATCTCTACTGATAGTGTGGATGACCCATTGTCATTTAAGAATGCAATGGAAGATCCTGATAAATAGGAATGGCTCAAAGCCATGAATCTCGAGATGAAGTCTATGTACTCCAACTCAGTCTAGGATCTTGTAAACTTACTGGATGGAGTAAAACTCATTGGGTGTAAGTGGATCTACAAGTGAAAAAGAGGAGTAGACGGGAAGGTAGAGACCTTCAAAGCAAGGCTAGTGGCTAAGGGTTACACCCAAAAGGAGGGGATCGATTATAAAGAGACCCTCTCGCCAGTTGCCATGTTTAAGTCTATTCGGATACTCTTATCCATTACTGCTTATTTTGATTATGAAATTTGGCAAATGGACGTCAAGACTGCTTTATTAAATGACAATCTTGACGAGATCATCTATATGATGCAACCAAAGGGATTCGTGTCCCTAGATCAAGAGCAAAAAGTTTGCAAGCTGCAAAGGTCTATTTATGGACTTAAGCGAGCATTTAGATCTTGGAACATGAGGTTTGATGATGTGATCAAAACCTATGGCTTCGAGCAAAACATTGATGAGTCTTCTGTATACAAGCGCATCATTGATAAAAATATAGGTTTCTTAGTCCTATACGTAGACGACATCCTACTCATTGGGAATGATGTGAGAGTGTTGACAGGCCCCCAACTTACTATCTCTTATTAGGTAGCCTGCCGGCACTCCCCTGTAGCTTCCCAGTCGAAGCTTGCCCCGTTGAAAGGCTTCCATGAAGATAAGCCGTTTTTTTTTAACTGGAAATCTGAGTAGGAAATTTTTTATTTATTTATAAAATTTTGGCAGAGATTACCAAATCTTGGAGATCTGCATAAAAACTTGAACACTTCTATAAAAATTTCAAATCTCAACTACCATGGACCTCTGGTCCATCTCAACAAATCAAAACTCAAACAGTTGATTTATCAGAATAAATGATTATCAAAAATAGATAAATCAAATCTTTAAATAAAATACTTAAGCACTTAAAACAATATCAAAATACAAACTTAACAACTAAAACATTCTATATGATTGTAAAACAGTCACAACATCCTCTCACTGGTCCCATTGGTCTTCGGCGTCCCTGCAATGTCTGCACCGGTACCTGGGAAGTTGATTTAAAAACATAAAGAAAAACTAGAATGAGCTAAATGAGCTCAATGAGTGTTATTAGTTTCTAAACAATTTAATGTTTCTAATTAAACCTCCTTGAAAATTGTACTATAAATAATATTAACCTGTTTTCTGAAATCTGAACTGATAAACTATTTCTGAAATCTATTTTCTGAAAACTATTCTGAAATTCATACTAAAAACCTTTCAAACTTTCTGTTATTACTAAAATAATATATATACTTTACTTTTCTAAAAACTGCAAGCTGAGAAAATATACTTTTACTTTTCTAGAAACTGAAAGACTACTTTTCTGAAAACTGAAAAATTGATATATATACTTTTCTGAAAACTGAAAAGCAATGAAAATATATTTTTTCTGATAATACTTTTATGATAAAACTTTTATGATAAAACTATTATGATAAAACTTTTCTGATAATGCCAATGGAACCCATATCTGATAACTGATAATCCATAGGGCGACTCAGCTAGCGCTGCACCATATGGGGGGGTGTCACCAGGCGACTAACTGGCGCCGCACTGGTGACTCTGATAATCTGATAAAAGACATCTCACTAGCTATGTGCGGAATGCTGCGTCGCAACATATAGCGAGACAACACCCCAATATGTGAGCGACAAACAGACTCGATACCCCTGGAGTTAGCGGACTGTTCCCCCTTAACTTGCCACACACAAATGGGGTGTACCGGCCGGGTCTACTGCTGATAATATGATAACTGATAACTGATAGCTGCTGATAATCTGATAATAAATGGGTATCCATGAGTTTGAAAACTATTTTCTTTACTTTGAAAATTTACTTTTAATCAAAAAGCATGTGATATATATAAAACATATTTCTTTAATTGAATATAAATTCTAAATTTATGAGATATAAAAATACTTCAATTAAAATATATTGGAGCATAAATTCTATTTAAATTATGAACCACATATAAGTAAATAAATGTGTATATAAAATCACAAATAATTAAATTAAACTTGGAAACATTCTAAAGTATATTTCAACTAAAAATATGATTTTGTTGAAAATAGTTTAGCACTCGTAGATTTCTTATTTTCTCTAGGTTTGGTGCTTTGGTTCCTTCGTTTCATTTCATTTCTTGTCTTTCCGCATAATTTCATGTTCTCCCATACTACGGAAATTTTTCCTTAAAGTAATATATTTCCAAATAAATCAGTAATATAAGTACAACTAATACAAAACTCAATTTACACATTTAACACTTTATTCTTTAATTTTTTCTATTCTAATAAAATCGATTATATTTAATTTGCTAAAAATCATGTCTCTACAATTATATATTTCTTAAATCAATTAATTTCTCTTAAATCGAATCTCATACATCACAATTCAATACATTTACTTTATTTTCTAAGCATTAATTTATATCACAACCATACAGATACAATTTATAGTATCTTAAGTATACACAAATTGAAATCTCTACACTTTCAATTTCAATTTCTACAAAATTTCTCGTACTAATCTTTATCAATTTAACATAAGTGAATTTCCTTAACTTAACAACATCAAATTCAACCTCATTAAACTTAATTAAACTAATTATAACTTCAATTTCAAATTTAATTTCAAAAATTCCCAAAACAAATTATTCAATTTCATTCCAAACACAATATCATAAAAATTCCATAATACAAGATCTCTAATTTGAGAATCATTTTGATTCCTTTCTTAATGATTCCAAATTCATACTATCAATTAACTCAAAAACACTCAAATTACTCAAATAATATCTCAATTTAACAATTTAAACTTGAAATCATAAAATCCCCAAAATTTACCTTACTAATTTTCTTGATTTTCATTCTAATCAACTCCAATCCAATTAATTTCAAATAAAACATTACAAAAACTCAAATCAAATACTAAAATCAACAAAACCCATAATTTTCTTTACTTCCATTAATCCAATTTCACTTTATATTCAACAATCTCATTCAAGAACAATTCAAAACTCAATCAATCTCTAAAATCACTTCAATTTCATCAATTACCATCTACTAGTTCTACAACACAAAATATATCATCAAAATTCAAACCAAATCAACTTCATCAATCACTTACCCAAGTCCTCCCTACTCTTCTTCTGCTTCTAGCTGACCGAATCTCCTCTTTTTCTTTTCTCTTCCTTTTTTCTTTTTCTTCTTTTTCTTTTCTTCTTCTTCTCCTTCACAGTCTACTCTGTTCTCTCCCGTGACCAGCTACTCTCTCTCTTCTCTTCTTTGTTATGTCTCTCTTCTGCTGGCCGAGCCTCCTTCTTCTCTCTTTATTTTTCTCCTTCGGCTGGTTCTATCTCTGTATTCTTTTCCCTTTTTCTGCACCGTTTTTGCTCTCCCTAGCTTCTTTTCTCTTCCGGCCACTGCTCATTTCCTTCTTCTCCCTTGCTTCAGTCGAGCTACTCTCTCCTTTCTTTCTCTCTTCTTTTTCGGCCGACTATTCTTCTTCTCCTTCTTTTTCTTTTTTTTTCTCTTTCACCGCCTCTCCTCTGTTTCTATTTTTTATTTGTGTTTTCTGATTGTATATCCTAATATATATATATATATATATATATATATATATATATATATATATAAATTTTAATAATTTCAACTTACCCCTTAATCTTTCAATTTCATAAAGTGACCATAATATGAAAGTTAATCACATGGATTTGATCAATAATCTTTTTATTTATAATTTAATCCATAACAATCCATTAACTCTTTTTCACAAAAATCCTTTCAATTTACTTTTCCATCAACTAATTAAATTACAATCTCATATCATAAAAATATATTTTAATTTTCAATAAATATTCTTAATACTCAAATTTATGGAAATCTTCACTATGTTCTCCAAAATTTATAATTTAAATTTCTTATATACTTTATAGAACCTTATTAATCATCTGAAACCATTCCAGATATTTTCCAAGTCTCTGATACCTTTTTTCAAAAATCTCCGGATCCATCCAATAGATTCCATTATAGCACCCTTAATACTTTAAACATTCGATTTACTCATAATAAAGGCTCATTTATTTAGTTGTATAATGTGCAATAAATTCTGAAAGAATATATTACAATATTTGTACATGTACAGTACGTACTATTAGGAGAGTGTATTACAATTTCTTCCCCCTTCTAAAATTTCGTCCTCGAAATTTATACAAACTACCTAACAAAATAAGGGCACTTGGAATACCTTGTGAATCTTTACTAACTCTGATGGTAATTCAACTAATACACTACTAGTCTAATACTGTTTATAATTGCATATGGTACCCTACATCGAGCTCAACTTACCACACCTTTCTAACTTTCAATACGTTTAAATCTTTAGTAATATCTTATAACCAATTTCTAAATTTAGATCTCTACTGCAATTATCCATATAACTCTTTTGTCTATCTCTCGCTGGTTTAAGTTTATTTTAAATAAGACCTGGGTTTCCTTTTCATCTGTCTCATTCTAACATATAGGGGTTCTGCACTTGTAACACCCCCTGACCCGACCCGCCATGGATCGACCCAAGGAGCGCTACCCGATTTTCAAAACTTTTCAAAACTTATTTTATGAATTAAAATCTTTATAAAAATCAAATAACTTGCATTTTAAAATCCTTTATAGTGAGCCCATCAAAACTATTTGAAAAAAAAATTTTGCCAGAGTTTCCTCCGTTTTTCTAACTTTCTAGAAATTCTGTTTTCAACAAAAACTCAAATAATATAATATCAACACTTCAAAATTCATTTCTAAATCATATGCACACTCTGCCATATAGTGCGACTTCCCAACTATTTTCAATAAAACAATACATCATTTACAATTTACAAAATTTTCTGAAAAACATAAATCATTAAACAAATATTTACAAAACTCAAATATTATTAACTTTACAAACTTCTGTATATGTGTAATATACCCTCCCAAATGTATGTACCACGTACAGGTATTGAAATATATTTTTCTAGAATTGATTGTACGGTACTGTAATGAAATTTATTGGACGATTAGTAAGATTTCGTAAAGTATATAAGAAATTTAAATTATAAGTTTTGGAGAACATAGTAAGGATTTTCATAAATTGGAGTATTGAGAATATTTATTGGAAGTCAAAATATATTTTTTATGATACGAAATTGTGATTTAATTAATTGATGGAAAAGTAAGTTGAAATGGATCTTTGTGGAAAAGAGTTAATGGATTGTTATGGATTAAATTGTAAATCAAAGAATTGTTGACCAAGATTATGTGAATATGTTTTTAAGTTGTGGTCATTTTATGGTTTTAAAATAAAATGGGGCAAGTTGTAAATATAAAAGTATAATATATATATATATATATATATATATATATATATATATATATATATATATTATAGTGAATTAGAAATGAAGAAGAACAAAAACAGAAACTGAGTAGAAGATCCCAGAAAAATCGAGAGAAATGGAGAGGAGAGCTCGGTCAAGAGAAGAAGAAGCAAGATCGGCCGAGAGAGAAAAGAGGAGAAAAGAAAGAAAGAGGAAGGAAGAAGAGGAAGAAGAAAGAAAGAAGAGGGAGAAAGAGAGAGCAAAAATTCTGCAGAAACAGAAACAGAGGAGAGGCGGTGAGAGGAAGAAAAGAAAGAGAGGAGAGGTGCCGACCAAGAGAAGAGAAGAAGGAAGAAAGAAAAAGAGAGAGAGGAGAGGAAGAAGACAGCTGGCCTAGAGAGGAAAAACATAGCAGAAATTGTGCAGAAAAATGGAGAAGAAAAGCTGCAGAAACCGTAAGAAGAAGAAGGAAAAGAAAAGAAGAAAAGAAAAAGAAAAGAGAAAAGGAAAGAAGAGATCCGGTCTAGAAAAAGAAAAAGAGCAAGAGGATTTGGGTAAGTGAATTATGAAGTTGATTTGGTTGAAATTGATTGTTGAATATAAGTGAAATTGAATGTTTGGGTGATGATTTTGATGATGGGTTTTGTTGATTTTAGAAATTTATTGAGTTTGATGTTTTTATTCGAAAATTAGTTGGAATTGAGTTGATTTAAATGAAAATCAAGAAAATTAGTAAGTAAAGAATTGGGGATTTGATGATTTTGAGTTTGAATTGTTAAATTGAGTTATTAATTGAGTAATTTGAGTATTTTTGAGTTAATTGGTGGTATAAATTTGGAATCGTTAAGTAAGAAATCAAAATGATTATCAAATTGGTGAATTATATTATGAGTTTTGTTGTGATGTTATGTTTGGTGGTTGATAAGAGTTGTAGAAATTGTTTAGAATAAAATTGAATCACTAATTTTGGGAGTTTTTGAAATTAAATTCGAAATTGAAGTTATAATTAGTTTAATGAAATTGAATTTAATGTTGTTAAGTGAAGGAAATTCACCTATGTTAAATTGATGAAGATTAGAATGAGAAATTGTGTATAAATTGAAGTTGATAGTGTAGAGATTTCAATTTATGTGTACTTAAGATATTAGAAATTGTATCTGTATGGTTGTGATATAAATTGATGCTTAGAAAATAAAGTAAATGTGTTGGATTGTGTTGTATGAGATTCAATTTAAGAAAAATTGAATGTTTCAAGGAATATATAATCGTAGAGACATGATTTTTAGCAAATTAAATGTAATTGATTTTATGAGAATAAAAGAAATTGAAAAATAATGTGTTAAGGGAGTTTTATATTAGTGGTTGTATTTATATTAATGATTTAATTTGGAAATATATTACTTTAGGGAGAAATCTCCGTAGTATGGGAGAAAAAGAAATGTTATGGAACGGCAAGAAATGCAATGAGACGAAGGAACCAGAGCATCAAGCTTAGAGAAAACCAGAAACCAGTGAGTGTTAAACTATTTTAAGCAAAATTATATTTTTAGTTGAAATATACTTTAGAATGTTTCCAAGTTTAATTTAATTATTTGTGATTTTATATACACATTTATTTACTTATATGTGGTTCATAATTTAAATAGAATTTATGCTCCAATATATTTTAATTGAAGTATTTTTACATCTCCAAAATTTAGAATTTATATTCAATTAAAGAAATATATTTTTATGTATATATTTCAAGTTTTTTGATTAAAAGTTAGTTTTCAAAGTAAAGAAAATAGTTTTCAAACCATGGATACCCATTTATTATCAGAATTATCAGAATTTATTAGAATTAAATCCAGCCGGTACATCCCAATTGTGTATGGCATGTTAAGGGTGGATAGTCCGGTACATCCCAGAGTCTGTCAGTCGCCCACACATTGGGGTGTTGTCTCGCTATATGTTGCGACGCAGCATACGGCACATAGACAGTGAGATGTCTTTTATCAGAATTTCAAAAGTTACCAGTGTAGCGTGATGCGTGATTTTATGCAACTCGCAAGTGTACGAGATCAACACAAGTAATAAAGAGTGAGTAGAGTATCATTCCCACGAGGACAAGGAATATCAATTACCAAAATTAACTCAACCTAATTCTATTTGGAATAAAAATATTTTAGAAATTGCAAATTAACTAAAAACAATAAAAAAAAACAATGATTCGAATTCAAGGGAATTGAGGCGTTAGGATATCCGATTCACTTGGTTATTATTATCAAACACTCATGAGTTACTATCTAGATTTTATTACTGATGGTTGAATGCGTGCCTAAACTAAATTAACTAATAATCTCTCTCGAGTATTACCAGAATTATTCCATCGCACACCGATACCCTATCTCTCGATGACTACTGAGTGCGCAGAGAACACATTAAGAATAAATAAACACAAAACAAGCAACACAAACCAATTACTATATCTCTATGTAATTTAGTATGTGATAGACATTAATACGAGCACGTGGTGGGCGTCTCCTCTCGGTTCATAACCCAACCACCTATAATGATTCTAAGTGATGGTCAGGCACAATAGAAAGCAATAAACATAATAATATCTATTCAACATATCAATAACAAATCTAAATAGAAAAACTCAATTGTATTTAATAATTAATAAACCAAGATCCATCATCAATCCTAACTATGGAAAATTAGTTCATGCTTGAGCAAAAGAATAAAGCAATAATATTCTTAAATTCTAGCATAACTAATTACAACGGAAAAGTAAAGGAGAAGAAATCTTAGAAAACTTCGTTGATTCCCAATCGATTGCCTCCCGAGGTGATGACGAATGCGATGCGGAACGAAGATGTTGCTTCCAAACCCTAGAATTTTCAACCCCCTTCTCTTATTGATTAAGTCTCTATTTATAACTTTTCCAATGAGAGTTTGAGAAGGAAAAGATATCCTGAATTCGTGCATCAAAAAGTGCTATCTAAAAAGTGCTAACTGAGGTAGTGCTTCTTGGTAGCGCTTTTTGATGGAAAAAGCTACGAGTAGAAAAGTGCTACCTAGGGGCGCTACCTGAGGTAGCGCTTCTTGGTAGCGCCACCTGATGGGGAAGAAAAGCGCTAGCTGAGGGTGCTACCTCTTGGTAGCGCCACCTGATGGACGAATTCTCCACCAAAAGGTGCTACCTAAGAGCGCTACCTGAGGTAGTGCCTCTTGGTAGCGCCTCATAAACTTACTCTTTAACTTGATTTCATGGCCTATTGATCCGAAATCATCCAAAACATCATCGATAAACAAATATCACCTGCACACTAAATAAACACATCAAAACGTCCAATTTCCCTCAAGAATCGAGCAAAAATGATAAATAATAGGGTTGCAAAATTATGCAAAATATGACATTATCATAGCGCCAGATTAGTCGCCTGGTGACACCCTTCATATGGTACGGCGCCAGTTGGGTCGTCCTATAGAGTATCAGAAGGGTTCCATGGGTTTTATCAGAAAAGTTTTATCATAAAAGCATTATCAGAAAGGTTTTATCAGAAAAGCATTATCAGAAAGGTTTATTAGAAAAGTTTTATCAGAAAAGCATTATCAGAAAGGTTTATCAGAATAAGTTTTCAGAAAAATTTATTATCAGAAAAGTTTATTATTAGAAAAGCATTTTATCAGAAAAGTATTTTATCAGAAGAGTATTATCAGAAAACTATATTATTAGAAAAGTTTAATCAAAGAAGTTTTATCAGAAAAGTATTTTTAGTAAAGAATATCATATTAGCTTTTTAGTTTCTAGAAAAATGAGAGAATATTAAATCAGTTTTCCAGTTTTCAGAAATTAGATTTCAGAATAGTTTTCTGTATAAATTTCAGAATAGTTTCCAGAAAATAGATTTCAGTTATCTTTTCAAATTAATTTACTAGAAACAGATTTATATTATTTTCAGATTTCAGGAAGGTTAATAGAAAAAGAATTAAAGTTTATTTAGAAACTAATAACACTCACTGAGCTCCTTTAGCTCATTATAGTTTTATGTTTTTAAATCAACCTCCCAGGTACAGGTACAGGTGCAGACATTGCAGGGACGCCGAAGACCAGCTGGGACCAGTTAGAGGATGCTGTGACTGTTTTACAAGCATATATAATGTTTTAAATTGTTAAGTTTGTATTTTAATATTGTTTTAAGTGTATAAGTATTTTATTTAAGGATTTGATTTATTTATCCTCGGTAACTATTTATTTTGATATTTAAACTATTTGAGTTGTGATTGAATTATTGAGATGGACCGGAGGTCCACAGTAGTTGAGATTTGAGATTTTATAGAAATGTTCAAGTTTTTATGCAGGTCTCCAAGATTTGGTAATCTCAGAAAAAGAGAGGAGACTTTGCCAAAATTTTTATAAAATAGTTTTATATATAAAAAAAAAAATTTCTATTCAGATTTTCAAGTTAAGAAACGGCTTAACTTCACGGAAGCCTTTCAGCGAGGCAAGTCTTGACTGGGAAGCTACTGTGGAGTGCCGACAGGCTACCTAATGGGAGATAGTAGGTTAGGGGCCTGTCAATATGCATGCTTAACTGAATATAATAGACAAAACCATATAACTACCCAAAAGTATCGGTGACTCTAAACCTCTGTCTGCAGTTACCTCCTCTTTAGTCTTTTTTGCCGCTGGTATCTCTATTACTTACGCGTGATAAAATCAACACGCTAAGCAATAATGCTTAGTGGGTGTACATTAAAATAATTTTAATATAATATAAATTCATAGAATTAAAATTTCAGAAATACTTAATATCATACAAAATTAATTCAAACATAATCTGACAATTATTGAATCAAACTGAGATTATAATAATTAAAACATTTTCAAAAGTTGTTGGAATGAAATCTCAATAACAATTCTTTATTTCAACATTATTTTCATAGTTTTCAGTTCTTAATTGGGCCTCTGATATACATAACAGGGTTTTACATGACTGGATTACAGGTTTATACAGTCGGGTTTCCCATCTCAAAATGAAATGGTAACCCTATAGTCACAGTCGGTTTCCCATTTCAAAATGAAATGGTATCCATATTTCACAGTCGGTTTCCCATTTCAAAATGAAATGGTATTCGTAAATTCACAGTTGGTTTCCCATCTAAAAATGAAATGGTATCCGTATATCATCATAATCATTAAATATCTCGTTGTCGTACTGCTAAATGCACCCAATTGACATGTCAATCTCCTATATCCATATTTTCCCTATACATAAATCAGGATCATTATTCAGGTATCACGTTTTATATCAAATCAGTTCATTCCTTTCCAGAATCAACACTTATAAGTTTCAATCAAAATCAATAATTATAATATCAAACAATATTAGTAAAACAATATTCGTAAATCAGGTTTTGAAAACATATGATCTCATAAAACTTCAATAATACCAAAATATTCCACAATTAATTCAAACAATATACGAAAATGAAATATGAGTGTACGAAATCCATGAATATGTTTCCAAACTCATTAAATAAAAAAAAAAACACATAACGAAAAAGATTTCAGAAATGAGTGCACACAAACCTGGATACCGTTTTTACGAACTTTTCTTTCCTAGGTTTCCTTTTTCATTCTCCTTTCTTCTTTTCTCTTTCTCCCTCCTCTTTTCCTTCTTTTTATCCTTTCTCCCTTTCTTATTCTTCCTCTTCTCTTCTTCTTCTTCCTCCTCTCTTCTTCCTTCTTTCTTCTTCTTCTCTTTCTTTTCTTTCTCTTTCCTTTTTTCTCTCTCTTCTTTCTCTTTTTCTTTTTCTTTTTCTTTTTCTTTTTCTTTCTCTTTTTCTTTTTCTTCTCCTGTCTCTCTCTCTATTTTTGTTAGTTTCTTCGTGAAGCTTCTCACCGCCTCTTATTTTTTTATAAAATTTTGGCCATCGCGACCGCTCCTCACGACCTGTGGTCGCGCCACCTGGTCGCATTGCTCACTGGAGTGATTTTACCGCCTTCATCGCGATCAACCATCGCGGTGTCTGGTCGCGATGCTCACTAGCCAACATCAACATTTTTACTGCAAGCTGCTCATCGCGATCCCTGATCGTGGTAGCTGGTCGCAGTGCTCACTGCCAGTGTTTTCCTTTTCTTTCATGCACTCTTTCTGAACCGCTCTACCTGGTCCACTTGTATACCTAAAAATTAGTCCAAATAAACACATTACATTATTTTCACATAATTAACAACAATTATGGGCACTTTTTATAATTAATGAAAATTACGGATGGACAGCACTTCTACTGTATAATCCTTCATATGGAGTTATATCTATACTGGTCTGATAGCTATTATTATAGGTAAACTCTATTAATAGTCAATGATATCCTAACTTTCCTTGAATTCCACAATACACGCCCAAAATATGTTTTCAATTTTCTCAATAGTCCTCAATCGGAGAGGACCCACGGGTATTGACTTTTCACTATCATACCTATCTTTCTTAATCTGAAAATCTGTACTCTTTCAATTCTTAGTCTCTTTTTTTAACTTTACTATATGATAATCATGCTTATATTCTTTCTCATCAACTTAGTCAATATGACTACTATTATAAATGAACTTCATCTCTTCTCTCTGTATTTTCTATATATATATTATTCTACTAGAATTTATCGAATTTTTCAACATAACCTGATAATCTGTACATTCAATAAAATCATCAAACACTTGGAAAATTTCTGATTTCTGCTACATTAGTCTGTGATTTCCAGGTCCTAATAACCTCTACTTTCATTATTCAACTTTACTATTCTCATTAACATTAACATAAATTATCTTAACTGAAAATTCTCAAATATTAGGGAGAGCTTAAACAAATCTACTATCACTACTATTCACTCTTTTAACTTGTAAACTGATAATACACTGCAACATAACTAGAGGAAAAACCTCACACAGTTTCTTGAATTTTCATTCTTCTCTACTCAGAAAAAGAACTCTTTTTTTTTTTTTAATATTTAGCTAATTCTCATTTAACTTACAACTAAGTCTTCTTATGTCTGATACTCAAACTATCTATTTGTTTTGATAAACTAATAATCTCATAATTAATCAAATAAATATACTTCCTCTTACTAGTAAGTCCTCGTAAGAACTCTCTATAAATTTTCTCAAGCTTATTTCAAACTTCTTTAAGCAACTTAATGGATTGGATCTTATAAATAGGGAGAGCAATAACATTAGCCTTCACTAAAATAAATCTCTCAAAATAACATCAAAATTTTGAGTATCTAAAACAACTATAAGAAATAAATAATTGTAGAGACATGATTTTTAGCAAATTAAATGTAATTGATTTTATTAGAATAGAAGAAATTGAAGAATAAAGTGCTAAATGTGTTAATTGAGTTTTATATTAGTTGTTGTATTTATATTAATGATTTATTTGGAAATATATTATTTTAGGGAGAAATCTCCATAGTATGGGAGAAAAAGAAATGTTATGGAAAGACATGAAATGTATTGAGACGAAAGGAACCAAAGCATCAAAGCTTAGGAAATTCCATAAACATGTGAGTGTAAAATTTATTTTTAAAGCAAAGTATATTTTTTTTAGTAATATGTTTTATTTAAAGTTTAGCAAGCTAATATCTTTGTTTAAGTTAGTGCAAAATCAGATTTTCAGTTGAATTACATTTAGTATATTTTCTTTAAGTTTGATTAGTATTTTGTGACTTTGCATATAATTGTTTATTTAAATGTGTTTTAATTAAAGTATTATATATCTTAGAAATTTAGAATTTATATTCAATTAAAGAAATATGTTATATATATATATATATATATATCCCATACTTTTTTTTATTAAAAGTTAGTTTTCAAAGTAAAGAAAATAGTTTTCAAACCATGGATACCCATTTATTATCATATTATCAGTAGCTTATCAGATTATCAGCAGTTATCAGTTATCAGATTATCAGCAGTAGAAACGGACAGTACACCCCATTTGTGTATGGCAAGTTAAGGGGGGACAGTCCTTTAACTTCAGGGGGGTTGAGTCTGTCGAGTCTGTCAGTCGCCCACACATTGGGGTGTTGTCTCGCTATATGTAGCGACGCAGCATTCCGCACATAGACAGTGAGATGTCTTTTATCAGATTATCAGAGTCACCAGTGCAGCGCCAGATTAGTCGCCTAGTGACACCCTCCATATGGTGCGGCGCCAGCTGAGTCACCCTATGGATTATCAGTTATCATATATGGGTTCCATTGGCATTATCAGAAAGTTTTATCAGAAAAAGTTTTATCATAAATGTTTTATCAGAAAAACATTATCAGAAAAATATATTATTTTAGCATTTCAGTTTTCAAATATATATATATATATATATATATATATATATATATATATATATTATTTCAGTTTATCAGTTATCAGAAAAATATATTATTTAAGTTTATCAGTTTTCAGAAAAATATATTATATTAGTTTATTAGTTTTCAGAAAAGTATATGATATCAGTTTTCAGCAATAGCAGAGAGTTTTCAGTTTATCAGTTTTCAGTAATAGTAGTAAGTTTGAAGAGTTTCAGTTAAATTCAAAGTTAATCTTATTATATTTAAGGTTTCTCAGTAAATTAGAAACGCACTCACTGAGCTCGTTTAGCTCATTATATTTTTATGTTTTTAAACCAACCTCCCAGGTGCAGGTGTAGACAGTGCAGGGACGCCCAGGACCGACAGGACCAGTCAGAACATTGCTGTGACAATTCAGAAATATGTTTAATGTTTCAGTTGTAATAATTATGTAAAGTTTGTATTTTGATATGGTTTTAAGTACATGAGTATTTTATTGAAAGATTTGATAACTGTTTGAGATGTAATTTGATGAGATGGACCGGAGGTCCACAGTAGTTGAGATTTGGAATTTTATAGAAGTGTTCAAGTTTTTATGCAGGTCTCCAAGATTTGGTAATCTCAGAAAAACAGAGGAGACTCTGCCAAAATTTTATGAAGTAGTTTTGTATAAAAAAAATAAAAAAAATAAAAAAATTTCTACTCGGATTTTTAGAATAAAGAAACAGTTTAACTTCACGAAAGCCTTTCAGCGAGGCAAGCCTCGACTGGGAACCTATCGTGGAGTGCTGGCAGGCCGCCTAGCGTGAGGTAGTAGGTTAGAGGCCTGTCAACAAGCCCATATTTAACGTGATCCTAAAGCCCAAAGCTCTATTGCTTATCAAAACCCTCAGTAAAACATAAAGTCCCAGCTAAGAGGTGTCCATGAGTTCCAAGCCCAAGCAACATCCACCAAGGTCTAAGAGACCAGCAGACTATTCAAAATTCAAGCCAAGTCAAACAACCATAGGGAAGCTCTGTCAGACTAGCCTAAAAGCAGGGGCACATCACCCTCCTTCCAACGAGCAACACCCAGGCCCTATAAAAAGATCAGACCTCACTTTGAGCAGGGGGTGATGCTTTGAAACCTCTGAACTCCCACATTATTTTTACATTTAAGCAATTCGCCATCATCATGATCTTCAATCTCCTGCTAGCTTCGATCATCAACCTTTCTCAGTCCCGACCATCAACCATTGAGGCATCAGCCACAAGAAGTACTTATTTAAACTTGGCTTATTGCAATTTCGCTATTTCAATCGGAATCACTGACTTGATAGTAGGAGTGCACTTGACCAGCACCACCCCGATGTCCCAAGTGGTCTACCAATCTTCACGTTTCTAGTTTTCGGGTTGTAGTGTCCGTATCACCACCCTACGCATTCTACAATCTATAATTTGTACTTTTAATTTGCTGTTGATTTTCATTAATGTTTGTACTTTTAATTTGATGTTGTTTTTTGTTAATTTTTATAGTTTTAATTTGATTTTGTTTTTCATTAATATTTCTACTTTTAAGAAATTCAAGGCACTTTTAATATGAGGTCACTAAGAAATTCATCAATTAATTTTGATTTGAATGAATATGGAGACGAGCAAGATACAATGAATGAAAATGTTAGTTTTTCTGAACAACCAATTAAAAGGAAAAAGAAAAGATGAGAAGGAAGAAAGACGATGAGATGAAAAAAATTGATCGCTTCGTTAGAGATGGCAAAGAGTGTTTGAAAACAAAGAAGAGTTAGAAAAATATAGCCAACTCCAACTGCTACAGGCTCAAATGAGGCCACAATATTATAGATTCTATGTGAACGTGAACCAATTTGACATGAATGTGAAGAGAACAAAATAATGAATTTAGACTTGCATTCCATAAAAAATCCCAACAAACGCGAGGTCTTTCGAAAGAAGGAGATGAAATTTGTTGAAATTTGTTTTTGCAATTCTCAAATACAAAGATCACTGACTAATAGTTTTGACCAGTTTTCTGATGGACACTGAAGCCATTGGATGACCTTCCAGAATTTTAATGCCTTTGCGCATTACTTACTTATGTTTAATGTTGCTATTATGTACATTTGTAGTAAGTTTTTTACTTTTTCTTTTTTGCTATCCTAATTTTAATGTATTTATGTGATTTATAATTTTCATTTTGATTTTTGATTAATGTCACTATATTTATTTCGGTGTTTATTTTAGTATTAATATGTAAATAATATAAAGGATAGTAATAATAAGTAATTAAGCATTGATAAATTTTGTTGAGAGCTTCAGAGTGGTGGTGGACATTTTTATGGAAAATCCATATCCCTCTTAAAATTAAACACTTAATTTGGAAAGCTTGTCACCATTGGATCCCTTCCATATCCCTTCCATGGTCAATCTTTCAACTGCCCGCTGTGCCAAAGAATGTCGGAGACCACTTCTCATGCTTTATGGACCTATGCAAAGTTGAAGGATGTCCGTTTTGCTTTGACATTTATGCATGGTATTGTTATTGACCACTCTTACCATTTCTTAGACTTTATTCTTGTATGCAAAATGACTTTGAGATTCTTTGCATTGTTTTATGTTTCGTCTCTGCTAATGCGCTTTCTGCTCCTTCTTCGCGGCTGTCTTTCCCGGCTGCGAGGTGGATTGCTCCAGTTGAGGGTCATATTAAAACTAATACTGATGCCTCCATTAATAAGGAGGCCGGTTTTGTAGGTTTGGGTGGTGTTGTTAGAAACTCGAGTGGGGCTGTTTTGGCTTCATCTGCTCAACGTGTTGCTTCTCCTTTCTGTCCTCTTTTAGCCGAAGCTGTAGGGGTGCTTCGAGGCCTGTCTTTTGGTGCTCAGGCCTTCTTCCGGCAACTTTGGAATCTGATGCTCTCGTGGTGGTGAAAGCAGTGAATTCTGCTCCTTCTCTGGCTAGCTTGGGTCTTATTGTTATCGATATTCAAAATATTTTAGCTCCCTCATTAACATTGTTGTTCTCCATAAGAAACGCCATGTTTGCATGTTTGCATCTCCCAACTGTAGCCCACTCTTTATTTCATATCATCAGTTCAACCTTTCAACCCCAAATCATCAGGATATGTTTCCCGGAAACTCATGGTGGCCCATAAACTTAGTCCATTGGAATTTTGGATGATGCAAAAAATATATCCAATTATCTTTACCATTTTTGATGCATAATACTAATAGTACATAAAACTGCTGTTGATTCAAATGTTATTTGTCAGTTATCTTTTCTTCTTGTGATCAGAAACAGAAGAGCACTGGTTAATCAACATTTGATCTTTATAAATTCCATATATTGGTTTTGCAAAATGAGAAAGATACATGAACAGGTAGGGGTAAGTGAAGTAAAGAAAGAAAAAAGACAGTGGTACCTCAGATTGGGGCCTCTACTCAACATCCTACAAGCAGCAAGTATCCAATATCCCAAGTATACCTTCCACTATCAGTCAACCAACAAATAGTTTTTTTAACAGATTATATGTATATTTCAACCAAATCCAAAGTATACCATACATAATTAACAGTTCAAATAACATAAGTCTTACTCCTCATAAATTAAACAAGTGCATAACCAGGATAAGCTGGTGACGACTGGTGAAATATTAGGCCCAGCATATTTTTGAATTGGCATTTGCAAAATGTAAACTCGATCCTCCGTACCAGATGCATAATTTATACTGTATGAATAGGTAAAGGCTGAGAAGCTTGTCTGAGCTCAAAGGTCAGAGGCTGAAGCATCCCCTTAATTCACTCAAACACCAAGGACAACTGATATCAGTAATCTATCATAGCATTATCCTTAACCAGCACAAGTAATTTTCCCAGCTTTGTAAGAGTTTTGAGTCAGACTCTTTAATTGGTCTTCCTCTTCCTTGATTGCCTTCGATTTTTTATCCATCGCATTTTACCTTTCCAAAGTTTCACCCCTCTATCTCCCTTAACCTTTCCTACCTGTTGGTTTTGCTTATCCTTTTTGCCTTGCACTGGTTCATTCAAGAGCTTCTTGATCTTCGGATCATCTAAGAATCCAAATGACTTCATCTCAGCATAGTATTCCTTGGCCTTCATTAATAACCCACAAGATGCTAGCCCTTCTACCAACACTCTGTAATGAGTGGAACAGGGAACTACTTCATACTGTTTCATTTCCGTCCAAATCTTCAATGCATTCTCAGGTTGTTCTAGTTTGAAGAACTTACCAAGAATTAGGACAAATGTATCCTCATTAGGACTTAAACCAGCTATTCTCATTCGGTTAAGAACTTCTATAGTTCCTTCATAACCAACACCCTCAAGAAATGCATGGTAAGTCTCAATGGTTGGGCTATGATTTTCTGCAGTCATGGTAGCCAATATATTTCTTGCCTCCTCCAGCCTCTTTGCTTCACATAGGGGAAGTATCATTGAGTTGTAAGTGGCAGAATCTGGCTGCAGATCCATTGCTTTCATTTTTTCTAGCATTTTAAGAGCTTCCTTGAAGCAATTCTCACATGTCAGTACATAAATCAAAGAGTTGTAAACTTTAAGACCTGGGACCCAACCCCTTTTCTTCATTTCATCATAGAGTCTCAATGAATCGAAAAGATTTCCAACTTTTGAGAAGCAGGAAATCATGTGGGTATAAGAAGTTGCATTTGGGGTGATACAGCATTTTGACATTTCTCTCCAAATTCTTTTCGCTTCAAATACATCAACAAAAATATTACACCATCCATTGAGGATAATGTTAAAGCCCTCAGTCTCCAATGGAAAGAGATTCTTATTTAGAAACATGAATTCTTCAGCCTCTTCAATGTTTCCATGTTCACAGAGAGAATTCAGGAGGAAAATGAATGCTTCTTCATCAGGAGTAATTCTAAATTTCTCCATGACGTGAAACGTCCAAACAGCTTTGCCTGGATCATTTGCAGCTGCATATCTAAAAACACCAAATAAGAAACGAAAGCGTCCAAAATTTGTAATAAAAAGGTTTGGGAAGACAAAAGAATGCATTGTCGAGTCCTAACAGGCATTTGGATCTCTCTAATGAATAATAATGTAGATATTCTTTCATTTTAATTTTGTGACATTGACAGTCAATGGAAAGAAATAACAACTTTTACCACAACTTACTGACAAAAAAAGTTCTATTGGGAACTGCAAGAGACCGGCTCATCACAAATTCAAGGAGTAAGGTTCTTAACTCTTAATTATTGTATGACAGTGATATAAATTTCAAGGTTAGAAGAAAAAAAGAAAAATACTAAAGGAAAAGAAAAGTAAAGAAAGTAAAGATGAAGTTATGTAGAATTATGAGGTGAATTCGCTATACTACAGTTTGTTGATATGAGACCAAAGTGAAAATTGAATTCAGTCCATTTTGTTTTTCATTATTTTGATACTTCAATTCTTGTAACATTAACATAAATCCATGTTGTTTATCAATATGCCTACTAAAGAAATACATAAGTTAAGAATTTCATCAAATAACACATTATCTCAACAAACTCGTGGGATCTAAAACTGCATCATCTAATCTATATAATCCCAAAGCATAGATAAAGTGAAATTAAGGATTAGAAATTGATGGGCAGCGGGAAAGCTTCAAAATACATGACCAAACTTGGAAGAAAATCTTTTTTTTTTTTTAGTTACTATGATTATAGAAAATTATAAGCGAACAAGACATCAACTATTTTATTTTAAATGATAAACGATGTGAAAAGCACATCATCAGAACTATTACCACATGTTAGATTAATAAAGAACCCAATAAAATAAAAATAAAAACAAAAAATAATCAAAGAAGGTAAAGAAAGTGTAGCATGTTAGGTAAAATGAAACTAGTGTTAGGAGTACTCTGTGGTGATGCCCCCCAAGTAGTAGTTTTTGGACATTAATTTGAAGCTCCAAAACCAGAACACGTATAAAGAATCAAATTTCAAAACAGCATGGTTAACTTAATTCAATATCCATGTAGAAACTGCAACAAATCAAGTCTATTCTACAGTCACAAACATATCAAATACTAGGATTAATTTGCCGCTTAAAGGAGAAATCAAACTTAAAACAAGCAAGAGAAGAAATGTGTGTTACCTGTCAATCATAACAAGCATTGCCCGCCTCGTGTTAATGGATGACTTGTACATATCTCGAATCAAACACCAAGCAATGTTAAACTTTCTACAACCACCCAAAACCCAGAGCATCAATTCACATATTTTTTCATCAACACAACCCCATTTCTGGCCCCAATTGAATACTAAATAAGCCAGTCTCCACACTGACCTCAATTCCCAGATCACTGAATAAACCAAATCCGCATTTGCATTAATACATGACTCATCAAGACAGGCCAATACCTGTGCCTCAGACTCAACATGCGCAACTCGTTTGAGTGTTGCAAGAAGAACCGGTTCCTGTGGATCACGAGTGCGGGTTATAGGAGGTGCCAGCGCAAATGGGTCGTTGAGAGTTGGAGTAGAGAAGAAGTGGAGTGTGGAGAATTTGGAGGTGAAATGGGGGTGTTGAGAGGGTATTGAAAGTGTTCGATGAAATTCTAAAGAGAAAGAGTGAAGTTGGTGCGAGTGTGTGGTGGAGTGGAGGAGTGTGGGGAGGAGTGGAACTTGATGGCTTCGTTGCAGCCTTCTTGCCAAAGTGAGAAGAGCCATCAGATGTTGCCGGAAGTCTGTGCGGCATGTTTCAACTTTCAATACAAGTTCGATACAGAAGACACGGCATTACTGGTTTATATTAATATTTTGGATAAATTGTGCTGGAACCTGAACCTTTTTTTTTATAAATTACAGTAAAGCTGTACTTTTTCTTAAATGACAGTTTAATACTCCTAACGAACGTATTGACCGCTAGAGTTATACTAAAGGCGAAAATTATTTTGGTCTTTTTAAAAAAAAGATTATTACTTTTTAATCTATCTTTCTTCTTTTAGCTCGCATGGTCCTTAACTTTTTAAAAATACATGAGTAAATAACATCTAGACCCATAAGTTTTGCTCATCTACAAGCAGAATTAACATTTGATTTTATTGATAAAGACATTGTATGTCGTTAGTCAAACGCTATCCAATTTAACTGTTAACCATGTTTGACTGTTAAAAAAACTAAAATGCCCTTAAATAAAATATAAATTACTAATATTTATTAAATAATAAAAAAACCTATTAAAAACAGTTAAAATGATAAGATGGACGGTGGAAATTTTAACCTTTTTATTTTTATTTAATGAATATTAGTAATTATGTATATATTATTTGGAAGTATTTTGGTCTTTTAACAGTCAAACATGGTCATCCGTTAAATTAGATAGAATTTTACTGTCAGTAGGGGGAGGTCTTTATCAACAAATTTAAATGTTGATTCCGCTTATAGATGAGCATATCTTAGGGGGTCTAGGTGTTATTTGCTCAAAATACATTACTTTTGTCGCTCTGATCAAATTTTTTATAGAATATGCACACTAATCATTTTGCTCTTAACTTTAATTGATTAGGTTGAAAATACAATTGTACTCTTTATTTTATAAGATTTTAACAAATTATTTATAATTTGTATATCTAATAAAAATCTAATATGCCTTACCAATTTTTTATTTAAAAATTAAAATTATAAAACACTCAAAATTTATAAAGACAAGCCCTTAAATATTAAAAAAATACAAAATATCATTCAAAACAATAATTAAAATTAACTAGAAAAGTAAAAGCTTTTTAAAAAATAAAAAAAATTATTACAGTAAATGACTAATTTATGAAAACTCAATCATTCAAAATAACACTTCAAATTAATATCAAAATATAAAAAAATAGGTTTTATATATGAAAATTAAATTATAGTAAATTAAAAATTTTAAAATAAAATAAATGATTAAAATAATAAAATATTTTAAAAAAATTCTCATAAATGTTTTTTACTTTATTTTTTTTTAGTTGTTATCATTTTATTTTTATAATCAAATTTTTATTTAATAAATTTATTCTAATTTATTCTTTTTTTAACATGAATTGTTATTTTCGTGTGTAAAGACTGTAATACCCCTAAGACCATTAAATTTAATTGATTATTGACTAATATAAAGATTAAGTAGATAGATTTTTAAAAAAATTAGGAACTATAAGAGTTAAAAGAGAAATTATAGGTCAAAAAAGAATAATTCAAAAAAAGATAGGGATTGAAATGATTTTCACCCTTAGTTAAATGTTAACTCAAACAAATTTTTTGTTTTTTTGAAGGGGTCCAATGTTAACTCTAACATTAGTCAAGGACATTAAACTATAACTTAAGAAAAAATACGGTTTTATTATAATTTATCTAAGCGTTAAGGTATTTCATTACAATTTGTTCTAATATTTTATTTTTACGTAATCCCAAGTCTAGCTCCTAATTTTTGTAAAAAAAAAATAAATAAATAAAACTATTACAATTAATGTTTCATACACGCGAACAACAAAGGACATAACTCAAATTAACAAACTTATTTAAGCCATTATTTTAATTAGAGCCTCAGTGGCTAAGGATGGCCCCGGTTCGATTCGAACTGGGCGGTTAGAACCGAACTGGCGGTTTTGAACCGGAACCTTAGGTTCCGGTTCAAAATTGGTTTCGGAACTGAGCACCGGAACCGAGATAGTTAGTCCCAGTTCCGGTTAGCCCTAAAAAAAAATTACCGGGCGGTTCAGGTTCGGTTCCGGTTTTTCTTCTTTTTTTTAAAAAAAAAAAATTAAAATTTTTTTAAAATTTTTGGGTGCCAGTTGGCAGCTGGCAGCAATGTGAACGTTGAGGGAGCCGTTGTTCAACGGCTCCTTCCTTAAAAATTACCAAAAGGGCCCCTGAAAAATTATAATTTAACCCCCTAAATTTTTAAAAATATTAATTTTTTTTCCAATCCAAAAAACTATATAAACCCCATCAATTCTCCAATTCATTCACACAAATTCTCTCATTCTCTCAATATTTCTTTCATCTCTAATTCTCTCAATATTTTTCTAATTCTCTCATTCTCTCAATCTTGCTATTATTTTTCACTACTGCAATTGTTTTCATTATTTGTTTAAACACTTTATTTTATAAATTTATAATGGCATCACCCTCAAGATCATCTATTTCCGGAGGTCGAAAATTTATTTCCGGAGGCCCAAGGTCCGTTTCCAACAGAAACGCTGAGCAAAATGAGGAGGTACCGGATTTAAATGTTTAAGAAGTGCAAAGTCACGCTTTCCCAGAATACAATAACGATCGAAATTTTGCTGAATACCTGCAAGAAAGAGAATTTGAGGAGGTAATTTTTGGTAATGAAACTCCTTTTAATTTTAATCCTGATTGTTCTCATCCCTCTTCTGGCGGTGGTCCCTTCTCTGCTCCAACCCTCCCAATCCCAAGTGAAACCGTACAAATGCCGCAGGCGCAGCCAGATTTTTCAAAGTACAAATCTGAACTTTTTAAAGTTCATATGAAGAGGGTGGAGAAGGATGGGTTAGTTATAGTGGTTTGCAACTATTGTTCCAAAGATTTTATATGGAACAAATCTGGAGGGTACGGGACGTATTGGAAGCCTATCAACAACAAGCATCCAGCCGAAGCTCACCATCAGCGAGGACAACACCAAATTGTAAGGTACACATCCCCTAACCATCCCTTATTTAAATATACTGATCAAAATAATATGGACTAATTAGCAAGAATGGTAGCGACCGAACATCTCCCCTTTAGTTTTGGGGGAAAAACTGGTTTTTTAAAATATTGTCATAATACTTTAAATCCCGCTGCATATAGAGTACCTAGGACCACATTAAAACGTACTATGTGTGATATTTATAAAAAAGAAAAAAAAGCTTTAGTAAAATATTTTCAAAATTATCCGGGTCGTGTGTCTGTTTGTGCCGATATTTGGAATGATCATTGGCAAAAACATTCATACTTAGGACTTACTTGCCATTTCGTTGATTAATCACGGGATTTGCAAAAACAAATATTGGCATTTAGAGTTTTTGACGACACCCATACTGCTGACAATATTTATAAATTAATAAAAATTATTTTTGAAGAATATTGTATTGAGAGTAAAATTTTTGCAATTGGTTTTGATAATGCTGCAAATAATACTGCCGCCGTTCCACAATTAATTCAATTGTGTCAACCCTATTTTGGCGGTAGATTTTTTCATAAAAAATGTGTTAGCCATGTTTTAAATATATGTGTACAACATGGCTTGCAAACACTACATGAGTGGATTACACCAATTAGGGATGCTCTATACTATTTGTGGAAACATCCTAGCACTATGAAACAATGGGCTAGGTATTGTAAAGCTAACGGGAAACATCCAATTAGGTTTTCCCGTGATGTTCCAACTCGTTGGAACTCCACATATAAGTTGCTTTGTGAAAGCTACGAGTATAGAGAATTATTAGTTAGATTTATACAGCATAATGTTAATACCATTAATTCATATGAACATCATTGGGATGTTTGTACAAAAATTTGCATGCTTTTAAAAGTTTTTCATGATGCAACACATTTTTTATCCAGTATATATTATCCAACTGCACATTTATTTTTATTTGAAGCCCTTAATATTGTAGGTGCACTTAATGAATGTGCACAAATAAATGAATTAGTTCCGTGTGTTTATGCAATGCGAGAAAGATGGATAAACTATTATAGGGACATTCCTGTAATTTATACTGTTGCATCAGTTTTTGACCCTAGGAATAAATTTAATAGTTTATATAAATTTTTTACACTTTAGTACCAATCTCTAGGGATAATGGACATAGATGTTAGTGGTTTATATAATAATGTTAGGAATTTATTTTATTCAATGTATGATGAATATCGTTCTGTTTACGGTCCCTCGCTGAACATTATTGTTCAACAACCGGAACCAAGCGGAAGCGGTAGTACTAGTCATTTGCGCTTTCCCTCCACATTAAGGAAGTTAGGAGCAAGTGTGTTTACCAAAAAAGCAAGGACGTCGGGGAGTTCGTCTTCATCAACCTATGTTTCAGAGGTTGATGTTTACATAAACACCTCCTTTGAGTTTTTGGACACCCCAGACTTTAACGTCCTACAGTGGTGGAGGAAGCGCGAAACTAACTTTCCAATTTTGGCCATCATTGCCAAACAAATTTTTGGAACCCTTGTCTCGACTGTCGCCGTTGAACAGGAATTTAGTACATGTGGCAATGTTCTGGATGAGAGACGAGCATTGCTCAGTCTTGACTCAATACAGATCCAGGTCTGTGTTGACGACTGGATCAAGGCCACATACCGGTAGCAGAAATTGGATTTGGTGTCCGACGACAATGACGTCTTCGACACCAACGATGATACAACGGCAACCGAAGGAACAAGCGACGATTGATCACATCCGAAACATAACAAGTAAAAGAACTACGTGGGCTTTGATTCCTCCTAGAGGATACGTAGGCAGCTTAATTGAGGTAAAATTAAGTGCAAGCCCTAATTTTTTATTTATTTATTTAATTTTATAGTTTTATGATATTATCAAAATTTTATTTCAATTTTATCGTTATTTTTTTGCAATCCAGTACGCAGTTTATTTATATATATTATTATCGTTATTTATATATTTAATTTTTTTATTAATTTATTTTTTTATTTTTAATTTTTTAATTTTTTTTTGCTGGTTCCTGCCGGTTTGGAACCGGCGGTTGAACCGCCGATTCCAAAAACACTAGGGAGGAACCGAACTCGGCGGTTCCCCCAGGTTTCAATCGGAACCGACCTGGGACCTCCCCGGTCCCGGTTCTGGTTGAGGAAAAATTGGAACCGGAATCGCCGGTCCGGTTCCAATGGTCATCTCTATCAGTGGAGGTGTCTCCTTATGTAGTCATTTTGCTGTCAGGGACATTATTTCTATTGTTGCTTAGATTAATTGTTTTCCAATTTAAATTTAGAAAAAAAAAATTTCAACCAAGAACTATGGATAGTACCGGTTCAGTTCAAACCGAACTGGGATCGGAGGTTTCAGTTTCGGTCCTAATTCAGAACCTTGAACCCAACTGGGATCATTCGGTTCCGGTCCCGATTCCGATTCTCTACAAAAAGGAACCGGCAGAAATCAAAACCAGCAGAATGGTTCCAGCTCCTCCATTTAAAAAATTAAAAAAATTAAAAAAAAGTGACCATTGGTCAGCCCAACGGCTAGAAGGGCTGGCTGCAAAATTACAGCCAGCCCTCTCCCTTTCCCCCAAATTAAAAAATAACCCCTCCCCTGAAACTATATAAAACCCCCTTCTCCATTCATTTCACACAACAATTTTCTCAATCTCTCTCTTATTCTTACTCTTTCAAATTCTCAATTCTTTCAATTACTTCATTTATTCTCAATTGTCGTCATTTTCTTTCAATTATTAATTTAAATTCTACATTTATTTTTTTCAAATTATAAAATTTCAATGACAAGTTCTAATCCTTTGAGAATATCAGTTTCTTGCAGAGGAAATGGTCCTATAAATGTCCAAGAAGAGCCGTGTTATGTGCCTAATTTCATTAAGCCCAATAGGCCCATAAATATTAATAAAGCCCAACGGGCCTGGATAATCCAATGAAGCCTAAAAGACTTGAGGAAGTCAACAAGGCCTAACGGGCTGAAGAAGCCAAAAGAGCCCAACACAACAAGCAGGTTCATCTCAACAATGTGAATTAGAGAAATGGGACTAGGAGACTCTACGCGAGCTACAGCACTTAAGCGACCTGGAATGTTTATACATATCACCTTGCATTAACAGCATGACTCCAGCTCGCATAACGCTCAGCTCGAAGCTCTAGATAGAGAAGAATCCCATGAATATAGGGATTTGATATGGTCAACTAGTAGGGTCACAGTTAGTCTTAAATACCTTATTTCCAGCAATTGTATTTCAATTAAAATACGATTATTAGGGATTTGATTTAATCCCCGATTTCCTGTAATTAGTTTCGATGTAAAACATGATGACTCAATCCCTTTACACTATAAAAGCGGTAGGTCATCACTGTTACAAGGGTTACAAATTTAGAGAGAAAACACATATAGCGAGCTTATCATTAATACGAGAACAGTAGATGTAAGCATTGTTATTTGGCCAAACTACTTTAAAAATCTCATTTGTTTGATCTTGTTTTGTTGTTTTACTATTATAATTACTATTAATTGCGTTGACCAAATTCACACGTCAACATTTTGGCGCTAGAAGGAGGGGCCCATTTGAGGAATCAAACATCCGTTGTCAGTAAAAAATAGTGTTTTCGTCTTATTTTTCTGGAAATCCTTCCAAAACAATGGTAAGAGGCATAGGAACGCGTTCCAGAACCACAAGTAGCAGGGATGTACCCCCAGCTTGAGGACATTCAAAGGCATCTCAACAGCCTCAGATTCCGTCGTTAGTCCCAAACATATTCCCTGTTGTCCCTACAGTTCCATCACCTGCTCCAAATCCACTAGTAGGCATATTTCCCCCATAAATGGAGCTTTAGGGAAACGATCAGGCTGGCCCATCCAGGCTACTAGATTTCAACAAATGGATGGAAAGGTAGGCTAAGTTGGAGAGGATGGTAGCGAAAATGTCGCGCGGATACTAACTCTTTTTGTAGAATCAGCACCCGCACGAGGTGGTGGTGGAGAGTATCTCACCTCCACAACCAGTGCGAGACAATCCGGTCCACACTACCTGCTGTTTCAGCAGACAAAATCCCCCTCGAAATGACGTTCAATGAGATAGAATTTACATTTACTCAGCCAATGCAACAAGGAGAGCTGTAGCAGAACCTGATAAATGACGTGAAGGGCTTCATCGCAGTGGACCAGTAATCCACATAAACGCCCGCAGTGAGAGATATATGGAGTTCAACAGAGATTGTCGAGGTGGCCCACAGCTCGACCTAACGACCCAGGTTGCCTCGCAATCCAAGCGAAATCCATGACCAGCAACCTGGTAGGGGTAGTAACGGAAATGCCCACTATGCAATACTAGCCGCCGAAATTCCCAGATCTCAGGCCGCCGAACCACAGTTAGACAGGAGGAGATTGCCTGATAGAAACCCGAAGAGGTCTCCTAATTTGTAAAATCCACCCCGCAGGGAAGATGATGCCACCTCCAACACATCAAAGGCAGCTCCTCCAGCTCCCGAATATCAGGCGTTGCTGCGAAGGCTGGAACAATTGGAGCAATAAGGTGGAAGAACAGAACCTAGCGACAGGTACGTGGAGCAGAGCCCGTTTTGCTGGAAAATAGAAAATGAGCTATTGTCAATAATTCATTTCTACTAGGCAACCAATAATCCTTTCGACCGCCTAGACGCCTACAACGTGCAGATGAGTCTCCTTACAACGAGCAGCGGGGTCAAATGCCGATGTTTCCCAACAATCCTGGGAAAAAATCCCAAGAAGTGATTGAGAGGGTTACCAGCTAGAAGTGTGACAAGCTGGAATTCATGCCAGAAACTCTTCATGAACCAATACTAGGCCTTGAGGAAGCAGCTAGTTCCCTCATGTCATTTGGCAACTATTTTCCAAAAATCAGACGAGCTCCTAAAAGATTACATAGCCCGCTTTCAAAGAGAAGTTAGCTGCGTGGATAGTCCCACAGATGAAAGCGTGCTGATAGCTATTACTGCCGGTCTGCGAAAAGATGGCGAGCTCTACAGAAGTATATATAGTAAGCTAGTTAAAACCCTCAGAGACTTCTACAAGCGGTTTAATACCCATATCCACATGGAAGAAGCTTTCGGCCCTATAAAAAACAACTCCAATAACAAGAAAGATGGAGATGGTAACCCGCAAGATAAAAACAAAGGGAAGAACAATGGGGAAAACAACGATAACAGCAACCATGACCAGAATAGGGGCTTACAGAGAGAATGAAGCATCAGCTAGCCGGGTAGCAAAGAAGGCTAGGAACGATGAGGGTGTGAGAAGAAACGGAGGTCGTTATCAGACCTATGCACAACTGTCCAATACCCAGGACAAGATCTTCAACATGGAGAGGAACAGGGAAGAATTTGGGAGGTCGAAAGACGCCCATACGAGCTGGAAATCCCAATAAGTTCTGCGCATACCATAATGAGGCGGGCCACAACACCGTCGATTGCTGCGAGCTCAAAGATGCAATCGAGGACTTAATTAGGAGAGGTCGCCTTAAGGCTTATGTTGTGCGACCAAGAAATCAGCCGTAGCAACCACAGCAGTAACAGCAGCTGATTGAGCATGCATAACTAGAGTCCATCCCTAATAAGCCCATTGTAAGGGTCATCTACACTATCCATAGAGGGTCGCACCTCGCAGGAGATTCAGACAGGTCACTTGCATGTCATATGAACGAAGCTAGCCAATCTACCATGAGAATGATGAGTGCAAACGAATGGCCTGCGAGTGCAGAACGACGGCATAAGGTGTAACCTTCATGGACGCTGATACGCGGGGTTTATACTAGCCATATAACGACACGATTATCATTAAGGTAACAATTAGAGGACTAGCTATTTACATAACCATGATTGATAATGGCAGCTCGGTGAACATCCTATACAAGGCCGCCTTCGAGGAGATAAGGTTGAAGTAGAGTCATCTGCGGCCTTCAAGCAAGCTACTCTACGAGTTTACAGGGGACTCGATCATATCCCTAGGACTAATTACCTTACCACTCACACTGGAAGAACCAGGTCGTTAAGCAACTACAATGGCTGACTTCCTAATCATCGATTGCCCAACCGCATACAATGTAGTTTTGGGGAGACAAGCTCTCAATGACCTAGAGGTAATTATTTCCACTAAGCACCTTACCTTAAAATTTCCAACTTAGGAAGTGTCTACTAAGAACAAAAGGTGGCTAGGTCGTGCTACGAGAAAATAGTCAGAATTAACTCACGAGAAAAGGCTGCAAAGGCTAAAGTGTAGGAATCGTTTTTCCGTTTTACTGGTCACGCAGCGGAATTAGGGTTTAAAATTTTTATATACAGATCGCAAAAACGATCTGTGACCAGTAAAACTTTGGAACTATATTTTCGGAATAATAAAAATAATATATATTACATATATATTTATTTTTACATATAGAAAATTGTAATCAATTTAAAGGAGAAAAAAATAAAGAACCATACCACCGTTGGAGGCTCCTTCATATTTTTTTCTACAGCTCCTTATTTGTACCACTACGTCTTCCTTGCTATATCCCGGCACCAGTAACTTGCATGTGGGTACGTCACGTTGTTAGGAACAATGAAGAGGTAGAAAAAATAAAAGTTGGAGAGATACTGTATCTCTCCGGTCACTTTTTCTCTTTTTTTTTTTCTTTTACGTACGAAACACTTTTTTGAACGTCTAAAATTTAGTGCAGTTGTATGTTATATTAAAAACTCTTTTTAATATATATATATATATATATATATATATATTTAAGTTACCAAATTAATAAAAAAAATTTTTATTAATTTATCAGTAATTTTTAAATTTAATCTTTTTAAATTCAAATAATATTTATTTATTTTATTTTATTTAATAAATGAGATAATCATATTATCTCTCTATTTAAAATAAAATATCAATATTATCAGTAACTTTTGAATTTAAACTTTTTAAATTCAAATTTATTTTATTTTATTTAATAAATGAGATAATCATATTATCTCACTATTCAAAATAAAATATCAACTATCACCCTTCTCTTATGACTAATAACATAATTAAATAATCTTATTATTTAATTGTTATAATTTACATTATTTAATTAATTGAATAATCACATTACTCAGTCAACTCTTGACACGTGTCACTTTCGCAACACTATTAATTGGACCATCCAATTAATTATACGTGACCCTTGTTACCTAAATGGATCGGGCTAGCAAGGGGACCTAATGGATCCACAATATTTTGAGCTCCGATAATTCTCGGAATCATTAATTAAACTCTTTAATTAATATTCCTTGATTATCAACTCTGGTGTTATTCCACTAAAAACCCGAAGTTGCATTCTCTCAACTCCGGACGCTTTTACACAGACCGATATCACTCGGTGTTCATCGATATAGTTATTACATATGGTGTGACCCTCCACAGTAGTTCATAATTAGAGCTGGGTCATAATGTCCGTTATATCCCTATAATTATATATATATCCTTTAAGCACCGTTAATTCTCTAATGAACAATAAATCCAGTTTTCTCACGGAATTAGGAGAGCGCTCATATTGTTCAAGCCCCGAATCAACCCTTAAGGGAACTACTTTCTACTTCTCACAAGAAGGAGTGGATTCCACTATTGTGTACAAATCTTCCCAACCACAAGCCAAACCGCAATCTCAACATACGGAGAATATTGATTGGGAATAATCATCCGATAAGACACTCAGGATTAACATCACCCACATATAGCCATCATAAGTTGATGTATATGAATCTCATCGGTAAACGGATCTTGGTGAGAGATTCATATAGATCATGGCCCGATCCTGTATGATCACATCATACAAGGTGCCTCCATTTCCATATCTCCATATGAATGATTCAAGATAGAATTATCGTACAATACAGAATGGACCGCAGCTATAGATTAACTACAAATAAAGTACCCAGCTTTATTTGTTATGGACTCTTTAGATTGCGCATTTCTTACTGTATCCATCTGTATATAACACTCATATACACAGTACAATATTACATCCGGCAATCTAGGATGTTATAATGCACAAGTTTATATAATATAAATGACACAATAAGAATGAATTGAACTCTTCTTTTATTTATTTATTTATAAAAATCATTTACAAATTACATCTTTAGGGCAAAAATCCCAACAATCTCCCACTTGCACTAAAGCATGTGAGGCATAAGACGTAACCCTAGACTTTCTAGGTGACCCATGAATACATTAGCCGGTAAGGTCTTCGTAAATGGATCAGCATGATTATCTTGTGAGGCTATCTTGGTGACGATCACATCTCCTCTTTGCATTATCTCTCTAATGAGATGATACTTCCTCTCTATATGCTTCCCTCTTTTATGGCTCCACATAATGGCTCCACCACCCAGGGTGAAAACGGATCTAGATGTAGATTTCCTAGAATCCATGTCTGACTGAAAATCAGAATTTGTGTATCCTAACGGGATTAAATCCTGTTCGGAATACACGAGCATATAGTTTCTCATTCTCCGAAGATACTTGAGAATGTTCTTGACAGCAACCCGATGATCTAATCCCGGGTTGGACTGATATCTGCTCACTACTCCCACTGCATAGCAGATGTCCGATCTCGTGCATAACATAGCATACATGAGACTTCCTACTGCAGATGCATAGGGCACACGTCTCATATCCTCAATATCTTGAGGTGTCTTAGGACACTGTTCCTTAGACAAGTGAATTCCATGCCTAAAAGTTAAATTACCTTTCTTGGAATTCTGTATCGAAAATCGAACAAGAATCTTATCGATATATGATGCCTGAAACAATGCTATGAGTTTGTTCTTACGATCCTTTATAAGTTGGATCCTTAGAACATAACTCGCCTCTCCCAAATCTTTCATTTGGAATTGGCTAGCCAGCCAGCCCTTAATGTTAGACAACACTCCCACATCATTCCCAATGAGTAGGATATCGTTTACGTATAGGACTAAGAAAACTATCTTTTTGTCAATGATGTGCTTGTATACACAAGGCTCATCAACGTTTTGATCACATCATCAAACCTTATGTTCCAAGATCTAGATGCTTGCTTAAGTCCATAAATAGACCTTTGTAGCTTGCAAACTTTTTGCTCTTAATCTAGGGACACAAATCCCTCTGGTTGCATCATATAGATATTTTCGTCAAGATTGCCATTTAAAAATGCAGTCTTGACGTCTATTTGCCAAATTTTATAATCGAAATAAGCTGCAATGAATAAGAGAATCCGAATAGACTTAAACATGGCAACTAGCGAGAAGGTCCCTTCATAATCGACCTCCTCTTTTTGGGTATAACCCTTAGCAACTAGCCCTGCCTTGAAGGTCTCTACCTTCCCGTCTACTCCTCTCTTTCTCTTGTAGATCCACTTACACCCAATGGATTTTACCCCATCCGGTAAGTCTATAAGATCCCAGACTGAGTTTAAGTACATAGACTCTATCTCGAGATTCATGGCTTTAAGTCATTCCTATTTATCAGGATCTTCCATTACATTCTTAAATGATAATGGGTTATCCACATTATCAGTAGAGACAACACCTTGTCCTTCACCTATACCTAAATAGCGTTCAGGTTGTATCACAACCCTCCCACTACGTCTAGGTGGTAGTGTATCCCGATTAGGAATCATCTGACTCTCAGATATTTGTGGATCAACAACTCTTGTTGATGGAGTACTGGTCTCACCAGGCTCCAGTTCATTTAACACAATCTTGGATCGAGGTTTATGGTTACTAATATAGTTGTCCTCAAGAAACGTTGCATTTGTTAATACAAATACTTGGTTATCTTCAAGGCTATAGAAGTATCCGCCTCTGGTCTCCTTGGAGTATCTTACAAACAGGCAGACCACAGACTTGGAGTCTAGCTTTCCACTTCTATTCTTCAGCACGTGAGTTGGACACCCCCATATGTAGAAATGTTGCAAACTAACTTTACGACCATTCCATAACTCTAAGGGAGTCTTAGGAACAGATTTGGATGGCAATACATTCAAAATGTATGCCGCTGTTTGTAACGCATATCCCCAGAAGAAATTTGGTAATTATGAGAAACTAATCATAGATCTCACCATTTCCATTAGGGTTCTATTTCTCCTCTCCGCTACACCATTTTGCTGAGGTGTACTCGGAGCCGTGAGTAAAGATACTATCCCATGCTCGATTATAAAGTCTTTAAACTCTTGGTCAAGGTACTCACCCCCACGATCCTATCGTAGAGACTTAATAGTCTTACCTGACTGATTCTCAACTTTAGCTCGGAATTCTTTGAACTTTTTAAAAGTTTTCAACTTACATTGCATCAGGTAGACATATCTGTATCTAGAGTAGTCATCTATGAAGGTAACATAATACTCATAACCGCCCCTGGCTTTAACATTCATCGGTCCGCAGACATCAGTATGTATAACCTCCAGTGGCTCTTTAGCTCTAAGGCCTTTTCCAGTAAAAGATCTCTTAGACATCTTACCTTCTAAACAGGATTCACAGACAGGTAAGGTGCCAACCTTTAACTCGCTTAAAGGTCCACTTTTAACTATTCTGTCTATCCGGTCAAGATTAATATGGCCAAGCCTTAGATGCCAGAGATACGTGTCATCATTTGGAGAAATCTTATGTCGTTTGGTTTTAGGTTTTTCAACCTTAAACAATTCGGTGTTGAGCAGTGTTATATGTATTAACGGCCTTAACACATACAAATTGTTTTCATTAATTCCTGAACAAATATTCAGACCATTCTTTGAAATAATAACATATTTATTATTAAAAGAAACAGAATATAATTGTTCTAACAATTTAGAAACGGAAATTAAATTCCGTGTAAATCCATGAATATAATAAACATTGTTCAAAAGTAAAAATCTAGTATTATTACAAAAATTCAATTTTATTGAACCCACTGCTCGAGCCGACACGACATCCCCCAACCCCACACATATCGAGAAGGCTCCCTCCTCTAGCTGTGTCCAAGAATCAGTCATCTGCATAGAAGAACAAACATGGTTAGTGGCCCCTGAATCAACTATCCAGGGTAACGAATTTTTTTCCACTAAACAAGATTTAAGAACTAGTAAATTATATTTACCTTTCTGCTTTTTCGTCTTGGCTACCTCCTTCAGGTACTGAGGACAGTTCCTCTTCCAATGCTCGACCTTATTACAAAGGAAATATTTTCCCTTATCTTAGTCGGTGGAGGTGCCCTTCTTTTTGCCTTAGGCTTTCTTGAGCTTGGGCTTACATTTAGCTTTCCCAGCAGACCTCTTCCTCTTCTTATTTTCAGAGGAGGAAGATGGTTCGGCAACATTTACCTCACCGGTCTTCACCTTACTGTCCTTATTTAAGGCCTCAAAGGTGGTGAGCTCATTGAGCAACTAAGTGAGACTGAACTGCAACTTGTTCATCCCGTAATTGCTCTTAAACTGATCAAAACTCTTCAGAAGAGTTGTCAGTATGATGCCCACTTTACTAGGTTCATCAATGGCCCCGCCATTGATTTCTGCCGTGTTGAAGTAGGACATTATAATCAGGACATGTTCCCGAACAGATGTGCCTTCCCTCATGTGAGCGAGCATAATGGCACGAACTGCTTTGTGACGCTTTTGCTCAAAGGGTTGCCCGAACATATCTTGCAATGACTCCATAATTTCGAATGCTGTAGTCATTTCTTCATGCTTTGTAACAAACACTTTTGTCATAGAAGCTAAGAGATATGAACAGGCTTTCTCATCTGATAAGACCCATCGCTGGTATGCCTCACGAACTCTTTGTGGGGCATTGGCAGCAGGCTGTGGACATTCCTCAGTAAGCACAAAATTAAAGTCTTTGGTGACCAAAAACACGTTTATGTTAAGTTTCCACTTTGTATAGTTATCACCAGTTAATTTGTCGAGTATAAGTATTTGTAATAAGGCAGAAGACATTATTGTTGAAAAATAATTAAACATCCATTCAGTCATATATTAAAAACAAGTGCTAATGTTTTGGCATAATTTTAAACATGATGCATGTACATATTTAACGAACTAGAACTACCAAAAAAATTAGTTACTATGCCACGATAATCCAACATACCACAAAGAAGTGTCACCTTAGGGTCGGTCAAGTCCTTGCATGTTGGACCGAGTTTTTTTCAATCAAATAATATTCTAGAATAACTCTTATGCCATATTTATTCAATCATCGTTTATTTAGTCAGGTTTTCGATTAACCACATTTAATCTAAACCTTGTGAGTGTAACCCATCATTTCAGATCTCATGGGCTTAACTCGAGAGTGCCGCCTTAGGGTCGGTCAAGCCCGAAATACCCCCAGAAATCCTATCCATTAGGAAGTCAACCTTGGTATTGACCTTCGTGGAAACCCTCCTTAGGGAGGACGAAAGCAAAGCCATCACGAGGTCCCCACTCGGATCTCACGGTGTTGAGCTAACGATGGAGACTTGCGGGATATATATGTCATATATCTCTCTCCCACTCACTATTTTAAAACTTAGAGCTTTCTATTCGTTAATGCACCTAGACTCTATTGGATCAAACGGCTAATTTTAATCAACTTATCTAGGGCATTAACTAATTTATTATTAGAATCATATTCTAAATAATTAATAATTTTTAACACTTAAAAATCTATAAGTGAATAATCTAAACTTAGGTAAACGTTTTACTTAAGTTATATTATTAATTTGGTGTTTACCAAGTATTAACTATTTAAAACTCTAACACATTACTTGGTTCATTTATTTATTAGGTGATTAATCATATTAAACCTAATTTTAATAAATAACCATTTTTATTAAACACTTTAGTAACAAGATTAATATTAAGAGAATTACCAAGTTATTAACTATTAAAAACTAATCCTTTTTCATTGCAAATTATAAATATATTATTTACTATTTTAATCTCATTAAAATAAATAATATATAAATGCTATGATATATGTATGACAATATCAATATATAATTGTGTAGGCACATTTAAATTTAAATGATATGATATACATGACAATGCTAAATTATCACATAATAAAATATACATAAGTTTACCGAGTGTTGTGGATTATTTAACCTAAAAAAAATAAAAACTAAATTACAAAAATAACCCCAAGGCATTCCTTGGTCTTCTTGTAACTTTACAGCCTTCCAATTTTTTTTAGAACTATCTAATTTATCTCATAAATCCAGAACAATAACTTATTTGCCAAACTGTTTGATCACATGATGTCACCGCACAAAACTTGGAGAAAAAATATGCAGGAAATTGCAAATCTGCACATGACATCCACCAAATTTGCATTTGTGCACATGCCACGCAGCCAGCTTGCAATAAAAAAAGGGATAATTGCACTAAAGTACCCTGACGTTTGGCTATATTGCAATGAAATCGTGAGTTTAGCCTTAATTGCATGTTAGTACCTTTGACCACGTTGACCGGTATGTTGACTTTGACTTTTTGGTAAAAAGACAAAATTGCCCCTGATTTAAAAAAAATAAATTAAATAAAAATTTAAAAAAATTGAAAAAATTAAAAATTTTAAAAATGGATCTCCACCGTCCATCAATCTTGATGGACGGTGGAGATCTATTTTTAAAAATTTTAATTTTTAAAATTTTTATTTAATTTTTTTTTTTAACCAGGGGCAATTTTGCCTTTTTACCAAAAAAGTTAAAGTCAACATACCGGTCAACTTGGTCAAGGGTACTAACATACAATTAATCAGTTAGTTAAGGGTATTAACATGCAATTAAGGTTAAACTCACGATTTCATTGTAATATAGCCAAACGTTAGGGCACTTTATTGCAATTAACCCTAAAAAAAATATTTCAATGATTTGCGCACTAATACAATTGTGCACCTGACACACGCTTTAATCAATTTGTAATGTGCCGTCCAGCATTGATTTGCATTTAAGCCAACAGGCATTTAGTGCTTGCGTCCTACACAAAATGATGCTAGCGTAATGCTTGTGCGCACAAATTGATTTGTGCACAGTTTTACAAACTGATTTGTGCGCATACAGTACACAGTGGTGCAACAATTGCGTCTTGTCCTTGGTCAACTGATTTAATTTCGATCATAACTTATTCTTCGATTTTTAGTATTTTCGTCTTTGATTACATTTTATAAAAAAAATATAATGTAAAAAAAAAAACTGGAAAAATAAAATAAATTAATTTACAGCCCAGTAACATCTAAATCCACAATACCATAAAAATTTACGATCAACCATGTTTAAAATTAAACAATTTAATTTAAACAATATAGTCAAATAAAAAAAAATTGTGCCAACACAATCATACATCAGGAGCATCGAAAACAATTTTCTGTTCCGAAAATAACCAGGCTCTGATACCAATTGTAGGAATCGTTTTTCCGTTCTACTGGTCACACAGTGGAATTAGGGTTTAAAATTTTTATATACAGATCGACTAGTAAAACTTTGAACTATATTTTCGGAATAATAAAAATAATATATATTACATATATATTTATTTTTACATATAGAAAATTGTTATCAATTAAAAGGAGAAAAAAAATAAAGAACCATACCACCGTTGGAAGCTCCTTCGTATTTTTTTCTGCAGCTCCTTGTCTGTACCACTATGTCTTCCTTGCTATATCGCGGCACTAATAACTTGCGTGTTGGCACATCACGTTGTCAGATACAATGAAGAGGTAGAAAAAATAAAAGTTAGAGAGAGACTGTATCTCTCTGGTCACTTTTTCTCTTTTTTTTTTCTTTTACGTACAAAACACTTTTTTGAACGTCTAAAATTTGGTTAAGTTGTATGTTATATTAAAAACTCTTTTTAATATATATATATATATATATATATATATATATATATTATTTATTTAAGTTACCAAATTAATAAAAAAATTTTATTAATTTATCAGTAACTTTTAAGTTTAATCTTTTTAAATTCAAATAATATTTATTTATTTTATTTTATTTAATAAATGAGATAATCATATTATCTCTCTATTTAAAATAAAATATCAATATTATCAGTAACTTTTGAATTTAAACTTTTTAAATTCAAATTTATTTTATTTTATTTAATAAATGAGATAATCCTATTATCTCACTATTCAAAATAAAATATCAACTATCACCCTTCTCTTATTATGACTAATTACATAATTAAATAATCTTATTATTTAATTGTTATAATTGCCATTATTTAATTAATTGAATAATCACATTACTCAGTCAACTCTTGACACGTGTCACTTTCGCAACACTATTAATTGGATCATCCAATTAATTATACGTGACCCTTGTTATCTAAATGGATCGGGTTAGTAAGGGAACCTAATGGACCCACAATATTTTGAGCTCCGATAATCCTTGGAATCATTAATTAAACTCTTTAATTAATATTCCTTGATTATCAACTCCGGTGTTATTCCACTAAAAACCCAAAATTGCATTCTCTCAACTGCGGACGCTTTTACACAGACCGATATCACTCGGTGTCCATCGATATATCTATTACATATGATGTGACCCTCCACAGTAGTTCATAATTAGAGCTAGGTCATAATGTCCGTTATATCCCTCTAATTATATATATCCTTTAAGCACCATTAATTTTCTAATGAACAATAAATCCAGTTTCCTCACGGAATCAAGAGAGCACTCATATTGTTCAAGCCCCGAATCAACCCTTAAGGGAACTACTCTCTACTTCTTATAAGAAGGAGTGGAATTCCACTATTATGTATAAACCTTCCCAGCCACAAGCCAAATCGCAATCCCAACATACTGAGAATATTGATCTGGAATAATCATCCGACCTCACCCATGGTATATCAAAAATCACGATCTAACCTGAAGGAGCCGATAAGACACTCAGAATTAAGATCACCCACATATAACCATCATAAGTTGATGTATATGAATCTCATCGGTAAACGGATCTTAGTGAGAGATTCATATAGATCATGGCCCAGTCCTATATGATCACATCATACAAGGTGCCTCCATTCCCATATCTCCATATGAATGATTCAGGATAGAATCATCGTACAATATAGAATGGACCGTAGCTATAGATTAACTACAAATAAAGTACCCAGCTTTATTTGTTATTTATGGACTCTTTAGATTGCACATTTCTTACTGTATCCATCTGTATATGACACTCATATACACAGTACAAGATTACATCCGGCAATCTAGGATGTTATAATGCACAAGTTTATATAATATAAATGACACAATAAGAATGAATTGAACTCTTCTTTTATTTATTTATAAAAATCATTTACAAATTACATCTTTAGGGCAAAAAACCCAACACAAAGCCAGCGAGCTAAGAATGAATATGCTAGTTGGAGGTTCCTGCGACCAACTAATCCTGGAGCTCCACGACAACATTGACCCAAGAGTAATCTTTGAGAATGAAACTACTGAGCCCGTTGAAGAGATATAGGAGATTCAAATAGACGAGTAATCGATGAGAATGAAACTAAAGAGGAACCTCGACGTCTTTGCTTGGATACACATTGATATGGTAGGGATCAACCCCAAGGTGATGGTGCACAAACTCAACATAGACTCAACTTTCAAACTCGTTAGGCAGAAAAGAAGGGTCATGAATGTAGAGAGGTACGTGGCCTTGAAAGAAGAAGTTGACAAGTTCTTGGCCAACCGATTCATCACGGAATCAAAGAATCTTAACTGGCTGGCCAACCCAGTGCTAGTGAAGAAGAACAACAACAAATGAGGGACGTATGTTGATTTCACCGACCTCAACAAAGCCTGCTTGAAAGACAACTTCCCTCTACCAAGAATCGACCAGCTGGTAGATTCAACAGTCAGACACGAACTGCTAAGCTTCATGGATGCATACTCGGGCTATAACCAAATCCCTATGTTCTTGGTTGATGAAGAGCACACCTTATTTATCACAGATAGGAGGCTCTACTGCTACAAGGTTATGCCTTTCGAGTTGAAGAATGCGAGAGCGACCTACCAGCTGCTAGTCAATATGATGTTCGCCAAGCAAATAGGCAGAACTATGGAGGTGTACGTGGACGATATGCTCGTAAAGTCAGCCAAAGCAGCTGACCACGTCACACATTTGAAGGAAATGTTTCAGGTTCTAAAACACTATCATATGAAACTTAACTCTCTGAAATGTGATTTCGATGTAGCTTCTGGAAAATTCCTTCCAGTCCAAACAAGTCCTATCAGCCAAACAAGCCTTAATAGTACAGATTTCTTACCTTCACATTTTTAAAAAATGGAAGCTAAGAAATATGTACTATTAAATCTCAACCGTTGTATGGATCGCCTAACAATCCAACGGTTGAGATTTAATATTACATTTTGGATAATGTGAATATAAGAAATAAGTACTATTAAATCTCAACCGTTGGATGGATCACCTAACAATCCAACAGTTGAGATTTATTAGTACATTTTAAAAAAATGTGAAGATAAGAAATATGTTAAGAAAAGAAACATTTCTTTATTAATTTCCAAAATATTACCTTCATAGTTTCTATAAATAGCACACCACATTCATTAAACATATCCTTTCAAATCACTTGTGCTAGAACTAATTCAATTCAAAAATGAATTTTTAATGTTGGAAGTCCATCTCATTTATCATATACTATTTCATCTTCATCTTCGTCTTCATATTTATTGTTACCATTATCTTCTGATGATGGCTTACAACTCATGGTGCAACTTGAAGCTATTGACGCATAACAAGAAGCAATAATTAGACATCTTGCTAACAACCGCAATCTCAGCGCTCAGTATATAATTCAACAAAACAACCAAGTGACCCATGGAGGCTCAATTCTAGGTCATATAGTGATCAATCGAGATCGAGAAAGTGTTGGTCGTAATTTGTTCAACGATTATTTTGCCAAAAACCCATGATTTAACGATTTGATGTTTTGTCAACCATTTCGCATGGTTGAAGTTTATTTCGAGGGTCTACAACAATTGAAAGTATGAAGATATTTTCTTGTGTTGTTGTGGTGGTATTTTCATAGCAGTATCTAGGATCACCTAACGCTAATGACATTGTCGGACTATTCCGTATTGGATCACATCGTGATTTTTCAGGAATGCTGGGCAGTCTAGATTGCATCTAGATTATATGCATTGGAAATGAAAAAATTGTCGAACAACTTGGGCAAGAGAATATGCAAGTCGCAGTGGATCCCTAACTATTATTCTCGAGGCTGTAGTTGATTATGATCTTTGGAGATAGCATGCATATTTTGGTTTGCGGGGTTCCAACAATGACATTAATGTGTTGGAGGCATCCCATCTTTTTTCCAAACTCGCTCAAGGTATTGTTCCTCCAGCTAATTATGTTATTCAAGAAAAAGAATATAACATAGGTTATTATTTAGCTGATGGTATATACCCAAAATGGTCTACGCTTGTACAAACTATTCAAGATCCACATGGTTCGAAAAAAAATTATTTGCTATGAAACATGAAGGATGTAGAAAAGACGTAGAACGTGTATTTAGAATTCTCTAATCATAATTTGCAATTGTGGCAGGACTGGCACGTTTTTGGAAAAAACGTCTATTGCATTATATACTAACTGTGTGCATTATAATGCACAATATGATAATTGAGGATGAATGTTATGTTGATGCTGAAGGAAAGAAAAATTGTTTTATCATATAAAAGGCAGCATAATGGGTTTCAAAAATTTTTCTTTTATCTTGAAAACTCTTTTCAACAAGTAACGAGTTCCTATATATACGCGAATATAGATTTATAACTACAATTACCTTTTGTTGCGTTTTGATCTTTGACTTCTCGATTCACCACCAAACCTTACGAGCTATGACCCACGGACTGATAACATGTGTGTAGGCATATCACAGATGAAGAGATGGAGGTTGCAGAAAAGCGGAGAAGACAACTCCTTGTCATCTTCCTTGGTCGGCCGCTCCCTGCAAAGAGAAAAGGGCCAAAAAAAATTTTCTTTTTTCTCTTCTCTCATTTGTGTGACCGCTCACTTCTATTGCTAGGTTAATTGTATTAGGTCAATTTTCCTAGTAACATATTATATATATACTAGGGCTCTAGGGTTTTAACTTGATCAAGTCAAAATAGGATTTTAAGTCTTTTTTATTTTTGGTCTCTTAAAGTTTGAACCTTTGACCTTTAGGACAATTAAATAATCATATTATTTAATTCTTTTGTCATTGTCATTATTTGAACCTGTAACCTCCTGTTTAATAATTAAAATAATTAAAAATTAAAAATTATTAATTTCTATTTCATTATTAATTATTAATTAAATAATCATAATATTTAATTAATTCTCTTTAAGGGCCCTTGGAGGGCTGCACGGTGCCGCACCTGAGCAAGCGCAGTTGTGCGGTTGGTACGCACGGGCTGCCAAGGGGCTGTTTCGTTGCTTCCTTTGTTGCCTCCAATCTTCAACTCTTCGATTCTTCGAATCTCGAATAAATTATAGCAGCTCTTTATTTTAAAACAATAAAATAAAACCTAGCAGCTAATCAAGAAAGAAATTATGGCGATGATAGGCCACCCTTCTTATTATAATTTCAAAACAAAAATTACATTGAAATTCTAGGACCAAAATCGAGCAATAACAATTCATATAATAAAACACACATACACACACACACACACACACATATATATATATATATATATATATATATATATATAATTATGTATATATGTCCATACATTCCAGTGTAAATATATATGTGAATACCTAGACTGTCATCTCTTTCTAAAACATACATATTTACAATTAAAAAAATAGATTCATGTATATATATTAATTAATTAAGGGTACAACTAGGTTCTGATACCAATTATAGAAAAAACGGTTTAAAAGTACGCAGGGGAAGTGAAAAATTTGTTGGTATGGTTTCAAAAAATTTTCCTTTAAAAAGAACCTTAACCCTTGATTAATTAACATATTAATAAAAAGGTATCATACCTTTTTTTACATGACGATTGATGTTGCGTCAAACTGATTCTCGCAAGATCTTCTAATTTAATCACGAACGTGAATCAACTTAGAGTGTGGGCTCCCTTTCTTTAAATTGTAATACCTGAGGATGGAGAAAATAAAAATCTTTTTCTTTTCGTTTGTCACAACGAACCTTAAGAAGAATCTAAGAGCGCTCGGTCACTTTTGAATTATCAATCTTTCAATCAAAATTCACGTGAACCTAATTCGATGTTGTACACAAAGCCTTTTGATGTAAAAGCTAGTAGCGTATTATCGAAACTAAACACTCTTCTTTTTTTTCTCTTGGCCGAATACCTCACACACTTTTTCTCTAAGTTGAGCGAATCTTTCTTAAGCAAAACAAAGCTAAAAAATTCTCACTAAAGCCTTAGTATGGCTGAACTCCCTTGATAGGGGTATAACTAATGGCCAAATTCTCTTTTTGGGAAGATTTGTGCTTCACCAAAATTCCTATCAACTTAGCAGTTCAGTTAGTTTCCAACTCATAAGTGTGTAGTCAATTTCTAGTCTTTGACTTTTATCAAAATTCCTTTTTATGGCAATTAGATTAAATTATTAATGAAATTCCAAATAGGAATATTAATTGTGACTTATCATAACTTCCTAATTTGACTAAATAAATAAAAACACATATTTATCTACTTATCAAATAAATTCATAATACTTATCATACTTCTACAAAAAGTATGACACTAAGAGACCTTCTCCTAGTTGAAAAAGATTTTGACTTTTACTTAAACAATTAATAATTAAATAATTTCTATTTAATTAATTAATAAAATAAAATAAAATATTAGGCAAATATTCTTAGCCTTGTTGCCCAAGCCTTAATACATGGGCTATATTTTATTTTTCCATTTTATTAAATCCATGACTTTAATAAAAAGTCCACATGTGAACTAGACCCATTCTTACTAAAAAAGAATTAAGTCCACATGTCTTAATTAGTACAATAATATAATTATGCAGCCCATTTTAATTAAAATGTATAATTATATTCTTAATGTATTAATTGAATGCTAATTACACCCTATTAAGGCCGTCAAAGACTTCCCATAGTCTTGGCTACCCATTACAGGTATATGAAGAGTTACCGCGTGTCTTGTGTAGGAAAAACGGTGAGTACGGCGCAACGGAAGGCGCAAAAAACAAAATTTTTTGCATTGGTACGTTTTAAAATTTTTTTTTCCAAAAACAGAAATCTTAACCCATAGGTAATTAAATATATTACAAAAGGTAACATATCTTTTGAATAACGTGAGGCTTGACGTTGCGTCAACTATGAACCGCAAGATCTTCCAATCCTTCACGAATATGGATCACCTTGGAGTGTGGATACCTTTCCTTGAATTGTGTACCTGAAAATGAGAAACAAAAAACTTTTCTTTTTCATTAGTCACTCAAAATCCTCATGAGAAAACGAAGAACACATTGTTCTTCCTCTCTTTTCTCTCGGGAGAATTCTCACACTTTTTTCTAGAGATGAGGAGTTTTTTCTTAACTTATCAAAGCTCACAAAAACTCACAACTTGCATCAAAAGCATAGCTTAGCCAAACTCCCCTTTAGTGGAATATATAGGGTGGCGGAATTCTCATTCTTGGAGGATTTGTGTTTCACCCAAAATCTTATCAAGCTAGAGTTCAATCCTATCCCATCTCTTGAATCTATTATCCAATAATTATTAAAGGATAATTGAGAATTTGAATTACTTATCAAAACTTCCTAAAAGTGACTAATAGTCAATTTTTAGAGTTTTGATAAACATCAAAAACTTCCTAATTTGATTTGATAAATAACTCCTTTTATTTATCTCCTTATCAAATAAGGTTTTTGATACTTATCATACTAGTACCAATAGCATGAAGCTAGAAATCCAATTCATAGTAGAAAAGTGTTTTGACTTTTAATTAAACAATTAATTAATTAAATAAATAATTAATTAATTACCATTTAATTAAATAATAAAATAAAACAAAATAATTTTGCTAAATGCATTAGTTAATGCCGCCCACCCCAATTTGGCATGGCTAAACTTTGTTTTTCCATTTTATTAATCTCATTGGACCTCCAAAAAAAGTCCACATGTGAACTAGACTCATTATTATAAAAAGAAATAAGTCTACATGCCTTTAAATAAATATATTTAATATAATTCAACAGCCCTAGTTTTATTAAATGTGCTAATTATATTATCAATATATTTATGGGATGTTAAAAACATCCCTTAGGGCAGCCCAAGGGGTCACACGCCCTTGGCTGCCTATCCCAGGTATTTTGACGAGTTACCATGTGTCTTAATCGAACACAAGAACGCACCTCTCAAAAACTTTTGGAATAAATTCCAAAATTAATTCTTTAAGATGGATCAAATAAATGATCCTGTAGTATATAACTAGTGATCCATTCAAGTTCGTGTGGATTGGGGATCTTGACGGACTATCTAAATTTAAGCTCCAATAGACACAACCTAATTACAATCAACAAATGATTCACTTAGGTCTGATCCATTAATTTTAGTTCATTCCACTAAAAAACTAAAATTGAACTCTTAAATGAAGATAGAATGAGTAAGCGTACTAATTTGTACCCTAGACAATCTAAATGGAGAAATTGTATCCTCGTGAAAAATACCAGTAATCGTCAAGCGCTCATAGACCGTCTATAGCTCTCCAAGTTACCATATTTACTCATATGACCATGTTTTCGAACTTGGATATTTTGACTTGTCCAGAAGCCATGTTTCAATAGTCACTATTGAAAACTCAACGTTAAGATTTAAAATCCAATACCTCAAAATATCCATATGATGGTATTCTACTGACATTTGCTAGATGCAGTCACGATGTCCATTTCTATAAATGATGTCCTCTATTGATATACACGTGAATATCACCAAACTATCGAGAATAGACTATGCGATATAATCGTACTCATTGACAGCTCAAATGATAACGCATGCAACCATGAGTTCATCATTTATCTCAAGATTGAGATAGACTCTCTGATTGTCTCAATAGAACACTTTTTATCCACCGACGGTTGCAGGATAAAGTTTTCTACAATGATCCTATTCAATGCACCCAGTGCACTAGATTCTTTTATCCAAAGACACCTCGATGATTTTACACTTATCATATCACATTTGATCCCGCTCAAATGCTAACAAAATAATCTACAACTTTAACAAGATAAAGGTATCCAACCTTGTATCTTAAGTTGTGAATGTTATTCGAGACTAACTAAAGAATTGTGTCTACCTCATACATATCCATATGTATGAACAATTCTTTTGTTTCTCATAGTCACTTGACCATATGATTATTTACTTTTGACAATTGATATAATTGCTATAAGATTTGTAAAAACAGAATCACTTTTATCTATATGAGATCGATTGTCAAATATACTATTACACTCTTGCTATTGAGCATAATCCTAACATCTTAGTTACACATAACCGCACCTCTTCAAAACTTTTGGATGCCAAAATCCAAAAACAATTCTAGATGAACCCAGTAATTGGTCTGGTAGAATATATTAATTGACTCATGCAAGTTCATATAGATGGGGGATCTTGGCGGGCTATCTAAATTTTAAGCTTCAATAGATCTAACCTAATCACAATAAACAAGTGATTCATTTAGGTTCAATCTATTAATTTTAGTTCATTCTACTAAAGAACCAAAATTGAACTCTTAAATAAAGATAGAATAAGATAGTGTTTCTTAATCGTACCCTAGACTATCTTATTGGAGATAGTGTATCCTTGTGAAGAATACCAGTAATCGCCAAGAGCTCATAGACCGCTTATAACTCTCATAGTTACCATTTTTAATCATATAACAATATTTTGAACTTAGATATTTTGATTTGTCCAGAAGCCATGTTTCAATAGACACTACTAAAAACTTAACGTAAAGATTTATTATCCAATAACTCAAAAGATCCATATGATGGTATTCTACTCTCATTTAATAAATGGAGCCACAATGTCCATATCTAATGAAGTTGTGAATATTAGTCAAGACTAACTAAAGAATTGTGTCTACCTCATCCATATCCAGATGTACGAATAATTCTTTATTTCTTATAGTCGTTTGACCTTATAATTATCTACATTTAAATATTTAAACTCTAAAAGCTATAAGATTTGTTAAAACAAAAATCACTTTATTAATATGAAAAGATTGTTAAATTACACTATTGCACTCTTGCAATTGAGCATAATCCTAACAGTCCCAATGGTTGCTTTGATGACAATTGTGTTGTTATCTGCCTCGCATGTCAGCATTTGTGAAGGCTACACCTTCTGCCATCGTTCTGGATTGCTTCGTAGGTCGTTCATCTGCACTCAAGTTGACTTGCCTTTCTCACGTGGCGTGAAAGCGACCTGTTTGATGTACCTACGAGGTGCGGTCCTTCCGTGGATAGTATGGATCACCTTCATAGCTGGTTCATCTATGATTGGCTCTGGATGCACGGGCTCAAGCAGTTGTTGTTGTTGCTGCTGTTGTGGCTGCTATTGAGGTTGGTTTCTAGGTTATACAACGAAATCCCTCAAGCGACCTCTCCTAATTAAATATTCAATTGCATCCTTAAGCTCGAAGCAATCTGCTGTATTATGGTCTACCTCATTGTGGTAAGCACACAGCTTGTTAGGGTTTCTGGCTCGCATGGGCATCCTTAGAGGAGGTGGTCTTCCAAATTCTTCTCTGTTTCTCTCTGTAGTAAAGATTCTATCCCGAAAATCAAACAGCTGAGCATATGTCTAGTAACGGCCTCCATTCGTCATAACACCCTTGTCGTTTCTAGCCTTCTTGGCTACCTGGTTACTGAGGCTTCATCTTTCTGCGAGCCTCTATTCCTATTATGGTTGTTGCTATTGTTGTTCCCCCAATTATTCTTCATCTTATTTTTATCATTCGAACTTCTATTCCCATCTTTCTTGCTACTGGAGTTATTCTTCCTGGGGACCCCGAATGCCTCATCCATACGGATGTGGGTGTTAGATTGTTTATAGAAGTCTCTAAAGGTTCTGACAGACTTACTGTATGTGCTCCTATAGAGCTTACCATCCTTCCGCAGCCCGACGGTTTTCTGTTAGCATTTTATCTATTGGGTTGTCCAAACAGCTCACCTCTATCTGGAAACGGGCTATGTAATCTTTCAGGAGCTCGTTTGATTTCTAAAAGATAGTGGCCAAATGGTATGAAGGAATAAGTTGTTTCCTTAGAGCCTGATACTACTGTATAAACTGCTCCTGGCATTGGTCTTAGCTCATTATGCTTCCAGTTGGGAGCCCTTTAGCCATTTCCTGAGAATCTCTGCAAGGGTTGTAGGGAAGCACCAACACTTAACTCGGCTGCTCGTTGTGAGGAGACCCATCTGTACGTTGTAGGCATGCAGGTGGTCGAAGGGGTTAGTTGATGCCTATTATAAGGGAATATTGGGCATCTTGAAGCAATTTGGTAGAGGCTCGTTTTCTATCTCCCAACAAAACGGGCTCCGCTCTATTCTAGTTATTCCAGCCTTTGCGATAATGTTTGATACTTAAAGGCTAGATGGGTTGCCATCGATGCAATGGATGTTGCGTTCTTTTCCCTGCGATCTACCCTATTATCTTGGGGTAAATTTTATGGATTGAACGACCTTCGAGGGTTCCTATTTGGTGACCTCCCTTGTTTAACTAGGTTATACCTACCTAATTCTTGGTAATTTTGGTGGCTAGTACTGTACGGTGGGCATCTCTACAGCCGCCCCTATTAGAACGCTGGTCATGGATTTCACGTGGATGGCATGGTGACCTGGGTCGTTGGTTGAGTTGTGGGTTGGGGCACTTCGATGATCTCTACTAAGCTCCACATATCTCTCACCATTGGCATTCACATTGATCACCGGCCTAGTGTAATGGGGTCCTTCACACCACTCACCAGGTTCTCCCACATTTTTTCTCATTGCATTGGCTGAGTGAATGGAAACTCCAGCTCGTTGCGCATCACACAGAGGGGGATCTTGCCTGGTGGAATGACTAGCGGTGTGGATTGGGTTTTCTTGCACTAGAGGTGGAGGTGAAGTGCTCTCAATGACCTATTTACGTACGGACTAGTTATGCATCAAGAGCTGGTAACCGCATGTCATTTCCGCAATCATTCTTTCCATCTCACTATATCCATTTGTTGAAATTTAGCAGCCTGGATGGATCAGCCTAGTCATTTCCTTATGGATCCGCTTGAGTAAGGAATGGACCTGTTGGTGGATTTGAAGCGGGTAGTGGGATTGTGGGGCCTACAAGGACCACATATGGAACAAGTGGTGGCAGTTGAGGCTAGTGAGATTCCTCTTAATGTTCTCCAATTGGTGGTACATCTCTGCTCCTCTCTGTTATGGAACAGGTTCCTATGCCTCTTATCGTTGCATTTGAGAATTACCTTAAATGTGGAATAAAAGGCTTTTTTTTTTTGAAATAGTGGAGGTTTGAATCCTCAAACGGGCCCTCCTTCTAGTGCCAAAGTGTTGGTGTGTTAATTCGATCAACACAAATAAATAGTAAATACAATTATAAAGCAATAATAAAATATCAAAAAGAAGGTTTTTTAAAGTGGTTCGGCTAAAACTCAAAGCCTATGAAAAATGTGGATTTGTATACTATAGCAACCTAGAGGGCGGGGGGGGGGGGGGGGGGGGGGGGGGATGTGAATAGGTTTATCAACAAATATTGCGGAATTAAAAACAATAAACCATTCAGCACATTATGCGGAGATTTTTAGCATGGAAAACCTCAACATGTCAAAAACCACGGGACCAACTCGTAGACCACTTAACACATCAACACAAATTTTACTAGTTGGTATATCATTTACAACTCACGTTGATTGACCACTCAATTACACGACTCTTGCTATAACCCAATACTACCTACCCGCAAGCTTTTTACTAGCAAACCCTATAGATGCTGCTCAGAGACTCTACGTGCTGTAAGTCTTAATGTTCCTTTCATAAGGTTAAAGAAACAATAACCTCCAATTTATGAGATCAGATCTATGTGCTCAATAAAACATGAGCAATCAAATAACATGCATGATCACGGACATGTTACGAATAGACTACGCAATTAAGCTCAATGCAAAGATAATAGACTATAAAAAAAACTCTCTCTTTTCTCACAATAACATGAAAACAATGAAGCATCAAAACAACAAAGAAGAATAATAGAGAGTAAATAATAAGGCTTAGTAAAATAGACTTACTTGGCCTGAGCAAAAAACAAAACTTAAGCTCACTATTTATAATAAACACTAGAAACCCTAATTCCAATAGTAGTAGGAAATAAACTTCAATTAGGTTTTCTAATTCAACAAGGAATGTAATTAATATTTTCCTATAAAAAAGAGATTATCTATCCTAATAATAAAAAACTTATTAATTAGGAGATTCTCTTACTTTCAAATTCCATAAAAGTAATCCTTGATGGACAAGGAATCATTAAAACATGTTTGAAAGACTTTAGGGAACTTAACAAAACACAAAACACATAAAACCCCACTTTAGGTTCCAATTGGACAGCCCCCGCACGCCTGAAGCATGCACCCTCGCCTGGGGCATGCACCCTCACCTAAGGCGTGAGGTTGCTGCCCTGTAGACACGCCAAAGGCATGCACCCACACCTGAGGCGTAAAGCTGCTGCCCAGTTCCCCAGTTCAGCTGTTTCCAACTGCACTTGATATGGATGTCTAGTTTCATTCCCAAAAAATCAAAGACTTGTAACATCCCGGATTTCGGGTAATTAATTTTATATATGTGAAAATAAATTTTACTATTTGAGGGGGTGAAAATGTAATTAAATGTATGTTTATTTTATGATTTCCAGCGGACCAGATTGAATAGTGAAAAATAAAAATTGAAAACTGAACCAGAGAGCATCGCGACCTGGTCACTGCGACCACAGGTCGCGATGGCTCGCTCGCGGTGAAAAACGCAATTTTTGGCAGTGAGCATCGCGACCAGCCACCGCGACCACAGGTCGCGATGGACTGCTCGCGATGAAATTGTCAAAGTTTGGCAGTGAGCAACGCGATCTCTCGCGCGACCAAGGCGCGCTCGCGATGAAGGCGGTGCGCGCACTCCAGTGAGCATCGCGACTTAGTGGCGCGACCACAAGTCGCGACGGCGGTCACGGTAGAGAAAAAAATATAAAAAAAAAGAGAAGCTTCTCGCAGAAGCCAGAGAAAACAGAACAGCGAGAGAAAGAGAGAGAAGCGACCGAGAAAAGAAAGAAAAGAGAAGAAAAAGAAAGAAGAAGAAAGAAAAGAAAGAAGAAGAAGAAGAAGGAGAGAGAAGAGAAAAGGAAGTGTAGGTGAAAAGGAAAGACGAAATCGTAGAACCAACGAAAAACACGGATTTGAGGTAGGTGTACTCTCGTTTTCGAAATCGTTTCGAGAAGTGGTTCGTTTACTTTTTCGTTTTAGTTTTCGATTTCGTTTCTCGTTTATGTTTTCGTTTTTGATTTCGTTAAAAGTTTTCGATTTCGTTAAAAGATTTCGACTTCGATTTTTGTATGAAAAGTGTTTGCTTATAAGAAAAATTGATGATTGAAGCACCTATTGTTGATTTTGAACTGGTTTTATGTTAGATCGCGTTTTGATCGTATTTCGATTGTGTCGAATTTGTTAAAAATACATGACTTATACTTTTGTATGGATATTGTTGATATTCATGAAAAATATTGTGAGAAATGTATATTTATTGAGTACTGATTGTGAACATTGCTTATTGTAACGGCCCTAGGATACTTAGACATAGATATGGATATAGGAGGTTGGTATACCAGCTGGGTTTTCTGAGCAATACTGCGCCGTTATTATTGTGTGATTGTTGTTGTGGGGCAATCTCGGACAATCACACCGATTTTAGTGATCGTTGTTGCAGGGCAATCTCGGACGATCACAATGATACTAGTGATTGTTGTTGCGGGGCAATCTCGGACAATCACGTTGATATCAATGACTGTTGTTGCGGGGTAACCCCGGACGTCACATTGACCCATATTCCAGTCCTAGAATGTTTAGTATTCTAGTGGGCCAGTATTGACTGAATTGAATGATTTTATTTATTGATTTTTTAAATGTTGATATTGTCACTGAAACCAAAGTGATCGAATCTGCTTTAAGGTTTGGTTTTGAGATTAACATGATTTCTGTCCATTATTGAGTTGATTTGAAATATATTGTATGATATTATTCCGATTTAAAAGTTATATATATATATATATATATGATTTGTTTTATATTTGAGATTTTAGTACACCCACTAAGCTTTATGCTTAGCGCGTTAGTTTATTTCTAACGCGTAGGTACCAGGGATCCGGAAGAGGCTAAGGGCTGAAGAGATAAAGAGTTGCGGACAGAGTCCCAGAGATTTGTACAGTTGGGTAGCTATATTGTATTATATATATATATATATATATATATATATATATATATATATTCTGAAAGCATGCATATACAGGGGAGTTGTAAATATGTTTTGTAATATGTTTTTAATTAATTACTTTATGATTTCTGAATGTCTGTATATATCAAAGTTTGAACCGTTTTATTTTATAAATTGTGATTGATAAGTCGCACTAAACGGCAGAGTTCGCAACTGTTTGAATATGAGATATTGAAGTGCTATTGAGAATTGTTTTTGAATTGAATTGTGTAAAAACAGGTTTTGGAAAGTCCGAAAAATAAACGGTACTCTGCCGAAATTTTCGTAAAAAGTTTATTTATTGATTGGGCTCACAATGAATTTTTGAAAGGTATAAAACTGATTTTGAAAGTTCTGAAAACCGGTAGCGCTCCCCGGGTCGGTCCGGCCGGGTCGGGTCGGGGGGTGTTACAAGACTAATTGGGTGTCTAGATAAAAAGTTATGCCCATCGACGCATCCAAAGGTCAGGTTTTCTAGAACACAAAATATATGAAATTAAATTTAAAAACTAGATAAAACAAAAACAATAAGACTTAAACACTTATCAAACATTTAAACCAACATGTTAGTACTCAAATGCAAATGCATGAACATATTATAAGTGTGTGTGTGAATCTTATATAATCTCAAGAATTAAAGAGTATCGTTTCTTTGAAATTTACCTTTAAGCACATTCTTGAATCTTCTCAGAAACTTTCCGTCTTTGCATGATTTCTTCGAATCTTTATTAGGCTCAAATTATACTCTAACAAAGCTAACTAAGAATTACATAAAAATGTGTTTGCTCACGGAATCACAGCCAACTAAATAATGACCTTACATCCTACATCCACTGTTTATGATATTAATCATAAGCTCTCACTAAGTATTTTTTTTTTCTCAGAATTTTTGTAACCCTTGTACTAGAAATGGTATTTCCCTTTTATTATGTGAAGGGATGAAGTCATTCTGGTTTACATGGAATAAAATTCCTTAAAATTAGGAATCAAATAATATCCTTATTTATTACAATTTAATCAGAATACAATTACTGAAAATCTGGAAGTAAATACAAATTCAAACCCTGTCAACTGATGTGCTTGAATCCCTAAAATCATTGGATTTTCCCTTATCTGGAAAGTACACTTCGAGCTAGGTATTTTGCAAGCAGGAGCTAAAATGACAGTGCGAGGTGGGGTGACAAGGTCTTCTGAGCTCACTGGAATATAGTAGCTCGCTTTGAACTTCAGCTTCCTTCTTCACCTCTCCTCGCTAGGACTTGTCTATTATTTGGGCTTCATTAGCTTCCCAGCCCGTTGGGCTTTGTTGACTTTTCAAGGCCTTTCTTGGTCCAATGGGCTTTGTTGTCTTTCCTAGGCCTAATGGGCTAATGAAATTATGCACATAATATACATGTACACAAATAATATAAATTTTCAACTGTTAAAATTAAAATAAAATAACATACCGTTACTGTTGGTCAAGTTCTTCCAGTTCTTGATGTCTACGACCGATTTCACTTACACATGGCCTCGCACGATCACGAGGCAGTCTTGCTGCTCCTGATCGAATGGCTCAGAGCGATCTTGTAACACCCCCTGACCCGACCCGCCTGGATCGACCCAAGGAGCTCTACCCAGTTTCAAAACTTTTCTAATCTGAGTTTATAGTTTGAAATCTTTATAAACACAAATGTAAATTTGGTTTTCAAAATCGTTTCTAGTGAGCCCATCAAATATTTTAAAAATTTAGCCAAAGTTTCCTCTATTTTTCTGACTTTCCAAAAATCCTGTTTTCAAAAAAATTTCAAACAATATAGTATCAACACTTCAAAATTTCATTTCTCATGCATATGCGCACTCTGCCGTATAGTGCGACTTTCCAAACATTTTCAAATGGAACAATATATATTTACAAAACTTTGAAAAACATAAACCTTTAAACAAATATTTACAAAACTTATATATATAACAAACTTTACTAACTTCTGTATATGCAAGCTTAACTGAGTGATATACAAACAAAGTTCAAATGTGACTACCCAAAAGTATGGTGACTCTGAACCTCTGTCTGCAGCTATCACCTCTTCAATCTTTTCCTCCGCTGGATTCTCTATTACCTACGCGTGATAAAATCAACGCGCTAAGCATATCGCTTAGTGGGTGTACACTAAACTTATTTATCGAAATCACAAAATAAATTTCAAGGAAGATGTCATAATACTATTATATAGAAACATATCATTTTTTTTTTCAACTTAATGAATGAAATAAATCGTACGAAATCAATTTCTAAATTCGCTTATAAACGTTTTATTCAACTCATTTCAATCCTGGCTCTTTAGTATACTCAACATAATTTTCTGGACTGGAATATGGGCCGTTCAACATCGATCACTCGGTGGCTGCCCGTTGAACATAACTTCCAACCCTAGGACCGGCACTTGGGGCCTGTTCCATCTAAGGTGGTACGTATAACTCCTTACCCTAGGACGAATCCTTAGGGAGGTATATAATATCAATGTCATAACTCCTTACCCCAGGACGAGTCCTTAGGGAGGTACGTAATATCAAGATCAATATCAATATCGGTGCAGTACTGCTGAAATAACCCAGCTGGTATACCAACCTCCTATATCCGTTTGCTATGTTCAAGTATTCTAGGGCTGTTTCCATTCATGTTCACAATACACAATTTTTTCAGCTTTCATGTCAATTTATTTCAAATCAACAACGTTAATTCATAAAGATCCATCACATTTAACAACAATATTCATAAAACAATATTCGTAAAACATGTTCGAAAACATACAATGTTGCTGAAATCAGTAAATATTCCATAATAGGTTTTCAAAATCAGTAAATATGTTTTCAAACTCATTCTGTCAAAATATAGAAATTCAAATCAAAGCATATAATGATTATCATAAAGATTTCAGAAATCAATGTACACCAACCTGGATACCGTTTTTAAGAATTTTTCTTTTCTGGATTTTTTTTTCCTACTCCTTTGTCCTTTTTCCTCTTTCTCCCTCCTCTTTTCTTTCTCCTTCTTCTTCTTCTTCCTTTCTCTCTCTTCTTCTTTCTCTTCTTCCTTTCTCTCTCTTCTTCTTTCTCTTCTTCTTCTTCTTTCTTTCTCTTTCTTTTTCTTTCTCCCGGTCTCTCTCTCTCTCTCTCTCTCTCTCTCTCTATTTCTGTTTTCTTTTGCTTCTTCGTGAAGCTTCCATCTCCATCTTATTTTTTTATAACTTTTTGGCCATCGCGACCGCTCCTCGCGACCTGTGGTCGCGCCACCTTATCGCGTTGCTCATTGGAGTGATTTTATCGCCTTCATCGCGATCAGCAATCGCGGTGTCTGGTTGCGATGCTTACTGGCCAAAATCATCATTTTCACCGTGAGCTGCTCATCGCGATCCTTGGTCGCGGTGCTCACTGCCCAAAATCATCATTTTCATTGCGAGCTGCTCATCGCGATCCCTGGTCGAGATGCTCACTACTAGCTTTTTCCATTTCTTTTCATGCACTCTTTCTGGACCGCTCCACCTGGTCTACTTGTATACCTAAAAATTAATCCAAATAAACACATTACATTGTTTTCACATAATTAACAACAATTATGGGCACTTTTCGTAATTAATGAAAATTACAGATGTTACAATTCTTCCCTTTTTAAGAAATTTCGTCCTCAAAATTTTACCCCAGTCAAACAGTTGAGGATACTGTTGTCTCATTACTTCCTTACTCTCCCAGGTAGCCTATTCTATATTATGATTCCTCCAGAGGATTTTCACCAGTGGAACTTTTTTATTTCGTAGTTCTTTAATCTTTGTATCAAGAATTTGCACTGGTTCCTCTTCGTATGTCAGGTCTGGTCGTATTTCAATACTTTCAGCCTGGACTCTGTGGGAATGATCAGATTTGTATCTCCTCAGCATGGACACATGGAAGACATTATGAATCTTCTCTAGTTCAGGAGGTAAAGCAAGTCTGTAGGCTACTGGTCCTACACGTTCAATGATCTCGTATAGTCCAATAAACCTAGGACTTAACTTACCTTTTCTACCAAATCTGAGCACTTTCTTCCATGGAGATACTTTAAGAAAAACTTTTTCACCGACTTCATATTCTATATCTTTTCTTTTCAGGTCTGCATATGATTTCTGTCTGTCAGATGCAACTTTCAGTCTTTCCTTGATGATCTTCATCTTCTCTTCAGTTTGTCTAATCAAGTCTAGGCCTACTAACCTGTCTTCTCCCAACTCTGTCTAGCATACTGGTGTCCTGCATTTCCTTCCGTACAGTGTTTCATATGGTGCCATAGCTATGCTCGATTGATAACTGTTATTGTATGCAAATTATATCAATGAGAGGTGATCTGCCCAACTCCCTTCGAAGTCAATTACACAACTTCTGAGCATATCTTTTAGCACCTAAATTACTCTTTCTGATTGTCCGTCTGTCTACGGATGGAATGCCATACTGAAACTCAATCGAGTACCTAAAGCTTCTTGAAACTTCTTCTAGAATCTGGATGTAAACTTCAGGTCTTGATATGATATTATGGATGCTAGCACTCCATGCAATCTGACTATTTCTTTTATATACAATTCTGCCAGTCGATTCAGTGAATAGTCAGTTTTGACAGGGAGAAAATGTGCTGACATCGTCAGTCGGTCCACTGTTACCCATATAGTATCATATTTACTTCGGGTGAGTGGCAACCCTGTGACAAAGTCTATCGTGATACGATCCCATTTCCATTCAGGTATTGATATTGGCTATAACAATCCTGATGGAACCTAGTGTTCAACTTTCACTTGTTGACAGGTTATACACTTATTATGAAATCCACCACATCTCTCTTCATCCCAGACCACCAATACTGAGTCTTCAAATCTTTATAAATCTTTGTCCTACCTGGGTGCATCGTATACGGACTACTGTGTGCCTATGTTAGGATCATTCTTTTCAATTCCTCATCATCTGGAATGCAAATCCTGTCTCTAAAAAACAACACCATCATTTCTGACTGTAAAATTCGGATGCTTCCCTTCTGGGATTTGTCAACATAGCATCTGAATTCTAACATCCTACTTCTGTTTATCTGCTATCTGCTGAATTAAACTTGGTCTGCATCTCAACTCAGCTAGCAAAGCGTTATCTAGATTCAACTGTAAGTGAACATTCATGGCCTTTAGAGCAAATAATGCTTTTCTGCTCAAAGCGTCTGCTACCACATTCGCCTTTCCTGGATGGTAGTCAATCACACAATCATAATATTTGATCAACACCATCCATGGTCTCTGTCTTAGATTGAGCTCTCTCTGAGTAGGCAGATACTTCAGACTCTTGTGATCTGTATATATGTAGCACTTCTCACCATACAAGTAATGCCTCCATATCTTGAAGGCAAATACAATAGCTGCAAGTTCCAAATCATGTATCGGATAGTTTTGTTCATGAGTTTTTAGCTGTCTGGACGCATATGCAACCACCTTGCCTTCTGCATCAGTACACAACCTAAACCATGGTGTGAGGCATCACTGTAGATTACAAAATCTTTACCTGAAACAGGCTGAATCAGGACTGGAGCCTCAACTAGCATCGTCTTCAATCTGTCAAAAGCAGTCTGGCATATGTCATTCCAGTCAAATCTGACATTTTTATGCAGTAGTTTGGTTAACAGACTTGCTATGGATGAGAATCCCTTCACAAACCATCGATAATAACTTGACAAGCCTAAGAAACTTCTGACTTCTGCAACATTCCTGGGAGGCTTCCATTCCACAATTGCTTAGGATCTGCTTTAATACCCTCTGCTGACACAACATGCCCTAAAAATGCAATCTCGGACAGCCAGACCTCACATTTACTCAGTTTACCATACAATTGCTTCTCCCTCAGAATCTGCAATACTACTCTAAAGTGCCTGTCATGGTCCTCGGTCGTCTGTGAGTATACCAAGATATCATCAATAAATACAACCACAAACTGATCCCGGTATGGTCAGAATATCCGATTCATCAGATCCATAAAGACTGCAGGTGCATTTATCAGCCCAAATGGCATCACTATAAATTCATAGTGTCCATACCTCGTTCTGAATGCAGTTTTCGGAATATCAGAATCTTTTATTCTCAACTGATGATAACTCGATCTGAGATCTATCTTTGAGAAGACACTGGCTCCTCTCAACTGATCAAACAAGTCATCGATTTTAGGCAACGGATATTTATTCTTGACAATGAGTTTATTCAGCTGCATATAATCGATGCACAACCTCAATGACCCATCTTTCTTTTTCACAAATAACACCGGAGCTCCCCACGGGGATACACTAGGTCTGATGAAGCCCTTATCCAGCAATTTTTGTAACTGTATCTTCAGTTCTTTCAGTTCTGCTGGTGCCATTCTGTAAGGAGCTATGGATACTGGTGTAATACCTGGTACCACGTCGATCACAAACTCCACTTCTCTCTAAGGTGGCAAACCAGAAAGTTCCTCTAGAAATACATCTGCGAAATCACACAAAATGGGTATATTTTGAATTGTAGAATCAACCTTTATGGAATTAACCACTTGAGTCAAATAAGCTTCACAACCCTTCCTGATTAGTTTACAGGCTGTAGTGGCTAAAATAACATTGGAAAGAAAATCCATCCTTTCACCCACCATTGTGATTTCTGTACCATCGACTGTTCTGAGTGTTACTCGTTTCAAATTGTAGTCAATTACTACCTTGTGTCTGGATAGCCAATCCATGCCTAGAATAATGTCAAACTCATGGAATGGCAACTCCATCAAATCTTCTGGAAATTCATACTCCTAAATCTGAATAGGACAATTTCTGTTCACACGGTTCACAATTACACCTTGGCCTATCGAATTGCTGACTAATACTTCATACTCAGTAGGTTCAATTTTCAAATTTCGTTGTTTCAACAATACATCACATATGTAGGAATGAGTAGAACCTGGATCTATCAATGCAATAGCTGTAGTGTCAAAGATAAAAATAGTACCAGCAATCACGTCTGGCGCATCCTTATCTTCCTGAGCCCTAATACTATAGGCTCGTGCAGGGGTACGAGTATATGGTCTTGCTACTTATTCTAAAACCCCTCTATGGCTACCACCTTCAGTTCCTGCCTGACTGGGCCTCCTACATCTGGAAGTAGTAGAAGCTGGTCTCTCTGATTGCTGAACGGGGATAGCTCTAATCTGTGGGCAATTCTTCTAAAAATGATCACGGGATCCACATCTCAAACAAGCTCCTGTGATCCTCCAGCATTCCCCAGGATGTCTTCTTTCGCAATGCTCACATAATGTCGGGGCTGGTTCCCTAGCTGCATTCCCAGGGGTACTGGCTATTGATGTTGCAGACTGACCCGATCTAGTTGTGGGTATGAGTCTTTGTGACTGCACCAGACCACTAAACTGCGGTCCCTTAAACTTCTTACTCTGTGGCTGATATGAGCTGGACTGCCCTGATCCCCTTCTCTGCTGACTTCTGTCTCGTCTGGCCTGTTTTTCTTTCTTAATTCTTTCAACATTCAAGGCTGCAGAAACGAGTCTAGTAAAATCTTCAAATTCAAATGCAGCAACCTGTGGGCGGATATAATCATTCAATCCGTCTTCAAATCTCCTGCACTTGTCCGCCTCTGTAGCCACCATATCTCAAGCATATTTACTCAACCTAACAAATTCTCTTTCGTACTCTGTCACTGTCATCTGTCTCTGCTTCAGGTTGGTAAATTATCTCTTCATATTATCCAGATAAATACGACCAACATATTTTCTTCGAAATTCCTTCTGGAACAACTCCCAAGTTCTGTCTTCCGGCCGCACTGACTGTATAATGGAGGTCCACCATTGGTAGGCATCCTCCTGCAATAAAGGTACTGCGCACTCTAAACTTTCTTCAGGTGTGCAATGCATCTGCTGTAATATTCTGTCTGTCCGTTCAAACCAGTATTTTGCGGCCGATGCATTTTCATCTTTTCTACCATGGAAATCAGTCGATCTGTACTTGGCCAGTCGTTCAATGGCTGACTTTCGTGGCGCTGCTCTGGCTAAGTTCTGAAAGAATTCAGCCATTTGTTGCATAAATACCGGCTGACCCTGAACTTCTGGTCCAGCCGCTCTTGAGCTTACGGATTCTCTAGATGCTCCCCCAGCCACGCTGGCGGGACTTTCAGGTCTATCTCTATCTCCACTTCCTTTCATTTCTTTTTATCCTATTTAAGATAGAAGAGAGGTCTGCAGATTAGAGTCACATACTCTTATAGGTGTCTTTATACAATGCATGCATATACAGAATATTACTCTTTTGGTCCAAAAACGCCTAAACCGCACTATGATACCACTTAAATATAATACCTCCTGACCCGACCCGCCTGGATCGACCCAAGAAGCGCTACCCAGTTTTAAGATTTTTTGGGATCTCCACCCAGTTTTTTTTTTAAAAATTAATTTTTTTATAAATATTTCATTTTCTTTCGTAAAAAATAATTAAATTTAATTCTAAAAATATTTTAAATAATTATTAAAGTTAACAGTTAAATTTAACTGTTATTATAAATTAACTATAAAATTATATATAAAAATAAAATGAGAAAACCTGGACAAACCTCTTGTGGTTGGTTGTGTGTAATTTGTTGAAACAACAAATACACCACTTTCGTATAATTGTGCAGGGAAGACAATAACACTAACTGACTAACATCGAAGTGGCTTGAAACTGGAGAGGCACATTGTCCAAGCTAGCCTACAAATATTTGAAAAAGAGTACAAAATCACGGGGCATCTTTGAAAAAACTGAAAAAGTGTCGGTCACATGGCCTCTCTCAACCACTGGTGGTCCACACACGATAACTTTCGGCTTGGCATCGATTACAACGTTTCATTATTTATTTGTTTATTTTTTTTTTATTTGCAAGCAGTCCTCTTTCTCGTTTCTCTTCCGTCAATTAATCTCAAAATCCTTTTCTGAGATCTCAGAAAACACTTTGTTATTCTTGTTGTTTTAAACTTCAGTTTTGCTTTTATTATATTGTCTTGTTTGTGTTTATTTTCATTTGTTTCTACCTCGCATCTATTATTAAAAAAAACAGAAAGATGATGGAGTGATGGAGATCACTGATGACGACAATAAGCAAGCAAACGACCTCTGTTTCAAGAGGTTCTGTTCTAATTACAACAACTGCTATCAACTTAGCAAGAAAGTTGCATCGTGCAAGGCCATGGATGTTGGTCTACTCCAGCAACAAACAAACTTTGATAGTATTTCCTATCGCATCATTCCTCAAGAGGTATTGAATAATCACAATATTGTTGAATTGTGTGGCATGGGTGGAATTGGCAAAACAACACTAGCACAGAACATTGCTAGACAGCTGGTACGTGTATTTCACTCAGATTTTAATTGCATTGATTTACATTCATTTAGAACACAAAAAAAAAAAAAAATGAAGTTATTATTTTTAGGCCAACTGCATAATAGAGTAAAACTCTAAAATGATATGTGAATTTTTAGGTTCAACCCAACCGCACATAACTACTACAAAATATAGTGTAACACTGATCAAACATGCTATAACGCTAATTTTTTTTAATTTTTTTAAAATATAAATTTTTTTAATTAATCACCACTTTACCCTTTTCAATTAACTTTATATCAATTATTTTGTCTTCATATTTAATAAATTTTGTTAATACTGTTTATTCAATGTTATTCCAATTGTATTCCTTTTTATTATTTAATTATTTTGTTTGATTTTATTTATTTAATTATTTTTTATTTTAACATTTATAATGAATTAAAATTAATCTAAAAAAAACTAAAAAAAAATAAAGAAAAGTTAAAGCAAAATACAATATTAATAAAAACATAAAAAATTTCATACAAACTACATAATGATAAAAATAAATACTATTAAAACACTAAAATTAAGGAAAAATACAATATAAACCACAAAAACAAATTAGTAGTTCGGGAGATCAATTTCTGGATCCTCCAAACTCATTGAAAGATTGACCAATAGAAGGAAGCAGAGGTATTTTGAGATCCTTGGCCTTCATATTGAGCTCTTTTTTTTCCATAATTCTTGATCTATGCATAATTCTTGATTGACTTCCATACCAGTTGGTCTTAGGGTATTAGGTGTGAAGACACCCCTGGGGGCTTACTCAAGTTAAGAAGGCTACTCAATGTCTAAGGATAAAGGTAGAGTGTAGAAGAAATTACCTGAATCATAGATTATTGAAAAGAAAACCTACAACATACTAGAACAAACTGAACAAAAAATAACATATTTATTAAAAACAAGAATAGGAAAAAAAAAAATACATACATCAAGCTAATTTGCACTTTTTGTTACCCTCATCAACCGACCAATCTAACTTAGATGTGGCTTTGTCATATTCAGGAACAAAGGCTTCTAATTGTTTGATCAACTGATGAACATCAGAAGCAGTGATAAGGATTCGTCGAGCTTGAGGCGAGATAAATTCTTTTTACACAGCATAATCTAGGAAAGACAGTAGACCATCATAAAAACCATTGATATTCAACAAGTCTAGTGGTTTTTGGCGGATTTTTAGTTGGGCCCATGAGATGACTTCAAAGAGTTCTTCCAAAGTTTCAAGACCCCCTGGTAAGGCTATGAATGCATTCGCATGGCTAAATATTTTAGTCTTACGTTCATGCATATTTGAGATAATCTGCACTTCCCTAATTGTATTGCCTATAACAACAGTCACACTCAAAGCTTTTAGGATGATACCCAAAACTTGACTTCTGCCATCATGAGCGGCTTTTGAGACACGACCCATCAATTTAAGGTTACCTCCTCCATCTACTAGATGAATTTTTTTCTCAGCGAACACCTTACCAAGTTGTTCAGCAGTTTCCTCAAATTCCCTATTCTTACAAGAACTAGACCCATAAAAGACACAAATATTGGTGAAGCGATGTGAAATGGAGTTTTCCATTGTTATGCATGCCTCTTTTCCTCTTTTGGTTTTGTGAAAATTTGTATGTTTGTAAGAACTGGAGAAGACAACGAAGTGTCATTTATAGGACTCATAAAGAAGATGAAATTATGAAAGCTAGGTCGGCATTGGCAGATGAGTGTCGGTCTAGATTATAATATTGTCAAAAAAAGTGGCTGACCTGTATTTGTACAAGTAGTTGTGATTAAGAGAAACTAAAATCTTCGAAGTACAATTTTATTTTTCTCCTGATATTCAGCCGAAACCAATTTTTCTGATGAATTTGCCAATTTGTTTTTGAATTTTTTGAACTACTATCATTTTGAGTTCGAATGATTTTTGTCTATTCTCTGCCTTTTTGAAAAATTTCAATGAGTTGTTGACTATTATCTTTGATAGTGTTAAGAAATATTGAACTTTGTTCATTAGCTATCCTTTTTGATTTTGCTTTCTACACCCCATTGGGACGTTGAGATGAACTATTGCCAATATCCTTATAATTTATATTAAGAGAAAATTGAGATAGTTGAGGAGATGTCGATGTAGGAGACTCTGGAGTTAGAGATTCCGAGTGTAATGATACAAAATTGCCACTTTTGATTTGAAAGGTTGATGTTGCATTGTTAGCGTTATTTGCAAATTTCTCAATACCTCAAGGGTGGGTCACACATGATCAAATTTAAATCCTTTATTGTAATTCTTATCTCGTGTTAATAACGTTTTGGCTCGATTTAACTACAAAATTAAAAAAAAGTAAAATTCAATATTAGCTATAATATTTATAAAGCTTTAATTGTAACATATACTCACACTATCTTGTTCTAAAGCACCACTTGGATTTAGACTTTCTATTTGTCATATGTGATGAACACCAAAAAGTATATGTTATTAAAGGTTAAAATTATAATTTACACTAATGGTGCTATTAACTTTCCTAATTTAATAATATTTACATTTTAGTCCTTAATTAAGAAAATTATTATTTGATGTAAGTGAGGTAAAATGAACATAGCTTTTTATCCAAATATCTGATTGATGCCAATTTTGGTGTACAGACAGCTGACACAAAAAGTAAAAAAAAAATGTATTTAACGTAGATTTCCAAATATGAACTTTTGGTAGGTCAAAAGTAGGCTAGAAGTAAATGTATCTACAGTTACCGCGTATTCTGAGCATGCTTCACTATTTGGACGAGCAACAAAATTTGGATTTTTACGAACCTTACCATTCTGAAAAGCTGAGATACAAATCTACAACTTTTATGTTTAAGTCAAAGGCAAAATCAGAGGAATTCGGCGCCGAATATGGTGCATGATTCAGTGCATGTATGGAGAAGCCAAATTTGACAATTTTACCTCACCAAATTCAACCAATTGCATTAATTTATTCCCACCATTTCTGACTTTTTGCCTCTCAAAATGCCTATAAATAGAGGCCTTATAGAAGGATGATGGCAGCTTAATTCCATTCCAAGTTCATCTTACTTATATTCATTTTAATTTCTACAAGTAAAAAAAAGTCAAAAATGGTAGGAACAAAATTAACGCAATTAGTTAAATTTGGTGAGATAAACTTGTCAAATTTGGTGTCTCCAAATATGCACCAAATCATGCAACGAATTCGGTGCCGTATTCTTCTGATTTTGCCTTTGACTTGAACATAAAGTTGTAGATTTGTGTCTTAGCTTTTCAGAATGGTAAAACTCGTAAAAATCTAAATTTTGTAGCTTAAATTATGGTCCAAATAGTGAAGTATGCTCAGAATACGCAGTAATTGTAAATAAGTCTGCTTCTATCCTACTTTTGACCTACCAAATGTTCATATTTGGAAATCTACATGAAATACATTTTTGTAGCTCTGTGTCAGCTGTCTCTACACCAAAATTGGCATCAATAAGATATTTAGATAAAACGCTATGTCCATTTTACCTCACCTGCATCAAACAATAATTTTCTTAATTAAGGATAAATGTGCTTAAGTTAGCAAAGTTAATAGTACCATTAATGTAAATGATGACTTTAACCCTTATTAAACATACACTTTTAGATGTTCATTGCCTCTGAGCCAGGAAAAGTCGATTCCCACTGTAAATTAACCAAACTATGATCTAATTTCCAAATGATCAGCCCAAAAATAAAAAAATTTGAAAGAAACTCGCCTAGAAGGAATATCCGCAAGCTTGACCACCACCGAAGAATGATCCGACACACCTGCCAGTAGGAAAATCGTCTTTGAGCCAGGAAAAGTCGATTCCCACTGTAAATTAACCAAACTACGATCCAATTTTCGAAGAATAGAATCATCCGAGCGGCGATTAGTCCATGTAAGAAAGTAACCACTGAACCGCAAGTCATCCAATCCTGCATCAGATAAGCATTCAGAAAAGTCATCCTTCCAAGGAGGCCACACTCTAGAACCCCCCTCACATTCTGAAGAATCATGAACCACATTAAAATCCCCTAAAACTAACCAAGCATGGTTCTCAAACTCCTCCCCTGGGCTCTAAGATTAGCCCATAATTCCTTCTTACGAACATGATAATTATCACCATATACCATAGAAACTACACACTCCCAAGTCGAATCAACATCCAAAACTCTACAATGCATAACCTGTGCAAAAGAGGCAATAACCACAACATGAACATCACTAGGATTCCAACAAACCCAAATCCTCCCCAAAGAAGAGAACTGATAGTTACACAAGACCTTCCAAGACCGATTAATAGTCCTAAAAACCAAATCTTTGTTCTTTTCAAGAATCTTATTCTCAACTAAACCACAAATAGATAATCTCTCATCTTTAATCCAATTACGAACCTCCTTTTGCTTCAAAGGATCATTAAGACCCTTAATATTCCAGCATCCAAAAATCATAAAAAAAATACACAAAATAAGAAGAACACACCCACAACTACATTATCTCCACTTATCCCCCTAGGGGAGGAATGCTTCTTATTCTTCTTACCCTTATCACTAGAACCTTTCTTCTTCTTCTTCTTCTTCTTTTCCAAGGAATCCTTAGCTTTAAAAGCTAAAGCATTGCGAGGAGGACTAGAATCAATACCATCATCACCATGACTAGTCTCGTCATTATCACAAAGAGCATCTCCATCATCACAAAGAGCAGCCCTATCATCAACACAAAGAGTAGCCTCATCATCATAAAGAACAGCCCCTACATCTTAACCAGCATCCAAATTTGCTAAAGGAGTACCCACTTCCCCTTCTTTCAAATCAAGAACATGCTCCCTACCCCTTATCGGCACTAAAGCAAGATGATTATCATTACTTTCCACAAGTGTAGCACTAGCAATATTGTCCGTAGTAGATAAGGCTCCACCTTTGTTCCTTTTTTTAACCTCAACCCAAACCGGTCTTTTAGACACCAAAGAGACTTCTTCCCTCTTCTTCACATCATGAACAATAGCCCCTCCATTTCCTGTAACCGGATTCACCTCATTACTCGAATCTTGAACACTTTGCTTACACATATCCGACGCATGACCAAACACCTTACAAATATTACATCTAGAAGGAAGCAATTCATAAACAGCATATATAGTTTTTCATTCCCTATTCGAGCACTGAATATCAAACTCATGAACAACATCTTTCGTGGCATCCACCTCCACACATACCCGTGCAAAACTAAGTCTTTTCCTAGCCAAGGTAATATGATCTGCATGCAAAGGAACCCTTAAAGCACTAGCAACAAAACTCAACCCCTTAGATGTCCAAAACTCAAAAGGAAGATTATAAAGTTTAACCCATAGAGGAATGTTTTGCAATTCATCTTTTAATAATGTAAGACTAGGTTGCCAATGTTTTAGAACCAGCAGTTTATTCAATATATGCCAAGGACGCCTTTGAATAACCTCACAAGCATGTTCAACACTACCAAACTTGAAAATATAGAATTCTTTCTTCGATGATAAGACTTCTAGAAGACCAAATTTACCCCAAATTATTTGCACCACATAATTTACAACCAGAAAAGGCAGCTCTTTTCCATAAAATACCCAATTAAAGAAGTTTTCCATTCCTCACTTCCCTCAATAGCTATTTTAACAGGAAGGCAGACTTTAATCCTCTTATTCTCTACAATAGATTTAAAATATTGCAAAGATTCAAATGTAGAAGACTTTACCTCATTCTCAACAGAGGAAGAATTTTGGAGAACCTTATCATAAGACGGTTTTAGCCCTTGATTATGCATGGAAGAAGGCATTGAAAATGGTTCAACATTAGCCACTCATTGTCCAAAACTACCAAGACCCGAAATAGAACCCAAAGAACCAGATTTCGACCCAATTACACCCATATCAGACCCAAAAGGCAAGTTACCATGATTGCTCTTTCCATTAGCAGATCCATTATCATCTCTTGCAAGTTCAAATCTACCAGAATTTAAAGGAGATCCAATAACATTAATCCTCGGCCCACCTAATTTTGTATCAGACCCATTTTTATTTCCTGAAGAAAAGTCATTAGTAGCCATCTTCCCTTGAAAATTTTATCCATTAATGTCAACAACAGCCACCTTCTTTTGAAAAATCTGTCCATTAATTTCAAGAGAATCAACCACCCTTTGAAATATTTGCCCATTATTGTCTTCAGCCTTTTCATCCATCTCAGCCATACCTTCTTTCTAGCCTAATCCACCATTGTACATGATCTAATTTTGAAAATTCAGACCATTCTTCTCTTTCTTTTCACCATTCAATAAGTCTCCAGCCACTGTTTGAAAAAAATTGCTAGTTGATAAGTGCGAGAACCTTTTGAGCGCATTCTAGTTGATACTCAAAGTAAACTTGCTGCAATGCCAATGGAGAACCATGTTCTTGGGATCGAAAAAACTATCCATGATGGGCAAGTAGTTGATGGTGCTTTAGTTGTTGGCAATGGCAAAGAGAAGAATGGTTTGAAATTTTAAAATTAGACCATATGCAATGGTGAATTGGGCAAGAATGAAGGTGTGGCTGAGATTGTTAAAAAGGATGGAAACTTGTTGAATAGGGTTTTGCATAGAGACAAGAATGGGCAAATTTTTCAGAGGGTGGCTGAAGACTTGTTGAATGGTGGAAAGAAAGAGAAGAATGATTTGAATTTTTAAAATCAGATCATGTTCAATGGTAGATTGGGCAAGAAGGAAGGTGTGACTGAGATGAATGAAAAGGCTGGAGACAATAATGGGCAAATATTTCAAAGGATGGCTGATTCTCTTGAAATTAATGGACATATTTTTCAAAATAAGGTGGCTGTTATTGACATTAATGGGCAGAATTTTCAAGGGAAGGTGGCTGCTGATGACTTTTCTTCAGGAAATAAAAATGTGGTTGATACAAAATTAATTGGGCCGAGGATTAATGTTATTGGATCTCCTTCAAATTCTGGTAAATTTGGGCTTGCAAGAGATGATAATGGATCTGTTAATGGAAAGAGTAATCATGGTAACTTGCCTTTTGGGTATGATGTGTGTGTAATTGGGCCGAAATCTGGTTCTTTGAGTTCAATTTCGGGTCTTGGTAGTTTTGGACAAGGAGTGGCTAATGTTGGACCATTTTCAATACCTTCTTCCATGCATGATCAAAGGCTAAAACCGTATTATGCTAAGGCTGTCCAAAATTCTCCCTTTGTTGAGAATGAGGTAAAGTCATTTACTTTTGAATTTTTGTAATATTTTAACCCTATTATAAAGAATGAGAGGATTAAAGTCTGCCCTCCTGTTGAAATAACTATTGATGGAAGTGAGAAATGAAAAACTTCTTTAATTGAGTATTTTGTAGAAAAGAGGCTGTTTTTTCCGGTTGTAAATTTTGTGGTGCAAAACATTTGGGGTAGATTTGGTCTTCGAGAAGTCTTATCTTCGGAGAAAGGATTTTTTATTTTTAAGTTGGATAGTGTTGAACATGCATGTGAGGTTCTCGAAAGGGACTCCTTAGCATATATTGAATACACTGCTGGTTCTAAAACGTTGGCAACCTAGTCATACATTATCAAAAGATGAATTGCGAAACATTTCTCTATGAGTTTAATTTCATAATCTTTCTTTTGAGTTTTGGACGTCTAAAGGGCTGAGTTTAACTTCATAATCTTTCTTTCTTTTGGACGTCTAATACACGCCGAATGGCCCTCTTTTTTTTTTCTTCTTCTTTCCTTCTTTCTCTCTATGCCGAGTTTGCTTCACTGTCTCTGTTTTTGTTTTTGGTTTCTAGTTGCTATGCCACTTTTTTTGTTTGACTTTTGTTTTTTTGTGTTTTATGGTTTGAACAAGTGGAATTCCACTTGTCAAGCTTACATATATATATATATATATATATATATATATATATATATATATATCAACAATTGCAATTTGCTCCCTTAAACTTCTTAAAATTCTAAAATGGCAACACCTTCACAATTAATTACATGTGATTTACCACTCATCCTTGAATTATCAAACTAACCTACCAATCACATTCCATTTCAATAATATTTTAAAAATATTCCACACTTATCCAATCATCAAATTGACTTTACCAATGTTCAATTAGACCCATTATCATCTAAATGCCCCATGAAAATAATATTTCTAATGGGATTTAACTCGGTTAAAATCACTACTCATTTATACACTATACATCGAATATATATATATATATACTTTCCACCAATTTAAATCACATACTTAACTATTGCATGCTTAATAATAATTAATAATAATCCTTTTCATAATTATGGAAAATTAGGGGCGTTATAATTCTTCCCCTCTTAAGAAATTTCGTCCTCAAAATTTACCTTATTTAAACAATTGTGGATATTGCTGTTCATTATTTTTTCACTTTCCCAAGTAGCCTCTTCCACATTATGGTTCCTCCAGAGTATCTTCATTAGCGGTACTTTTTTATTCCGGAGTTCTTTTATTTCTCTGTCTAACACTTGCACTGGTTCCTTTGTATATGTTAGATCAGGTTGTATCTCAATGGTTTCAATCTGGACTATGTGAGAAAGATCTGATCTGTATCTCCTTAGCATAGATACATAAAATACATTATGTATCTTTTCCAATTCCAATGGTAAAGCTAGTTTATAGGCTACCGGTCCTACATGTTCAATGATCTCGTATGGACCAATAAACCTATGACTTAACTTTCCTTTCTTTCCGAATCTTAAATACTTTCTTCCATGGAGATACTTTCAAAAACACTTTTTCACCGACTTCATATTCTATATCTCTTCTTTTCAGGTCTGTACATGATTTCTGACGATCTGATGCAGCTTTTAGTCTTTCCTTGATAATCTTCACATTTTCTTCAGTCTGTCGGATCAAATCTGGCACAGCAACTAGAAACCAAAAACAAAAACAGAGACAGTGAAGTAAACTCGGTAAAGAGAGAAAGAATGAGAGAAGGAAAAAAAAAAAGAGGGCCATTCGGTCGAAGAAGAAGCAGGAGGAGGAAGGAAGAGGAAAAGAAAAAAAAAGTGTTGGAAAATTATCTAGGTTCGGTGTATACTAGTTTTAATTTTTTCATAATATCTCGGAATAATCGAATTTTATTGATTTTGAATTATTTGAATTATATTGATTAGAATTTATAGTTTGAAATTGATTTTGGATTGATTTGAATTATGTATTTTCGAAATAAGTTTATATCCGAAATATTGATTGTGAATAATATTACGAATTAATTTTAATATGTTATGATTTTATTATTGAGATGTGAAATATAATTGAAAGTTATTTGAAATGTATTGTTTTGTGAAATGTATATAAAAAATGATTTTGGGGCATTTTGATTTAATATGGATTTACGAAATATATTCGAATACGATTTTGACTTGATTTGATGCAATTATTGGTTTCAGAAATATATTTGAAAATAATTTTGTATATTTCCTTTATATGAATATTGATGAAAGTTGGATTTCATAAATATGTATATCGATTTGGATTAATTGAAAGTTGAATTTATTTATAAAAGAATGATCTGTGAATCTGTATTGTGAAATCGAAATTTCAAAATCGAATATGAATGAAAAGAAATGAGTTGATGTTGAATTTGAGAAATCATATTATGAAATGACTTTGATATATATGAACATAGATATGGATATAGGAGATTGACATGTCAATTGGGTTCACTTGGCAGTACTGCATTTAGATTTATGAGATTTTGATGATTATGATACCACTCTTTAGATTATGTGTAGCCACCGTTTTGGATGATCCTAGAGTGAAGACATTTCCGTCAGGCAGTCCCCGTAGGGTCCGATGTCGGAAATGATACCTGTATAGGGATACCATTTCATGCTAAAATAGGAATCCCGACTGTATATAATTCAGCGAGCAGTCCCCGTTAGGTTCCAGTGCTGAACAACCCGTAATCCAATCCTGAAATTATGTTATGTATGTCAAGAGCCCGATATGAAAATAGAAATGTGATTTGAATTGAAACGTGATTTAATTTGAAAACTGATTTGAGATTATTAGTGAAGTTATGAAATTGATATGTGATTTAAAAGTATTTGACTTGATTTGAGTCCCATAGTTGAATATTTATTTGTTATTTATAATTCTGATAAATTGATAGAAATTGTTATAGTATTTGTACATTCAGTTTTGTGTACACCCACTAAGCAATATGCTTAACGTGTTGAGTTTTTCACGCGTAGGTAAAAGAGGTTCTAAAGAAGTTAAAGACTGAGAAGAATTGAAACTGCAGGAGCAGAGACCAGAGTCACATCATTCCTGTATATTTGGGTTGCTATTTTGCATTTAGCATATATATTTTAATTAACATGCATATACAGTAAAAGTTTGTAAACATGTGTAAAAGTTTGGTTTTGTCCACATTTCTCTAAATGATTATATTGAATGAAAATATGAGATTTATTATTTTAGAATTGATATTGATTATATATTTTGAAGAAATGATTTGAGAAGTCGCACTGAATTTGGAAGGGTGCGCAAAATGATTGAAATGAAATTGAAGTGTAGAATTTTGATATATATTATGATTTTTATTGTAAACAGGTTTTTGGAAAGTTAGAAAAATAAAGGAAACTCTTGCGAAATTTTCATAAATTTAATTGGGTCATTATTAAAGTTTACGTTTAATTTTAAAAGTATGGTTTTATAAAAGTGAAGTAGAGATTTCAGTATATGGTAGCGCTCTGTGATTCGGTCTGAGCGGATTGGGTCAGGGGAGTGTTACATTTTAGTGGTATCAGAGCCTAGTTCAGGCGTTTCTGGACCATAAAGTCATTCATTGTATAAATATATATATATATATATATATATATATATATATATATATATATATTGGAGGATGTGACTCTAACCTGCAGAATGTCTCTTCTGTCTTATATAGGGTGAAAGAAAGAAAGAAGATATGGAACCTTCTAGAAGTGGAAATAGAAGCAGACCTGATAGTCCTGCAAGCGTGGCTGGGGGAGGTTCTAGAGAATCAGTGGGTCTTAGAGTGGTTGGGCCAGAAATTCAGGGTCAGCCTACAGTACTACAACAGGTGACAGAACTTTTACAGAGTGTGGCGAGAGCAGCGCCACAGAGATAAGCCATAGAGCAGTTGCCCAAGTACAGACCCACAGACTTTTATAGTAAGAAAGATGAAGATGCGTCCGTTGTAGAGGATTGGTTAGAGTGGACAAAAAGAATATTTGAGCAGATGCATTGCACATTTGTGGAGAGCTTGAAGTGTGTAGTGTCATTGTTACAGGGAGATACATACCAATGGTGGAACTCAATTAGGCGAATAGTTCGGCTAGAAGCCAGAACTTGGGAATTCTTTTTGAGGGAGTTCAGAGAGAAGTGTATTGACTGAATCTATACAGATAATTTGAAGAGAGAGTTCATAAATTTGAAGTAGAGACAGATGACTGTCACCGAATACAAGAGAGAGTTTGTCAGACTGAGTAAGTATACACAGGAGATGGTGGCCACAGAGGTAGAAAAATGCAGACGATTCGAAGATGGCCTGAATAATTACATACGAGTTCATCTTGCAGCATTAAAGATGAAAAATATTAATAGACTGGTGGCAGCAGCCCTTGATGTAGAAAGGGTCGAAAAAGATGAACAGGTTAGGAAAGACAGAAGTCAGCAGAGGCGAGGTTTCGGACAGTCTAGTGCTTATCAGCCATCGAGTAAGAGATTCAGAGGACCTCAGACTTCAGGTCAGACGTCTCAGCAGAGGCAGATGCAGGGAGTCAGAGTCAGATCAGAACAGCTAGCTGCTTCAGTTGCCAGTACCCTTGAGAGCACAGCTAGGGGACCAGCCCCAGCTCCATGTGTATATTGCGAAACGAATTATCCAGGAGAATGTTGGTGAGTCACAGGAGCATGTAACAGATGTGGGTCCCGTGACCACTTTTTCAGAGATTGCCCTAGAAACCGAACCACATCCACACTTGCTCAGCAATCGGAGAGATCAGTTCCAGCTGCATCCCGACGGAGGAGGCCCACTCAGTCTAGGGCCGAAGACAGCAGTCACAGGGGAGTACCGGAGTCCACCAGTAGACAGGAGACTCGTACTCCAGCACGAGCCTACGCCATCAGGGCTCAGGAGGACAGAAATGCACTATATATAATTGCTGGTATGATTTCTATTTTTGATACTACCGCAATTGCATTAATAGACCCAGGATCCACCCATTCATATGTTTGTGATGTATTGTTGAAACAACAAAATTTGAAAACTGAACCTACAGAGTATGAGGTGGTAGTTAGTAATCCGATAGGCCACAGTGTGGTAGTAAATAGAGTGTATAGAAATTGTCCTATTAAGATTTAGGAGTATGAATTTCCAGATGATTTGAAGGAGTTGTTATTCCGTGAGTTTGATGTTATCCTAGGCATGGATTGGTTATCCAAACATCAGGTAGTTATCGATTGTAGATTGAGACGGGTGATACTCAGAACTAATGATGGCACAGAAGTCACAATAGTGGGTGAAAGGAGGGATTATCTCTCCAATGTTATTTCAGCCACTACAGCCTGTAAATAGATAAGAAAAGGGTGTGAAACTTATTTAACACATGTGGTTGATTCACGGAGGGTTGATTCTAGTTTTCAGAATATACCCACTATGTGTGAATTCTCAGATGTATTTTCAGAGGAGCTTTCTGGTTTGCCACCTTAGAGAGAGGTTGAGTTTGTGATTGACGTGGCACCAGGTACTGTACTAGTATCAATAGCTCCTTACAGAATGGTACCAGCAGAGCTGAAAGAATTGAAGATACAGTTACAAGAATTGCTGGATAGAGGATTCATCAGACCTAGTGTATTCCCGTGGGGAGCTTCAGTGCTATTTGTGAAAAATAAGGATGGGTCACTGAGATTGTGCATCGATTATAGGCAGCTGAATAAACTTAATGTGAAGAATAAATATCCGTTGCCTAGAATCAATGACTTATTTGATCAGCTGAGAGGAGCTACCGTCTTCTCGAAGATTGATATCATATCAGAGTATCATCAACTGAGGGTAAAAGATTCTGATATACCGAAAATAGTATTCAGAACACGGTATGGGCACTATGAGTTTGTAGTGATGCCATTTGGGCTGACAAATGCACCTGCAGCCTTTATGGATCTAAAGAACTGGATATTCCGACTGTACCTGGATCAGTTTGTGGTTGAGTTCATTGATGATATCCTGGTATATTCACAAACGACAGACACCTCAGACACCTCAGAGTGGTATTGCAGATTCTAAGGGAAAAGTAGCTATATGGTAAACTGAGTAAATGTGAGTTCTGGTTGGCTGAGATTGCATTTCTGGGCCATATTGTGTCAGCAAAGGGCATTAAGGCAGATCCCAAAAAGATTGAAGCAATTATGGAATGGAAGCCTCCAAAGAATGTAACAGAGATCAGAAGTTTCTTAGGCTTGGCAGGTTATTATCGACGGTTTGTGAAGAGATTCTCATCTATAGCAAGTCCGTTGACCAAGCTACTACACAAAAATGTCAAATTCGAATGGAATGACAGGTGCTAGGTAGCATTTGACAGTTTGAAGACAATGCTAGTAGAGGCTCCAGTCCTGATTCAGCCGGTTTCAAGTAAAGACTTTGTGATATACAGTGATGCCTCACACAATGGTCTGGGTTGTGTTCTGATGCAGGAAGGAAAAGTGGTTGCTTATACTTCCAGGCAGTTGAAAACTAATGAACAGAATTATCCAACACATGATTTGGAACTTGCAGCCATAGTGTTTGCTTTGAAGATATGGAGGCATTACCCATGTGGAGAGAAATGCGTAATTCACAAGAGTCTCAAGTATCTGCCCACTCAGAAAGAATTCAATTTGAGACAGAGAAGATGGATGGAGTTAATTAAATATTACGACTGTGTTATTGACTACCATCCAGGGAAAGCAAATATTGTTGCTGATGCTCTGAGTAAGAAATCTTTATTCACATAAAATCATAACATATTAAAATTAATTAGTAATATTATTCACAATCAATATTTCGGATGTAAACTATATTTCGAAAATACGTAATTCAAATCAATCCAAAATCAATTTCAAACTATAAATTCTAATCAATATAATTCAAATAATTCAAAATCAATAAAATTCGATTATTCCGAAATATTCTGGAAAAATTAAAACTAGTGTACACCAAACCTGAATAATTTCCTAACACTTCTTCTTCTTCTTCGGCCGAATGACCCTTTTTTTTTTCTTCTCTCCTTCTTTCTCTCCTTCTTTCTCTCTTTGCTGAGTTTGCTTCACTGTCTTTGTTTTTGTTTTTGGTTTCTAATTGCTGTGCCACTTTTTTTGTTTGACTTCTGTTTTTTTTTTGTGTTTTATGGTTTGAACAAGTGGAATTTCACTTGTCAAGCTTATATTTAGTGGAATTTCACTTGTCAAGCTTATATATATATATATATATATATATATATATATATATATATATATATATATATATATATATCTCAACAATTGCAATTTGCTCACTTGAACTTCTTAAAATCCTAAAATGGCAACTTCACAATTAATTACATGTGATTTACCAATCATCCTTGAATTATTAAATTAATACACCAATCACATTCCATCTCAATAATATATATCTCAACAATTGCAATTTGCTCCCTTGAACTTCTTGAAATCCTAAAATGACAATAACTTCACAATTAATTACATGTGATTTACCAATCATCCTTGAATTATCAAATTAACACAGCAATCACATTCCATCTCAATAATATTTTAAAAATATTCCACACTTATCCAATCACCAAATTGACTTTACCAATATTCAATTAGACCTATTATCATCCAAATGTCCCATGAAAATAATATTTCTAATGGAATTTAACTCGGTTAAAATAACTATTCATTTATACACTATACATCGAATATATATATACTTTCTACCAATTTAAATCACATACTTAACTATTACATGCTTAATAATAATTAATAATAATACTTTTCATAATTATGAAAATTAGGGGCGTTACAATTCTTCCCCTCTTAAGAAGTTTCGTCCTCGAAATTTACCTTATTCAAACAATTGTGGATATTGCTGTCTAATTATTTCTTCGCTTTCCTAAGTAACCTATTCCACATTATGGTTCCTCTAGAGTATCTTCACTAGTGGTATTTTCTTATTCCAGAGTTCTTTTATTTCTTTGTCTAACATTTGCACTGGTTCCTCTATATATGTTAGATCAGGCTGTATCTCAATGGTTTCAGTCTGAACTCTGTGAGAAGGATCTGATCTGTATCTCTTCAGCATAGATACATGAAATACATTATGTATCTTTTCCAATTCCAATGGTAAAACCAGTTTATAGGCTACCGGTCCCACTCGTTCAATGATCTCGTATGGACCAATAAACCTATGGCTTAACTTCCATTTCTTTCCGAATCTTAATACTTTCTTCCATGGAGATACTTTCAAAAACACTTTTTCACCAACTTCATATTCTATATCTCTTCTTTTTAGGTCTGCATATGATTTCTAACGATCTGATGCAGCTTTCAGTATTTCCTTGATAATCTTCACCTTTTCTTCAGTCTTTCAGATCAAATCTGGTTCTACCCACCTGTCTTCACCTAACTCTGTCCAGCACAATGGTGTTCTACATTTCCTTCCGTACAGTGCTTCATACGGTGCCATCTCTATGCTCGCTTGATAACTGTTGTTGTAAGCAAATTCAATCAATGGAAGATGATCAACCCAACTCCCTTTAAAATCAACTATACAACTCCGGCGCATATCTTCTAGCACCTGTATTACAAGCTCTGATTGCCCATCTGTCTGTGGATGGAAGGCTGTACTGAAGCTTAATCGTGTGCCCAAAGCTTCTTGAAATTTCTTCCAGAATCTGGATGTAAACTTCGGATCTCTGTCTGAAATTATAAAAGCAGGCACTCCATGCAATCGGACTATTTCTCTAATGTACAGCTCTGCTAATCTGTCAAGTGAATAATATGTTCTGACAGGTAAGAAATGTGCCGATTTAGTCAATCGATCCACTATTACCCAAATCGCATCCTGTTTACTCCGTGTGAGGTGTAATCCTGTGACAAAATCCATGGTAATGCGGTCCCACTTCCATTCAGGTATGAATATTAGCTGTAGTAAACCTGATGGAAGCTGGTGTTCCGCTTTTACCTACTGACACGTCATGCATCTATTCACAAAGTCGACTACATCTTTCTTTATACCAAACCACCAATACTGAGTTCTCAGATCTCTATACATTTTCGTGCTACTAGGGTGCATCGAATATGGACTATTGTGCGCCTCTGTCAAAATTGCCTTCTTCAACTCTTCATCATCCGGAACATAAATTCTATCCTTGAAATATAAAGTACCATCATCCCTGATTGCAAAATCAGTCTGCTTCCCATCTTGGACTTGTCCACTAATGGCCAAAAGCTTCTCATCCTGTTTCTGCTTTTTCTGTATCTGCTGAATTAGATTCGGCTTGAGTTTCAATTCAGCTAGAATAGCATTATCTGGTGTCAATCTCAATAGCTCATTTTAGGATTTTAAGAAGTTCAAGGGAGCAAATTGCAATTGTTGATATATATATATATATATATATATATATATATATATATAAGCTTGACAAGTGGAATTCCACTCGTTCAAACCATAAAATACAAAAAAAATAAAAGTCAAACAAAAAAAGTGGCACAACAACTAGAAACCAAAAACAAAAACAAAAACAAAAACAGAGACAGTGAAGCAAACTCGGCAAAGAGAGAAAGAAGGACAGAAGAAAAAAAAGAGAGGGTCATTCGGCTGAAGAAGAAGAGAAGAAGAAGATGAAGAAGAATGAGGAGGAGGAGGAAGGAAGAGGAAGAGGAAAAGAAAAAAAAAAAAGTGTTGGAAAATTATCCAGGCTCGGTGTACACTAGTTTTAATTTTTTCAGAATATTTCAGAATAATCGAATTTTATTGATTTTGAATTATTTGAAATATATTGATTAGAATTTATACTTTGAAATTGATTTTGGATTGATTTTGTGATCCGTAAAGTTGAGGCTACTCTTCGTAGTTTTTTATGGCGTGGCTCGGATTTGGGCAGAGGTGGGGCGAAAGTCGGTTGGAAGTTTGTGTGTTTAGCTAAGGAAGATGGTGGTCTTGTTATTAAATGTATGGAAACTTGGAATAAAGCCGCTATGATTAAGCATCTTTGGAATCTTTATAGTGATAGGAGAAGTTCTTAATGGGCCTCATGAGTTCAGTCTACGTTGTTGAGAGGTAGGACGTTTTAGGAGGTTCGGGTTCCTAGTGATTGTTCTTGGAGTTGGTGAAAGATCCTTAGTTTTCGTAGTATGGTTCGGAGGAATATGTGCTATTGAGTTGGTAATGGTGTGAAAGTTTCTCTTTGGCATGATTTTTGGCATCCTTTAGGTCTCATTGTGGAAGTTTTCGGAGAGAGAATTATCTATGATTCTGGGTTTGGGGCTCGAGTTACAGTTGCAGATATTATTCAATGGCAATCTTGGTTTTGGCCGCATTCTCAGTTAGTGGATTGGATTGAGATTATTCATAACACTCCTGATACGCTGAAGCCTAATGCTTCTTCAGATGATAAGTTGCTTTGGGTGGATGATTTTCGGGGGATATTTTCGATTTGTAGTGCTCTAGGCTTCCGGTGGTTGACTAGTAAAGGACAGTTTGGCATCCAAAAGCCATTCCTAGACATTCTTTTATCCTTTGGTTGGCTATTCGAGGTGCTCTCGTTACTCAAGATAAGCTTTTAACATATTGATCTATCACTACTATCAGATGTGTTTTATGTGATGAAGGGGGTGAGGATATTCCTCATATTTTCTTTGATTGCCCGTTTTCTGCTCATATTTGGTTGGCTCTTCTTAGTCGTTGCAACTTGTCTGCTCGAGCTCGGAGTTGGGAGGATACAATTAGATGGTCTTGTCGCTTCCATGGAAAATCTCTTTGGGATTGGGTTTTTCGTATTATGTTGGTTGCTGCGGTTTATACGATTTGGCGTGAGAGTAACTCGCGAATGCATGGTGTTTCTCCAAGGCCTGAGTATAGAATTATATATGATATTGTTAGTGAGGTTTGTAATCGCATTAATTCTTTGCATGGTGTTGTGGATTCTCATGTTCATCGGAGGCTCCAATATGATTGGGGTTTTTCTGATACAAATTTCTAGTTTTTTGTGTTTATTTTGTTTTTTGTACGAGCTTCAGTAGGGGTCTGTCCCTAATTGTGTTTTGTTTATTTTTTAGGGTCGGTAGGGGTTTGTCCCTTATCCATACCTAGTGTTGTTGTTTCTTCTGGGGTATGCCTCTGTGCTTTTGTCCTGTTCTATTTTGGATTAATATACTTACTTTATCAAAAAAAAAAATTTCTCAAAACTGCCACTATCAATAGTCACAACACATACCTTATCATGAGAAATGCACTCGGTGTGGAACACATTCTTTCTCACCCAATGTTCCTTTTCCTCTTCTTTAATCACACTCAAACTCCTTTGAATGACCAGAGAAGCACCATTATCTCCATAGGTTACGCCTTCCATAATTTCTTCATTTTCATACTCATCTTCTTTTAATTCTGGAGCTAAATCATCTTTAACACCGTCTTCTTCAACCAATGAAATGATCTTGTGATTTGGACACTCGGAAGCAATATGCCCAAATCCTTGGCACTTGAAACACTTACAAGAGTTTGTATTAGAAGAACTAGGCTGTTGTTGTTGCTTAGACACCATACCTTCTCCTTTTGATGTTGAAGTTTTTGTATTCGATTTGTTTGCTGCAGTAGGCTTAGAACTCGAAGTGCTTCCTTTATTTGCAAAGCCTTTCCTTGAACCATACTTAGAACCCCTACTACGCATCTCCTTTTGTTGCTTCTCCACCTTAAGAGCAAGTTTACACACATCATTAAGACTATAGTATAGCTGTAGTTGCACCACATTAGAAATCTCACAATTTAAACCGCTAAGATAACGCGCCATGGACTGCTCTTCCAACTCCACCACGTCTCCTTTCAATATGAGATTATCAAAGTCAGCAGTATACTCTGCCATCGAAAGGTCTTTTTGTCAAAAGTTGTGGATCTTCAAAAAGATGTCTTGCCGATAATTATCCGGAAGGTATTTTCTCTTCAAATCTTTCTTCATCTTCTCCCATGTAACGATCCTACTTCAACCTTCTCTTTCTCATTGTCTCTTAAGATTCTCCCATCAAAACGATGCATGCTTCCTTAACTTAATGGCAACAAGCTTTACTTTCTTATTTTCACGCACATCTTGATAATCAAAGATTCGATTAACCATATTCAACCACTCCACGAACTCATCTGGTTGTGACTTGCCTTTAAACTCCGGAATCTCCAATTTTGCACTGAAACCCTGCTATGTGTCACGCTCTTTATACCCCAAAGCTCTCAAATCACGCGGATGAGGAGTGACATTGTCCGATTCATGGCTGTGAGCATCATCGTGTTGTACATCACGTCGACTTTTCTCTTGCCCGCGATTTTCATACATACTCATTTGCAAATGGAGTTGTTGAATTTGTTGCCTCATATCTTTTATGAGAAGGTCTCGTGGATCTTCTTGTTGATCTGTCTCCAATAAGGTTATCTAAGATACTAATTTTAATTAGGGCGAATTGCACTGAAGTACCTTACTTTTATCATAATTGCACGTTTAATGTCGGTTTTGTCATAATTGCACTCGAATACCCTACTTTCAGTTGACCACCGTTAAAGTGACGGTTGAGCAAACGGATTAAGGTAAAATGACGAGACTGCCCCTGCACATGTATAAATGTGTTCTAACATCATAAAATTTAAAAAATAATTACTAAAAAAAGATAATAATAAAATAATAATTAAAATCTTTTTTTTAAAAAAAAATTAAAAAAATCACAGATCTGGAAATGGAAGAAATTTTCAGATCTGGATTCCTTCACAATTTAAAAAAAAAAAAAAAAAAAAACCAAAAACAAAAACTCAATTCCCAGATGGAGAAATAATCAGATCTGGAGATGGAAAAAGTTTTCTAGATCTGGATTCCTTGAGAGTTACAAAGGAAAAAAAAAATTGAAAACTCAACTTTCTGGGTTCGAACACGAACCCAAAAACCTAGAAATTTGAGAACAAGCGGGTTCGAACACGAACCTTGGTTGCGGGGTTCGTGTTCGAACCCAGATATGGGTTCAAACACGAACCCAGAAGCGGGTTCGAACACAAACCCTAGTTGCTGGGGTCGTGGGGCGACGGATTAGTGGCGGGGGCGAAGAACCAGCTGCGGAGGAGATGAACCAGCGGTGGGGGAGACGAAGAGGGGCGACGGAGCGATCTGGAAAGGGTGCTCCACCTGCGCAAAATGTAGAGGAAGCCATCAGAATTTTTTTAAAAATTGTTTTAATTTTTATTTTGGTGATGTGGTGGAAGAGATCTGGAAGTTTCCATCTGTTTTTTTTTAATTTTTTAAAATATTATTTTATTTAAAAATATGGTTACTTTTTTAAACTTAATTAAAATATGACGTGGCATATTCTTATTGGTTAGATGATTTTTTAAATTTTTTTAAAAATGTATTTAAACGTAAAACACCAATTTGCTCCTGAACCATTTGGTCAACCGTTACTTTAACGGTGGTCAACTGAAAGTAAGGTATTAGAGTGCAATTATGACAAAACTGGCATTAAACGTACAATTATGATAAAAGTCAGGGTACTTGAGTGCAATTCACCCTTTTAATTAATTTAAAATTTATTGAACTGAGATGGTGAGATATGGTTGCACAAATTATTTTATTTTATTTAAAAGGTTAAAAGGTTATTTTACCCATTAATTATTATTCTCTAACCGTTGACTACTAATGATAGTGAATGTTTGTAATAAAGTTGTTTAGGGTACAAATGAATACACTAACTTATTCTATCTTTATTTAATAGTTTAATTTTAGTTTTTTTAGTAGAATGAACTAAAATTAATAGATCGGACTTAAGTGAATCATTTGTTGATTGTGATTAGGTTATATCTACTGAAGCTTAAATTTAGATAACCCGCCAAGATCCCTAATCCACATGAATTTGAATAGATTACTTGTTATATTATATGGGACCATGTATTTGGTCCATCTTGGAATTGTTTTTGGATTTCATCCAAAAGGTTTATTTTCCTGCTCAGAAGTAAGTTGAGAAAATATTACCATATGAAAGGTGCCATTTGGGCCTAAAAATGTATGTTTCAGACCTGCTGGTAGAGGTTTCAGTTCCAAAATTGGCACCTCTACGCTTGACGGTTTATTCTCAACATGTGGTGGGATTTTCTCAAACTTGGGGGACCATCCTTTAGCGTTTTGCACCTGAAAAGTATCAAAAAAATGCACTAATTTTAGAAATTTCAACAACTTCAGCAATTTCAGGTGAAGTAGAATCATATGAACTCACAAGAAAATTCTCTAAAGAATTAACAACACTGCTTTTAGCAAATTGATCATGCATTAGAGTTCCAATGAAATCAACAAATTCATATTCATCATCTCCTTGTGGCTGGTTGAACATATTAAAAATGTTCACTTCCATAGTCATGTTTCCAAAACTGAGTCTTATCACTCCACTCCTGCAGCTAATGTTAGCATTACATGTAGCTAAGAAAGGACGACCTAAAATCACATGAATTTGATTTTCAACCTCAGAAATAGGTTCAGTGTCCAAAATAAAGAAATCAACAGGATAATAAAATTTGTTCACTTGAACCAACACATCCTCAATTATTCCCCTTGGAATTTTTATGGAACGATCAGCCAACTGCAATTTAAGCTTTGTGGGCTTAATCTCACCAAGACCTAGCTGCAAGTACACTAAATAAGGAATTAAATTGACACTAGCACCCAAATCAAGCAAAACACGATCAATCAAATGATTTCCAATCACACACGATAAATTAGGACTTCCAGGATCTTTATATTTTGGGAGAATTTTATTTTGAAACACAGAATTTACATGAGTGGCTAAGAATGCAGTTTTCTTCACATTATGCTTTCTCTTAACAGTGCACATATCTTTCAAAAATTTAGCATATGTTGGAACCTAATTAATAACATCTAATAGAGGAATATTGATTTTTACTTGCCTAAAAAGATCTAAGATATCATAATGATTATTCAATTTCTTTAAAGGCTATAAAGCTTTTGGAAAAGGTGCCGGCAAAGGACAACTCTCGGCAATATCATTCCGTTTGGACTCATCAAGTTTATCTTTACTCTTGGATTTCTTTACATCCTTAGCCAGAGGAATAGTATCAATAACTTTACCATTCTTAAGAGTAAAAGAATCAACATGCTCATATATTTCACAAGAATTTACACCTTTAGGATTCGGTTCAGTACTAGAAGGAAAGTTTCCTTTTTCATTCACAGCAAAAGAATTAGTCAATTTAGAAATTTGATTCTTAATATCCTTATTCTCTTCAACTAATTGATCAATCATAGAATCATATTTAGTGAACATGGTTTCATACCTCTAGCCTTGTTTTTGTTGATCCTGCATAAATGTCTGAAGGGTGTCTACCAAAGATGGCTTAGAATTAAATGAATTTGGTGCTGAAAATTGATGGTTAGGAGCACTTACCTACTGCTGAGGTTTATTTTTCCAATGAAAGTTAGGGTGGAACCTTGTTGCTGGATTGTATACCTCCGAATAGGGAGAATATGATTTCTGAAAATTTCCAATGGCAGTAACCTGAGGGTTCTATGATACCTGCAAAGAAGGGCAATTATGATTGAAATGACCAATATCATAACAATGATCACATATTTGAGTAGAATTAACCTGATTAACAGATTGAGGCACAAAAGAGTTATTCAAATTCAATTTGGCCACCAAGGTCTCATATTTCAACTTCCAACTATCTTCCTCATTCAATTGATAAATTCCTTTACTAGTAGAGGATGTAGAAGGCTTGGAACAATCCGTGCTATCAAGTGGACCTAGGGTAGACCACTGATGAGCTTTTTCAGCAATTTCATTTAGGAACTCTATAGTATCATCAGGATTTTTTTTGCATTACACATAGACTCAATGAACTGACGATCCCTAGGGAGAAGTCCCTCATAGAAGTAACTAGCCTGACGCCAAGATTCAAAACCATAATGCGGACATAAACTTAATAGCTCTTTAAACCTTTTACATGCTTGATACAATGACTTATTCTCAGTTTGAGCAAAATTTGAAATTTTTTTCTTTAAAGCCATTGTTTTGTGGTTAGGAAAATACTCATTAAAGAATGCCTCACACATTTCATCCCATGAACCTATAGACCTAGCCCCTAAAGAATACAACCAACTTTTTGCTTTATCTTTTAGAAAGAATGAGAAAAATTTCAGTTTCACAAAATCTAGTCCCTCATCTTGATTATAAAATGCACAAACAGCATCCTCAAATGCTCTAACATGCAAGTGTGGATTTTCATTCTCTAGACCATGAAATGAAGGAAGAAGTTGAACCATGTCAGGTTTGAAATCATACCTAGGCATGTTACGTGGTAACATGATGTATGAAGGTGCAATATTATGTGCTGGATGCAAATAGGTCTGTAAAGTTCTTACTAGTGGCAAAGGATTGTTATTATTATTCAATGTAAAATCATTATTAAAATCCTCCATGTCTTGAATTGATGTAGATGAACTAGAAGAAGCAAATATATTTCTCACACAAATTACAGATTCAGACTCAGAGTCGTGTTCAGATTCAGATGCAGGCTTCTTAGTAAATCTACCAAATTGATCTCTATCGTGCATATGATGAAAACAAAAAAATAAAAAAGAAAAATGAAAACAAGTAACTGAAAGAAAGTAAAGAAAATGGAACGAGTGTACCAAATGTAGGAAAAATTCGACGGTCTTTGCTGAACCACTCCCTAGCAACGGCGCCAAAAATTGCTTGCTAATCCCAAGTACAGGAGTTGCGTAGTAGTATAACTCGAAGTAATGAGTGTCGTTCGACCAAGAGCAGTAAGAAAATCGCAAAATTACAATTAACTAAAAATTAATAAAACAATTCAATTGAGCCTAATTGAGAGTAAAACTTATGAATGAGAAATACTAAGGCTTCGGGGTTTCACCTTCAATTATTTATGCAATAATATTGATTCAATTACTTTCTTAAAACTTACATAAGAATGAACATAGAAAAAATAAATTCGGCTAATGGCGTTCACACATAAGCACAACTAATTTCTTATAGAAACAATCTCAAGCATAGCCTGTACCTACGGCAACAGTCTATCAAGAAATAATTTCGAAACTCAAAATAATCTATTGGCTCACCAAAATCATGAAAGCATGGTTATTTTTACTAAACAATAGGAAAAGCATGACTGAACCTATAAATAAGATTATATAACACTCATCAATCATTACAAGAAGCTAAACCAAATATTAAATTGAACACACCAAAACCAAATTTATATTGAAATACTTGTTCAAATTGAATCAACAATACACATAAATAATCTTAGGTTTCTCCCCTTACCTTAGTTAGAAGATTAGTTCTCCATAAAAAGAAATACAAAAATAGATAAAAATGAAGGAAGGAGAGGAAGATCGAATTGGATCAAGCTCTTCTCTTTCCTTCGACAACTACTCTAGGCATGTTACGTTTGAATATTGGACTACTAAGGGGCTGAGTTTTGTTGCTAGTTCTTTGGGAATTCCTTTGCATGCCGATCACATTACTTTAGCCAGGAAACGTCTTAGCTTTGCTCGTGTGCGTGTTGAGGTTGATGCTTCGAAGGATGTTATTAATGAGTTTGATGTTCAATGTGCGAATGGGGAGTGGAAAACCCTCCATGCCATTTATGAATGGCTTCTGGCTAGGTGTCATACTTGTAAGGGGGTTGGCCATGGGCCAGGGAATTATATGCAAATTGCTCAAGATGTGCGGGGTGATGAGGGTTTGGTAATGAGGCTGTGGTTTCGAAAGCAGATAAGGGTGTTTTTCATGCTATGGAGGAAAAATATGAAGGGATTTCTTTACCTAAGAAGTCCACTTGGGTTGAGGTGAAAAGGAAGAACAAAGATAAAGATGTTGGTTCGGCTAGTTTGGAGGAGAGACGTGTGAATAATAATGATGGAGCTGTTCTGGCTCCGATTTTAGTAGCTTATCTAACTTTAGTTCCTTTGAAGATTTGCGAGGAGGCTCTTGTTGTAGAAAAAGGAGAAGTGTGTACCCCTTTAGCGGTTGTGGAAGATGGTCATGAAGATGGGGCTATTCTTTGTATGTGATGAGTGCTCAAAAGTGATATTTATTGTCTATAATTCTTATGTATTTTGAGCATGTTTGTCTGATAATATAATTGATTTATCTTTGCTCCTAGATTGATCAGTTATATAATAAAGAATTGAGATTGGACTTGGATCTAACTCTGGAGCATAAAGTTGATGAATCAACAATGGGATGATGGTTCAAATGCAACTTGCAAAGTCCAAAACGAACAACCCAAAAATATGATCAATTGTCTCATGCAAATTGAGTGAGCAAATGAGGTGATGCTAAGTGGCAAGGAGACTTTTCAAAGCAATTTAAGAGAGCTTTGACTAACAAAGAACAGCTTGCATTTATATTTATTTTTTCTTTTGTCAAAGTGGATTTCGGCAGCACATGAAAAGAAGGAGAAAGCTTGCACTTTTAAATTCTTTTGTCAAAGTGGATTTCTGCCAGCACATGAAAAAAAGAAGACAGCATGCTATATATATATATATATATATATATATATATATATATATATATATATATATATATTCATTTTGTCAAAAAGAAGAGAGGGCAGCTGGCAAACAAGAATAAATGGATAATTTGCATATATAATTTTTTGTCAAATTGGCAGGAGGGGCCGAACATGAGGGCATATATATATATTCATTTTGTCAAAAAGAAAAGAGGGCTGGATAGAGAGAAAGGAGAGAGAACAGAACAGAGGAGGAGAGAATAGAGGAGAAGTGAAGCTGCTGCCTTTTGATCAGATTGGATCTTCACTCCCTCTCTTTCCTTCATTTTTATCTATTTTTGTATCTCTTTTCATGGAGAACTAATCTCCTAATTAAGGTTAGGGGAGAAACCTAAGATTATTTATGTGTATTGTTGATTCAATTTAGACAAGTATTTCAATGTAAATTTTGTTTTTGGTTAGTTCAATTTAATATGTAGTTTAGCTTCTTGTAATGATTGATGGATGTTATATAATCTTATTCATAGGTTCAGTCATATTTTTCCTATTGTTTAGTAAAAACATCCATGCTTTTATGATTTTGGTGAGCCAATAGATTATTTATCTTTTCGATGAAATTATTTCTTGAAAGATAGTTGTTGTAGGTACAGGTTATGCTTGAGATTTTTCTTATAAAAAATTAGTTGTGCTTATGTGTGAACACCATTAACCAAATTTATCTTTTGTATGTCCATTCTTATGTAAGTTTTAAGAAAGTAATTGAATCAATAATATTGCATAAATAATTGAAGGTGGAACCCCGAAGCCTTAATGTTTCTCAATTATAAGTTTTACACTCAATTAAGTTCAATCATATTGTTCAATTAATTTTTAATTAGTTGTAATTTTGCAATCTTTCTCACTACTCTTTGTGATACGACACTCGTTACTTCGAGTTATACTGTTGCGCAACTCATGCACTTGGGATTAGCAAGCAATTTTTGGCGCCGTTGCAGGAGAGTGGTTCAGCAAAGACCGCCGAATTTTCCCTACATTTGGTACACTCGTTCCATTTTCTTTACTTTCTTTCAGTTTACTTGTTTTCGTTTTTATTTTTTTTATTTTTTGTTTTGATCATATGCACTATAGAGATCAATTTGGTAGATTTACTAGGAAGCCTGCATCTGAATCTGAATACGACTCTGAGTCTAAATCTGTAATTTGTGTGAGAAATATATTTGCTTCTTCTGGTTCATCTACATCAGTTCGAGACATGGAGGATTTTAATAATGATTTTGCATTGAATAATAATAACAATCCTCCACCACTAGTAAGAACTTTACAGACCTATTTGCATCCAGCACGTAATACTGCACCTTCATCCATCATGTTTCCACATAACATGCCTAGGTATGATTTCAAACCCGGCATGGTTCAACTTCTTCCTTCATTTCATGGTCTAGAGAATGAAAATCCATACTTGCATGTTAGAGCATTTGAGGATGCAGGTTGTGCATTTTATAATCAAGATGAGGGACTAGATTTTGTGAAATTGAAAATTTTCTCATTCTCTCTGAAAGATATAGCAAAACGTTGGTTGTATTCTTTAGGAGCTAGGTCTATAGGTTCATGGAATGAAATGTGTGAGGCATTCTTTAATGAGTATTTTCCTAACCACAAAACATTGGCTTTAAAGAAAAAAATTTCAAATTTTGCTCAAACTGAGAATGAGTCATTGTATCAAGCATGGAAAAGGTTTAGGAAGCTATTAAGTTTATGTCCGCATTATGGTTTTGAATCTTGGCGTCAGGCTAGTTACTTCTATGAGGGACTTCTCCCTAGGGATCGTCACTTCATTGAGTCTATGTGTAATGGAAACTTCATGAAAAAAAATCCAGATGATACTATAGAGTTCCTAAATGAAATTGCTGAAAAAGCTCATCAATGGTCTACCCCAGGTCCACTTGATAGCACGGATTGTTCCAAGCCTTCTACATCCTCTACTAGTAAAGGAATTTATCAATTGAAGGAGGAAGATAGTTGGAAATTGAAATATGAGACCTTGGTGGCCAAATTGAATTTGAATAACTCTTTTGTGCCTCAATCTGTTAATCAGGTTAATTCTACTCAAATATGTGATCATTGTTATGATATTGGTCATTTCAGTCATAATTGCCCTTTTCCCTAATGATCTCGCAAGATCCACTAGGTGACTAAACGTATATCCTCAAGCTATCCTAGAATTCACACTTCTATTGGCGTGAGCCTACACCTATCGTCTCGCAAGAGCCAACTAGTGAAATTCCACACAAATGCAACTTTTCCACAAGAAGCAAACCTTGAGCTTGTTCACAAGACTTCACCAAAGTCACACAAGCTCTTCCAACAACACAAATGATTATGGTCTAAGTGTTCAATGATGCATGCACATATAATTAGGATGCATGACCAATACAACCTATAACGCTAAGTGAACTAGTACACACAATCTACTTAAATAACACTTAGCTTAAACACATTTCAAGACCTAATAAATTTTGCAACAAATTCAACACTCTCAAGTCATGAAACAAACATATTCAATGCATGAACTCTACAAGGCAGCCAACATGTTTATATGAATGTGATTTTAGCAACAAGCAAATTATTATAATAACAACTAACACTCTTGATTCAACCTAGATTAGTACCAATCCACTAAACACATGTGAGATAGTAGTTTAATTCATTCAAGCAAGACAAATGCACTCTAAATCACAACATCAAGTTATCTAGGTACTAATTTAACTTTCTAAATGCCTTATCATGCATTAAAAATAAAACCCACAAGCTTTCATTCAATTAATATCTATAAAACTCCATTAACTCTCATTTAAGAACAACAAAGAGATTTAAATGAAATGAATCATAAAACAACTTGAACAAACAAGAAACAAACTTACCACAAGTCTCTAATTTGAGTCCATGGACATACAAGAGAGATTGGGTGAGTTTTGAGAGATTGGAGTTAAGAGAGCATGAAGAGAGGGAGCTGCTAGGGTTCTTCTTTCTGGTTTTTTTCTGAAAAAAAAGGAAGTGGCCTTTATATATAGGAAGAGCCACAGGTCGAGTTGGCACACAAAACGGGTTAGGTGCAGTTTTCTATGCTGACCTATATCCGGGTTTAAGCTAATATCTAGAGAAAAGCCACCCAGAAAATTTTGAAACAATCACTGAAGAAAGTAGACACATATAGAAACAACTTTCATGAAGAACACGAGTTAAAATTCGGACAGGAAAGAGGACATATTGGACCACATACATGACACACAAAAACTGTCTCTCCTGTTTTTCTAGCACTGACCTATGTCCGATTTGCAGCTATTATCTAGAGAAGCGCCGCACAGAAAATTCTACCAAAATTACAGAAGAAAGTAGACATATATATAAACAACTTTCATGAAGAACACCATTTAAAATTGGGACAGAAAGGGTGACATATTGGACCACATATATGACACACAAAAATTGTCTCCCCTGTTTTTCCAACACTGACATATGTCCGGTTACTATCTAATATCTAGCGAAGTGCCGCCCAAAAAATTCTGAAGAAATTACAGAAGTAAGTACACATATAGGCCAACAACTTTCATGAAGAACACACTTTGCAATTCGGATAGAAAGGTGGAGATATAGGACCATCTATAGGATGCATCAGCATAACATAACATATGAATGCAATACAATAAACTATGCACCATATACCATGTCAATAATGAATGAAATGCCTAGAAACATAATGATTGATATGTTGTGAGTGTGTGAGATCCTAAAAACCTTTGTGAGATTGAGAGCAACTTACCAAATGAATTGATGATCTTAATGAATTCAACGAAAGCTCCCAAACACAATTACAATCAAAGAGTGTTTTGCACGGAATTAGCCCACCTAGAAAATACTCGATCTAACAATCTCCCCCTTTGGCTATTCCGTGACAAAACCTCAAACCATACAAATATACAAAATGATACAAAGTTTGAACTCACAAATACAACATAACAAAATTACAATGAATGATCTTAAAACTAAAAACTTGAAGCTTGAGAACATTTTTGGGCAAGGTGAACCTGAAACAAAAGAAAGCACACTAACACAAAAAAAAAGACGTTAGTAGACACCGTGCGGTTTTATATAAACGCCCATAGATAAACATAATCATTAACAACAGACACAAAACGATGAACACAAGTGTCTCACCCTCAAATTCTCCCCCTGAGTACTACATAACAATACAAACTTCTCTTCCTTTTTGTCACGGGAGAGGCAAAGGAAGAACACAGTAGACAAACATATAGGAAAATCACATAAGAGATAAGAAAATACATATACCAAGTCCCCCTGAATGCTATACACAAGTAACATGGAAGTCATATCCTTAAGGAACTAATAATCACAAATATGCACCACAACAAATATCAAGTCCCATCTCAACTTCAAAAATACAAACACAATCATCACTTCATTAACAAATTAACATTTGCCCACAATAAGTGACCAATATACACGCAAACACATATATATAAATATATATCATCCTGTCTGAAGAAAATCACAAAATTTCAAAAATAAGCTTTTGAAGGAAATATTTTGATATCAACTACAAAACAGCTTTACATTATCATTCAACACAAGCTCGTCTCTCTCTCTCTATTTGTTTTTTTTCTTCTTCTTCTTCTTCTTTTGCTTCTTTTCTTCCTTTTCTTGTATTTCAACTTTAATTTTAATTTCGAAAGGCACTGGCGGCTTTCATTACATCTAAGGAGGTAGCATTCTCCTCTAACTTGAAGATAAAGATATTGTTTCAAGCACGTTGTAGAGTTAGCTTTCACTCTTCCAGAGGGCATAGCCATTTCCAAGCCTTTGTTTACCAAGCCATTATTAATCAAATTATACATTTCTCAATAACAAAACTATTTTCAAAAATATTTAATAGCAATGAGAAATCTTTTGATATTTAGAAACTGAATGAGCTTAATAGACACACAACATTCACACAATTGCTTATACAAGTCCAAATATGGGCATTTTGTCAATTGCAACAAAGATCTGAAGGGCTAATGTCAGAAATTTAAGAGTAGATAAATGATACAGATCGTTTTACACAAATATGATACTAGTCCACTCTTAGACATGAACAACACATGTTACAAATGACATGGCACAATCAATGAGGAGAGCATACACTAATGGATTTACTAAGTGATTGAAACCTAGCCTGATCTAAAGGTTTGGTAAACAAATCAGTAAGTTAATTTTCTGTGGACACATGCATTAAGGACACTACTTTGCTTTCGACTAATTCTCTAATGAGATGATGTTAAATGTCAATATGCTTAGTCCTAGAGTGTTGAACATGATTTTTGGAAATATTTATAGTACTAGTATTGTCACAATAAATTGTCAGAATACCTTGTTCCAAGCCATAATCCTCCAACATTTGTTTCATCCAGAGAACCAAATGCACAACCACTACCTGCTGCAATGTATTCTGCCTCTGCAGTTGACAAGGAGATAAAGTTTTGCTTTTTGCTATACCAGGACACAAGATTGTTTCCCAGATAGAAGCATCCTCCAATTGTGCTTTTTTTATCATCAATGCATTCTGCCCAATCTGCATCACTGAAGCCAACCAGGTTAGGGTTAGTGTCAAAAAATTACTAAATTCCAGAGTCTGAAGTTCATTTGACATATCGAATTATTCTTTTCACAGCTATAAGATGTGACTCTTTCGAATCTGATTGATACCTGGCACATAAACCAACACTCAAAGAAATATCAGGTCTGCTAGCAGTTAAGTACGGCAAACTTCCTATCATGCTTCTATACAGACTCTGATCAACACTTTTCCCATTTGAATCTTTACTCAATTTTAATGAAGTGCTCATGGGTGTGCTATAGTGTTTTGCTGATTCTAACCCAAATCGTTTCACTAGATTTTTAGCATATGTTGCTTAGGAAATAAAAATCCCATCACTCATTTGCTTGATTTGTAAAACCTAGGAAATAAGTTAGCTCACCTACCATGCTCATCTCAAACTCACGAGTCATCACATTAACAAAGTCACTCACCCGTTTTTCATTAGTGGAACCAAACACAATATCATCAACATAATTTTGAGCTATGAATAACTCACTATTTTCATATTTGATGAACAAGGTTTTATCAACACTACCTCTTATGTATTTGTTTTCAAGCAAGTAGTAGGTGACACGTTTATACCATGCTCGCGGAGCTTGTTTCAATCCATAGAGTGCTTTCTTTAATTTGTATACGTGCTCTGAATGATGTGGATCTACAAATCCCTTTGGTTACTCAACATATACTTCTTCTTGAAGAACTCCATTTAGAAATGCACTCTTCACATCCATTTGATGTAGTTTGAACCTATACACACAAGAAACACACAATAAAAGTCTAATAGATTCCAATCTAGCTACTGGAGAAAACGTTTCATCAAAGTCTACTCCCTCGAGTTGTGTGTAGCCTTGAGCAACTAGTCTTGCTTTGTTCCTCACTACATTTCCATTTTCGTCCGATTTGTTCTTGAAAATCCACTTTGTACCAATGACATTGGTACTCTTAGGTCTAGGGACGAGAAACCACACATCATTCCTTTGGAATTGATTGAGTTCTTCTTGCATGACACCAATCCAGAACTCATCTTGAAGTGCTTCTTCAACTTTCTTGGGTTCGAATTGAGACGTGTAGCAAACATAGCTAACTTGATTAGCTAGTTGTCTTTTTGTTCGTACTCCTTCACTCACATCTCCTATGATGTCATCCTTTTTATAAGATCTCCTAACCCAAGGAGCAGGATCTGTTTGATTTGGCATTTCTTCAGTCTCCTCTTCTTTCACATTTGAGTCAAAACCTGCACATTCAGAATTCTCAACAACATACTCATCATCAATATTAGACATAATTCCTGCGTCATCCACAACCACATTAGATTATTCCATAATTGTATGAGTAGTTGAATTGAATACCCTATATGCTCTACTGCTAGAGGAGTATCCTAGAAAAATACCTTCATCACTTTTAGCATCAAACTTACCAAGTTGGTCACGATCATTCAAAATGTAGCACTTACTCCCAAATGTGTGAAAGTAGCTTATATTTGGCTTCTTTCCTTTCCATAACTCATATGGAGTTTGTCTAGTGTCGGATCTCAAGAAAACACGGTTTGAAATGTAGCATGCAGTATTGACAGCTTCAGCCCAGAAATTCCTTAGAAGTTTCTTGCTATTGAGCATAACTCTAGCCATCTCTTGCAGTACCCTGTTCTTTCTCTCAATAACACCATTTTGTTGAGGAGTTCTAGGAGCAGAAAACCAATGAAAAATACCAAGGTTATCACAAAAATTACCGAAACTAGAATTTTCAAATTCCTTTCCATGATCACTCTTAATTCTTTGAATGTTTTTTATTTTAAGATCTTTTTCATTCTGAAGTTTAATGCAAAGTGATTTAAATTTCTCAAAAGCATCTGACTTTTCTTTAAGAAAATCAATCCAAGTGAATCTAGAAAAGTCATTAACACACACAAAGATATACTGCTTACCTCCAAGGCTTTCGGTTTGCATAGGACCCATGAGATCCATGTGAAGAAGCTCCAAGGGACGTTTAGACATTGTACCTTTATTTTTCTTGTGTATCCCCTTTGTTTGCTTCCCAATTTGACATGGTCCACATACACATTCCTGTTTCTTTCCTAGCTCAGGAAGACCTCTCACAGCCTTCACCTTTCCAAGTTTCTTTAGGTCCTTGAAATTCAAGTGACCAAGTCTTTGATGCCAAAGTTCAACCTGTTTATGGTTAGTCAAATTGCATTTAAGAGGTTTAACATCAATACAATAACAATTATCATTAGTTCTCTTTCCTTGCAAAATAACATTTCTATTATAGTCCAAGATTGCACAAGTATCTTTAAACAAATTGACAGCATGTACACTTTCACACCAGTGTGTAATGCTAATCAAGTTTGCTTACAATCCATCAACAAGAAGAGCATCATTAAGACTAGGTAAACCATAAAATTTAATTGACCCTTTACCTATCACATTCTTCTTAGAATCATTACCAAAAGTGACCCATTCTCCATCCTTCATCACAAGATTTTCAAAAACATTTTTATCTCCAGACATATGCCTAGAACAACCACTATCAAGGTACCAAGAATTTGCATTAATGGCTTTCAAGGCATAATGAGCAGCATAACATATGAAATCATCTTTTCTAACCCATGTTTTTCTCATTTTCTTTTTCAAGTTCTTTTCTTGTGGTTTTGAATTAACAACATTGTTAGGCATTTATCTAGAAAATCTTTCAAAGTGACAATCCCTAGATTCCATTTCATTATGGCATATTTGAATGTAATCAAAACATCTAGGTCTAATATGCCCTTTCCTATCACAAAAATGACAAATAGGAATGAAGTTAGAAAATATACCTTGATGATTTGGTTGCCATTCATTTCTTTGGCGTCGGAATGATGTGGTGATTGAAACTTTACCTTGTGCTTGTGGTTGTCTAAGAGGTGCCTTCTTGGGGTTGCTTGTTATCCTTGGTTGTTCAAGTGTTTGCTTCAAATTTTCTCCATTGAAACATGTTGTCTTGCTTGACGAATGAGTGATTTCTTCAATTGCATAACCTATGCCTCTCTTATCTCCATAAGCCTTGCCAAGATTAATTACTTGATCAACCTTTAGTGCACCCAAAGTCAGCCCCTCGATTGATTTCCTTGCATCCTCCAGTTCCTTGAGACATTATTGTTCCCTATGTATCACAATTTGCAAGGACTTCTCTTTCTCACTCAGTTCCTTCTTCATCAGAATAATTCTTTGATCATCATCTTCTTTTTCTTTCTTGAGTTTTTGGATGGCTTCTTCAAAAATCTGTGTAACATCCCTAATTTTGAATAAATGTGAAAAGTATAATTGAGTTAATCTTGAATATGTAAATATAATTTCCAGATGGACCAGGTGGAGCGGTCCAGAAAGAATACATGAAAGAGAAGGAAAAATGAGACAGTGAGTACTGCGACCACTCACTGCGACCAGGGATCGCAATGAGCAGCTCGCGGTGAAAAGGATGATTTAGGGCAGTGAGTACCGCGATCAGTCACCGCGACCACAGATCGCGCTGAGCAGCTCGCGGTGAAAGTGGTAAATTTCCACCAGTGAGCAACGCGACCGAAGCGACGTGACCACAGCTCGCGGTACAGGTTGCGATGGCTCAAAAATTGTAAAAAAAATAAAGCGGTGGAGCGGTGCAATTAAAAGGAATCAAAGAGAGCAAAAGCTCTCAAAATTTAGCAAGCACACAGAAACAGCAACAAGAGAAAACGAGAGAGAAAGAAGAGAGGAAAGGAGAGAGAAAGAAGAAGAAGGAGAGAAGAAGAAGAAGAAGAAGAAAAGAGGAAGAGAAGAAGGAAAGGAGAAGGAGGAAGAGTTCAGGTTTGGTGTATACGTATTTTTCAAATTTTCAATTTTCCAGAAATTTTCGGAATAGTTGAATTTTAGAGTTTTTGAATTAGTTGAATTATATGGATTATAGATTATAGTTCTGGTTCGGTGTACACGTGTTTTGGAATTTTTCCTTTTTCCAAAATATTTCGGATTGATTGAATTTGATTAAATTTGAGTTATTTGAATTATATTGATTATAGATTATAGTTCAGGTTCGATGTATACGAGTTTTCAAATTTTTACAGTTTTCTAAAAATTTTCGGAATTATCGAATTTTATAGTTTTTGAATTATTTGAATTATATTGAGTAGAATGGATAGTTTGAAACCGATTTCGGATTGATTTGAATACAATTTGGTTCTAATAGTGGTATGGAAATATGTTGTTGAAAGTGATTTAAATTATATTATATTGTGAAATGTATCGGAAAATAATTTTGGGGCAATTTGATTTGAAATGGAATTATGAAATACGTTTGAGTATATTTTGGATTGATTTGATATGATTATTGATTTATAAATATATTCGTATATTTCCGTTATATTATATTTGATAAAATTTGAATTGCAAAAATATAAATATATCGATATGTATTGAAATTGAATTCAATTATTCGGAAAGAAATAAAATATGTTGACATTGGATTTGAAAAAACATTTTGGCTTTGATGTGTATAAACATAGATATGGATATAGGAGGTTGACATATCAATTGGGTTTCTGTCTGAACAGTACTGTGCCGATTATACCACCCTGTGGATATTACAGGCCCAAAGTGCCGGTCCTAGGGTTCTGAATTCTGTCATGGGACATTTACAGCGGATGATTCTGTTGGTGTTCCATTCTGATCTGATGTTCGGCGTGAGTTCGAAGTCGAACAACCCGTAATCCAGTCCGATAACTTATGTTTTGTATGTTAGGAGCCCAATTTGAAAACGGATTTGTTATATGAAAACGTTTGAGAAATTATGAAAAATTTGTCTGTTAATTGATGTTGGATATTTGATTTGATATGAGCCCCATATATTGTTTATATATTTGTTATTTATAGTTTTATTTGATATAAAATATTTGTATATACAATTTTGTGTACATCCACTAAGCAATATGCTTAGCGTGTTGAGTTTTCTCGCACGCAGGTAACAAAGGTTCCAAAGGTGAGAAAGATAAAGAAGAGTAGAGACTGCAGAACCAGAGTTCGGGATCACATCTTTCCTGCATACATTTTGGTAGTTTGTTTGTATTAAGTATATCTATTTTGATATCACATGCATATACAGAAACTGTTTGTAAATATTTAAGGAGCTTCCGCTATGTAAATATTTTATTATATGTTTATGTTATTTAAATCTTTATAAATTATATTGTGATAAATTGATTGGTAAGTCGCACTATATGTGGAAGGGTGCACAAAATTGATTTATTAATTTAGAAGTTGATTTTTATGAATTTGAACTGTAACAGGTTTTGGAAAGTCAGAAAAACAGAGGAAACTCTGGCAAGATTTTTAGAAATTTATTTGGACCACTTTCAAATGTTTTTAATATAGTTTTAAATTATGGTTTATAAAAGTAAAAGTTAGATTTTAGTATATAGTAGCGCTCCCTGATTCGGTCCGAGTGGATTTGGGTCAGGGGGTGTTACAATCTGAGCCCTTGATAATGCCTCTTGCTTCTCTTTCTCAAGGTTCTTGAGTTTGATCTTGTAAGAAACATTTTCCCTCTTTTTCTTGAGGCTTTCTGCATATAACTCATTAAAAGCTTCCTCAAGGCTTTCTTCATCTGATTCCTCTCTCTGACTCATGCTCGTTTCACCTTCACTATCTTCTTTCTCATTGTTATGATGACTTGCAACAAAGGCAGTGAAGTTACTCACTAGCTCCTCTGAACTTGTGGAGTTTGTATCATCTTCTTCATCACTATCACTCCATGATACCTTCATTGTCTTACCTTTCTTATTTTTCTTCAAATTTTTGGCACATTCGGTTGAGATATGCCCATAGCCTCCACATTCATAACATTGGACACCTCTCTTGTTGATCTTTTCTTTTGAGGTGTCAACTTTATTTCGAAAGCTTTTCTTTGTATCTTTGGTTCTTGTGGAGTTCTCACCCTTATTTTTATTTGTCTTGAGGAATTTTTTGAACCTCTTAGCAAACATGGCAATCTTGGCTTCATTGAGATCATTATCATCTTCTGAATTTTTAGCTTCCTTGATTGCTTTGAGGGCTATACTTTTGTGTTTCTTGACTGGTTTCAATCCCATTTCAAAAGTCTTCAAGGAACCAACAAGTTCTTCTATTCTCATGGAATCAACATGCTTGCTTTCTTCAATAGCTGTGACTTTAGCTTGAAACCTTTCGGGTAAGGATCTTAGAATCTTCCTAACAATCTTCGAGCTATAATAGACTTCTTCCAACATATAACTCTTGTTGGTGATGTATGTGAGCTTGGTTTCAAATTCTGCAAAGGTCTCATTCTCTTCCATTCGAAGACTCTCAAATTGAGATGTTAGCATCTAAAGCTTGGACCTCTTGACAGCTGTAGTTCCTTTATGTGTGATTTGGAGGATCTCCCATGCTTCCTTGGCACTTTCACATTTTTGAATGTGCCTATATTGACTGTCATCAACGCCACAGAAAATAACGTTCAACCCCTTTGAATTCTAAGTTGCCAAACTGTAATCTGTAGGTGTCCAAGTTGACTTGGGTTTCAATGTTCTTCTCCCATCTTCATTTGTGGTTGTGGGAGGTGTGTACCCCTCTTCGATACTTGTCCATACATGTTCATCTACGGACTTCAAGTATGCTCTCATGCGGACTTTCCAAAATGAGTAGTTTGCGTCATTTAGAAGTGGAGGTTTGGTGTGGCATGCACCTTCTCTTATTACAGAGTCCATGGGATCAAGAATAGACAAAGATTGCACACAAATAGCAAACAACCAAATAAACACCCAAAGATCTAGCTATGTATGTCTAGCTACCCACTCTGATACCAATTGAAAGTTTAAGTGCAACGGTCTAATATGAACCTAGAGAGAGAGAGAGAGAGAGAGAGAGAGAGAGGGGGGGGGGGGGGGTGAATAGGTTCTTACCCAATTTTTTTATTACCAACAATTTAATTAAACCAATTCAACAATTATAAACACATAACAAATGCGGAAGAGATAAACAAAATCAATACAAGAATTTTAGCATGGAAAACCCCTTCCAACAAGGGATCAAAACCCACGGGACCACTCTTGGCCACTTAACAGATAATCCACTAGTGATAAATGCAGTACACCCTCAAGTTGAAATTACAATGACTCATCCTCTTAGACCATCCCACTCTAGTCTACCCGCAGGCCTTTTCTCTAATGATCTCGCAAGATCCACTAGGTGACTAAACGTATATCCTCAAGCTATCCTAGAATTCACACTCCTATTGGCGTGAGCCTACACCTATCGTCTCGCAAGAGCCAACTAGTGAAATTCCACACAAATGCAACTTTTCCACAAGAAGCAAACCTTGAGCGTGTTCACAAGACATCACCAAAGTCACACAAGCTCTTCCCACAACACAAATGATTATGGTCTAAGTGTTCAATGATGCATGCACATATAATTAGGATGCATGACCAATACAACCTATGACGCTAAGTGAACTAGTGCACACAATCTACTTAAATAACACTTAGCTTAAACACATTTCAAGATCTAATAAATTTTGCAACAAATTCAACACTTTCAAGTCATGAAACAAACATATTCAATGCATGAACTCTACAAGGCAGCCAATATGTTTATATGAATGTGATTTTAGCAACAAACAAATTATTATAATAACAACTAACACTCTTGATCCAACCTAGACTAGTACCAATCCACTAAACACATGTGAGATAATAGTTTAATTCATTCAAGCAAGACAAATGCACTCTAAATCACAACATCAAGTTATCTAGGTACTAATTTAACTTCCTAAATGCCTTATCATGCATTAAAAACAAAACCCACAAGCTTTCATTCAATTAATATCTATAAACTCCATTAACTCTCATTCAAGAACAACAAAGAGATTTAAATGAAATGAATCATAAAATAACTTGAACAAACAAGAAACAAACTTACCACAAGTCTCTAATTTGATTCCATGGACATACAAGAGAGATTGGGTGAGTTTTGAGAGATTAGAGTTGAGAGAGCATGAAGAGAGGGAGTTGATAGGGTTCTTCTTTATGGTTTTTTCTGAAAAAAAATGAAGTGGCCTTTATATAAGAAGAGCCACGGGTCGGGTTGCCATACAAAACAGGCCTAGGAATCGCTTTAGAATGCCAAACAGACCTAAACCATTCCATTGCTGGCTGCCGAGACCGAAGAGTCTCCCAAGCATTACGAATAGAGAAAACCCCACGAGAGTCCTCAACCCAACACAAAGTATCAGTTTGAGAGTTATTAGGTCTCAAGGAATCATGGATACCACTAATAATGTCCATCCAAATCTCAGTCAAGGAACGAGGCCAAGCCCAATTCCTCCCCTGAATAACATCCGCCACCCTAACATAAAGACCAAGACCAGAATCATAAATAATCAGCCGCCCAAACACCTACACCAAAGGACCGAATTAACAGGCCCCTAACCTATTATCTCTCATTAGGTAGCCTGCCGGCACTCCAAGGTAGCTTCCCAGTCGAGCCCTACCTTGCTGAAAGGCTCCCGTGAAGCTAAGCCGTTTCTTTATTATGAAAATCTGAGTAGGAAAATTTTTGTTATATATATAAAACTTTTGGCAGAGTCTCCTCTGTTTTTTTAGAATACCAAATCTTGGAGACCTGCATAAAAACTTGAACACTTCTATATTTTTTTTAAATCTCAACTACTGTAGACCTCCGGTCCATCTTCACAAATCACAACTCAAACAGTTCATCAAAATTAACAACTATCAAAAATAAATAAATCAAATATTTAAATAAAATAATTATACACTTAAAACAATATTAAAATACAAACTTAACAAGTTAAACATTATGTGTGCTTGTAAAGCAGTCACAGCATCCTCTGACTGGTCCCGCTGGTCTTCGGAGTCCCTGCAATGTCTGCACATATACCTGTACCTATACCTGTACCTGTACCTGGGGAGGTTGGTTTATGAAACATAAAAACTATAATGAGTTAAAGGAGCGCAGTGAGTGTTATTAATTCATAAATAAACTTTAATCATTTTTCTAGTAACCTCGTTGAAATCTGAAAAGAATATAAATATGTTTTCTGAAAATACTAAACTGATAAACTATTTCTGAAATCTATTTTCTAAAAACTGTTCTGAAAACTATACTGAAAACTTTTCAATCTTTCTGTTATTGCTGAAAACTGATAAACTGCAATACTGCATACTTTTGAAAACTAAAAAGGTGAAATAATATATATACTTTACTAAAAAGTAAAAAAAAAAAACTGAAATATTATATTGATCTGAAAACTGAAATGCTGAGATAATATATTGTTCTGAAAACTAAAACTGATATCATATACTTTTTTGAAAAATAATAAACTAACATAATATACTTTTCTGAAATCTGATAAACTGAAATAATATATTTTTCTAATAATTGAAATGCTAAAATAATATACTTTTCTAATAATGTTTTTCTGATAAAACCTTTCTGATAAACCTTTTCTGATAAACCTTTTCTGATAAAACTTTTCTGATAAAACTGTTTCTGATAAAGCCAATGGAAAACCCATATCTGATAACTGATAATCCATAGGACGACTCAGTTAGCGCCGCACCATATGGAGGGTATCACCAGGCGACTAATCTAGCGTCGCACTGGTGACTCTGATAATCTGATAAAAGACATCTCACTGTCTATGAGCGGAATGCTGCATCGCGACATAGAGTGAGACAACACCCCAATGTGTGGGCCACCGACAGACTCGACAGACTCAACCCCCCTGGAGTTAGCGGACTGTCCCCCCCTTAACTTGCCACACACAAATGGAGTGTACCGGCCGGGTCTACTGCTGATAATCTGATAAGCTGCTGATAATCTGATAATAAATGGGTATCCATGGTTTGAAAGCTATTTTCTGTATTTTGAAAACTAACTTTTTATTTAAAAACTTGAAATACAACTAAAATACATTTCTTTTACTAAATTCCATGCTTAAATATTTTCATCTACTGAAAATAAACTCAAAAATTCTAAGATATAAAAATATTTTAATTAAAATATATTTGACGCAATCAATTCTATTATAATTATAAAACACATATAAATAAGTATACGGGTATATAAAATCATAAGTACTTAAATTAAACTTGGAAACATACTAAAGTAAATTTCAACTCAAAATATAATTTCGCTTAAAATAGTTTAACATTCACTGGTTTCTGGTTTTCTCTAAGCTTTGAGCTCCGGTTCCTTTGTTTCAAAACATTTCTTGACGTTCTGCATAATTTCATTTCCTCCCTAAAGTAATAAATATATCCAAATAATTCATTAATATAAATACAACAACTAATATAAAACTCAATTAACACATTTAACACTTTATTCTTCAATTTCTTCTATTCTCATAAAATCAATTACATTTAATTTACTGAAAATCATGTCTCTAACATTATATATTCCTTAAATAAATCACTTTCTCTTAAATTGAATCTCATTCAACACAATCTAATATACTTTCTTAAATTTCTAAGCACCAATTTGTATCAATTCATACAAATATAATGTCTAATACTTAATTACCCATAAATTGAAATCTGTATACTATCAATTTCAATTTCTACACAATTTCTCATACTAATCTTCGTCAATTTAACATAAGTGAATTTCTTTCACTTAACAACATCAAATTCAACTTCAAAATCATTTCCAAACACAACATCACACACAAACTCATAATACAAGTTACTATTTCGAGAATCATTTTGATTTCTTACTTAACGATTCTAAATTCAAACCATCAATTCACTCAAAAACACTCAATTAACTAATTTAACAATCATCAAATCCCCAAATCTTTGACTTTCTAATTTTCTTAATTTTCATTTTATCCAACTCCAATTAAACTAATTTCCATTAAAACTCTACCAAATACTCAAATCAAACACTAAAATCACAAAACCCATCAATCAATTTTACTTTATATTTAATAATAAAATTTCAAACGAAATTCAAACGCAATCAATTTCTAAATCAACAAAATCCATCATCAACATCATCACCCAAACCTCCAAAACAAATTAATTTCATCAATTTCAACTACCAATTCTACAACATAAACAATTTCATCAAAATTCCAAATCAATTTCATCAAACTTACCCAACTCCTCTTGGTTTTCCTCTTCTTTCCTTTTCTTTTCTTTTTCTTTTTCCTTTTTCTTCTCTTCTTCTCCCTCATGATTTCTGTCCTCTGTTTTCTTCTTCTACTGGCCGGCTCCTTCCTTCTTTCTCCTCAGCTGGATAGCAGCTCTCTCTTCTTCCTCTTCTTTCTTTCTTCCTTTCTTCTCCGGTCCACTTGCTTCTTCTCTCTTCTTGGCCGCTGTCCTTCTTCTTCCTTCTCCTTCAGCTGCTGTCACTTCCTCTTCCTCCTCTTGCTGGCAGCTGCTATCTTTCTCTTCTTTCCTTCTTTCTTTTCTTCTCCCGCTCGCTGCTCACTTCTTCTCTCTCTCTCTCTCTCTTTTCTTCTCTTCTTCTTTTCTTTTCTCTCCACCGACTTGCTCTGTTTTTCATTCTGTTTTGTTGCTTCTCGTTTCTAGTTTGTGTGTCTTTTATGAGTGGAATTTTCCACTCAAATAATATATACTTTTTTTTTTTTTTACTTGCTTCATCAATAAGCATTCAACACTTGTCACCTATTTCTTACAATTGTTACTTGCCTCTAAATCTTTTAAAATCATAGAATGATCACAATTTAAAAATTAATCACAAGGATTTGTCCCATAATATTTTAATTTACAAACTAATCCATAACAATCTATTAACTTTTTTCCACAAAAAATCTATTTCAATTTACTTTTTCATCAATTAATTAAATCATAACCTCATATCGTAAAAATATATTTTAATTTCCAATAAATATTCTCAATATTCCAATTTATGGAACTCCTTACTATATTCTTCAAAACTTATAATTGAATTTCTTATATACTTTACGAAACCTTAATATACTTTATAGAACCTTAATAACCATCCGGAATCATTCCAGATATTTTCCAAGTCTCTGATACTCTTAATACTTTAAACATTCGGATCCATCCGATAAATTTCATTACAGTACTGTACAATCAATTCTGGAAAAATATATTTCAATACCTGTACGTGTACAGTACAATCTATCGGGAGGGTGTATTATACGAATGGATGCCAATAATCAAACCAAAGGGAAACATTCACCCCATTACCCACCCGAAACTGCATCAACCGCCGCACAAGACACCGAAGGTTCAAACTTTTCCTCCAGCTCCACGAGCAATCCCCAGAGCACTTCACCTCCGACACATTCCTTCCCCTAAATAGAGTAGACCTAACCCACGACACCCAGACAGAAGACCTCAAACTACTGCAGACAGCCTACAAATGCTTAATTATGGTAGATTTATTCCAACACTCCGCACTCTTAATACCCAGCCCACCCTCTTCCTTCGGTAAACACACCGAAGACCAAGCAACCTTTACCCCACCTTTACCTAAATCTGAACCCCTCCAGAGAAAAGTATGCAAAGTAGCTTCAACCTTTATAACCATCGACTTAAACAAGATAAAAATGGAGGACCAATACACCTGGATAGAGAACAACACAGATTGAATGAGTTGAAGCCTCCCTGCAAAAGAAAGAACTCTACTAGTCCAACTTTTAACCCTCGCCACAATCCTATCAACAAGAATCCTACAATTCACTACCATAGCTTAATAGAAATCACAGGTACCCCAAGATATCTGATAGGTAACACCCTTTCCTGGAAACCCTGAATCCCAAGCAGTTCTTACTTAACCTCAGAAGACACACCAGCCATAAAAAGATTGCTCTTACTAGGATTAGGAATCAACCCAGAAAGAGCTCGGAATTAACCAAGAACAACATTAACCACAGTAACTGACTCTTTCTCTGCCCTACAGAAAACCATAAGATCGTCTGCAAAGCATAAATGCGAAATACCAATCTTTACGCATCGCCAATGATAAGCAAACTGACCTTCCTGCTCCATAATATGCATCAACCCCGAAAAGACCTCCATAGCCAGCACAAATAAATAAGAGGGACATAACATCCCCTTGCCTCAAATCGCGACCACTAGGAAAGAAACAATTCAACTCGCCATTGATAGAAATAGAGAACTGAGGAGTAGAAATACACTCAGAAATCCAAGCTATCATCTGCTTCGGGAACCCTAAAATCTGTAAAACAACCACTAAGAAATCCCACCGCACAGAATCATAGGCTTTTATTAAATCTACCTTCAATGCACACCTAGGATGACCCGCATCACAATGATTGTTCCTTGACAATTTCTGCGACAGTAAGATATTATCACTAATCCTTTGACCAGCAACAAAAGCCGACTGAAATGGATTAACAACATCAGGCAACACCATCTGAACTCGATTTGCAATAATTTTGGCAACGCATTTGTAGATAGTGTTACAACACGAAATAGACCTAAAATCCCCAACCTTAGAAGGATTGGGAACTTTAGGAATAATCGCAACCACAGTAGCATTCACTTGCATGAGCAATCTCCCGGAGTTGAAAAACGAACAAATAGCATGAAGAACATCATCACCAACAACATACCAAGCTTTCTTGAAGAAAGTAGCATTATACCCATCCAGACCAGGAGCTTTGTTATCTTTCAGAGAGAACAAAACCGGCTTAATTTCATTATCACTAACCTCTCTACCTAAGATAGCACACTGATCACCAGAAATATACTTAGGGAGAGCACGCCTCACCAAATCATGGTCAATTCTAGGGCATACAACAGCTATCTAAGAAGCGTCTCAAAGAAGTTTGCCACCATAGACTTAACTTCACTAAGCTCCTCCACATGATTACCATGCTCATCAGAAAGAGATAACACCTTACTCCTACTAAATCTTTGTCTCGTCGACCGAAAAAAGAACTCAGAGTTTCTCTCACCTAAATTAATCCACTGAACCCGGGACTTTTGCCTTAAAAAACTCTCCTTATCTCGACTCAAATCACCATAAAGCTTCGCCAACCAAAACTCCTCCTCATGTAAAGAAGCATTCAAAGGTTGCCTCTGAATATCCCACTGCACAGACTCCAAATCATGCTTAGCTTGTTGCACCCGAGCAGACAAATTAGAAAAACACTCCCTATTTAGTTTCTTAAACTCCAGTTTCAATCTTTTAAGCTTCTTACAAAGCTGAAAAATAGGAGAACCATCCACCTTATCCTCCCAAACCCGAGCCACCAAGGATAAAAACTTCGGATGATCAGCCTAGAAATAAAAAAACTTAAAAGGCACCCGTCTTCGAGGAAGATCCATTGTCTTAACAACCATAAGAGAGTGATCAGAAACACTAGAAGGAAGAAAATGTACCTCTGAACCTCAGAAAGAAATATCCCAATTCAAATTGACCAAAGCTCTATCTAACTTCCGAAGAATAGGATCAATCGTACGATGATTAGACAACGTATAGAAATATCTATTAAAACGCAGATCATCTAACTCAGGCTCAGCTAAACAATTAGAAAAGTCGTCTTTCTAATGCGGCCAAGAATTGGAGCCTTCAACACACTCAACCGAAGACTTAATAGCATTAAAGTCACCCATCACAAGCCAAGCAACATTCTCTCATTCCTCTCCACGTGGCACTACATCAGTCCACAACACCTCCCTACGCACATTACAATTATCACCGTACATAATCGAAATCACACACTCCCAAGTAAAATCAACAGAAGAAACTTTGCAATGAATAACTTGCTCAGAAGAACTAACAACCAAAACATTAACATCAAATGGATTCCAACAAACCTAAATCCTCCCCAAAGAAAAAGAATTATAATTGCACTCTATCTTCCAAGACCTGTCTATGGTCTTAACAATAAAATCTTTATTTTTCTCCAGAACTTTCGTTTCCACTAGACCACACAAAATATAATCTATCATTTTTAATCAAACGCCTAACCTCTCGTTGCTTCAGAAGGTCATTCAGACATTTTATATTCCAATAGCCAAAAATCATAAAAACAAAGATGAGAAACACACAACTCAACACAACACTATCTCCACTTACCCCACCCCCCCGCCCCCCGATAGGAGGAAAGCTTTCTATTATTCTTTCTCTTAACCATTCGACCCCTTTTTCTTCTTTTTCTCCAAAGAATCCTTAGCCTTAGCAGCTAAATCATTACGAGTAGGACTCGAAGAATATCTATCATTACAAATAATAGCCGCATCATTATGACCATCTTCCACAACTGCCAAAGCGGTACACACTTCTTCTTCTTCTATAACAAGAACCTCCTCACAAATCTTTAAAGGAACTAAAGCTAGATCATCTACTAAAATCGGAGCCAGAATAGCCCCATCATCACTATTCACACGTTTCTCTTCCACTCTAGCCGAACCAACATCTTTATCTTTGTTCTTCCTTTTCACCTTAACCCAAGTCGACTTCTTAAGTAAAGAAATCCCTACATGTTTTTCCTCCATAGCATGAACAATACCCTAATCCGCTTTTGAAACCACAGCCTCTTTGTTACTCATTACCAAACCCTCATTACCCCCCAAATCTTGAGTATTTTGCATACAATTCCCTGACCCATGGCCAAACACCTTACAAGCATGACATCTAGCCGAAAGCCATTCATAAATTGCATGGATGGTTTTAGTAACTCATCTTCAGACAAGGATAAACCAGGCTTCCACCTTTTAAGAACAAGCAACTTATTCACTATATGCCATGGACATTTTTGGAGAACTTCACATGCATGCATGGTCAACACTATCAAACTTGAAAATAAAGAACCCCTTTTCCGAAGATAAGACTTCTTTAAGGCCAAACTTACCCCAAATTTTATGAACCACCGAATTCACTACAAGGAAAGGAATACGCTTCTCCACAAAGTACCCTATCAAAGAGGTTCTCCATACCTTACTCCCCTTATCTACAACTTCAGAAGGAGGGCTAACTTTCACTCTACCATTTTCTACTATAGGCTTAAAATATTATAAAGATTCAAAATTAATAGGTTATACCTTACTAGCAATAGGAAACGAATTCTGGACAGCCTTAGCATAAGACGGTTTCAGCCCATGATCATGCATGGAAGAAGGCGTCGAAAATGGTCCAACATCAGCCACTCCTTATCCCAAACTACCAAGACTCAAAATTGAACCCAAAACACCAGATTTTGACCCAATTACACCCACATTAGACCCACATAAGATATTTGCGTGATCAGCCCCAATATCATCTAATCCATGCTCAAGTTCATTAGTACTTGAAGAAACTCCAATTGCATTGAGCCTAGGCTCAACCAATTTTGCTAGCTTTGGATTTTGTTGTAAAGATGTTGTAGAATCAGCCCTATTAGCTCCAATTTCGTGCCTAACATTACCAATACCCGAAATTAAACCAAAAGCACTAGATCTTTGCCCAATTACACCCACATTAGACCTACAAGGCAAGTTCCCATGATTATGTTTTCCATTAGCTCATTCCAAAAGAGGAAAATAATTAAAATCATTTAAGATGTTTCCCTCCACAGCTCCATTCAGACTAGGAGAGGAATCCTCTTTAATAACACCTGTTATAATATAATGATCTCCATTATGCCCACCACCATCTCCACTAGCAACCTCTCCATCATTCAAAGCTGCCACCTCGCCATTTCTTACATTTTCAACCGAATTAACATCATAATTTGAAAGAGACACACCATCTCCTTCTCTTCCTTTGGAACCAGCTCCTTCTCTATCATAACCATCCTTCTTTTCCTTGCCATGCAACGCCCCTTAAAACAGCCCTTCATCCTTTCCTTCAATCTTAGCTATACCTTCAATCTCAATTGCACATTTGCTATTGCTCGAGCCACCATTGCATGAGATCGGATTCCTCAAAGCAGTCTTTGATCCCCGAACATTCGGTCTTTGAATCACCATACTTATAGCTTGTAGCCTCGGAATATGAACAAGACTTCCAGACTTAACAAAACTATCATGCAAAATCGGACAACCCCCCAAAACATCAAAATCGTGAGGCAAATCAGATGGAGCAGACTTAGAAGAATTGCAGCCACCTGAATCTTCTTTAAAACCACCAAGATTAGCCAACGTGGACTCATCCATAGCAGCAGAACTTAAACAAGAACTGCCAAAGAAAACTAAAAAAAAATAAAAATAAGAGCAAACAGCAGCTAACGCAAACCTAGCCTAATGAGAAAACAAAGAACTCATAATCATCAAAAAAGAAAAGATAATCATGAAGGAAGAAGAGAAAAAAAGAGAAGAACACTCAAAAAAATTTCTAGAGAGAAGATAGAGCATTTTCTCTCTCTACAATGTGATTTTGCTGCTAATTCTTTTCCTGTGACCGTGGTTGTTCATTCCATTGTTAGAGATGTTTGTATGCGTCTTAATTCCTTATATGGTGTTGTGCCTTCTCCTGCTAATAGGTGGCTTCATCAATCTGATTCTATTTTTCTGTAATTTGCTTTGTTTTGCCTTATTGGGGATTTGTTCCTTTTGCTATTGTTTTGTTAAGTTGTTCTTGTTTGTGGCTCAGTGGAGTTTGTCCTTAGCCTTTTTGTTGCTTTGTTTTGTTTTGTGGCTCGGTTGGTAGGGGGCCTGTCCTTTGTCTGACCTTATGGTTTTCTTGTCGGGGTATGCCCATTTACTTTTGTTTTGTTTTTTTGGTTAATATACTTACATTATCCAAAAAAAAAAAGTCAAATTACTTTTCTACTAGGAATTGGATTCTTAATTTTATACTATTGGTGATAGTATGATTAGTATCAATGACCTTATTTGATAAGGTGATAAATAGTAGGAATTATTTATCAAATCAAATTATGAAGGTTTTTGATAACTATCAAAACTTTAAAGTTGACTTTTTTGTCAAATTTAGGAAGTTTTGATAATGTCACAATTGCTTAATATCCATTAATTTAATTATTAAATAATACACTTAAGAGTTGGGATAGGAAGGCTAGCAAAGTGAGTTGGGCCAAAACAAGCTATTGTGCAATTTTGTGAGCTTTTGGAAGCCAAGAAAAATAGCCAAACTCTAGCAAAAAGTGTGTGAGAATTCGTCCAAGAGAAAAGAGAGTAAAAGTGTTTAGTTTCAACAGTGCACTACTAGCTTTTACATCTAAAGGCTTTGTGCACAATATCGAATTAGGATCACGCGAGTTTCAATTGAGAGATTGAGAATTCAAAAGCGATCTAATGTTTTCGTTTTCTCAGGAGGGTTTTGTGACTAACAGAAAAAAAAAAAAAAGTTTTTTATTTTCCATCCTTAGGTACACAATTCAAAGAAAGGGAGCTCACACTCCAAGGTGATCCACGTTCGTGATTGGATTGGAAGATCTTGCTTTTCCATCTCGACACAACATTAATCATCACGGTTTAAAAAGGTATGATACCTTTTTCATATATGTTTAATTAGTTAAGGGTTAAAGTCTGCTCTTTTTAAGGAAAATTTTTGAAACATGACAATCAAATTTTTAACTTCCGCTACGTATACTCAAACCGTTTTTTCTACAAATTGAGTACTTAGATCTGATATCATAAATTAGGGGTTATTGCTTCTTTGACCATATGAAATGAACATTAAGACTTGGAGCGCGTGGAGTCTATGAGCAGTATCTACAAGGTTTGCTAGTAAAAGGCCTCTGGGTAGGTAGTATTGGGTTATCGCAAGAGTTGTGTGATTGAGTGGTCAATCAAACTGAGTTTTAAACAATATACCAACTAGTGAAATTTGTGTGGATGTGTGAAGTGGCCTACAAGTTGGTGCCGTGGGTTTTGACCTGTTGAGGTTTTCCACGCTAAAAATCTATGCGCTATGTGTTGAATGGTTTATTGTTTTTTAATTCCGCAATATTTGTTAATAAACCTATTCACCCCCCTTGTAGGTTACCATAGTATACAAATTCACATTTTTCAATTGGTATCAGAGCAGGAGTCTAGATATACATAGGCTGGGATCCAAGGCTCAATATTTTGTTGGATTTGTTTTGTTTGATATTCTATGGCAAGAATGATCAGAGAAGGAGCATCAAGTACTGGACCACCACTTTTGGATGGATCGAACTATGATGTATGTTGAAGACGGTTATTTCCCTCCTACCGTTACCAACGCAGAAGGAGTTGCTTCCATGAAGCCGAAAGTTGAATGGACTGCAATCAAGCAATCTAACGCGACATGGAACTCCAAAGGTTTGAACTTTATTTTCAATGGTGTTAATGAACATTATTATATGCATATCCAGAATTGCGAAACTAGCAAAAAGGCATGGGAAATTCTGCAAACCACGTTTGAAGGAACATCGACGGTCAAGAAATCAAAGATTCAAATGTTGACTTTGAGATTTGAAGCCTTGTATATGGTGGAAGATGAGAGCTTTCTTGATTTCCAAACAAAACTCATGGATATCATGACTTCAAGTTTTGTACTTGGTAAGCAATATCCTGACTCTGATATTTTTAGAAATATCTTACGTTCTTTGCCTGACAGGATCCAAGCCAAGGCCACTACTATTGAAGAATGCAAAGACATAGACAACATGAGATTAGACGAATTGTTAGGATCCCTACAAACATTTGAGTTGAATCTCAAACCGATCAATAAGTAAAAAGGGATTGCTTTAAAGTCTATGACATATGAGTTAGAAATTGCTGAAGAAAGCAATGATAATGATTGTGAAAGAATTTAAAAAATTCCTCAAACGCAAGAAATCCAACAGTGGATTCAATGGTGCCAACGCCAAAAAGGCTGAAAGCAATTGTTTTGCAGATGTCGCATCGTATCAGGAAGCTGAAAGATATAACTTTAGTGATGAATCTGAAGATGAATCCAAAGAAGAATCTGTTGGTTACAAAGATATCAAGGATACCTTCGACAAGCTCTACAAGATGAACATCAAGGTACAAAAATTAAACTCTTCTATATTAACAACTGTAAAATCTATTGAAGATAAAAGAGATGATGCAATCAAAGAACTAAAGGAGACAAATTCGAAACAAGAGAAGAAGATTATGGATTGCATGGAAAGGATGAAGTTAATGAAGGAAGAGATTGAACAAAAAGAGAAGTCATTAGAGATCTCGAGGATGCGTGAAGAAGAGGTCACAAAGGGATTACCGGTGGCAAAAGAGTCAATCAATGGATTGACACTTGGTGCAAAGAAGATAGACGAGATGATAAGTCTTGGAAAGATGTACAATGACAAACGAGGTCTTGGGTTTATCAACGATTCAAAGGCCTCAATAAGCAAAATAGTTTTTAAGAAAGCAACGTCTGCCAAGCAAGAAGACCATGTGCACAAGCCAAAGGACAAGCCGCAAGGAGTTTCATTCAGACAACTATAAGCTCAAGAAAAATCCACAAAGAGCACCACACCAAAGCGATCACAAGTGCAATGTAAGTTTTCTAAATTTATCCCTACTTGTCATTATTGTGGTGTTAGTGGGCATATTAGACCTAGGTGTTACAAGTATATTAGCATGTGCAATAATGGGCAAAGTGCCAAGATCTTTTCAAAGAATAATCATGTTAATCAAGTTAAGGATAGGTCTAAAATTTTTGTACCTCATAGTGCTCAATCTTCTAAGTTTACACCTGTTTGTCATCATTATGGTGTTGAAAGTCACATTAGGCCTTGGTGTTTCAATATAATAGCATGTGTAAACCTGTGTCAAATTCTAAATCTTTAGGAAAGTTGAAGCATGTTAATGTTATTGATAAAAGGTCTAGTTCTTCTATTCCTCAAGAGAAAAATGTTCAAAAACCCTTAAGAAAGGTTTGGGTTAAGAAAGTGGAATTAAAGAAAACTGTCAAAAATGATATTAATGGAACAAGTTCTACTAACCCAAAGACTTTTGTTAGTAGACATGTAAATCATGTGACAGGTGACCAATCTTCAATCAAAATATCTACAAAGATTCATTGTGACGATGGAAAGTAATTGAAGAAGACCAGGATATGGGCTCCTAAGAACTTTAATGTGGTCAATAATGCTTACAATGAAAAACTACAAGTTGATAAAGATGTTTTGTCTGTCTCACCTATGAATGATTCTAAGAAATTGGAAGGGTCCATAGGTGACGTTTGATATGAGTGTTTCTTTTTTTGAAAAATGAGAACTCAAATCTAGTGCTAAATTGTCTACCATACTTATTGAGATATATTGTTAAAAAGTAGCGTGTAAAAATGTTATTTTTCGATTGCATGTAATTCACGAACGATTTGCTGAAATAATTGTGTGTTATATTATTTTTTTGATATATGTATGTCAAATGCTTGGATTGATTTCTTGAATAACATGAATGTGTGACAATGCCTGAAGCTAGTATACAATGAATGACCAATGGCTAGTATCCATGTTGTTTATGCACCCATAGATCTTTTGAGCATCTCTCTTGAAAAAGGGCTACACTTACTAGTTGTAAAGCCGCCCAATGCAGGAAAAGGATACGCTTGTAAGCTTGAGTGAAAGCCGTCATGAGAGTTTTATAATGAAAAAGAGCATGAAAAACAGAAAACATGCACAATGAAAGGAGAATAAGGTGTAGAGAAAAAGAGCAATAAAAAGAAAAACATGCTATGCATGATGCTAAAATACATGGAGAAGTGGTGAGAAGTGAAAATCGAAAAATATACTTTTAAGAAGTACACTTGCACACACCATTACTTGTATGAGTCTGTTTTTTTTAAACAACATATTGGATGATGGTCGGTTTGAATTCTTATAGAAACCTTTCACATTATAGTGTTGTTCTTAATAGATAAGCAAACATTAGATATGCATATAGTTTATACAATGTGACACACACATTCTTTTGGCAAAGGTTTAGTGAATTTAGTGTATCCTAAGACAACATATGCTCTCGTGAAAATTGGATGATATATCTTGACTTGAATTTGGTATGAATTATTGGAAAAGATTTGAGTTACTCATAAAATTGTTTTTAATGCAAAATCATTTTTTGAAGCTTTAGAAAAGCTCAATATTGTGTGAATAATTGAAAATTTTCAATTCATATGCTTTTAAGAAACGTATATTTCTGTTGTAAACATGCTCACATCTATTATTAAAGTTTTGAAGAAACTATTTTGAAGATCATTATTGAACAAGTCAAAATTTGAAGGAGTGCGATTGAAATTTTCGAACGAATTTTTTTATTGTGGATTTTGATTATTGATTTTCATCGTGACTCATATTATCTTGTTTAGAGATGTTTCTTGGTTATATTTGATGAAGTTTTAGGTGGAAAAACTTATTAGTGAAGCATTTAGGATGAACGAGTAGTCGAAGACGTAAAGAAGTGCCAAAAACGAAAAAAAGAGAAGCACCGGGCAGCAAGCACATGCCAGAGGCATGGCTGTGCGCCTCAGTGACACGGGAGTATTCCATAGCTTAACCTCGGTCCAACATACAAAGGGAGTTCGATTTAGCATTCACGGTTATTGAGCATCAGAATCAGATTGTGGGAGTAACAGTCAGTTCGCGAATGCTATATCTTTTTATTGCGAAGGAATCACGATTCACGCCTTATCTTGTTGGAAAGATAAAAACTTTAACTTCATTTTCGCATTTTGTATCAAGCCATTTGGAGTATCCAAGAGAGAGTTATGACCGAATTCATTTTAGTGGTCAGAATCAGCGAATTTCGGGAAATGAAAAGTTTTTCTTTGTTTCCAAGTTTCTTAGTCAACTTTTGCTTTTATTTCTTCTTGTTATCAGATGTAAGCTTTTATGTTTTATGTTTCCCATGCTTGGAGGATTTTTCCAAGTCATGTTTGTCTATTTAAAGTCTCATGCAAGTCATTTGTGTAATGAATTGTAATGAAAATTAGAACTCTTTGAGTTTTATTTCTCCTAACTCTGTATCTCTTGGGTGGGTTTCCTCCTTGGCTGGTTGAGGGGGTGATGTTTCTGTATCCCTTTAGATTAGTCTTGGTGGTGAGCCGTTTTGCTATGATACTAAAGGTGGTGATATTTGTATCCCTTAGGAAATTAGTTAATCTATATTTATTTGCTTTTGTGAGTGAGTTGGGCTAGTTTGTGCATTTCTCTTGTGCTTAAACTACCTGTGAGTGTGTCTGACATCCTTAGATATTGTTTAGGGTTGTTCGGCACCACTTAAACGCGCATGCTTGGGCAGCAACCTCACGCCAGAGGTGTGGCTGGGTGCCCAAGGCGTGCGCCCCTGGTGCCATGCTCGGGTTTTGGCTTCTAATTAAGGGCAATTTGGTAATTTCTCTCCTACCTTTTATTTTATTCTCCCACGTGCATTTCTTTTAATATTTAAAGGGAACCTAACCCTAATTTGCTCTTACTTCCCATATTTTTCTAAAAGCCACCATTCTCTTTTGAAATTTATTCTCCTTTGGTGCCGAAACAGCCCTTGAATATGTCAAACACACAAATTTGGTGCCGAAACAACCTTTGAATATATCAAACACTCTCATGCACATTTTGAGCACTAGAGAAATGCACAAACCAGCCTTACTCACACAAGAATAAATAAAGATAGATCAACTAATTTGCCAAGAGATACAGATATCACCACCCTTAGTAAACTAGCAAAACGGCTCACCACCAAGACTAATCTAAAGGAATACATAAACACACCCTCTCAACCAGCCAAGGATACAGAACTAAGGATAAAACTCACCACTCAAAGGAAATCCATCCAAGAGATACAGAGTTAGGAGGAATAAAACTCAAAGATTTTTAATTTTCATTAAAAGTCATCAAAAGTTTTTACAAATGACTTACATAAGACTTTAAATAGACAAACATGACTTGGAACAATCCTCAAAGCATGGGAAACATAAAATATAAAAGCTTATATCTAATAACAAGAAGAAATAAAAGCAAAAGTTGACTAAGAAACTTGGACATAAAGAAAACCTCTTCATTTCCCGAAATTCGTTGAATCTGATCATTAGAATTAATCAAGTCATAACTTTCTCTTGGATACTCCAAATGACTTGCTTCAAAATACGAAAATGAAGTTAAAGCTTTCATCTTTCCAAAAACATGTGGCACAAAATACGGTTCCGTTCCAATCAAAAGATATAGCATCTCAACTTTACTCCCGCGAACTGATTTTGATGCTTAACAAACCATAACGAGAATTTGAAACCCCTTTGTATCTTTGTCTATGGTTAAGCTGTGGAACACTCCCATGTCAATCTCCCCAGGTTCAAAAAAAGATTTGACTTCAAATATGAAATGCTAGCATTAGTATGATAAGGAGACAAACTAGCTACATCTTTCATCATATTAGGCCAATAAAACGTTTCTTCCACAAGAACAAAAGTTTTGTCTCTCCCAAAATGACCACTAATCCCACTGTTATGAGCTTCCATAATAACGGTTTGTCGAAGTGAACATTGAGGCACACACAAACGATTGTCCTTAAACAAATATCCATTTCAATTCCATCTTTAGATACTATATATCCCAAGAAAATTAGGCTCTCCATAAAGAACTTGTATTTCTTCAAATTTGTATAGAGCTTTTGATTTCTCAAAATGTCAAAATGCTGTTGCAAATGGTTCAAATGCTTTCCCTCATCTTTACTGTACACAAGAATATCATCAAAACAAACAACAATAAAGTACCCAATGCAAGGTTTAAGGATATGGTTCATGAATCTCATGAAAGTGGTAGGAGCATTAGATAAACCAAATGGCATCACCATCCACTCCTGGAGGCCATCTCTAGTCTTGAAGGCTGTCTTCCACTCATCTCTTTGTCTCATTCTAATATGATAGTAACTACTTTGTAAATCAATCTTCGAAAATATTGCTGCCTCATGAAGTTGATTAAGCAAATCATCAAGCCTTGGAATTGGAAAGCGATAATCAACTGTTATCTTGTTCACATCTCTACTATCAACACACATGCACCATGAACCATCTTTCTTAGGCACAAAAAGAGCTGGTACTGCATATGGACTCATGCTTTCCCTCACCATTCCCTTAGCTAACAATTCTTCCACTTGACGTTACAACTCTTCATGTTCTTTAGGACTCATTCTATAAGCTGCCTTGTTTAAAAGTGTTGCACTCGGAACAAAATCAATGCAATGTTGAATGTCTCTCAATGGTGGTAAACCAGATGGTAATTCATCTGGAACTACATCAAAGAACTCTTCAAGAATAGTCTTCATAATCAATGGAGGATCATTGTTCCCTTCATTTTCTTCCACCACAACCAGCACATACACTTCACCCCTTTGCGTCAACTCTCTCCTACAATCAATTTGAGTAAGCAAGTTATTTCCCTCCCCTTTAGAAGGTTTAGGAACCTCTTCTAGCCTACTAGAACCCAATACAATCTTACAACCATCTTTAACAAAAGAATACATATGTTTAAACCCATCATACAACACACGCCTATTATAATACCAAAGTCCCCCTAGCAATAAATGACTTGAATCCATAAGAGCTACATCACACCAAACTTCATCTTTGTAATTTTTACCAATGGAAAAAGAAACAAGAAAACATTTATTCACCTTAATCTTGTTGTCCTTTTGAAGCCATGAAAGCTTGTAAGGATGTGGGTGCTGTCGAGTTTTGAGGCCCAACTTGTTAACCATATAAGAAGACACTACATTCTCAAAGCAGCCACTATCAATAATCATAATACATACCTTGCCATGAGAAGTGCACTTGGTATGGAACACATTCTTTCTTACCCAATCTTCATCTTCCTCTTCTCTAGTCACACTTAAGCTCCTTTGAACGACCAGAGAAGCACTATTATCTCCATAAGTTACATCTTCCACATTCCCTTCATTTTCATACTCATCTTCTTTCAAATCTGCAGCTAAGTCATCTTTATCACTTTTTTCTTCAATTAATGAAACGATCTTGCGATTTGGACATTCTGAAGCAATATGCCCAAATCCTTGGCACTTGAAACACCTACGAGAGTTCGTATTAGAAGAACTAGGCTGTTATTGTTGCTTAGACACCACACCTTCTTCTTTTGATGTCGAAGCTTTTGTATTGGATTTGTTTGCTGCAGTAGGCTTAGAACTTGAAGTGCTTCCTTTATAGCAAAGCCTTTCCTTGAACCATACTTAAAAGCCCTACTACGCATCTCCTTTTATTGCTTATCCACTTTAAGAGCACGTTTGCACATATCATTAAAACTCTAATATGGTTATAGTTGCACCACATTAGAAATCTCATAATTTAAACCGCCAAGATAACGTGCCATGGACTGCTCTTCCGGTTCCACTACGTCTCCCTTCCAACTCAGCAGTATACTCTGCCACCAAAAGGTATTTCCTCTTCAACTCTTTCTTCATTTTCTCCCATGTAACGATCCTACTTCTCCATTCTCTTTCTCGCTGTCTCTTAAGATTTTCCCACCAAAACGATGCATGCTTCCTTAACTTGATGGCAATAAGTTCTACTTTCTTATTTTCTAGCACATCTTGATAATCAAACATATGATCAACCAAACCGTATTCAACCACTCTACGAACTCATCTGGTTGTGACTTGCTTTCAAACTCCGGAATCTCCACTTTTGCAATAAAGCCCTGTTGTGTATCATACCCTCTATACCACAAACCTCTTAAATCACGCAGATGAGGAGGAGTGCCATTGTCCGATTCATGGCTGTGAGCATTATCGTGTTCTACATCACGTCCACCATTCTCTTGCCCGCGATTTTCATACATACGCATTCGCAAATGGAGTTGTTGAATTTGTTGCATCATATCTTCTATGATAAGGTCTCGTGGATCTTCTTGATGATCCATCTCTTCTTCAACAGTAGGTAAACGACCATGACCAGCCATTACAGCAACTCAACACACAAGATCCAGTGAAGAAGTGAGGAATCATGCCAACCATACAAAACTTGTTTGGAACCGTGCTCTAATACCAAATCTGGTGCCAAAGCAGCCCTTAAATATATCAAACACTCTCACGCACATTTTGAGCACTAGAGAAATGCACAAACCAGCCTTACTCACATAAGAGCAAACAAAGATAGATCAACTAATTTGCCAAGGGATATAGATATCACCACCCTTAGTAAACTAGCAAAACGGCTCACCACCAAGACTAATCTAAAGGGATACATAAACACCACCCTCTCAACCAGCCAAGGATACGAAACTAAGGATAAAACTCACAACTCAAAGGAAATCCACCCAAGAGATACAGAGTTAGGATCTATCTCAAAGAGTTCTAATTTTCATTAAAATTCATTAAAAGTTTTTACAAATGACTTACATGACACCTAAGTAGAAAAACATGACTTGGAACAATCCTCCAAGCATAGGAAACATAAAACATAAAAGCTTATATCTGATAACAAGAAGAAATAAAAGTAAAAGTTGACTAAGAAACTTGGAATTAAAGAAAACCTCGTCATTTCCTGAAATTGAAAACCTCGTCATTTCCTGAAATTTGTTGAATCTGGTAATCGGAATTAATCAAGTCATAACTTTCTCTTAGATCCTCCAAATGACTTGCTTCAAAATGTGAAAATGAAGTTAAAGCTTTCATCTTTCCAAAAACATGTGGCACGAAAAGTGGTTCCGTTCAAATCAAAAGATATAGCATTTCAAATTTACTCCCACGAACTGATTCTGATGCTTAACAAACCATAACGAGAATTTGAAACCCCTTTATATCTTGGTCCGTAATTAAGCTATGGAACACTCTCGTGTTTGACATCTTTAGATATTGTTTAAGGCTATTCGGCATGCCTGGGTAGTAAGCTCATGCCAGAGGCGTTGCTAGGTGCCCAAGGCATGCGCCTCTGGTGCCATGCACAGGTTTTGGCTTCTCATTAAGGGCAACTTGGTAATTTCTCTCCTACCTTTTGTTTTATTCTCCCATGTGCATTTCTTTTTATATTTAAAGGGAATGTAACCCTAATTTGGTCTTACTTCCCATATTTTTCTAAAAGCCACCATTCTCTCTTGAAATTCATTCTCCCTCTACACTTTTAATCTTTGAATCTTTTTAATTTTTTGATTGTCTGTGTGAGATTGATATTGGATCTTGCTTCTGCATCTACAAAAGGCAACCATTAGTGTTTGATTTAGATTTAAAGATATCTAGCAAGGGAAAACAAGTAGCTTCCAAGGGAAAGAAAGTTACTAGTGGTGAGTCTACCCAACTACCAAAGTTCATCAACCAAGAATGTGAGGAAAGGTATGAACATAACCTCTCTAGAACTTTGATTTTTGAGAAAGGAGTTGATTTTAGGACTATTAGAATCAATGATGATGTTTACAATTTCATGCTAGAGAGAGGTTGGGAGAAGTTTGTTGAGAAACAAGATAATGTTTGTGAAAACTTAGTGAGAGAATTTTATGCAAACTTGGATAGTGATGATTTTGAAGGAAACCTAGGATTGCTAGTTAAAGGGACTAGAGTTATAATGAGTGGTGAATTAATTAACTCATTCTATGGTTTATCTCATGGAGATTTTTGTCTAGGATCTATCCAAGTTACTAAGCAAGATGTTGCACTCACTTTGACTAGGGGTAAGTATAAATGGGGTGAAGGCACTAATTTTATTCCTCATGCCAATTGTACTCCGTTTTACCCTTTTTTGAACAAATTTGTTTGTACAAATATTCACCCACTGTCCAACATTTCTAAAGTCAATTTTGCCACAGGAAAATTGCTTTATATTATTGGGACAAGGAAGCCCTTTAATGTTGGAAACTACATCTTTGGACTCATTGATAAATGTGCTAATGAGAGCAAGGCCAAATTGAAATTCTCGAGATTGATTACTAAACTATGTTTAGAAGCGGGTGTTCTGTTGAGCAGATTCGATATAGTTGTTGAGAATTGTCAAATGTTTGACAATGATTTCTTTAAGTTCCACTATTTTTCCAAGAAAGATATGAATAGGAACACTCTACAAACGTTTGAAGCCACTCAAGTTGAGAGTGACATACTTCCCTAGGCGACGCAACTAATGGGTATGTTCAAGGATAGGAATGAAGCCATCTTGACAAGATGAAAGGTTGCGTAGCATAGAGATGCATATGAGTGCGTCTACCTCACATACACGTACTCGTTTCGTGTTTTCCTCCTCTGATGGACGTGATAACAACGTTGATGGTGATAGCGTTAGAGGAGATGAGTAATGATCCGGAATCTTGATATTTGAGAATGTTTTTGCATGCTTTTGTACTTTTATTTTTTTTCATGAACTTTGTTTCAATTTTCATGAAATTATCTATTTGGCATGTAATATATAACCTTGTATTTTGATCTTCATATTATCAATTATCTCTTGCTTGTTGTAAATAGGAGTAAATTGATTCTCAGTCAAGGTTGTATGGATCTATTTTATTTTTATTGTTCCATTTTTGTTGGTCCCTCTCATGTTTGTTTGTGCAAGTATCTTTAAATTCATGTTAATGATTAAAATACTTGAGTGTTTATTGGTCTTTGTTTATCTCATGACAAAAAGGGGGAGTAATTTGGATATTAGTTTGTTCGAATTATTTCTTCTAATCCCTATAATTAATTTGCTATTGTGACTGTTAGCATACTTGGGGGGAGATCTTATTGAGGGGGAGATATTATAATCATATTTGATTTGATGCGCTTAATTGATGCTTGTGCATATTATCTTTTGAATCGACAAATCGATTATTGTGGTAATTGATATTGATAATTGAGTTATTTCAAATTGATATCATTATCGTTTCGTTCACCAATGTTCCAGGGAAGAACATAGTTTTGTTTATTTGATTCAGGTACAAAGTGAAGACTTCTGAAGACATTAACGAATGTTAGATTAGTGTCTCTGTACGTAATTTTGAGTCTTATGAGCGAATGTAAAAACAATCATTTGATTATTTGGTGAGTATAGTATTTTGTCACGGAATAGCCAAAGGAAAAGATTGTAATGTCATTATTTTGTTGGCTGTGATTCCGTGAGCAAATACATTTTTATGTAATTCTTAGTTAGCTTTGTTAGAGTATGATTTGAGCATAATGAAGATTCGAAAAAATCATGCGAAGACGGAAAGCTTCTGAAAAGACTCAAGCACATGCTTAAAGGTAAGTTTCGAAGAGACGATACACTTTAATTTTTGAGATCAGATAAGATTCACACATACACTTATAACATATTCACGCATTTTCATTTGAGTGCTAACATGTTGGTTTTAATGTTTGATAAGTGTTTTGAGTCTTATTGTTTTTGTTTTGTCTAGTTTTGGATTTAATTGCATATATTTTGTATTTCTAAAAAACTTACATTTGGATGCTTCAATGGGCATAACGTTTTATCTAGACATCCAATTTTTCTTTGGTTTTTTTGGGAATGAAACTAGACATCCATATCTTTCTAACGGTATAAAAAACACAATTTCGTTTGGTTAGAGTTCGCTTGGCTCAAAGTGGACTCAAGTACAGCTGGAAACAGGGCAGCAAGGGCGTGGCCATACGCCTTTGACATGCGTGCCAGGCAGTAGCCTCGTGCCACATGCATAGCCATACGCCTTAGGCGTGCGGGGGCTGTCTTAGCTAAACCCTAAATGGGTTAGGTTGTTGTCTTGAGTGTTTTGAGTTCCCTAAAGTCTTTCAAACATGTGTTTAATGATTCCTTTTCCATCAAGGAATATTTTTATTGAGTTTGGAAGTAAGAGAATCTTCTAATTAATAAGTCTTTTATTTTTAGGAATGATAATCTCTTTTTAATAGAAAAGTATTAATTACATTCTTTATTGAATTTGAAAACCTAAAAGCTATCTAAATCCTGTTACACCTTTCTGTACCCGCAAGTATACGGGGTCAGCACAAATAATAAAATGATGAGTAAATTATCATCTCCACGGGGATATTTAGGCATTGAGTACTAAAGTTAACTAAGTGTTTATCTATTTGGAAAATCAGAAGGTTTAAAAGAGGAAAATAAAAGAAAAAAAATATAAAATCATAAAAAGAAAGCAAACAACCAATATGAGAGATGAGCTGGGGTATTTGAATTCACCTAATCCATTCAATTGAGTTTCATGATAGCACATTATTGCAGTTTAATTATTCATGTTGATGACCGTATTTATCTAAATTATCCAAAGTCTCCTCTTGAGGTAAATCGGACCTACTACTACATACACTAATATCTTATCTCTCGATGGTATATCCAAATGTATAAAAATGCATTAGTCACAATAAACATCCTATATGATCATACAAGCAAATTAGTATATCTCTATCTATTTCTACCTATGGTGGACATTACTTCAAGCACATTATGGGTGTCTCCTCTCAGTACATAACATACAACCAAAATATCAACTGAATGCAGGCCTTCACATTCAGAAGCATTAAGCATAATACCACTTAACAACAAAATAATCAACCATAATAAATTAAACAATTAATTCATTCAAATTTTATAGAAAAGGATCCATCAAAACCCTGACTTACAAGTTTAGTTCATAATCAAAGATTTACAACCAAACATGTTTTCAATAATAAAATAGAGTTACAAGTAAGAAAATAAAGAAGAAAATGGATAGAAAAACTCTAGGTGCAATGAACTCTCGTTCTCATCCTATTCCTAATTCGTCTAGCTTCCACTTTCTCCAAATCCAAGCTTGATGGTGAGAATATGGCTCAAGGATTGAATCCAAGCCCTCTTGTCTCCAAGATGATCTTCTTCTCCTCCCTTTGCCTCTTCTTCTCTCTCTTGGTCCTCTGATTAGAGCCCTAGCGGAACTCAGGTCGAATCCTCATTTGTTTCCTCTCTTTTTTCTTTTTATAGTGTGCTGGTTTAAGGCTGGAAAGTACCGCTCGCGACTTGGCCAGTCTAAGTCGTGAGAGTCTTAGGTTTGCTGCTGGAATTAAGCTCTCGCGACTTGGCAAGTCGCGACCTAAGTCGCGAGCCAAGTCGTGAGTAGTCCTGGGCTATTTTTGGAGTTATAAGCTCGTTACTTGCACAAGTCGCAACCTAAGTCGCGAGTCAAGTCGCGGGACTGCGCACTGATACCAAAATAGGCATAACGTCTTCTAGAAAACTCAAAATCATGAACCAGTAAAATTTGCCAGAAAGTAGACATCTAGACCTTTCTAGAAATATAAAGTTCATGACCTAGTTCATTTTCTGAAATTTATGACGGCCCCCAAAACATGACAGCTGTGCACTCCCAAATCTTCGATTTAATCCACCAAAGCACTTCAATTACGCACAAACTCTTATTACCTGCACATTAGATAAAAACATAAAAGAAAACCAATAATTACCCGCGAACGGGACAAAAGTAGGTAAAGAAAGGTACTAATGAAGACCCACTTTTGATCAAGAAATGGAGCCAACAAATCCTACTTCAATTGGGTTTAGGGTTTCTAATGATTGTTATAAATAGTGAGCCTATTGTTCTTCATAGTTTAGCCATTTATAATTTCTTGATAGGCTCATTATACTCTCTCTTGTTCTACAAGTTCTTATTATTTTCTTCTCGCATGTTCTTGATGTTTTAATGCTTAGATGATTTTATTTATGTGAAAAAAAAGAGAGGTTGTTTTTATATAGACTATTATTCTTTGTATTGAGCTTAATTGCATAAGTCTATTCATAACATGTTATTGATCATGCATGTTATTTGATTGTTCATGTTTAATTGAGCACTTAGATCTGATTTCATAAATTGAGGTTATTGTTTCTTTGACCATACGAAAGGAACATTAAGACTTGGAGCACGTGGAGTCTCTGAACAGCGTCTATAGGGTTTGCTAGTAAAAGGCCTACAAGTAGGTAGTATTGGGTTATAGCAAGAGTTGTATGATTGGGTGGTCAATCAACGTGAGTTGTAAATAATATACCAACTAATGAAATTTGTATAGATGTGTTAAGTGGCCTACTAGTTGGTCCCGTGGTTTTTGACCGATTAAGGTTTTTCACGCTAAAAATCTTTGCGTTATGTGTTGAATGGTTTCTTGTTTTTTAATTCCGTAATATTTGTTGATAAACCTATTGACCCCCCTTTAGGTTTTCCATAGTATACAAATCCACGTTTTTCAGTATTCACCCTTGGTGGTGGAGCCATAGTATGGAGGAGCATCGAGCAATCTTGAATTGCTAATTTCACCTTGGAAGACAAGTATGTTGCAGCTTGTGAAAATGCTAATGAGGTTGTATGGCTCCGTAAGTTGAGTGATCTGGAAGTTGTTCCAAATAGCGATAAGCTTATGACACTTTATTGTAATAATAGTGGTGCTGTGGATAATTTCAAAGAACCGAGATGCTACAAAAGAAGGAAGCATATAGGAAATATCATCTCATTAGAGAGATAGTGCAGAGAGGAGACATGACCGTGACGAAGATTGCATTGCAAGACAACCAGACTGATCCATTTACAAAGACCTTAACAACTGAAGTGTTTGAAGGTGACCTAGAGGGTCTAGGATTACAAGACATGTCCCATATGCTTTATTACAAGTGGGAGATTGTTGGAATTTATGCCCTAAAGCTTGTAATTGTAAATGTTATTAGACATAAATAAGAGTTAAAGATTTATCATTCGAATAAAAGTGTTTATATTTGTTCATACATTTATATATTGTGCATGTAATATCAAAGATTGCAAGATGTAATTTTAAAATGAGTATATGAATGTCATATACAAAAGGATTCATTTTGAGACTTGCAATCTAAAGAGTCCGTAGAGAGCAAACAAAGCAAGGTACTTTGTTTGTGGTTGATCTACTGTTGCAGTCCATTATGTTACAATATACGGTGGCCTTATCCTAGATTACTTATATAGTTGACATGAGAATGGAGGCACCTTATATGATGAGATCATATAGGACTGAGCCACGATTTAGTAGATGAGATTCGTATATATCGACAAACGATGGCTGTATATAGGTGATCTTAATCCTAAATGTCTTATTAACGCCTTTAGATTGGATCGTGGCTTTTCACATACCATAAGTGAGGTCGATGTTATATTCTCAATCAATATCTCCGTATTTTGGAGTTGCGGTTTGGATTGTGGCTGGGAAGGTTTGAATACAGTATTGGAATCCACTCCTTCTTGATTGAAGTAGATGAGTAGTTCCCTTAATGGTTGATTTGGGGCTTGAACAATTATGAGCACTCTGCTTCTCCTGTAAAGGAAGAAAATTATGAACAATTATCTTTTGATTAGAATTGAACCGCATTTTGTACCACATGTTTTTAGAAAGATGAAAGCTTTAACTTCATTTTCGTATTTTGAAGTAAGTCATTTGAGCATCCAAGAGAAAGTTATAACTTGATTAATTCTGATGACCAGATTCAATGAATTTCGGGAAATTAAGAGGTTTTCTTTATTTCCAAGTTTCTTAGTTAACTTTTGCTTTTATTTCTTTTTGTTATCAGATATAAGCTTTTATGTTTTATGTTTTTTGTTCCAATTCATGTTTTTCTTAGTTATCAGATATAAGCTTTTATTTCTTAGTTAACTTTTGCTTTTATTGCTTTTATGTTTTTTGTTCCAATTCATGTTTTTCTATTTAAGGTGTCATGTAAGTCATTTGTAAAAACTTTTGATGAATTTTAATGAAAATTAGTACTCTTTGAGTTTTATTTCTCCTAACTCTGTATCTCTTGGGTGGATTTCCTTTCAGTGGTGAGTTTTATCCTTGGTTATGTATCATTGGCTGGTTGAGAGAGTGGTGTTTCTGTATCCCTTTAGATTAGTCTTGGTGATGAGCCGTTTTACTAGTTTACTAAGGGTAGTGATATCTGTATCCCTTGGCAAATTAGTTGATCTATCTTTATTTGTTCTTGTGTGAGTAAAGTTGGTTTGTGCATTTCTCTAATGCTCAAAACGTGCATGAGAGTGTTTGATATATTCAAGGGCTGTTTTGGCACCAAATTTGAGTGTTTGGTATATTCAAGGGCTGTTTCAGCACCAGATTTAGTATCAAAGCATGGTTCCAAACAAGTTTTGTTTGGTTAGTGTGATTCCTCACTTCTTCACTTGGTTCTTATGTGTTGAGTTGCTATAATGGCTGGTCATGGCCATTTGCCTACTGTTAAAGAAGAGACAGATCGTTAAGAAGATCCACGAGACCTTATCATAGAAGATATGAGGCAACAAATTCAACAACTCCATTTGCAAATGCGTATGTATAAAAATCGCGGGCAGGTGAATGGTAGACGTGATATAGAACAAGATGATGCTCGCAACCATGAATCAGACAATGGCACTCCTCCTCATCCGTGTGATTTGATAGCTTTGGGGTATAGAGAGCGTGACACACATTGGTGTTTAAATGCAAAAGTGGAGATTCCGGGGTTTGAAGGCAAGTCACAACCAGATGAGTTTGTGGAGTGGTTGAATACGGTTGATTGAATCTTTGATTATCAAGATATGCCTGAAAATAAGAAAGTAAAGCTTGTTGCCATCAAGTTAAGGAAGCATGCATCGTTTTGGTGGGAGAATCTTAAGAGACAGCGAGAAAGAGAATGGAGAAAAAGGATCGTTAAATGGGAGAAGATGAAGGAACAGTTGAAGGGGAAATACCTTCCGGATAATTATCGGCAAGACATCTTTTTGAAGATCCACAACTTTCGACAAAAAGGCCTTTCAGTGGCAAAGTATACTGTTGAGTTTGATTATCTCATGTTGAAGAGAGACATAGTGGAACCGGAAAGGCAGTCCATGGCGCGTTATCTTAGTGGTTTAAATTATGAGATTTTTAATGTGGTACAAGTACAACCATATTAGAGTCTTAATGACGTATGTAAACTTGCTCTTAAGGTGGAGAAGCAACAAAGGAGATGCATAGCAGGGGTTCTAAGTATGGTTCAAGGGAAGGCTTTGCTAAACAAGGAACCACTTCAAGTTCTAAGCCTACTGCAGCAAACAAATTCAACACAAAAGCTTCGACATCAAAAGGAGAAGGTGTGGTGTCTAGGTAACAACCATAGCCTAGTTCTTCTAATACAAACTCTCGTAGGTGTTTCAAGTGCCAACGATTTGGGCATATTGCTTCAGAATGTCCAAATCGCAAGATCGTTTCATTAATTGAAGAAGAAAGGATGAAGATGACTTAGCTACAGATTTGAAAGAAGATGAATATGAATATGAAGGGAATGCGAAAGATGTAACTTATGGAGATAATAGTGCTTCTCTGGTCGTTCAAAGGAGCTTAAGTGTGACTAGAGAAGAGGAAGAGGAAGATTGGGTAAGAAAGAATGTGTTCCATACCAAGTGCACTTCTCATGGCAAGGTATGTATTGTGATTATTGATAGTGAATGTGTTCCACACCAAATGCACTTCTCACGGCAAGGTATATATTGTGATTATTGATAGTGGCAGCTTTGAGAATGTAGTGTCTCCTTATATGGTTGACAAGTTGGGCCTCAAAACGCGATAGCACCCACATCCTTACAAGCTTTCATGGCTTCAAAAGGATAATGAGATTAAGATGAATAAACGTTGTCTTGTTTCTTTTTCAATTGGTAAAAATTACAAAGATGAAGTTTCGTGTGATGTAGCTCCTATGGATGCATGTCATTTACTGCTAGGGAGACCTTGGCATTATGATAGGCGTGTGTTGTATGATGGGTTTAAACATATGTATTCTTTTGTTAAACATATGTATTTTTCTGGCCTACTAGGCCAGAAGAGGTTCCTAAACCTTCTAAAAGGGAGGGAAATAGATTGTTTACTTAAACTGATTGTAGGAGAGAATTGATGCAAAGGGTTGAAGTGGATGTGCTGGTTATGGTGGAAGAAAATAAGAGGAACAATGATCCTCCATTGATTATGAAGACTATTCGTGAAAAGTTCTTTGATGTGGTTCCAGATGAATTACCATCCGGTTGCCACCATTGAGAGATATTCAACATTGCGTTAATTTTGTTCCGGGTGCAACACTTTCGAACACGACAGCCTATCGAATGAGTCCTAAAGAACATGAAGAGTTGCAACGTCAAGTGGAAGAATTGTTAGCCAAGGGAATGGTGAGGGAAAGCATGAGTCCATGTGCAGTACCAACTCTTTTGGTGCCTAAGAAAGATGGTTCATGGCGCATATGTGTTGATAGTAGAGCTGTGAACAAGATAACGGTTGATTATCGCTTTCCAATTCCAAGGCTTGATGATTTGCTTAATCAACTTCATGGGGCAACAATATTTTCGAAGATTGATTTACGAAGTGGTTACCATCAGATTAGAATGAGACAAGGAGATGAGTGGAAGACACCCTTCAAGACTAGAGATGGCCACTACTAGTGGATAGTGATGCCATTTGGGTTATCTAATACTCTTAGCACTTTCATGAGATTCATGAACATATCCTTAAACCTTGCATTGGGCACTTTATTTTTATTTATTTTGATGATATTCTTGTGTGTAGCAAAGATGAGGGAGAGCATTTGAACCATTTGTGACAGCTCTTTGACATTTTGAGAAAGCAAAAGCTCTATACTAATTTGAAGAAATGCAAGTTCTTTACATAAAGCCTAATTTTCTTGGGATATATAGTATCTAAAGATGGAATTGAAATGAATCCTAGTAAGATGGAAACTATTCTTAGTGGGTCTGAGCCAAAAACAGTCCATGACATCCGTAGCTTTCATGGACTTGCATCTTTTTATCAACGTTTTATCAAGGGGTTCAGTTCTATTGTGGCTCCTATTACCGAGTGCTTGAAAGGGAATGGTTTCAAGTGGACGGAGGAGGCTAGAAAAAGCTTTGAGCTGATCAAGAGAAAGGTGACTGAAGCTCTAATCCTATCACTTCTAGATTTTGCAAAGGCGTTTGAGGTTGAATGTGATGCTTCAAATGAGGGTATTGGTGTTGTTCTAAGTCAAGAAGGGAAGCCGATTGCATTCTTTAGTGAGAAGCTGAATGATTCTCGCAAGAAATATTCCACTTATGACAATGAGTTTTATGCAATCTATAGAGCTTGGAGTCATTGGAGTCAATATCTTCTTGCTAAACTGTTTGTTCTTATTCAGATCATATGGCCTTGAAATTCATCAACAGCCAACATAAGCTTAATCGAAGACATGCAGTATGGGTGAAATTTCTTCAAGCTTACAACTTCACAATTAAATACAAAGCGGGTGTTCAAAATGTGGTGGCTGATGCTTTAACTATAAAGCATTCCTTGCTGTTCACAATGGAAGTTAAAGGGGTGGGGTTTGAGATCTTGAAAGAATTATATGTGGTTGATCCATACTTTGGTAGCATTTGGCAAGAATGTGAAGAGAGATCGTTTGAGCACTTCTTAAGGCATGATGGGTATTTATTCAAGGCCAAATCATTTGTGTGTGCCTCAATGTTCACTTTGACAAACCATTATTATGGAAGCTCATGACAGTGGGATAGGTGGTCATTTTGAGAGAAACAAAACTTTTGCTCTTGTGGAAGAAACATTTTATTGGCCTAAGTTGTAGCTGATTTGTCTACTTATCATAGTGATGCTAGCATTTCATATTTAAGGTCAAATCTTTTTCAACCTGGGGAGATTGACACGGGAGTGTTCCATAGCTTAACCACGAACCAAGATACAAAGGGATTTTAAATTCCCGTTATGGTTTGTTAAGCATCAGGAGTAGTTCGCGGAAGTAAATTTGAAATGCTATATCTTTTGATTGAAAAGGAACCGTGTTTCGTGCCACATGTTTTTGGAAAGATGAAAGCTTTAACTTCATTTTCGTATTTTGAAGCAAGTCATTTGGAGTATCCAAGAGAAAGTTATGACTTGATTAATTCTGATGACCAGATTCAACGAATTTCGAGAAATAAAGAGGTTTTCTTTGTTTCCAAGTTTCTTAGTCAACTTTTTCTTTTATTTCTTCTTGTTATTAGAAATAAGCTTTTATGTTTTATGTTTCTCATGCTTGGAGGATTGTTCCAAGTCATGTTTTTCTATTTACGGTGTCATGTAAGTCATTTGTAAAAACTTTTGATGAATTTTAATGAAAATTAGAAGTCGTTGAGTTTTATTTCTCCTAACTCTGCATCTCTTGGGTAGATTTCCTTTGAGTGGTGAGTTTTATCCTTGGTTCTGTAATCTTAGCTGGTTGAGAGGGTGGTGTTTCTGTATCCCTTTAGATTAGTCTTGGTGGTGAGCCGTTTCGCTAGTTTACTAAGGGTGGTGATATCTGTATCCCTTGGCAAATTAGTTGAGATATTTTATTTGTTCTTGTATGAGTAAGGCTGGTTTGTGCATTTCTCTAGTACTCAAAACGTGCGTAAGAGTATTTGATATATTCAACGGCTGTTTTGGCACCAGATTTGAGTGTTTGATATATATTCAAGGGTTGTTTCGGCACCAAAAAGATATAACTAGAGGGGTATAACGGATATTTTGACCTACCTCTAGCTATGAACTATTTGTGGATGATCATACTATATGAAATAGGTATATCAATGGACACTGAAACTTCAGATTGTATAGAACGTCTACAGTTTTGAGAGTTCAGCCTCGGGTTTTTAGTGGAATAACTCCGAGGTTAATAATAATGGAATATTAATTAAAGAGTTCAATTAATATTACTAAGTATTATTGGAGCTCAAAATTGCATGTCCATTAGATCTCCTTACTAGCCCTTATGATTAATGGTAACGAGGGTCACGGTAAATTAATTGGATGGTCCAATTAGTAGTGTTACGAAAGTGACAAGAATTAATTAAAGAGAATAATTAATTAAATAATATGATTATTTAATTAATTAAAGAGAATAATTAATTAAATAATATGATTATTTAATTAATAATTTAATAATTAAATAAAAATTAATAATTATTTTAATTATTAAATAGGAGGTTGCAAATTCAATCCATGACGAAGATAAAAGAAATTAAATAATATGATTATTTAATATTTCTAGAGGTTAAAAGTTTAAACTCTAGGGAAGACCAAAATAAAATAGGATTTAGAATCCTACTTTGACTTAGTCAAATAAAACCCTAGATTTATGATAAGTTATCATAAAACAAAGCAAATGCAATTAACCTAGAGAGAAGAGAGGTGCGGCAATCCAAAGAGGGAAGAAGAAAAAAGGAAGTTTTTTCTAACCTTTTTTCTTGCAGGGTGCGGCCGGCCTAGGGAGAGAGACAAAGTTGTCTTTTCTGCTTTTCTGCAATCTCCGTCTCTTTATCTGTGACGTGCCCACACATGTGTTGTCAGACCGCGGGTCATAGTTCAGAAGGCTTGGTGGTGAATCAAGAAGTCAATGATTCAAGAAACGCATCAAAGGTAATTGTAGTCTAAAGCTTTTATTCGCGTATGTACAATAACAATCTCTTTGTGAAAAGAGTTTTCAAGAAAAGAAAATTTTTTAAAACCTATTTCCGCTTAATTTATTCGATAAATCAAATTTTTCTCCCATCATACATCTTGAACTTAGTTCTATCCAAGTCTGTTTGTAAGACTCCTCAAGAGTTGTGGAATGGTCATAAAGTTAGTTTACGATATTTTTGCATTTGGGGATGTCCAGTACATGTACTGAAGAACAAAAGTGGAAAACTAGAACCTCGTTCAATTGAATGCTTGTTTGTAGGATAACCAAAGGAAACTAGAGGTGGATTCTTTTATAATTCTCAAGAAAACAAAAGTGTTTGTATCGACAAACACAATGTTTCCTGAAAAGGATTATTATATTAGTGATTAAAAACCTCGATCGAAGATCGTATTACGAGAGTTAGAATCTGGTTCGACCAGTGCTCATTCAACAAAAGTTATTGACTAGATTATTGTTCCATCTTTATCTGATAGTCAGACAATTCCTAGTCAGGATACACTACCACCTAGACGCAGTAGGAGGGTTGTACAAACAAAAACAAAAACAAAATAAATAAATAAATATAAACAAACAACTAGCCTAAACCACTTTCGCAAGTAACACGATGGCACTTAGCATGTGCTACAAGCCTTTAAACCCCTAGGTGTCCCTAGTGGACGAGTTATAGTCTCGTAAAGGTTTATCATCAACAATACCCACAAACGCATTTTTGAACATTAAAGAACAATTAATTTGCCAAATGAAACATAATCCACTAAGATAAAAATTAGCAAAAGCAATAAGTAAAATTTGAAAGCATCCACTCTCAGATTTTTGCACCACTTGCCACGCACATGCCAACACTCTAAGAATCTTAAAAAGAAAACAATTATGTTCAAATATCCGAGATAGAATTCGCTACGACTCTATACCTCTCAGAATAATTCTCTAGAAAATTGCTCAAAACCTAGGCAACACACTCATCAAACGCATGCAAAAGGAATTTATGGTCGAAGAATTACGAATATACATCACATGTAAAAATCAATTTGAAAAATGCTACTTTTTAAGCACAAAGATCTCATTGAAGGGATCGAACATTTTGAACAAGATATCAACATGAAAACCTCTACATTAACAGATCTTATAAAAGGTTATAATTGGGCTATTGGGTGATGGGTTAAGAAAGAAAAGGAAAAAGGAATGCAAAGAGCTTGATCACATTAAGAGATCACTTAACATTTTCAATACATGGACCATTCTCTTTATTGACATTTCTTATGCCACAATACTTGCATGATTCCTTTCGTTTATTTTCTTTTTTTCTTTTTTTTTTCTTTCTTTTCTCTTTTTTTTTTTTCAAACAATCATAACATTTATCTTAGCATATTTCTTGTGAAATTCACCCATATAATTATTTTCTTTTCTTATCATCTTAAAGTAATCCAAGCTAATAAGGTAAGGCTATTTCATACACAGAGCTTGGTTTTGAATTTATGTAGGTAATGAAAGAAAAAGCTTCTAAGTGTTTGGCTTCAAAATGGTTATTGAAGCATACATAATGATAGGATAAATTTTTGGATTTATAACAGCTCAATATGCATAGCCTACATTACTTTTAAAGGGGAAAACCAACTCAACATAGGGTAAACATATGATATCTTAGATGTTGTTCAAAAATGTTCAATGCAAAACCTAAATAAGATCAAACTAATTGATCAAAATTGAAGACAAGTATGTAAAGAGTAGAAACGAAAATACCCTCTCAAATAATAAAGTATAAGCTCAAAAACTCACTGGGTAAGTTTCTACTATTTATCCTAGTCGATCGAACATGGCATGTTTTTACAAAAGATAAACAAAGTGTAACATAATGCGGTGCGAAACATGGCACAAAAAAAATCTGAGTGGTCCCAAACAAATTAAAATTCATTGAAAAAGTTAACAATTATGTTTCAACAGAAAGCGCACAAATGATAAAAATAAAGGTTCAAAAATGTTCAGAGTCTAAACTAAACACACTAAAAATGGACTAAACATATGTGGCATTCTTATACTTAAGTCTTCCAAACGCTTAATGCGTAGAGGGAAAGTCTAGGTTTGCAGCCGATATACACCAACTAAACACAACAAAAATACTACACATTAAACACAATCAAAACACAAGAAAAATATTAACAAAAAACCACCCCCAAACCTAAGATAAACATTGTTCCCAATGTTTTAAAACCTTATTCTCGAGAAAAAAGGGTGCTAAACAAAGAAAAAAAACTAAAAACGAGAAATAAACTAAAAACAATCTAACTAAACACACAAGTAAAAACAAAGTAAAATTAAAAATCACACATAAAAATCAAACAACGGCCAACACTTCAAAAATATTCACATTCAACCAAACTTCCCCCGAACTTCGAAAATTTTCAACACAAGGCACAAACTTCAAATATTCTCGTCGGCAAGGGTTAAAAATTAAAAAATAAAAAATAAAAAATAAAAATAAATAAAACTTAAAAAGAATTAAAAGAAATGAAAATAATATACAATTTTACCTGGTTGCTCTTGCTTTCGCCCACCGGCTCCATAATTGATATCTTCTCATCAGTTTACCGACTATCCTAACCAAATGACTGGAAGAGAAGATAACGCTTACAACCCTGCATACCTCGAATGAGAAGGTAGCTTTTTATGTCCCAAGTGCGGTGGTTGCTCAAAAGGTTGAGGCAGTTTGGGCTTTCCTTCTTCAACATCTACAAAAACAAATGTATTATGTGTTGGGATTTATACCCTAAAGCTTGTAAATGTAAACGGTTAAAGACTTAATAAGAGTTATTCAGTTTATCATTCCAGTTTATAAGTGTTTTATATTCAGTAATACATTCATCTTGTATAAGAACATCCTAGATTGCAAGATGTAATCTCAGAATGAGTATATGAAGGTCATATACAAAGAGGATGTAGGAAAAACGGTGAGTACGGCGCAGCAGAAGGCGCAAAAATTTTTTTTTGCATTGGTACGTTTTAAATTTTTTCCAAAAAGAGCAATCTTAACCCATAGTTAATTAAATATATTACAAAAGGTAACATACATTTTAAATAACATGAAGCTTGATGTTACGTCGACTATGAACTGCAAGATCTTCCAATCCTTCACGAATGTGGATCACCTTAGAGTGTGGGCTCCCTTTCCTTGAATTGTGTACCTGAAAAAAAAAACTTTTATTTTTCGTTAGTCACTCAAAACCCTCCTAGGAAAACGAAGAACAATTTGTTCTTTCTCTCTTTTCTCTCTGGTGAATTCTCACACATTTTTCTAGAGATGGAGAGTTTTTTCTTGACTTATCAAAGCTCACAAAAACTTAAAACTTGCATCAAAAACCTTAGCCTTGGCCGAACTCCCCTTGCTTGCCTTTTATGGTGGCCGAATTCTCGCTATGATGGGAGGATTTGTGTTTCACCATAAATCCTATCAAGCTAGAGTTCAATCATATCTCATCTCTTGAATCTATTATCCAATAATTATTAAAGGTTAATTAAGAATTAGAATGACTTATCAAAACTTCATAAAAGTGACTAATAGTCAACTTTAGAGTTTTGATAAATATCAAAAACTTCCTAATTTAATTTGATAAATAATTCTTTTTATTTATCTCCTTATCAAATAAGATTTTTGATACTTATCATACTATTACCAATAGCATGAAACTAGAAATTCAATTCCTAGTAGAAACGTATTTTTAGTTTTAATTAAATAATTAATTAATTTCCATTTAATTAATCAATAAAATAAAACAAAAGTAATTAGCTAATTTAATTAGCTAATGTCGCCCAACCCAGTTGGCATGGGCCAAACTTTATTTTTCCATTTTATTAATCTCATTGGACCTCCACAAAAAGTTCACATGTAAAATAAACTCATTCTTACAAAAAGAAACAAGTCCACATGCCTTTAAATAAACATATTTAATATAATTCAACAACCCCATTTTTATTAAATGTGCTAATTATATTATCAATATATTTACGGGATGTTAAAAACATCCCTTAGGGCCACCCAAGGGGTCACACGCCCTTGGCCCCCCATCCCAGGTATTTTAACGAGTTACCGCGTGTCTTGATCGAACACAAGAACGCACCTCTCAAAAACTTTTGGAATAAATTCCAAAATCAATTCTTTAAGATGGATCAAATAAATGATCTGGTAGTATATAACTAGTGATCCATTCAAGTTCATATGGATTGGAGATCTTGGCGGGCTATCTAAATTTAAGCTCCAATAGACACAACCTAATCACAATCAATAAATGATTCACTTAGGTCCGATCCATTAATTTTAGTGCATTCCACTAAAGAACTAAAATTGAACTCTTAAATAAAGATAGAATGAGTGAGCGTACTAATTCGTACCCTAGACAACCTAAATGGAGAAAATGTATCCTCTTGAAAAATACCAATAATCGCTAAGAGGTTATAGACCATCTATAGCTCTCCAAGTTACCATATTTACTCATATGACCATGTTTTCGAACTTGGATATTTTGACTTGTCCAGAAGCCATGTTTCAATAGTCACTATTGAAAACTCAACGTTAAGATTTAATATCCAATACCTCAAAACATCCATATGATAGTATTCTACTGACATTTCCTAGATACAGTCACGCTGTCCATTTCTGTAAATGATGTCCTCTATCGATATACACGTGAATACTATCAAACCATCGAGGATAGACTATGCGATATAATTGTACCCATTGACAGCTCAAATGATAATGCATGCAACCATAAGTCCATCATTTATCTCAAGATTGAGATAGACTCTCCGATTGTCTAAGTAGAACACTTTTATCCACCGATGGTTGCGAATAAAGTTTTCTACAGTGATCCTATTCAATGCACCCAGTGCACTAGATTCTTTTGTGCAAAGACACTTTGATAATTTTAGACTCATCATATCACATTTGATCTCACTCAAATGCTAACAAAAGAATCTACAACTTTAACAAGGTAAAAGTGCCCAACCTTGTATCTTAATTTATGAATGTTATTCGAGACTAACTAAAGAATTGTATCTACCTCATATATATCCAGATGTATGAACAATTTTTTTGTTCCTCATTGTCTCTTGACCTTATGATTATTTACTTTTGACAATTGATATAATTGCTATAAGATTTGTTAAAACAGAAATCACTTTTATTTATATGAGATCGATTGTCAAATACACTATTACACTCTTGCTATTGAGCATAATCCTAACAGAGGATTCATTTTGAGATATGCAATATAAAGAGTCCGTAGAGAGCGAACAAAGCTAGGTACTTTATTTGTGATTGATCTACTGCTGTGGTCCATTCTGTATAGTATAGTGGTCTTATCCTAGACCGTTCTTGTAGTTGACATGAGAATGGAGGCACCTTATATGATGAGATCATATAGGACTGGGCCACGATTTATATGAATCTCTCACCAGGATCTGTTAGTTGATGAGATTCATATATATCGATAAACGATGGCTATTTATAGGTGATCTTAATCTTGATTGTCTTATCGACTTCTTCAGGTTAGATCGTGGCCTTTGATTTACCATGAGTGAAGTCAATGTGAATCTCGACCAATACCTCCATATCTTGGGGTTACGGTTTGGCTTATAGCTACACAATAGTGGAATCCACTCCTTCTTGATAGAAGTAGATTAATAGTTCCCTTAAGGGTTGATTCGGGTCTTAAACAATTATGAGATCTCTCATGCTTCCATAAGGAAGACAGGATTTAATTGTTCATTAGAGAATCAATGGTACTTAAAGAAAAAGATATTTCTAGAGGGGTATAACGGACTTTATGACCTAACTTTAATTATGAACTACTTATGCAGGATCGCACTATATGTAAATAGTTATATCAATGGATGCTGAGACTTCAGAGTGTATAAACACGTCTACAGTTCTGAGAGTGCAGCCTCGGGTTTTTAGTGGAATAACTTCGAGGTTAATAATCATGAAATATTAATTAAAAAGTTTTAATTAATATTACTAAGTTTTATTGGAGCTCAAAACTGTGGGTCCATTAAATCCCTTTGCTAGCCCTTATGGTTATTGGTAACAAAAATCACGATAGATTAATTGGATGGTCCAATTAATATAGTGTTACGAAAGTAATATGACTTAAAGATAATAAATTAAATAATATGATTATTTAATTAATTAAATATTTAATATAATAATAGAATTAATAATTATTAATTATTAATTCTATTTATTAAATATAAGGTCATGTGATTAAAAGATTATTAGGACAAAGGAATTAAAATAAATAGATTATTTTAAAAGTCCTAATAGTCAATTATTAAAGTCTTTAGGGAGACTAAAATAAAAAGGATTAGGAATCCTATTTTGACTTGGTCAAAATTAAAACCCTAAAGACCTAGTATATAAGGGTTATGATATTAGAAAAATTGACAACACATTAAGTGAAAAAGAAAATAGGGTTTGGCCACCACAAAAGAGAGAAGTAAAAGAAAAGTGCGGCCGACCATAGGGAGAAGAAGTTCTCCGCGCGTTTTTCACGTGACCTCCATCTCTTACCGTGACGTGCCCACACACATGTTTTCAGACCGCGGGTCATAACTCGGAAACTCTGGTGGTAGATTGAAGATTCAGAAAAAGAAAATCAAGAAAAAGGTATGTAGTTTCACGAATTCCTTTTCCTGCGTATATACAGGAACTCGTTCCTAGTTGAAAAACTGTTTTTCAAAAGAAAATTTTTTAAACCTAATTCCGTACATTATATGATAATCAAATCTTTCCTTAAACTCCCAGCGGTCGCGCGCTCAGCGCGCACTGGCTTCTACCGCGTTTGCGTGCGTCAACTCTACTGGCAGCCGCACTTTTACATATGTTAGGGTTGTTTAGGGTTTCGTCTTGACCTAAGGTGCGTGTTAAGGTAACATGTGGACCTCTGGAAAAAATGTTGACTTTTTACAAAAATTAAGTTTGACTTGATTAGGAAAACGAAGACTAGAAGAATTCAACTCGAAGAAGAACTCTTGAAGACCAAGGAATGCCTTGGGGATATAATTGTAATTAGAGTTGTTTAAGTTAGATAACCCATGTCACTCAATCAATTACGTATGCTTTAATTTATTTTCATATGATGTTTATATGGATTTAAAGTATTGTCATACATATGAATGTCATCTAGATTAGGTGTGCCTACACATGCATAAATAATATATCATGCATAATTGTCATTTTATATTGTTTTATTTTAATGAGATTAAAATAGGTAACAATTTTCATAAATGGCAATTGAATAATGAATTTAGTTTTTAGGTGTAAAAACTTAGTAATATCCATTAATTGACTAATCAACCAATTAAAGAGTTTAATTAAAAAGACTAGTTTGGTTCTTATTTAATTAATTAAGATTAATTAGATTAATATTTTAATTAGAAAGAACCAAAGATTAATTAGATTAATATTTTAATTAGAAAGAACCGAATAATGAGATTAGTTTTTAGGAGTAAAAACTTGGAAAATCTCATTAATGACTAGTCAATATTTGATTAGTTAGATTCTTTAAATTAATTAAGATTAATTAATTAATTAAAAAGAATCAAATAATAAGATTAGTTTTTAAGAGTAACAACTTGGTAAATCACATTATTAACTGATCTATATATTAAAAGTGTTTAATTAGATTAGTTAGGTCATTTTAAATGTTAGGTTTTAATTTGATTAAACACCAAATACATAATTGGACAAAATAATGTGATTTAGTTTTAATAGTTAAAACTTGGTAATTTCACATATAATTTCTAGTTTATTTAAATAGTTATGTAAATTAGAAATTGCATAATAAATTATATTTTAAGTGTTAAAATTGAATAATTTATTAAAACTAGTAAAACTTAGATTTTATATTAGACGTAGAATCTAAGTAAAGATTAGAAACTTAAAATTTTAGAAATTCTTAGTTTAATAGAAAACCCTAACTACCAATAGTGAGTGGGAGAGGGATATATGACATTATATCCCGCAGTCTCTGTAACACCCCTTTACCCGAGCCACTAGGATCGAATTAAGGAGCGCTACTTTTCTACTATTCATTCTATTTATTTATATACAAAAGCGATTTTAGGTTTAAAAAAAACAAACTTTAAACCATTAAAAGAAATAAAAACTTTAATGTATTTATATTTTGAAAATAGTCAAGTCTATTTTTTATCAGAGTTTCTCCTGAATTTCGGACTTTTCCAACTTATTACAAGAAAATCACAATCTTTCACAAATTCCACACTTCAAAATTTGTCCAACTATTATGCATGCCCCTCCATTTTTAGCACGACTTTACCTTATCATTTCATCATGAGAATAAATAACAATACAATAGCAACAAAGTTACATATTTTTATACAATAGAAACCATTAGTCGATATTTACATAACTTAGCCATTACAAATATTTACAACACTTTTGTTACATGCATTCTTTAATAAATACATAAGTATGAGCTAAATAATAACTACCAAAAAAAAAGGATGGATGTGACTCAGTCTTTTCCCTGCAAATGTCTGCTCTTCAGTCTTTATCTACCTCGTAAGCTCTACCACCTACATGTGATAAATTCAACTCGCTAAGCACATTTGCTTAGTGGGTGTACACTAATTTGAATCCACAATTTGGATTATAAATATCATATAATAAAATTTATAAACGGCAGAGTTTCCAGTAAATCAAATATAACTATATAAGGTACTAACATACATTACTCAATTATAACCTAACAATGTGGTAAGCATGCATTATACCTTTCCATGTATTCTCCATATGCAATCACACAAATGTCCTTACCTATAATTTCATTATATGTATATATATTTTTCTTTTAATCAATGCCCTTTGTAAACATTAACATGATACCATGGATTGGAATACGGGTTTTTCGGCATCGGACACTCTATGCCTCACCGCCGTATTGTTTCGCGCATATTTTCTAATTCTAGGACCGGACACTCGGTGCCTCTCAAGGTCCATAAAGTAATAATCATTGCAATGGTATTTTCAGTGCAGTACTGTAACAATAACCCTATTGGCATGTCAATCTCCAATCCCCACCTATTAATTTTCAAGTTTACTAGGGCCATTATAATTTCAATACAACATAGCATATATAGATATATATATATATATTCACATTTTCACATTTTCATTTATTAACTAAACTCCCACCAAGTATAACCACATCTATACACTTGCCATGCTTATAGTTTCATATTAATCAAAGCATTGCATCTTTAATGTCGAAGAGAGTCATTTATCAATTCTTAGTTCAATTTAACATTAAAGGAAATAACATCATTCCACTCTACACATATTCGGCCAAAACGATTCCAATTCCTATATTTCCCTTCAAATTGTCAAACTACTTTTTAACTTATTCAACATGCAATCCAATAACATCAAATATGGATTAAAGCATTAAAAATATTCACAATTTACACCATATACCACATTAAGGCAGCTATATAAGTTTTCATAAATCAACAAACTTTCATAATTTAAACACATCAAAACAATCCACAAATATTATTCAAGTATAGTTTTCAAAACAATTTACCCAAAAACATCAGATTTCAAAAATTCACATCTACTAATGTTCTACTAGAAAATAGAAGTTTTCAAATTAAGTGTATACCAACCTCTCTAATGCTTGATTTCACCCTTTTCAAGCCTCCAATTGCACTTCCAAACCTCTCCTTCTCTTTTCCTTGAATTTCTTTGTCTAGGGTTTCTCTTGGCTCTACAAAAATGTAAGGTTCATCAATAAAAATAAAACCTAACAATTCTAATGCGTAATTACTAGTTCTAGCATGCCTAAAATGTAGTTCTAACATTCACAACTCAATTTCCTACTTACTTGAATTTCCTAGCAACCCACTCACTTGAAATTCTTCAATTTCCTCTTGATCTAAGACTTGGAAACTTGATGGATATCACTCTAATTGAAGCTTGGAATTCTTATATGGCATAAGGAGAGAAGATTAAGGTGTTTTCTAGTGAAATAAGTGAAGAAAATTGAGAGGGAAATGGAAGAGAGTGCAGAATTGTTTTTTTTTATATCTCACTTCTCACTTTATACAGTCATGTTTTCATTGCCTAAGTTGCCCCTCGATAATTTCTTAAATGCCCAACATGTCCTTAATCCACTTAAATGGCTTTTAATTGGTTAATTATTCAACTAGAAATCAATTTAGTGCAAACTAATCCCACCTAGTTACAAATCAACCAAATTTATGTCACCTTTTTACTTTCATGTTGGCTTGCTCTCATTGGATGATTTCTAATAATATGGATCACCAAATTCTTTATCATCCTTTCTCTCAAATATATTTTGCCACCAATCAAATTCTCTCATTCATTTCTAAATTTAATTCCTCTCCAGAAAATGCTTCCAAAAATATTATTCCCTTAAAACTTCACAAAAATAAATCTCACAATATAATAAATATTTCTAACTTTATTCTTCTCCATTATACTACATGCATTACATACCTCACTTTTGCATGCTTGATAATAAATAAAGAATACTTGTCATATTTAAGAAAAACTAGGGGTGTTACAGTCTCCATTGTTAGTTCAACACTGTGATACTCGAGTGGCACCTCGTGAAGGCTTTGCTTTCGTCCTCCCTACGGAGGGTGTCCATAAGAGTCAATACCAAGGTTGACTTCCTAAACGGATAGGTTTTCAGAATGTATTTTGAGACTGACCTAGCCTACCTAGGCTCTTTCAAGTTAAGTTCATGAATTCTGAAACAGTGGGTCACACTCATAAAGGACTTAATTAAAGTAGTTAATTTATTGTCCTGACTAAACTAAAGCGATGGTTGGATAATATAAGAATAAAGAGTTATTCGGGTGTATTATTCGATTGAGAATGTCTCGATCTAACATGCAGAATTTGACCTAGCCTACCCAGGCACTTACTTGTGGGATGTTGGATTATCGCGGCATAGTAACTAATTTTAAGGATTTCTTAGTTTATTAAATTATGCACATGGATCATATTTAATTTTATGCCGAACATATAGCATGAAATGAATGAATGATATTAATTTAGATTTATGTCTTTAATTTTCAGCAATGTCTTCTGCTTTAATTTCCATCCTTGCAAACGAAAAATTAACCGGGGATGACTATACCAAGTGGAAACATAATGTGAATGCAATCATATTCTGCAAAGATGTTAAATTTGTACTCACTGAGGAATGTCCTCCGCAGCCCGCTCCTAATACGCCAAGGCCTGTTAAAGAATCCTACGAGAAGTGGGTTTTGGTTGATGAAAAGGCTCGCACATTTCTGCTGGCCGGCATGACCAAAGTGCTTACAACAAAGCATGAGTCAATGACTTCTGCATTTGAAATAATGGAGTCATTGCAGGCTATGTTTGGACAACCCTCTAAGCAAAAGTGACACGAAGCTGTTCGTTCCGCTATGCTCAACTTATGAATGAGGGTACATCTGTTAGGGAACATGTCCTTAAGATGATGTCCTATTTCAACACCGCTGAAGTTAATAGTGGGACCATTGACGAGGCCTCCCAAGTGAGCATGATCATGACAACTCTTCCGAAGAGTTTTGATCAGTTCAGAAGCAATTATGAGATGAACAAGTTAAAATTCACGCTCACCCAATTGCTTAATGAGCTCGCTACTTATCAGTCCATGAAAAGGGACCATAAGAGCAAGACCGGCAAGGTAAATATTGCTGAGCTATCTTCTTCAGGTACGAAGAAGAAAAAGAGGTTTGCTGGGAAAGCCAAAGCACAGTCGAAAAAGAAACCCGCTCCAAATAAGAAAAAGAGCACCAAACCCAAAGTTGACAAGTCAAAAGGAAAAATGTTTCCATTGTGACAAGGTTGGCCATTGGAAGAGGAACTGTCCGAAGTACCTCGGGGAGCTCGCAGCCAAGAAGAAAGAAAAAGGTAAATCAGATTTACTTATTCTAGAATCTTGTTTAGTGGAAGATGACTCTTCACCTTGGATAGTTGATTCAGAGGTCACTAATCATGTTTATTCTTCTTTACAGTAAACTGAAGATTGGCAGCAATTGGGGGAGGGGTCTTTCACTATGCACGTAGGATCAGTGGACATCATCTCAGCTAGATTAGTGTGAGTAGTTAGACTACAGTTTAATAATAATTTTCTTTCATTGGACAATGTTTATTACATTCCTGGATTTACTAGGAATTTGATTTCTGTTTCCAGATTGCTTGAACGATTATATTCAATTTCTTTTAATGATAAGTCAGTTATTGTTTCAAGGAATGGTTTGAATATATGTTCTAGTACGATAGAAAATAATTTGTATGTTTTAAGACCGCTAATTCATACAATACTGCTTAATACTGAATTGTTTAAAGTTGAAAAACCAAAAACAAAACGACAAAAGATTTTTCTAAATGATGACACGTATTTGTGGCATCTAAGACTCGGACATATAAACCTTGATAGGATAAACAAACTAGTAAAAAGTGGATCCTTAAGCTAGTTAGAGATCGACACCTTACCTGTCTGTGAATCTTGTCTAGAGGGTAAGATGACCAAGAGACCTTTTATAGGAAAAGGTGCTAGAGCCACACAACCGCTGGAACTCATACACTCATATGTCTCCGGACCTATGAGTGTTAGAGTTAGAGGTGTTTATGAGTATTATGTAACATTTATTGATGACTAATCAAGATACGAGTATACTTACCTAATGCAACGTAAGTCGGAAACTTTTGAAAGGTTCAAAGAATTCCGAGCTGAAGTTGAAAATCAATTAGATAAAACCATCAAAACTCTACGATCGGATCGTAGGGGTGAGTATCTCGATCAAGAGTTTGAAGACTACATAGTTGAGAATGGGATTGTATCCCAACTCACAGCTCTAGGAACACCACAACAGAATGGTGTTACGAAAAAGAGAAATAGAACCCTGATGGAAATGGTGAGATCTATAATTAGTTTCTCATCATTACTATATTCGTTTTAGGGATATGCACTACAAACAGCAACTTACATACTGAATGTAGTTCCATCCAAGTCTGTTCCTAAGACTCCCTTAGAGTTGTGGAATGGTCGTAAAGCTATTTTACGATATTTTCGTATATGGGGATATCCAGTACATGTACTGAAGAGCAGAAGTGGAAAATTGGAACCTCGTTCACAAGTATACTTATTTGTAGGGTACCCAAAGGAAACACGAGGTGGATTCATTTATAATCCATAAGAAAACAAAGTGTTTATATCGAAAAACGCAACTTTTCTTGAGAAGGATTATATGAGCAACCATAAACCTCGAAGTAAGATTGTGTTAAAGGAGCTATAACCTAGTTCGACCAGTGCTCAGTCAACAAGGGTTGTTGATGATGTTATTATTCCACAAACATCTGAGAGTCAGATGATTCCTAGTCAGGATACACTACCGCCTAGGCGTAGTGTGAGGGTTGTTCGACAACCTGATCGCTACTTAGGCATTGGAGAGGCACAGAGTGTCGTTTCTAATGATAGTATGGATTATCCACATTTAGACATGCAATGGAAGATTCTGACAAAGAGCAATGGAGTCCATGTACTCTAACTCAGTCTGGGAACTTGTAGACTTACCAAATGGGATAAAACCCATAGGCTATAAGCGGATCTCTACAAGCTGTTGGCTCCATTTCTTGATCAAAAATAGGCCTTCATTAGTACCTTTCTTTACCTATTTTGTTCCGCTCACGGGTAATTATTGGGTGTTTTTAATATTTTTCTTGAGTGTGCAGGTTTAGGGACCCAAGTGAAGATTTTATATATATTTTAGTATAAAGTGTAATTTCAGTAACTTGGTAGTAAAGGCCTTTTTGGAAGCATCTCAAAATTCGGGTCTAAAGCTGTAATTTCAGAAAGTTGGTTTAATGAGACCATGATACGACTCTGTTTTGATGAAAGAAAAAAAAAATATATATATATATATAAGCTTTAAGTGAAACAGTGCGTTTTGCACCGTTTCACTTTAAAAAAAAAATTAAGTCGCGACATGCGCGCAAGTCGTGCCCATGCAACAGCTGCCGTAGCTGTTGCATTTAAGAGGAAGCTTGCGCAGCAAACGAAGGAGGCTGGCAGTTACAGGACTGGGAATTTTGGACGAGGCTTGGGCGGCGCTGGACGGCGGCAGTGAGAGGCTTGGCTGGGGGTTGTCAGCTGCGGCCAATGAGGAGAAAAATACGAACAGCTGCTGTGGGAAGAGAGAAGAAAGAGGGAGCTGCGAAACCAAAAGAAACACACCATAGCTGGAAGCTGTATGCTGTGTGAAGAAGAAGAAAACAAGGAGCAGCAGCTGTGAGGAAGAAGAACAGCAGCCCAGAAGAGAGAAGGCAGAAAAATCAAAGAGGAACCGTGGAGAAAAAAAGGAGAGACCTTAGGCAAAGAGTTTTTCATTCTTTTTCGATTATGTCTTTTCTTTTTATTTTTATGTTGATGACTTTTATCTCGGGTTTAATATTTAGTTTTGATTCTTTGATAATAAACTAAATATATATGCTAGGATGATGATGGATCTTTTTATGGAATTCTAAATGAGTTTATAAATTGTTTTGATTATTGATTATTATTCGGTTGAGTGAGTATTTTGTTTGTCATGCCTCTAAGTGTAATGGCCTACATGTAGTTGATTTTGTTGTTGTGAGTTATAAACCGAGAGGTGACGTTCACAACGTGTTCATTAGAATACTCACCATGATTTTAGAGTTAAATAGAGATATATTAACTTATTTTGTGTGATCATTGGTGTTATTGTGATTAATGCATCCTCGTACATTTGGATATTCATCGAGAGATAGAATATTATTGTATGTGGGATATGTTCGATTTATCTCGAGAGAGGACTTTGAATAATTTAGTTAACACGATTATCAACCGGTAATAACTCATTTTCATTACGTTTGTATTTCCATTTATTAGGATATAATTAGTGAAGTCGGAAATCCTAGCTAGCTCTCCCTTCAATCCAACTCTCATTTTATTTTGTTTTATTTCTTGTTTTATTTATTTTTAATTAGTTACTTTCACAATCTCCTCAATTTATTCAAATAGATATAGACTTAATTAATTTTAGTATTCAGTACCTAAATATCCTTATAGAGACGATAAATTTACTCACACTTTATTACTGGTGCCGACCCCGTATACTTGTGGGTAAAAAAAGGCGTAACAAGTTTTTGGCGTCGTTGCCGGGAATATTTTAGTTGTGTTGATATTAATACCAATTAGGTCTATAGCTAATTTGGATTTGTATATATTTTACTTTTATTTTTATTAGTTTTGATTTTTTTTTTTTTTTTGTACAGGATATGTATTCTTGGTATGAAGCACAGGAGCTTGCCGAGGAAGTGGCAACTAGTGGCTATGAAGCACCTTTGGGCTGTTTCTTATGTGGGGGACCGCATGTGAGTACTGATTGTCAGGTAGGCAATCCATTTGCTGGGAGTCGTTCTGAGGAACAACAGTATGAGAACTATCTATACTTTCAACAGAACAACCCCTACCCGACTATAGACTATGGAGCACCACTGAGATGCTTCTTATGTGGAGGGCTGCATGTTAGTACTGATTGTCAGATGGGCAATCCATTAGCTGCGAGCCATGCCCGAATTGCTCAGCATAGTGACCAAGTTGCTCAGCAGACTCAAGAAGTGAATCAGAGCTTGGAGCATAAAATCAACATATTAGCTGCAAAGATCCTATGGCTAGAGCACGACCTATCGATGGAGCAGTTCAATGAAACAGCCGTGGAAATCGAAGAGCAATTTGAGCAGCAGATTTGGGTTGATCAAGTAAAGATGGAAGGGAGCAAGAGTTTGTTGCATGAAGATGATATACATCTACCTTTCCAAAGCTGCTTGAGATTTGTCTAGTCCAAAGTACCACTTCAAAAGAAGAAAGCTACCAAGATACATACATTTCTGTAGACCTCGGAAAAGGGAAGCCCAAACCGCCTCCGCCTTTTGAGCAGCCACCGCACTTGGGCCGTAAAAAGATACATTCGCATTCGAGGTATGCAGTGATGGAAGAGTTGTCTTCTCTTCCAATTATTTGGTTAGGATGGTACGGTAAGCTGATGAGGAGATATCAATTATGGGACAAGTGGGCGAAAGCTAAAGAGATGAGGTAAAATCTGTACATTATTTTATTTTATTTTATTTTTATTTTTTTAGTTTAATTTTTTTTTAGTATTTCGAAACCATTACCCATGAACCTTTTCAAGTGTTGTGCCTTGTGTTGAAAATTTTGAAGTTCGGGGGAAGTTTAGTTGAATGTACATAGTATTGAAGTGTTTGAATCTTCATGTTTGATTTCTTTTATTTTGTTTTTGTTTGTATTTGTGTGTCTAGTTAGATTGTTTTTAATTTTTTTTATTTTTTTATTTTTTATCTCTAGTTTTTAATTTTTATTTCTGTGTTAGCCCTTTTTCCTCGTACGTAAGGTTTTAAAACATTGGAGACAATGTTTATCTTAGGTTTGGGGGTGGTTTTTGGTTGTTTGTTCTCTTTTAATTTTTCTTTTTCTTTTTTTGTTGTGTTTAGTTGGCGTATATCAGCTGGAAACCTAGACTTTCCTTCTACGCATATAGCGTTTGGAAGACTTAAGTATAACACGTACGTCTAGTCTGTGTTTAGTGTGTCTAGTTTAGACTCTGAACATTTTTGAACATTTATTTTTGTCATGTGTGCGCTTCTGTTAAAACATAATTGTTAGCTTTTTCAATGAGTTTTAATTTGTTTGGGACCACTCATATTTTTTTTTTGTTCCATGTTTTGCACTGCATTATGTTGCACTCTGTTTATCTTTTTGTGAAAACATGTCATGTTCGATCGACTAGGATAAATAGTGGAGACTTACCAAGTGAATTTTTGAGCTTATATCATGTTATTTGAGAGGGTATTTTCGTTTATACTTTATACACACTTATATTTAATTTTGATTGATTAGTTGATCTCATTTAAGTTTTGCATTGAATATTTTGAACAACATCAAAAATATCATGTGTTTATCCTATATTTTTGTTGGTCCTCCCTATTAGATGTGATGTAGGCTATGCATGTTGAACCACTAAAAAGCTAAATATTCATCCTACCCTTGTGTGTGCTCCAATAACCATTTTGAAGCCAAACACTTAGAAGCTTTTTTTTTCATCACCTACATAAATCCAAAACCAAGCTCTGAATATGAAATAGCCTTACCCTTTTAGCTTGAATCATTTTAAGATGAAAAGAAAAGAAAATAACTACATGGATGAAGTGTATATGAAATATGCCAAGGTAAATGTTGCTATTATTGTGATTGTTGAAAAAAAAAATAGAAGAAAAAAAAAAGGGGGAAAGAAAAGAAAAGAAAAGAATAAACGAAAGGAATCATGAAAAGTAATGTGACATAAGAATTGAAAAAAATAAAAGAGAATGATCCATGTATTGAAAAATGTCATGTAATCTCTTAATTTGATCGAAAGCTTTTGCATTCCTTTTTACCATTTCTTTCTTAACCTATCACCCAATAGCCCATTACAACCTTAATTAAGACCTGCTGAACTTTTGGGGAGCCTAGCTTTAATGTAGAGGTTTTCATGTTGATATCTTGTTCATAATGTTTGATTCTTTCAATGAGATGTATTTACAACAAAATAGCGTTTTTCAAATTGATTTTCACATGCGATGTATATTCATATTTCTTTGAGCATAAATTCCTTCCGCATGTGTTTGATCAGTGTGTTGCCTAGGTTTTGAGCGATTTTTCAGAGAATTATCCTGAGAGGTTTAGAGTCGAAGCGAATTCTATCCTGGTTATTTGAACACAATTGTTTTCGTTTTAAGATTCTTATAGTGTTGGCATGTGCACGGCAAGTGGTGCAAAATTCTGAGAGTGGATGTATTCAAATTTTACTTATTGCTTTTGCTAACTTTTATCTCAATGGATTGTATTTCATTTGACAAATTAATTGTTTCTTAATGTTCAGAGATGCGTTTGTGGGTATCGTTGCTGGTAAACCCTCACGAGACTATAACTCGTCCACTAGGGACACCTAGGGGTTTAAAGGCTTGTGGCATATGCTAAGTGCCATCTTACTACCTACGAAAGTGGTTTAGGCTAGTTGTTTGTTTTTATTTATTTGTTATTTTTAGTTTTCTTTTCGTTTTGATTGCATTGTTGTTTTGTTCCGATTTTGCTGGAGGACGAGCAAAAGTTAGGTTTGGGGGTATTTGTTGGCTCCATTTCTTGATCAAAAATGGGCCTTCATTAGTACCTTTCTTTACCTACTTTTGTTCCGCTCTCGGGTAATTATTAGGTGTTTTTAATATTTTTCTTGAGTGTGCAGGTTTAGGAACCCAAGTAAAGATTTTATATATTTTTTAGTATAAAGTGTAATTTCAGTAACTTGGTAATAAGGGTCTTTTTGGAAGCATCTCAGAATTCGGGTCTAAAGCTGCAATTTCAGAAAGTTGGTTTAATGAGACTATGATACGACGCCATTTTGATGAAAGTAAAGAAAAAAATATATATAAAAGCTTTAAGTGAAATGGTGCGTTTTGCACCGTTTCACTTTTAAAAAAATTAAGTCGCAATGCACGCAAGTCGCGCCCATGCAACAGCTGCCCTAGCTGTTGCATTTAAAAGGAAGCTCGCGCAGCAAACGAAGAAGGCTGGCAGCTGCAAGACTGGGAATTTTAGACGAGGCTTGGGCGGTGCTGGACGGCGGCAGTGAGAGGCTTAGCTGGAGGTTGTCAGCTGCGGCCAAGGAGGAGAAAAATACGAGCAGCTGCGGAACCAAGAGAAACGCACCATAGCTGTAAGCTGTGTGCTGCGTGAAGAAGAAGAAAACGAGCAGCAGCTGTGAGGAAGAAGAACAGCAGCCCAAAAGAGAGAAGGCAGAAAAATCAAAGAGAAACCGTGGAGAAAAAAAGGAGAGACCTTGGGCAAAGAGTTTTTCTTTCTTTTTCGATTATGTGTTTTCTTTTTATTTTTATGTTGATGACTTTTATCTCAGGTTTAATATTTAGTTTTGATTCTTTGATAATAAACTAAATATATATATGATAGGATGATGATGGATCTTTTTATGGAATTCTAAATGAGTTTATAAATTGTTTTGATTATTGATTATTATTCGATTGAGTGAGTATTTTGTTTGTCATGCCTCTAAGTGTAATGGCCTGCATTTAGTTGATTTTGTTGTTGTGAGTTATGAACTGAGAGGTGACGTTCACAACGTGTTCATTAAAATACTCACCAAGATTTTAGAGTTAAATATAGATTTATTAACTTATTTTGTGTGATCATTGGTGTTATTGTGATTAATGCATCCTCGTACATTTGGATATTCATCGAGAGATAGGATATTATTGTATGTGGGATAGGTTCGATTTATCTCGACAGAGGACTTTGAATAATTTTGTTAACACGATCATCAACCGGTAATAACTCATTTTCATTACGTTTGTATTTCCATTTATTAGGATATAATTAGTGAAGTCGGAAATCCTAGCTAGCTCTCCCTTCGATCTAACTCTCATTTTATTTTTTTTTATTTCTTGTTTTATTTATTTTTAATTAGTTACTTTCACAATCTCCTCGATTTATTCAAATAGATATATACTTGATTAATTTTAGTACTCAGTACCTAAATATCCCTGTGGAGACGATAAATTTACTCACACTTTATTACTTGTGCCGACCCCGTATACTTGCAGGTACAAAAAGGTGTAACACAAGCATAAGAGAGGAGTAGACGAGAAGGTAGAGACCTTCAAAGCAAAGCTAGTGGTTAAGGGTTATACCCAGAAGGAAGACATCGATTATGATGAAACCTTCTCGCTAGTAGCTATGTTTAAGACTATTAGGATACTCTTATCCATAGCTGCTTATTTCGATTATGAAATCTGGCAAATGGAAGTCAAGACTGCATTCTTGAATGGCAATCTAGCTGAGAGTATCTACATGATGCGACCAGAGGGATTCGTACTCAAGATCAAGAGCAAAACATTTGCAAGCTGATTTATGAACTAGATCTTGGAACATTAGGTTTGATATTGCGAGACCTATGGCTTTGAGCAAAACGTTGATGAGCCTTGTGTATACAAGCAGATAATTGACAAGAAAGTAGTTTTCTTAGTCCTTTACGTAGATGATGTCCTACTCATTGAGAATGATGTGGGAACAAACTATTAGCACTGTCTCGGGCATCGTCTATCGATAAGATACTTGTGTGATTCTCGATGCAGAACTCTAAGAAAGGTAGTTTACCTTCAAGGCATGGAGTTCATCTGTCTGAGGAACAGTGTCCTAAGACACCTCAAGAGATTTAGGATATGAGACGGATTCCCTATGCGTCCGCAGTAGGTAGTCTTATGTATATTGTGTTATGCACGAGACCCGACATCTGCTTCATAGTAGGAGTAGCAAGTAGATATCAATCCAACCCAGGATTGGATCATTGGGTGGCTATTAAGCATATTCTCAAGTATCTTCGAAGAACGAGAAACTATATGCTTGTATATTCCCATCCGGATTTGATTCCATTGGGATATACTGATTCTGACTTTCAGTCAGACAAGGATTCTAGGAAATCCATGTATGGGTCAGTATTCACCCTTGGTGGTGGAGCCATAGTATAGAGGAGTATCAAGAAATCTTACATTGTTGATTCCACCATGGAAGCCGATTATGTAGTAGCTTGTGAAGCAGCTACGGAAACTATTTGGCTCTGGAAGTTCTTGAGTGATCTGGAAGTTGTTCCAGATGTGGATAGGCCCATGACACTTTATTGTGATAATAGTGGAGCTGTGGTCAATTCCAAAGAACCTAGAAGCCATAAAAGAGGGAAGCATATAGAGAGGAAATATCATCTCATCAGAGAGATAGTGCAGCGAGGAGACATGGTCGTGATAAAGATTGCGTCACAAGATAACCTAGTTGATCCATTTATGAAGACCTTGACAGCTAAAGTGTTTAAAGGTCACCTAGAGAGTCTAGGATTACGAGATATCTCTCATATGCTTTAGTGCAAGTGAGAGATTGTTGAGATCTATGCCCTAAAGCTTGTAAATGCAAACATTTAAAGACTTAATAAGAATTCTTCAGTTTATCATTCCAGTTTATAAGTGTTTTATATTTAGTAATACATTCATCTTGTGCAAGAACATCCTAGATTGCAAGATGTAATCTCAGAATGAAGGTCACATACATAGAGGATTCATTTTGAGATATGCAATCTAAAGAGTCCGTAGAGAGCGAACAAAGCTGGGTACTTTGTTTGTGATTGATCTTCTGTTGCGGTCCATTCTGTATAGTACAGTTGTTTTATCCTAGACCGCTCTTGTAGTTAACATGAGAATGGAGGCACCTTATATGATGAAATCATATAGGACTGGGCCATAATTTATATGAATCTCTCACTAAGATCCGTTAGTTGATGAAATTCATATATATCGATAAACGATGGCTATTTATAGGTGATCTTAATCTTGAGTGTGTTATCGACTCCTTCAGGTTAGATCGTGGCCTTTGATTTACCATAAGTGAGGTCGATGTGAATCTCGACTAATACCTCCGTATCTTGGGGTTGCGGTTTGGCTTGTGGCTAGGAAGGTTTGAACACAACAGTGGAATCCACTCCTTCTTGATTGAAGTAGATGAGTAGTTCCTTTAGTGGTTGATTTGGAGCTTGAACAATTATGAGATCTCTCCTGCTTCCCTGAGGAAAACAGGATTTAATTGTTCATTAGAGAATCAATGGTACTTAAAGGAAAAGATATTTCTAGAGAGGTATAACGAACTTTAGGACCTAGTTCTAGTTATGAACTACTCGTGGAGGATCGTGTTGGAAAATCGGCGAATGCGGCGCAGCGAAAGGCGCAAAAAACAAATACATATATATATATTTTTTTTTCATTGGTAGGTTTTAAATTTTTTTCCAAAAGAGATATTAACTCATAGTTAATTAAACATATAATAAAAGGTAACATACCTTTTGAATTATGTGAGGCATGATGTTGCGTCAATTATAAACCGCAAGATCTTCCAATCCATCACAAATGTGGATCATCTTGGAGTGTGAGCTCCCTTTGTTCGAATTGTGTACCTGAGGATGATAAACAAAAAAAAAAACTTTTCTTTTCCATTAATCACTCAAAACCCTCCTGAGAAAACGAAGAACACGTTGTTTTTTCTCTCTTTTCTCTCGGGCGAATTCTCACACTTTGCTAGGATTTTTGGCTATTTTTCTTAGCTTCCAAAAGCTCACAAAATTCACCAAAATTGCATTATTTCCTCCCTTGGCCGAACTCCCCTTTGATAGTATATATAGGGTGGCTGAATCCTCCTTCTTGGAGGTTTTGTGTTTCACCTAAAACCCTATCAATCCAAGAGTTCAATCATATCCCAACTTTAAAGTGTATTATCCAATAATTATTAAATGATAAATGAGAATTAGTGACTTATCAAAACTTTCTTAAAAGTCAACTTTAGAGTTTTGATAAATATCAAAAACCTTTCCTAATTTGATTTTGATAAACAATTCCAATTGTCTATCACTTATCAAATAAGGTTTTTAATTCTTATCATACTATCATCAATAGTATGAAAATAGGAATCCAATTCCTTAGTAGAAAAGTGCTTTTTATTTTTAATTAAACAATTAATTAATTTAGATAATTAATTAATTACCATTTAATTAACTAATAAAGTAAAAACAAAGTAATTAGCTATATCCTAATAGCTAATGCCGCCCACCCCATTTGGTTATGGACCAAACTTTGTTTTCTATTTTATTATTCTCATTGGACCTCCACAAAAAGTCCACACGTAAAATAGACTCATTCTTACAAAAAGACACAAGTCCACATGCCTTTAAATAAATATATTTAATGTAATTTGACAGCCCCATTTAAATAAATGTTCTAATTATATTATCAATATATTTACGGGATATTAAAAACATCCCTTAGGGCCGCCCAAGGGATCACACATCCTTTGCCACCCATCCTATGTATTTTGACGAGTTAGCGCGTGTCTTGATTGAACACAAGAACGCACCTCTCAAAACTTTTGGAAAGAATTCCAAAAATAATTTTATAAGATGAATCAAATAAATGATCTGGTAGTATATAACTAGTGATCCATTCAAGTTCGTATGGATTGGGGATCTTAGCGGGCTATCTAAATTTAAACTCCAATAAACACAACCTAATCACAATCAACAAATGATTCACTTAGGTCTGATCCATTAATTTTAGTTCATTCCACTAAAGAACTAAAATTGAACTCTTAAATAAAGATAGAATAAGTGAGCATACTAATTCGTACCCTAGACAACCTAAATGGAGAAAATGTATCCTCGTGAAAAATACCAGTAATCGCCAAGAGCTCATAGACTATCTATAACTCTCCAAGTTACCATATTTACTCATATGACCATGTTTCGAATTTGGATATTTTGACTTGTCCAGAAGTCATGTTTCAATAACCACTATTGAAAACTTTTACGTAAAGATTTAAATATCCAATACCTCAAAACATCCATATGATGGTATTCTACTTACATTTGCTAAGTGCCGTCACGATGTCCATATCTATAAATGATGTCCTCTATTGATATACACGTGATTACCACCAAATCATCGAGGATAGACTATGCGATATAATCATACTCATTGACAGCTCAAATGATAACGTGTGCAACCATAAGTCCATCATTTATCTTAAGATTCAAATAGATTCTCCGGTTGTCTCAGTTGAATACTTTTATCAACTGACGGTTGCGGATAAAGTTTTCTACAGTGATTCTATTCAATGCACCCAGTGCACTAGATTCTTTTGTCCAAAGATACTTGATGATTTTAGACTCATCATATCACATTTGATCTCGCTCAAATACTAACAAAAGAATCTACAACTTTAATAAGATAAAGGCGTCCAACCTTATATCTTAAGTTGTGAATGCGTATTCGAGACTAATTAAAGAATTGTGTCTACCTCATACATATCCAGATGTACGAACAATTCTTTTGTTTCTCGTAGTCTCTTGACCTTATGATTATTTACTTTTGACAACAATATAATTGCTATAATATTCATTATATCATAAATCACTTTATTCATATGAAAATATTGTTAATTACACTATTACACTCTTGATATTGAGCATAATCCTAACAGATAGCACTATATGTAATAGTGATATTAATGGACACTGAGACTTCAGATTGTATAAACACGCCTACAGTTTTGAGAGTGCAGCCTCGGGTTTTTAGTGGAATAACTCCGAGGTTAATAATCATGAAATATTAATTAAAGAGTTTCAAGTAATACTACTAAGTATTATTGGAGCTCAAAACTGTGGGTCCATTAGGTCCCCTTGCTAACCCTTATGGTTATTAGTAACGAGGATCACGGAAGATTAATTGGATGGTCCAATTAATAGTTAAAGTAATACAATTTAAAGAGAATAAATTAAATAATGTAATTATTTAATTAATTAAATATTTAATAAAATAATATAAATTATTAATTATTAATTATTAATTCTATATATTAAATATAAAGTCATGTGATTAAAATATGATTAGGACAAAGAAATTAAAATAATTAGATTATTTTAAAAGTCCAAATAGTCAATTATTAAAGTCTTTAAGGAGACTAAAATAAAAAGGATTATGAATCATATTTTGACTTGGTCAAAATTAAAACCCTAAATACCTAGTATATGAAGGTTATGATACTATAAAAATTGACAACATATTAAGTGAAAAAGATAAGAGGGTTCGGCCACCACAAAAGAGAGAAGACAAAGAAAATTTTTTTTCTGACTCCTTTCCCTGCAGGTACGGCCGGCCATAGGGAGAAGAAGTTCTCTGCGAGTTTTGCACGTGACCTCCATCTCTTGCCGTGACGTGACCACACACACGTTATCAGACCGCGGGTCATAGCTTGAAAGATCTGGTGGTAGATCGAAGATTCAGAAAAAGAAAATCAAGAAAAAGGTATGTAGTTTCACGAATTCCTTTTCCGGCTTATATACAGGAACTCATTCCTGGTTGAAAAACTGTTTTTCAAAAGAAATTTTTTAAAACCTAATTCCGCACGTTATATGATAATCAAATCTTTTCTAAAACTCCCTTCATTCTGATGGCTATCTTCTTCTGTAGTGGCATTGTAGACTAGGCATAACTTAATTGGCTATGGAAAGATAGTTGCATCATCTCCACGCGACAAGCTCGTGCTCCCTTCCATCTCTACTTGATCCTTCTCAATCGGATGCTCAACTATTTTTCAACTTCCAAGGCAATCTCATTGCATTGCTCCATTCGAGTATACATCCTTGTCATGAATTTGACAAGCATAACTTCCAGAGTTGACTCATTTTCTTATCGATTGCTCCATAAAAAGTCAGCATGATTGCTCCACCCAGGATTGTATCTGCTCAGGTAGGGGTTGTTCTGATTATAGTCGACATAATCCTCGTACTGCATTTGTTCAGAACTGCTCGCAGTAAATGGATTGCCCGTCTAACAATCTGTACTCACATGCGGTCCTCCACATAAGAAACAATCTGAAGGTGCTCCATAGTCATTAGTCGACACTTCCTCAGTAAGCTCGTACGCCTCAAACCAAGAATATATTTCATGTACAAAAAAAGAAAAATAAATAATTAATAAAAAATATATATATACAAATCCAAATTAGCTAAAAACCTAATCGGTATTAATATCAACACAACTAAAATATCCCCGGTAAAGGCGCCAAAACCTTGTTACGCTTTTTTGTACCCGCAAGTATACAGGGTCAGCACAAATAATACAGAATGAGTAAATTATTGTCTGCACAGGGATATTTAGGTATTAAGTACTAAAATTAACTAAGCCTATAACTATTTAGAAAACCGGAATGTTTATAAAACGAGAATTAACAATGTAAATAACATTAACATAAAAACAATGCAAACGACCAATATGAGGATTAGCTAGGGTTTTTGAATTCATCTAATCCATCCAATTGAGTTTCATGAAAGCACATTATTGTAATTTGATTATCAATGTTGATAATCGTGTTTATCTAATTTATCCAAAATTTTCTCTCGAGATAAATCGGACCTATTACCACATACATTAATATTCTATCTCTTGATGGATATCCAAGTGCATAAAAATGCATTAATCACAATAGAGACCTTTATGATCACACAAGTAAATTTCTCTATCTAATTCTACCTGTGGTGAATATTATATCGAGCACGTTGTGGGCGTCACCTCTCATTTCATAACACACAACCATAAAATCAACTAAATGCAGGCCATTACATTCAGAAACATTAAGATTAATAATATCATTCAACAAATAATAATCAATCACAATAAATTAAACAATCAATTCATTCAACTATCAAGAAAAAGGATCCATCAAAACTCTAACTTACAAGTTTAAGTCATAATCAAGAAATTACAACTAAACATGTTTAACAATGATAAAAGAGAGATGCAAGAATGAAAATCGAAGAAAGAAAGGGACAGAATGTTGAGATTTATGCCCTAAAGCTTATAATTGTAAATGGTTAAAGACAATAATAAGAACTATTCAGATTATCATTCAAGTTTATAAATGTTTTATATTCAGTAATACATTCGTATTGTGCAAGAACATCCTAGATTGCAAGATATAATCTCAGAATGACTATATGATGGCCATATACAGAGAGGATTCATTTTAAGACATGCAATCTAAAGAGTCCGTATAGAGCAAACAAAGCTGGGTACTTTGTTTGTGATTGATCTACTGTTGCGGTCCATTCTGTAAAGTACGGTGGTCTTATCCTAGACCGCTCATGTAGTTGACATGAGAATGGAGGCACCTTATATGATGAGATCATATAGGACTGGACCATGATTTATATGTATCTCTCACCAAGATCCGTTAGAAGATGAGATTCATATATAATTGATAAACGATGGCTATTTGTAGGTGATCTTAATCCTGAGTGTCTTATAGACTCCTTCAGGTTGGATCGTGGCTTTTGATTTACCATGAGTGAGGTTGATGGGAATCTCGACCAATACCTCCCTATCTTAGAGTTGCGGTTTGGCTTGTGGCTGGGAAGGTTTGAATACAATAGTGGAATCCACTCCTTCTTGATTAAAGTAGATAAGTAGTTCCCTTAAAGGTTGATTCGGGGCTTGAACGATTATAAGCGCTCTCCTTCTTCCGTGAGGAAGACAGGATTTAATTGTTCATTAGAGAATCAATGGTACTTAAAGGAAAAGATATTTTTAGAGAGGTATAACGGACTTTATAACCCAGCTCTAGTTATGAACTATTTGTGGAGGATCACACTATATACAATTAGCTATATCAATGGACGCTGAAACTTCAGATTGTATAAACACGTCTACAGTTCTGAGAGTGCAGCCTCGGGTTTTTAGTGGAATAACTCTGAGATTAATAATCATGAAATATTAATTAAAGAGTTTTAATTAATATTACTAAGTATTATTGGAGCTTCAAACTGTGGGTCCATTAGGTCCCCTTGCTAGCCCTTATGGTTGTTAGTAACGAGGGTCACGGTAGATTAATTGGATTGTCCAATTAATAGTGTTACGAAAGTAATGCGATTTAAATAAAAGAGAATAATTAAATAATGTGATTATTTAATTAATTAAATATTTAATAAAATAATAGAAATTAATAATTATTAATTATTAATTCTATTTATTAAATATGAGGTCATGTGAAAAAAAAAATGACTAGGACAAAAGAATTAAAATAATTAGATTATTTTAATAGTCCAAAAGATCACAGGTTCAAGTCTTTAGAGAGATTAAAAATAAATAGGATTTAGAATGCTATTTTGACTTGGTCAAAATTAAAACCCTAAAGACCTAGTATATAAGATTTATTATACTAGGAAAAATCAAGAAAACACACAAGTGAAAAAGAAAGAAAATTCGGCCACCAAAGAGAGAAGAAAAGAAAAAAAAAGTTTTTTCTAACTCTCCCCTCTTTTGCAGGATTCGGCCGGCGTTCTTTTCATGTGATCTCCATCTCTTACTGTGACGTGCCCACACATGCGTTGTCAGACCGCGGGTCATAGCTCGGAAGAACTGGTGGTAGATTAAAGATTCAGAAAAATAAAATCAAGAAAAAGGTATGTAGTTTCTAAAGTCTTTTTCTGCGTATGTACAGGAACTCGTTCCTGATTGAAAAAATAGTTTTTCAAAATAAAAGAAAATTTTGAAACCCATTTCCGCATATTATTTGATAATCAAATGTTTTCTAAATCTCCCTACATAGAAGAACTCCTGGAACGTATGAACTCTCGTCCTCTTCCAATTGTGATTTCTTTTAGCTTTTACTTTCTCTTAAATCCAAGCTTGGTGTTGAGAAAATGACTCAAGATCGAACCCGCAACCTCTTGTCTCCAAGATGATCTTCTTCTCCCCCGTAGCATCTCCTTTTCTCTCTTGTTCTCCTCTTGGTTGAGTTCTCTCAGTCCCAGCCGAACTCCTCTTTGTTTTTCACGTTCTTCCTTTTATACTCAAGCTGATTAGGGCAATTTTTAGTCCGCCCGCTACTTGCACAAGTCACGAGTGCCTTGGCCTATTTCTGGAATTATAACGCCACGACTTGCATAAGTCGCGACCCAAGTCACAGGTCAAGTCATGAGACTGCACAAGTCGCGACCCAAGTCGCGGGTCAAGTCGCTAAATTGCACACTGATGCGAAAATGAACATAACTTCCTCTAGAAAATTCAAAATCATAAACTGTAAAATTTTCCGGAACGTAGACATCTAGACCTTTAATATAAGGCTCGGAACCCAGTTCATTATGTGGAATTTATGACGGCCTCCGAAATATGACAGCTGTGCACTAACAATTCTTCAAATCTTCGATTTTAATCCTCCAAAGCTCTTCAATTGAGCACAAAACCTTTTTACTTGCACACTAGAGTAAAACATCAAAAATAACCGATAATTACTCGGGAATAGAACAAAAGCAGGTAAAGATAGGTAAAGATGGATGCCTATTTTTTATCAAGAAATGGAGCCAACACTGCACTACAAACGGCAGCCTACATATTGAATGTAGTTCCATCCAAATATGTTCCTAAGACTCCCCTAGAGTTGTGGAATGGTCGTAAAGTTAGTTTACAATATTTTCACATATGGGGGTGTCTAGTACATGTACTGAAGAACAAAAGTGAAAAGCTGGAACCTCGTTCCCAGGTGTACCTATTTGTAGGATATCCAAAGGAAACTATAGGAGGATTCTTTTATAGTCCTCAAGACAACAAAATGTTTGTATCAACAAACGCAACATTTCTTGACAAAGACTATATAAGTAATCACAAGCCTCAAAGCAAGATTGTGTTAAAACAAGTATAACCTGGTATGACTAGTGCTCAGTCAACAAAAGTTGTTGACAAAGTTGTTGTTCCATCGACATCTGACAGTCAGATAATTCCTAGTCAAGAAGCACTACCATCTAGACATAGTGAGAGGGTTAAATGATGAACACTTAAATTTGTATAATAATAAAGGTTAAAACCATTATTTTATACTATTAGTATCATCAAATTACCTAACTTGTTTATAACTGCACTTAATTGTTAAATTTTCTATTTTGATGCAGGTTCAATGTAATGGGCATAACTTTGCACTCAAATATCCAATCACTACGTTCTTGATAGTGTTGGAAAGATAACTTATAGCCCTATAAGTTTGGCTTGTAAACTCTTGTCAGATTTGGACTCCTTTGAAGTAAAAAATTTGATTATCTTGGGCTGGTCTGCATGGCTGTGTAAATTAGGCAGTCTTCACCATTTGGGCCATACCTTTCTCCAACAAATCCCAAAAATTATGAGTCTTATCATTCCAAAAATATAAGAGAATTATCTACAACTTTGATGTTTATCATGAGATCCAAATTTCAAAGGGACGGCGTCTAATTTGGTGGATAATTCGGTGCATGTGTGGAAGACACCATAGTTGATAACTTTACCTTACCAAATTCAATCAACTTGCATTAATTTTTTCCTACCATTTTTGACTTGTTTGCCTCTCAATGTGTCTATAAATAGAGGCCTTGTAAAAGCATGAGGGCAGCTTGGGTTCCTTGCCAAGTTCACCTTGCATTGTTGTATTGTTGAACTTTTATGATAATCTAATTTCTCTCTTGCTCATTTTATTTCTTCTACTTGTTTTCTTTCTTCTATCATGAGTAGCTAAATTCTCTTTTTGCTAAGGTGAAGGGTGAAACTCTTGGTATGTGAATAAAGATTTATTTAACTTTTAACATGGTCTTAAAGTTTATATTCATTTGTGTAAATTTATCTACATGTTTTATATTACTTTTCTTATTGAATTGAATTGAATTTTCACCTCTTACTCTTATATGAAGTGGGGATCTTGACTTATTGTAGAAAATTCTTGGCATAATGAATACTTGAATCCGTCTAGAACCGCATGGTTATACCTGCACCTCTAGCAAAGGATTCTTAATTCATTGTAGACAAACAACACCATAAATACTTAAATCCGTCTAGAACCGCATGGTTATACTTGCATCTGGCAAAGAATTCTTGATTTATGGTAGTTGATTGGCACAATAAATACTTGAACCTATTTAACATAAGAAGTGTAGAGTATCCATTGTAATATAACTAAAAAAAAGGAATATAACTTGATAGATGTGTAAAGAACTTAAATGATCTAACTTCCGATTGGAACCTCCTTTGTGTGTGGATTCCAATTGAATGATAAAAAGGAGTTAAATATAACTTAAACCATATACCAAAAGTGGAACCTCTAACCTTAGCACATTTTAATTTTTTTTGTTTCACCATTATTCGTGCTTTCCTTCCATAATATTTTATTTCCTATCATATTTTCCTTGTAAATTTTTTGTTGGTTTTTGCAGGATCTAAATCTTCTTCCTCGTGGATCGACCCCGATCTCACCGGGTTAATTTATTACTTCGATACTCCTGCACTTGGGAGTAGAAATCCATTTTCTAAACGTGTCAAGTTTTTGGCGCCGTTGCCGGGGAAGTATCATTTGGTGTCCAAAACCATCAAAATTCTTTTCATCTTTTTCATTTTCTTTTTCTTGTAAATAATTTATTTTTGGTGTTTTTGTTTTCTTTTATTCTGCTACATCTAAAACTTGCTGAGAGCTTGGTCACATACACCAACTGGTAGACTTGTTAGGAGATCCCCATCTTCATTTGAAAGCATGGCAGAAAATCAAGTTGATCTTGGGGACAATTGTTCCCAACACAATGACCATGCACAACCTAGAATACTTAGAGACTACATGAACCTTATAAGAACTAGTGCTTCATCATGTCTAATTTTTCCTCCAGATGCATCTCATTTAAACTTTAAGCCGAGTATTATTCAACTTTTACCCAAATTTCATGGATTAGATGCCGAAAACCCATACCTGCATTTGAGAGAGTTTGAGGAAGTGTGCAACACTTACAATGACTCAAATTGTAGCATGAACACCATCAGACTAAAGCTTTTCCCTTTCTCTTTGAAAGATAAAGCTAAAAACATGGCTGCAAAATCTTAAGTCTAGATCTATTGGTAATTGGGACGAAATGCAGGAACAGTTCTTGAAAAAGTTCTTTCCTCATCATAAAACAAATTCCTTCAAAAGACAAATTACCACTTTCAGCCAAAAACCAGGAGAAACCCTTTACCAATGTTGGGAGAGGTACAAGGAATTGCTTAATTCTTGTCCTCACCATGGCTTTGAAACATGGAGACTAGTCATACACTTTTACGAGGGTTTAACACCCCAAGGTAGACAAATGGTAGAATTGATGTGTAATGGAGAGTTTGGAGATAAAGACCTTGAAGAAGCATTAGACTACCTAGACCTATTAGCAGAGAATGCTCAAAATTAGGACACTGCAGGTACCCAAGAGGCACCAAGCAAAGCTCAAGCCTCTATATCTAATGGAGGTATTTACAACCTTATGGAAGAACATGACATTCAAGCCAAATTTGCATCTCTAGCTAGAAAGGTCAAGGCCTTAGAATTGAAAAAGAGCGGTCACCTAAAATCCACTTAAGAAATTGTGTGTCACATATGTGATACCAATGATCATTCAACCAAGGAGTGCCCAACTCTACCTTCATTTAAAGAATGTCTCCATGAACAAGCCAATGTCCTAAACACTTTCAAAAGGCCTAATCCTAACCCATACTCACAAACCTACAATCCAGGTTGGAGAAATCACCCAAACTTCAGTTGGAGGAATGATAGTCATGCACAATCTTCACAACCACTACCTCCTCAAGGTCACCAAAACTTTCAGGGCACTCAAGGTTATGCACCTTATGTCCCATCATTTAGGAAAAACCTAGAGGAAACATTGCACTCATTCATTGAAAAGCAAGAGACCATTAATAATCAAACTTCACAAACCTTGTCCGATCTAAAAGACATTTTTGCTAAGATTGCCTCAACACTCACCATTTAGGAGAAAGGAAAATTTCCTTCTCAACCTCAACCAAATCCTAAGGGTCAATACAACCTAGAAGAGGGTAGTTTAGGAAGCCAACACATGGACTAAGTTAAATCGGTCATAACCCTTTGCAATGGTAAGATTGTCGAAAAACCTATTCTTAATCCTTGTGAAAAAGATGATAAGTCTATCTCTAAGAGTAAGGAAGGGGTTGATGAGCTTATACCTAGCCAAGAAAAGACCAAACTCCCACTTGTAGCCCCATTTCCTCAAGCATTAAACAATCCAAGGAAATTGAACCACAATCCTGAAATTTATGAAATTTTCAAACAAATAAAGGTCAATATTCCTTTGTTGGATGCTATTAAACAGGTTCCTTCTTATGCAAAATTTTTGAAAGACTTGTGCACTATGAAAAGAAAACTTAATGTGAAAAAGAGAGTCTTTTTAGCAGAATAAGTAAGTTTCATTCTTCAAAACAATAATTCTATGAAATAAAAAGGACCCTAGTTGTCCCACAATTTCATGCATTATTGGAGAGCATAAAATTAAACAGGCTTTACTTGATCTTGGTGCTAGTGTTAATTTACTTCCATATTCAATTTATCAAGAACTTGATCTAGGTGAGTTAAAACCAACTTCCATAACTCTTTTACTTACTGATAGATCAATTAAAGTGCCAAGAGGGATAGTGGAAGATGTGTTAGTACAAGTCGATAAATTCATATATCCTGTGGATTTTATTGTCTTGGATACACAACCTGTTGTTAATAGGTGTAAACCAATTCCTGTTATTTTAGGCCGCCCATTTTTAGCAACCTCTAATGCTTTGATTAATTGCAGGAATGACATAATGAAGATGACATTTGGAAATATGTCAGTAGAGCTAAATGTTTTCAACATGTGCAAACAACCACAAGATGAAGGTGATGAAAATGAAGAAGCAAATGTCCCTTTGGAAACTTGTTTAGTCATCTTTACCTGAAGAAGCAAAATGAAGATCATCTTCAAACAGGGAGTTATTCTGATCCTTTGGAAACTTGTTTAGTCAATTCATTTGATACAAGCATATAATGAGATCATGATATTTCTAATATGTGTTCTTTGCTTGATTGTTCTCAGGTGATAGAGAACAAAGGTTGGAAGCCAAAATTTGAAAAGTTGGGACCTGTCAATGAAAATAAACATGAGGAAGTCCCCAAACTGGAGTTAAAACCTTTACCTGAAGGACTAAAGTATGTATTCCTTGGAGAGGAACAAACTTATCCGGTGGTAATTTCTTCAACTCTTACCAACAATCAGGAAGGTAAATTGATAGAGGTACTTAAAAGGCATAAAAATGCAATTGGGTGGACTTTAAAAGACATAAAATGCATTAATCCATTGATATGTACACATATAATACATCTAGAAGATAATGCTAGAACATGTCAACAACCCCAAAGAAGACTAAATCCACACATGAAAGAGGTAGTAAGAACTGAAGTTCTCAAGCTACTTGATGTAGGAATTATCTACATTATTTCTGATAGTAAGTGGGTAAGTCCAACACAAGTAGTCCCTAAGAAATCTGGAGTCACAGTGGTAAAAAATGAAAAAGGTAAGTTAATATGAACACGAGTCTCATCTAGTTGGCGGATGTATATTGATTATAGAAAATTAAATGTGGCCACTAGAAAAGATCATTTTCCCTTACCATTTCTTGATCAAATTCTAGAAAGCGTGACAGGACATCCCTACTACTGTTTTCTTGATGGATACTCAGGTTATTATCAAATTCTCATAGCACTAGATGACCAAAAAAAGACAACATTCACATGTCCCTTTGGCACCTTTGAATTTAGAAGGATGCCTTTTGGCCTTTGCAATGCTCCTACAATATTTCAAAGATGTATGTTGAGCATTTTTAGTAACATGGTTGAACATTTTTTAGAGGTCTTTATGGATGATCTAACAGTGTTTGGAAATTCATTTGATAATTACCTTGAAAATTTAGAAAATATCTTAAAAAGATGTGAAGAAAAAAGTTTGGTGTTAAATTGGGAAAAATGTCATTACATGGTTACCTCTGGAATGGTCCTAGGACATGTGGTTTCTTCTAAGGGAATTGAAGTTGACAAAGCAAAAGTTGAATTAATTGCCCATTTGCCTCCACCAAAAACGGTTAGGGATGTTCTATCTTTTTTAGGCCATGTAGGATTTTATAGAAGATTCATTAAAGACTTCAGTGCAATATCTAGACCTCTTTGTAATCTCCTAATAAAAGATGCACCATTTGAATGGACTCAAGATTGTCAAAAATCTTTTGATAAGTTGATTAACCTTTTGACAACTGCCCCTATCATGCAATCCCCTGATTGATCTCTACCTTTTGAGTTGATGTGTGATGCTAGCGATTTTGCTGTCGGTGCCGTACTAGGGCAAAGGAAGGAAGCTAAGCCTTATGTCATTTATTACGCAAGTAAAACTTTGAATAGTGCATAAATGAATTATACTACTACAAAAAAGAACTACTTGTTGTAGTATTTGCATTAGACAAATTTCGATCTTATTTAATTGGCTCTTCAACTATTGTTTTCACCGACCATGCTGCTATGAGGTACTTAATGTCTAAACAGGATGCCAAGCCTAGGTTGATACGGTGGATTTTGTTGCTCCAAGAATTCAACATCACAATCAAAGATAAAAAAGGAACCAAAAATGTTGTTGCAGATCATTTGTCAAGACTTACAACAAACTCATCCTTAGACATAACACCTATCAATGACTCTTTTCTAGATGAGTTTTTGTTCTCTATTAGTAAAATGCCATGGTATGCTAACATTTTCAATTTTCTTGTAACAGGAGAGATGACATCCCAATGGACAGCACAAGATAAGAAAAAGTTTCTGACAGAGGTTAGAAATTTTTATTGGAATGACCCATACCTGTTCAAGTATTGCCCTGATCAAATTTTTCGTAGATGCATACCCGACAATGAGGTAAATAGTGTCATTAAATTTTGTCATACAGAAGCATGTGGGGGTCATTTTTCGTCAAGGAAAACGGCTGCAAAAATCTTACAATGTGGATTTTGTTGGCCAAATCTATTCAAAGACACCTACACATTCTGCAAAACTTGTGAAAATTGTCAAAAACTTGGGGCCATTTCTAAACGGCACATGATGCCTCTAAACCCTATACTTGTCATTAAAATCTTTGATTGTTGGGGGATAGATTTCATGGGCCCATTTCCATCATCATTCGGTTTTGTTTACATTTTAGTCGCAGTTGACTATATCTCCAAATGGATCGAGGCAATTCCATGTCGAAATAATGACCACAAAACAGTTGTCAGATTTTTGAAAGAAAATATTTTGAGTTGTTTTGGAATTCCTCGAGTCATTATAAGTGATGGGGGAACACATTTTTGCAACAAAGTCTTTGAGTCTCTAATGAAGAAATATGGGATTACACATAAAGTTGCTACCCCTTATCACCCTCAGATAAGTGGACAAGTTAAATTAGCTAATCGAGAGATAAAACAAATTTTAGAAAAAACGGTTAATCCAAATTGCAAAGATTGGTCACTTAGACTAAACGATGCACTTTGGGCTTACCGTACTGCGTTCAAAACATCTTTGGGTATATCACCCTATCGGTTAGTTTATGGGAAACCTTGTCACTTGCCTATGGAACTTGAGCATAAAGCTTACTGGGCTATCAAAACTTTTAATTCAAATATTGATGATGCTTGCAAATTACGTAAGCTACAACTGAATGAACTTGAGGAATTAAGAAATAATGCATATGAGAATTCGAGAATTTATAAAGACATAACCAAAGCTTTTCATGACAAATCAATTTTAAGAAAAACATTTGATGTTGGGCAAAAAGTTTTACTTTATAATTCTCGACTTCACATATTCCCTGGAAAATTGAGATCTAGGTGGGGCAGTCCATTTGTTGTGAAACATGTGTATCCTTATGTGGCCATTGACATTGAAAACCCTAGGAATGGTAACATGTTCAAAGTGAATGGTCAAAGACTTAAACCATTTCTTGAAAATCAAACTTTAGAAGAAGGGACTCTTCCTCTTTCAGACTCATGTTATGAAAACCATTGATATGATTTGAACTGGGTTTGCATATTTCTTTCTAACTCTAATTTTTTTTGTGATTGCAGGCTAATTTTGTATTTTTCTTTTTCTTTTTCTTTCTTCTATTTTTCCGGTTAAATGGCGGATAACGGTACTCCGTGACTTTACAAGTTGGTCTCTTCATTCTCCCATAATAGCTGATAAAAAAAAAATCTTACTTTGTACATTTTTTTTCTCTCTCTTTTCTTTTTCACAGAAATGGAAGAAATTCTCAATAAATTGAAAAATTATTTTCCCTTACTTCCTCAAAAAGCTTTGATGAAAATTTACAAAGAACGGTCTGAAAGATTAAGGATGCTAATGTGTAAGGGCATCCCTGTTGAGGTACGTTGGCTGATTGAAGCCAAGGTAAGATTGGCAGGTGAGTTCTCTGATTCATTTGTTACTTACATGCCTGGTCTAGGTAAAAGTAGTTATGCAAAAAAAAAACGAAGAGCAAAGAAATTGTGTGTATGTTATAAGTGTGCTCGCATGACTTGTAACACATGTTGTCGTTCTCTTCGAATGGTGTCCATAAATCGAGAAGATAAAATACAATTCATTAAGGATGGCTTGAGTAAGGAGTCATTAAACGATATTTTGTTGACTCTTGAGATGCATCCTAGTGGATATGTGCATATAGCAATCCTTGCTTTATGGACCCAATTTCAAAAAGAACAAGAGCGATACAGTCTCGGGAATCAGACTTTAAAAGACCTTGTTTGCCAATTTATAAGAAAATTGGATGGGAAGCCTATCCTCGACCCATATAGGGTGTTCAAGCTATTTTTGGACGTAAAACCAGAGGAAGATATGAGCCACAATCACAACTACTTTTACAGATACAGGTCAGCCACTCTTTTTGACATTTTTATACTCTGAACTGACACTCATCTGCCAATGCAGACCTAGTCATATAGTTTCCATGATTTCATCTTCTTTGTGAGCCCTATAAATGACACTTCTCTATCTTCTCTAGTTCTCACAACCCTATAAATTTTCACAAAAAAAAATAAATAAATAAAAAGAGCGTGCATAACAATGGCAAACACCATCTCACGCCGCTTTACCAATATTTGTGTCTTTTGTGGGTCTAGTTCTGGTAAGAATAGGGAATTTGAGGAAGCTGCCGACCAGCTTGGTAAAATATTAGCAGAGAAAAATATTCATCTAGTTTATGAAGGAGGTAACCTTAGGTTGATGGGTCGTGTCTCAAAAGCTGCTTATGATGGCGGCAGTCAAGTTTTGGGTGTCATCCCAAACGCTTTGAGTGTAGGTGGTGTTACAGGAAATATAATTGGGGAAGTGCAGATTGTTTCATACATGCATGAACGCAAGGCTGAAATGTTTAGCCATGCGGATGCATTCATAGCCTTACCATGGGGATTTGGAACCTTAGAAGAACTATTTGAAGTCACCTCTTGGGCCCAACTCAAAATCCATCAAAAACCAATAGGCTTGTTAAATGTTAGTGGTTTTTATAATGGTCTATTGTCTTTCTTAGATCACGCTGTGAAAGAAGAATTTATCTCACCCTTGGCTCGACGTATCATGGTCACTGCTTTTGATGTTCATCAATTGATTGAACAATTAGAAGCTTTTGTTCCCGAATATGACATAGCCACATCTAAGTTAGATTGGTCAGTTGATGAAGGTAGCAAAAAGCGCAGATTGGCTTGACCTATGCATTTTGTTTTTCCTTTCTTTCTTTCCTATTTTTATTTTCAATAAATATGTTATTTGTTTGTTGTAGTATGTTGCAAGTTTTTTTTTTCATTAATCTTTGATTCAGGTAATTTCTTCTACACTCTCTCTTTATCCTTAGATATTGAGGACAATGTCTTTATTTGGTTGAGGGGGAGGGATAGTTGATAATACTTGTGATAACCTTTATGATTATTTTTTCTATTTTCAAAAAAAAAGAAAAAAAAAGGAAAAAAATAATAAATAATAGATGTTATCATTTCATCTTGATTTTTTTAAATTTATTAAAAGACTTCACTATTCATCTTAGTTTGACTATTCAAATCTATGAACTCTCAAATATAAATTATTATTAACTTTCATGCTCATATACCCAAAGCAAGTGTTCATAAACTACTATTATCACACACACACTTTGACATTTGATTGTGGGTTGCAAATTGAAGATTATTAAGAGTCTATTCTTGTGTGTTAACAAAATCAACAACCAAAAGTAGTGAATCCTCCTATTCTTCTCCTCTCTTTTAAAAAAAAAAGTAATAATAAATTATGGATACGTTTGGTTTCGAAGCCTTCTTAACTCGAGTAATTAAGTCCATAGGGGTGTCTCAACACCTAATGCCCTAAGGTCAACTGATCTAGGAGCCATTGGCCTAAAGCTCGCTACATGAGTTAAGAAGAAAGCTTAAGAGAACTAGACATTGCACTATCCACTATTACTATATAAATCTGGTTACATTTCAACCCAAGTGATTAAGTCCGTAGGGGTATCTCAACACCTAATACCCTAAGGTCAACTGATCTAGGAGTCATTGGCCTAAAACTTGCTACATGGGTTATGAATGTACTATATTTTATTCCAAAAAAAAAAATAAAGAGAGAGAGAGAGAGAGAGAGAGAGAGAGAGAGAGAGGAAGAAATACATTGATCTGCCTAAGGAAGTTATTTTGGAAGAAACAATAAAATTGAATTTTGATATTTTCGGTGAAGCCCCATGAACTTATGTCAACCTTTAATGAGCACAAAGAAAGTTTATTAATATCTTGTCTGAGCGTACATGAATGCACATAAAAAAAATGATGAAGAAGACAAATTAAATATTTTGGTTGAGAGTTCGTCTATTTGGATAGAACAAACAAAGAATGAGTAAGTGAAGTTTTGGATACAAATTTAAGAAATCATTATAAAAAGATAACGCTTTAATTACTAGGGACTAGTAATAAGCTGGTTGGGGGGTGTGATGAACACTTAAATTTGTATAATAATAAAGGTTAAAACCATTATTTTATACTATTAGTATCATCAAATTACCTACTTGTTTATAACTGCACTTAATTGTTAAACTTTCTATTTTGATGTAAGTTAAGTATAATGGGCATAACTTTGCACTCGAATATCCAATCACTACGTTCTTGATAGTGTTGGAAAGATAACTCATAGCCCTATAAGTTTGGCTTGTAAACTCTTGTCAGATTTGGACTCCTTTGAAGTAAAAAAATTTGATTATCTTGGGCTGGTCTGCATGGCTGTGTAAATTAGGTAGTATTTACCATTTGGGCCATAACTTTCTCCAAAAACTCCCAAAAATTATGAGTCTTATCATTCTAGAAAGATAAGAGAATTATCTTCAACTTTGATGTTTATCGTGAGATCCAAATTTCAAAGGGACGGCATCTAATTTGGTGGACAATTCGATGCATGTGTGGAAGACACCATAGTTGACTTCAATCAACTTGCATTAATTTCTTCCTACCATTTTTGACTTATTTGCCTCTCAATGTGTCTATAAATAGAGGCCTTGTAAAAGCATGAGGGCAGCTTGGGTTCCTTGCCAAGTTCACCTTGCATTGTTGTATTATTGAACTTTTATGATAATCTAATTTCTCTCTTGCTCATTTTATTTCTTCTACTTGTTTTCTTTCTTCTATCATGAGTAGCTAAATTCTCTTTTTGCTAAGATGAAGGGTGAAGCACTTGGTATGTGAATAAAGATTTATTTAACTCTTAATATGGTCTTAAAGTTTATATTCATTTGTGTAAATTTATCTACATGTTTTATATTACTTTTCTTATTGAATTGAATTGAATTTTCACCCCTTACTCTTATGTGAAGTGGGGATCTTGACTTATTGTAGACAATTCTTGGCACAATGAAATACTTGAATCCGTCTAGAACGGCATGGTTATACCTGCACCTCTGGCAAAGGATTCTTGATTCATTGTAGACAAACAACACCATAAATACTTGAATCTGTTTAGAACCGCATAGTTATACCTACATCTAGCAAAGGATTCTTGATTTATGGTAGTTGATTAGCACAATAAGTACCTGAACCCATTTAACATAAGAAGTGTAGAGTATCCATTGTAATATAACTAAAAAAAAGAAATATAACTTGATAGATGTGTAAAGAACTTAAATGGTCTAACTTCCGATTGGAACCTCATTTGTGTGTGGATTCCAATTGAGTGATAAAAAGGAGTTAAATATAACTTAAACCATATACCAAGAGTGGAACCTCTAACCTTAGCACATTTTAATTTTATTTGTTTCACCATTATTCGTGCTTCCATTCCATACTATTTTCTTTCCTATCATATTTTCCTTATAGATTTTTTGTTGGTTTTTGCAGGATCTAAATCTTCTTCCTCGTGGATCGACCCCGGTCTCACCGAGTTAATTTATTACTTCGACACTCCTGCACTTGAGAGTAGAAATCCATCTTCTGGACGTGTCATTATACGACAACCTGATCACTATTTAGGTATTGAAGAGACACAGGGGGTCATTTCCAATTATAATGTGGATGATCCATTGACATTTAAACATGCAATGGAAGATTCTGACAAATAGGATTGGCTTAAAGCCATGAATCTTGAGATCGAGTCCATGTACTCCAACTCAGTCTGGGAGCTTGTAAACTTGCCAGATGGGATAAAACCCATAGGGTATAAGTGGATCTACTAGAGAAATAGAGGAGTAGATGGAAAGGTAAAGACCTCAAAGTAAGGCTAGTGGCAAAGAGCTATTCCCAAAAAGAATGCATCTATTATGATGAGACAATCTCGCCAATTGCTATGTTTAAGTCTATTAGGATACTCTTATTCATAACTACCTATTTCGATTACGAAATTTGGTAGATGGACATCATGACTACATTCTTGAATGGCAATCTTAATGAGAGCATCTACATTATGCAACAAGAGGGATTCATATCCCAATATCAAGAGCAAAAAGCTTGCAAGTTGTAAAGGTCCATTTATGGACTCAAGCAAACGTCTAGATCTTGGAATATTAGGTTTAATACTATTATCAAAACCTATAGATTTGAGCAAAATGTTGCTAAGCCTTATATGTACAAGCGCATCATGACAAGAAAGTAGTATTCATGGTCTTTTATATAGATAACATCCTACTCATTGGGAATGACGTAGGGACATTATTAGAAGTAAAGGGTTGGCTTGCTAACCAAAAATTACAAATGAAAGATTTGGGAGAGGCAAGTTATATTCTAGGGATCGCAAGAACAAACTGTTAGCATTGTCTCAAGCATCATATATAGACGAAATACTTATGCGATTCTTGATACAAAACTCCAATAAAGGTAATTTACCTTCGAGGCATGGAGTTCATCTGTCTAAGGAGCAGCGTCCTAAGACACCTCAAGAAATTGAGGATATGAGACGAATTTCCTATGCATCAGCAGTAGGTAGTCTTATGTATGCGATGATATGTACGAGACCCGATATCTGCTTTGCAGTGGGAGTAGCCATTAGATATCAGTGCAACCCAAGATTGGATTATTGGGTTGCTGTTAAGACTATTCTCAAGTATCTTCGAAGAACGAGAAACTATATGCTAGTATATTCCCAACAGGATTTAATCCCATTAGGATATACAGATTCTGACTTTCAGTCAGACAAGGATTCTAGAAAATCCACATCTGGTTCAGTATTCACCCTTGATGGAGAAGCCATATTATGGGGGAGTATCAAGCATTCTTGTATTACTGATTCCACTATAGAAGTCAAGTATGTAACCGCTTGTGAAGTTGTTAAGCAGGTTGTATGGCTCCGTAAGTTCTTGAATGATCTGAAAGTTGTTCCAGATATGGATAAGTCCATGACACTTTATTATGATAATAGTGGTGATATGGCTAATTTCAAAGAACTAAGAAGCCACAAAAAAGGAAAGCATATAGATAGGAAATATCATCTCATAAAAGAGATAGTGCAGAGAAGAGACGTAATCGTGACGAAGATTGCATCATAAGACAACCTGGCTGATCCATTTATGATGACCTTAACGACTTAAGTGTTTAAAGATCACCTAGAGAGTCTAGGTTTACGAGACATGTCCAATTTACTTTAGTACAAGTGGGAGATTGTTGGGATTTTTGTCATAAATCTTGTAATCGTAAATATAATTAGACATAAATAAAAGTAAAAGTTTTATTATTCGAATAAAAGTGTCTTTATTTGTTCATACATTTATATATTGTACGTGTAACATCCAAGATTGCATGATGTAATCTCAAAATGAGTATATAAATGTCATATACAGAAGGATTCATTTTGAGACATGCAATCTAAAGAGTCAGTAGAGAGCAGACAAAGCTGGGTACTTTGTTTGTGGTTAATCTACTATTGCGGTCCATTCTGTAATATCCAATTGTCTTATCCTAGACGGCTCATGTAGTTGACATGAGAATGTAGGCCCCTTATGTGATGAGATCATATAGGACTGGGCCACGATTTATATGAATCTCTCACTAAGATCCGTTACTAGATGAGATTCGTATATATTGACAAATAATGGCTATATATAGGTGATCTTAATCCTAAGTGTCTTATCGACTCCTTCAGGTTAGATCGTTGCTTTTAACATACCATAAGTGAGGTCGATATTCTCAATCAATGCCTCCATATCTTGGGGTTGCAGTTTGGCTTGTGGCTGGGAAGATTTGAACACAATAGTAGAATCAACTCATTCTTGACTGAAGTAGATGAGTAGTTCCCTAATGGGTTGATTCAGGGTTTGAACAACTATAAGCGCTTCCTTCTTCTATAAAGGAATAAGATATTTAATTGTTCATTAGAGAATCAACGGTGCTTAAAGGAATAGATATAACTAGAGGGGTATAACGGACATTATGTCCTAACTCTAGCTATGAACTACTCGTGGAGAATCATATTATATGTAATAGATATATCAATGGACACTGAGACTTCAGATTGTATAAAATGTCTACTCTTCTGAGAGTTCAGCCTCAGATTTTTAGTTGAATAACTTCGAGGTTAGTTATCATGGAATATTAATTAAAGAGTTTTAATTAATATTACTAAGTATTATTGGAGCTCAAAAATGTAGGTCCATTAGGTCCCCTTCTTAACCTTTATGGTTAATGGTAATGAGGGTCACGGTAAATTAATTGAATGATCCAATTAATTATATTACGAAAGTGACACGATTTAATTAAGCGAATTAATTAAATAATTTGATTATTTAATTAATAAATTTATAATTAAATAAATATTATTAATTATTATTAATATCAGTAATTATTTAAAAGGATGTTGCAAATTCAAACCTTGACTAGGACAAAAGGAATAAAATAATAATGATTATTTTAAATCCTAGAGGTCAAAGATTCAAACTCTAGATATGACCAAAATAAAATTTGATTTAAAATCTTACTTTGACTTGGTCAAATAAAACCCTAGAGACTTGATATATATATATATGATAATATATCAAGAAACAAAAAAAAAAGGCAATTAACCTAAGAAAAGAGGAGAGTGCGGCAACACCAAAAAAGAGAAGAAAAAAGAAAGTTTTTTATTTTTCTTTTGACTTTGTGCAGGTACGGCCGGCAAAGGGAAGAAGGCAAGGAGTTGTCTTCTCTACTTTTCTGTAACTTTTATCTTTGCATCCGTGACGTGCCCATACACACATTGTTGGACCATGGCTCATAGTTCGGAAGGCTTGGCAGTGAATCAAGAAGTCAACGAATCAAGAAAAGTAACAAAGGTAATTGTAGTCAAAAGATTCTATTCGCGTACGTACATTAACTAGGTCTTTCTAAAAAGAGTTTTCAACAAAAGAAAAAAAAAATTTAAAACCTATTTCCACTGCGTTTTTATTCGATTATCAAATTTTTCACTTCAAATTTTAGTCAAGAAGCAACTACAATTCAAAGGTTTTATTTGGGTATTGAAATATATTTTAAACATGAAATAAATAAATAAATATGAATATGATTAAGGGTTGTGAGAAAAAATAAAATTGGAAATTGATAAAATTTATTAGGATAGTTTAGGAAGTAAAACTGATAAGTAATATAGTCCTTTTTTATTTTTTTTATTTTTTATTTTTTTTGTTTTGTGATAAGTGAAAATTTTCACTTTTATAATTGGGTGACTTTAGGAACTACATTATTTAAGTGATTTATCACTTAAAAAAAATTGAGACAATTCCTTACTTAGATTCAACTTACTATAAAATTTAAATTTATCTAATGAGTTAATTACACTCAATCTCCCTGAGGTTTGGCTAATTACACTCGTAATCAAAGTTTGCATTAATTGACACTAACCTCTCCTCACGTTAACTTTGACCGTTAGAATAAACGTTGACTTTTTTCAAATTTATTAAATGACAAAAATACTCCTGTTAATTACTATTATTAAATTTTTTTATTATTCATTAAAAAAAAAAACTTAATGGTGGAATCCATATTGGATCTCCACCGTCCATCATTGTCCGTCCATCAACAATGATGGACGATGGAGATCCAATCTGGATCTCCACTAAGAACAAAAAAAAAAAAAATTTGAATGCATTCTTCGAACCCAGAAGGGTTCGATTCGATCTTCGAACCCTTCTGGATATCAAACCCAGAAGGGTTCGAAGATGAACCCTTCTGGGTTCGAGATTCCTAGAACCTAGATCTGAGTTCCACGAACCTAGAGGATTTGAAGATCGAACCCAGAAGGGTTCGAAGATCAACCCTTCTGAGTTCGATGAATCTCAAACCCAGAAGGGTTCGAAGATGAACCCTTATGGGTTCGATGAATGGCTTCAAAAAAAAACCGTCCATTATTGGTGATAGACGGTGGAAATCCAATCTGGATTCCACCATTAAGTTTTTTTTTTAATGAATAGTAAAACATTTTGATAATATTAATTAACAAGGGTATTTTGGTCATTTAATAAATTTGAAAAAAGTCAATGTTTATTCTAATGGTCAAAGTTAACGTGAGGGGAGGTTAGTGTCAATTAATGTAAATTTTGATTTCGAGTGTAATTAGCCAAACCTCATAGAGGTTGAGTGTAATTAACTATTTATCTAATCTTAATAACCTTTTTTTTTTATTTAACTTTAGCTACTGACTTGACTAAAACACCTCTAACCTATGTTTTAAATTTTTTTCCTCCCTCCTCCAAGTTTCTCTGTCTTATCTCTTTTCTCTTTATTCTTCTTCTCTCTTTTCCGTTCTCTTTCTAAGCGTTATTAAGAGATAAGCGTTGATAAAACTATGTTCTCCTCATTTTGATGATTCCCACGACATATTATAGGCACAATTTGAAATCATTTGCCCCTTCAAAAGTGCTTCAAAAGTATTCTACATCATGTTGAGATCAAAGTCAAATTACACGCTAAAATTAATGAAAGATTACATGCTGAAAGTTAGCGTATAATGTTACTGTAGAAATGAAATAGAACAAATCAAGTAAATTAATAAATAAAAAAATATTTCAACATGTTAAACACATGTTATTACACCAAAAATCATAATTTCCAGCAAAAAAAATAATAATAATAAAGGTGAAATTTATTTTGGTCCCTATCTTTTTTGAATTATTACTTTTTGACCGATATTTTATTTTTTAACTCGCATCTAATTTTTCGCAAATCCATCATTTTAGAGTCTTTCTAACCAAATTTTTGAAAATATACACATTGGTCATTTGCCCTTAATTTTAAATTATTAAGTTGAAAATACGATTTTACCCTTTATTTTTTTTTTAAATTAAACAAAATTTACTTTAACTTGTACATCCAATAAAAATCTGACATGTGTTAACAAAAAACAATTAAAATACACAAAATTTATAAGAAAAACCCTTAACTATTAAAAAAATACAAAAAATAATTTAACTTAACACCAAAATTAAAAATATTTAAACAAATAAAAAAAATCATTATATTAAATAACTAATTTATACAAATTTAATAATTCAAAATAACACTTTAAATTAATATTAAAATATAAAAAATAAATTTTATATATGAAAATTACAATAAATAAAAAATAAAAAATAAAATAAATTATTAAAATAATAAAAAAATTTAAAAATAATTTTAAAAAATGTCAGGAGGAGGCGTAATTATTTTTAAAAATTATCAATTGTTAATAATTCTTTTAAAAATAAAATAAATTATTAAAATTAATTTTTAATCATTTTTTTATTTTTCAATTGTTATTATTTTATTTTTAGAATTAAAGTTTTATTAATAATTTTTATTTTTAACTTTTTTATTTTTCTGTGTAGTGACTGAAATATCCTTAACACCATTAAATTTGACTAACTGTCGACTAACGGAAAGACTAGATTAATGAATTTTTAAAAAGTTAGGAACTACGCGAGTTAAAGAGGGAAACATAGGTCAAAATGTAATAATTCAAAAAAAAGTTAGGGAACAAACTGATTTTTGTCCTAATAACAATAAACTAATCAAAGTAACAAGTTAACATTTTTTTTTTCGATTTCTAGGTTTCGTGTTTCTCTGTCTACATTTTTCGCGACGGTGTGAGTTACCAAAGGATATTTTGTCCAAAATATTTTTTTATTGGGCTAAAAATGAGAAAAAAGTCAAGAGCAATTATTTTTGAAGTGAGGGCTAGTTATAAATTGAAATCGTTAATTAAGTAAACAAATTTAATAAGGGGTCATTTGTTTTTTTTATCTGAAAATTAAATATACTTGAATTTTTTTAAAATTGAAACCAAAAATCTAAATAATATGTTGATTTTTTTTCTTCTAATGATTGAATATAAATTTTAAATTTTGATTGTTTGTTCTTTTAAGATATAAATATCTGAATGAAATTAAAATTAGAAATATATTAATATAAAAATTATAGTTATGAAAGAAAAATATTTTAATTATTGATTATGTGATTAGGTTAAAGTGATAAGTTAGAAGTTTAAATTTTTCATATTTTAAGTTATTTTTTCTTTTAGTATTTTTTAATTATTTAATCACTTGAAAAAATAATATAATGTATATAATTGAGACTCGTTAAAACGTGAAAAAAAATAAATTATATACCAAAGCGTTTCTAGTTCAAAAATTAAAAATTGAGTCGGGTTAGACCGGAAGTAGGTAGACCCGAGCGCAAGGTCCAATTGGGCCGAACACACGCTGACACTTGCCTAATAGAGAGTTATGTGTGTATATATGCGTGCACAAGTGACATAGAGATACAGTGAGATTTTGTTCGGGTGAAGAAGAAAATGGGAGGAGATGCGAAAGGGTTCAAGTCAAGAATGGAACACTACCTATACAGTGGAGACAAGAAGCACGTCATAGGTGGCATCGTTATTATCTCTGCCATTTTTGCCGTTCCTTGGTTTCTCATGAATCGCGGTCAGTATTCTTTCCTTGGTGGAGATGGGTTTGGCTTTGCTCATCTCTAAATGCTTTCACTTTATATAATTAGAGTTCTAATAAACCTCCTTTTTATTACAAGTGTTTTGTTTATAATTTTGTTAATTGTCCTGTTCTAAAGTTAACATTGTAATTGGAGATACAATTTGATTATTACTACTAAAGCAGTACAAGAATTTGTTCGATATGCAAATTGATATTATACAAATTCATTTCTTGTAGGAGGATTCTTTTTTTGTCATCAAAGTTGCATTATTTCTTTGTGAAGAATTAAAACTTCTAACAAAAAATGGTATATTCTAGTTAGTTGTTTAGGGGAAAAAGATGGTATTAAAGTTATTGCTCAGATAGGATTTGTTTGAAACTATATGAGAAAGTTTCAACTTTGTTCTTCTCTTGTAGTTAGCCTGTTGTTTTTCTTTTGATATTTGATACTGACATTAGAGAAATTTCCAGTGCATAAAAGCTTTATTTGGTCTGAGACTGCATCCAAGGTGGGTAACCTTGGTTTTGGGTTAAGGGGATATCACTACTTTCAAGGAGTATAAGAGTCAAACCTCCCACTCCATGGACCTTTCTTCCCTTATCACTTTCGTGCACAACGTTAGATTCTTAGTTTTAACCATAGAATGATGAAAACTTATAATGATATCAATTCAGTTTTTTCATTTTTATGTAATAATTTAACTTTTTTTTTCTTTTTAATTTTCTTTATTCCACTAAATCATTTACGGAAAGGGAAACCACATGATGTGTAGAAACTCTTAGAGGCCGTTCAATCAATCTTGCAGAAGTTTTGTTCTCATTAAAGTATGAAACTGGGTTTGAGGGAGGAATGGCTTCCTGCAAGGTGAAAAGAACAAAAACTCTTTAGGGATTAATGATGCATACTTGATCTGCAAAAATTTATTTAACATAAATGGTTCTAGGCAAACTTTGCCAGATTTCCCTTTATTAAAAATTGAATTGCCTGATTTTCTGATGAATGCTTGCAATGTTAAAGAGGTTTTCAAGGAATGGGTAATTATTGATTTAGGAGGTGCTTGGACTGTTGAACTACAGTTAATGGAAGTAGCTAGTTACTTAGAAATAAAAAATGAAATATTACAACCCTATTTATATATTGGAGTAATTGATAAAGGTACAAACAACTCAAAGAAGATAGTGATAGAAAAGTTCACCACCTAAGAGAAACATCAAGGAATAACTTTTTTTTCTTTTTTAGTCCAATGAAAAATACAAGGATTAGACACTTAACACGCAATAGTATCAATCAAAGGGATACATAGTTAATTGAAGATAAACTTCAAATATGAGATTATTTTTTTAAAACAAAATCTTTATATTCTATGTTTCATAGCTCTAGGGTCTTATGTAGTTGTAAACATTGAACAATCCTTAAAATGCGTGAGGCGGTTATGTCCTTCCGAGGCTAGGTAGTCGAGGGGGTTGCCTCAATTTGAAAATTATAAATAATATAATTTTTAAAAAAAAAAAAATACTAAGATCAATTTATAACATTTAATAAACTAGTCCACAATCAACATTACTAATATAAAGATTCCAAAAAATAAGTGCATGACCAAAAAAAAAAAAAGATGTTTAGTGGCTTGAAATATGGATCCAAAATGTTATCCTAGTGATAAATGACCACTATATATTGAAGAGACTATCATTTATGTCTAATGGCTTGAAATATGGATCAACAGTTTCATCCCCTCCATCATCATTTGTAGTGTCATCCCCTAAAAAGTCATCATGATATCTGATTCCTCTATCATCCTCCTCATCACTCGCGATGTCCTCCCACTCTAGTTCTTCATCCACCAGTTGCAATGCCTTTCCCTTTGTCTAACAAATAATATACAGTAATATATTTTTAATTATATAATTCTATCTACATAAAACAATTATCTATAGTGTTACTAAATTTAATTAGATAATAACTTACTTGTATTTCTCTTTCTCTTTTGTACATGTTATCCTTTGGTTCCTTGATTCCCCTTTGAGACACGCTGCCTGAACTTGAATCTCTTTTTGTTTAACCATTAAAGGTGACACAATTATCAATTTTTTCATCATGTACTAATTGTGCCATCTTTTCTTCATTATCATTTTTTGTCATATAACTTTTAATTCCATCTCTCACTTCAGCGGGAACCCGTGTACGCGGGCAAATTTTTCTTCACGTACTAATTGTGCCATCTTTTCTTCATTATCATTTTTTGCCATATAACTTTTAATTTCATCTCTCACTTCAGTGGGAACCCTTTTACACATGCAACATTACCGTGAATACCTGCAAGGTGTTCGTTCATCCTAAATACTCCCCTTTTGATAAATTTTTTTTGCAAAAAGTACATCGAATGTACTTATATGCCTTCCCTCCATCCGTTTCAACTTCAACCCCATATTTCTAAGCCGGATCTTTTCTAGTTGACATCTTACGCACAAGTCTACAACAAAAGTTGCAAAATAAACAATAACAAATATATTAGATCATAAACAAACCATAACAAACATAAAGCTTTTCAGAATTCTAACCAACCAAATACATAACTTGTACATAATAGAAAGTAGAAACAAAAAACCTACTTAGAGTCTTGGAGAATAGAGATAGGCTGTTGAACTTGGAGTCTTGGAGATAGCCTTTTGAAATTAGGGTTTGATGGTTAGACAAAGGTGAGGGTTTGTACTTGGTGAGAGTAGAGGTGAGACTTAGACAGAAAGAGACGACTTTCTGTTGTAAATAGGACCCTAGGGCTTTTTTGTTTAAATAAGGCGGAACCGAGCAAGAAGATGGGAGAGACGGCCGACTCAAGGCGCTCTTGACTGCGAGGCAGCCAAGGCGCGCCTTGAGGCGGCCGAGTCATTCGAATTCGAAACTTTGCTTAAGCTTAGGCAATTTCCAAGGGATAAGGATTCTTTCCTCATCTCATTTCTATCCCACCTTTTTTGAAACATGTATTGATTATTTATGAAGCAACAATAAAAAAGAATCAAATCATAACCACTCATTAATAATAATGTTGATGTGTCATTAGATCCTTAAAAGGTAAGGTAGAGGTGAGATGAGGAGAGGATTTAAATTCATTTCCAAGATACTTGAAGTCAATATTACAAAAAAAATTATATAAATGGTAGAATTCATCGAGATGTCGGGGTATAGCATAATAACAAGCAAATCCAGTGATTTCAGAATATTCATAGATGTCTCTTTATATTTGAAAATCTATATAGTCAAGTCCTATATTATAGTATTTAGGAAATTGTGAAAACCCTTCTCAACAAGAATGCACATTGACTTTAAAATAAACCATTTGGGTTTATGTAATCATTGATAATCATTCTAGTGGGGACGGTTTCTACAAATTCAAAAAGAGGACTTTGACAAATTTCATGGAAATCTATTGTGAATTTCCAATTATCAAGGGAGATTTTTGATAAATTTTGAAACCATCGGGATCCTCCTACAATTACTTTTAATCTCTAGGAGGTCAATAAAAAACCATTTATTTTGTATTTTTGTAAAGGAGACTCTTGTTTATTAAGAATTGTCTATGTTTGGAAGGTTGTTCCAAATTTTTAAATATAATGACCCCTTATTGTTGTTAGTGTTGTAAAAGTCTGCATTAAGCGGCGATTAAGCGGCAGCGAGGCGCCGAGGCGCCGCGATTTGGACCAAAGCGTCCATTAAGCGGCAAGGCCAACGTCGGGCTGGCGGTGAAGGTGGAGGAAGGCAGCGTATAGCCTCGCCGCTGAGATTTGGAGTGAAGCAGCGATTAAGCGGTGAAGGGGATGGAGGCGGAGGCAGAGGAAGAACATTAAACATAAAATAAAAAATAAAACCTAACCCCGAAAACGATGCCGTTTTGGGGGGTTTAGTTTTTTTTTTTTTTTTTTAAAAAACATAACCCCCAAAACGGCGCTGTTTTGGGGGGTTATGTTTAAATTTTTTTTTTTTTTCTTCTTTTTCACTTCTCCTTCTTTTCTGGCAGCAGTCTCTTCTCTTATTCTTCTTCTTTGTTTTTCTTCTTCTTCTTCTTCTTATTCTTCTTCTACTTCTACTACTACTTAAAATATCATCCAATCTACCTCGGAGGCCGGCCGGCTAATTGACTTACGGCAGGACCTCTTAAGCGGTCTAGGCGCTAGGCAGTGGGTCGCCGCCCGACTAGCGCCTAGTGCTTTCTGCAACCATGATTGTTGTAAGACTGGTTGTTCCAAATTTTTAACTCTGTAAGACCCTACTGTTGTGACTCAAAAGATAGAGTTTGTTTCCAACAATATAATTTTGATTTGAAGTTTATATTGAATTGATCTTCATCTCTTTTGGTGGATTTCATTGATTGGTGAATTCCAAGCCTTGTATCCCCTGCTATACTTCATTAGCTTGCAATAATCTTCACCTCTTAGATGATTTTTCTCTTATGTGGCAAGTTTTCTGCCTTTCCGGAGTTGTTTCTTTGTTCTTTTAATTTCTCGTGTTGATTTATGATCTTTCAAAGGAGAGGTTAGCTGATAGAAAGATACTCAGACAGCTAAGTTAAGCTAGTTGCTGACAAGCAACTGCATGTTTACAAAGCAAATGATGATCATCTCTAAAGGAGGCTGCTGAGTAAGCAGTGAGGACCTCCGGGGAGACATGCAATTTGGCTCTACATCAGGGCGAGAGGCGCAAGAGGGGAACGAGATCTTCCAAGCTCGGTTGGAGAACACGGTAATGGGGAAGCTCGCGGAGTTCGAGACACTTCTTGAAGACATGCGGGACGATTGGGCCTTATGCAAGAGAGCCGTGAGTGGTGGGGCTTTCCAAGGTGCTCCGAAGAAGGAGATACCTAAGCCGAAGGAGTTTGATGGCAAGCGAGATGCCAAGGAGGTAGACAACTTCATTTGGCACATGGAGAGGTACTTTGAGGCCGTCAGGATCACGGATGATCAGGAGCAAATCCGGACCGCAACCTTATACCTCGCCGATACAGCCACTCTGTGGTGGAGGAGGAGACATGCCGACATCCAAAGAGGTACGTGCACTATTGATTCTTGGGATGATTTTAAGAAAGAGCTCAAGAAGCAATTCTATCCGGAAGATGCTGCTTATCTTGCTCGGAAGAATTTAAAGAAGCTCAAGCAAACAGGTTCAATTAGGGATTATGTTAAGGAATTTTCTAGTCTTATGCTCGAAGTTCCTAACATGTCGGACGACGAGTTGTTATTCAACTTCATGGACAACCTACAACCTTGGGCGGAAGTAGAGTTGCGTCGTCGCAATGTGCAAAATCTCGCGGAAGCTATAGCCATTGCGGAGTCCCTAATTGATTACCGGAGGAGCGAACCACCCAAGAAGAAACCACCACAGGATAACCATGGCAAAGGTGGGGGAGACAAAGGGAAAGGTCCATACAAGCCTCCAAGTGGGAAAGACAAGGGCAAGCAGAAGGAAGGTCAAGGCAAGAAAGACATCAAGCCGAAGACCAACTGTTTCCTTTGCGACGGTCCTCACTGGGCAAGAGAGTGCCCAAAGCGCAAAGCTATCAACGCGTTGGTAGATGAGCGCGAGAAGGAGATGGAGGAATCTCACATGGGCTCTCTTCGCATTCTCACAGCCATCAAAGCCCAATCAGCCCCAAAGACCCGAGGGAGTCAGGGTCTGATGTACTTGGACGTACACATCAATGGGAAAGCTACCCGCGTCATGGTCGATACGGGAGCTACAAACTCCTTTGTCTCGGAGGAGGAGGCAAGGAGACTTGGACTGAAAGTGTCCAAAGAGACCGGATGGTTAAAGGTGGTGAACTCTAAGGCGAGACCGCTTATTGGTATGGCTCGAGGAGTAAGCATCAGTATGGGTAATTGGAATGGGAAGATAGACCTGACAGTCGCGCCCATGGATGACTTCGAGGTAGTGCTCGGCATGGACTTCCTCGAACAAGTCAAGGTAGTTCCTTTACCCTTCTTACGTTCTGTTGCTATCTTGGAAGATACTCCTTGCATTATTCCAGCCATTGCCAAGTCCGGATCGAAAACCTCTCATCTTTCGGCCTTACAAGTGAAGAAAGGCCTTAAGAAGGGAGAGGTGACATACTTGGCCGCGGTAAAGCATGATGAGGGTGGAGTTCCAACGGAGGAGCTACCTAAGGAGATTAAGAAGGTCCTTGAGGAGTACAAGGACGTCATGCCCGGGAAGGCCAATTTAGTGGCAGATGCACTGAGTCGCAAGGCGGAGCTTGCAACTATGAGGAGTGCGCCACAGGGAGAAGTCATCAGTCTCATCAATGAAGGGCTACAACACGACTCACTTGGCAAGAGTCTCGTGGGACTAGCAAACGATGGGAAGACCAAACGGTTTTGGGTGCAGGATGACTTACTCTACACCGTGGGAAACCGGCTGTATGTCCCGAAATTTGGAAACCTACGGAAGAACTTGATCAAGGAGTGCCACGATACAAAGTGGGCAGGACATCCGGGACAACAGAGGACCAGGGCTTTGCTCGAGGCAACTTACTACTGGCCGCACATGAGGGATGATATTGAGGCCTATGTGAAGACTTGTCTTGTGTGCCAACAGGACAAGAACGAGCAGCAATCGCCAGGAGGATTGCTAGAGCCGTTACCCATCCCCGAGAGACCATGGGAGAGTGTCACCATGGACTTCATTTCGGCCTTACCAAAGTCGGATGGCTGCGGATCGATCATGGTGGTGGTCGACCGATTCTCAAAATATGCAACTTTCATTGCTGCCCCTACGGATTGCACGGCGGAGCAGGCAGCTCGGTTATTCCTAAGGGATGTAGTGAAATATTGGGGTGTACCAAGAACGATCATTAGCGATCGAGACCCGCGCTTCACAGGGAAATTTTGGACCGAGCTTTTTAACCTGTTGGGCTCAAAGTTGCATTTCTCTACAAGCTTTCACCCACAAACAGATGGGCAAACAGAGAGGGTGAATGCCTTGTTGGAGCTATATCTGAGGCACTTTGTGAGTGCCAACCAGCGAGATTGGGCAAAATTACTTGATGTGGCCCAATTCTCTTACAACCTGCAGAGGAGTGAGGCAACCCATCATAGTCCCTTTGAGTTGGCGACGGGCCAACAACCCCTCACTCCGCAGACGGTGATGGTGGGATACACGGGAAGGAGTCCAGGATCGTATAAGTTGGCCAAGGATTGGCAAGAACAAGCTGATATAGCACGATCCTATCTCGACAAGGCCGCGCGGAAAATGAAGAAATGGGCGGACAAGAAGAGGCGACGAGTGGAATTTCAAGTAGGAGACTTGGTGCTTGTCAAGTTGCTGCCCCAACAATTCAAGGCCTTCAGGAAGGTGCACAAAGGCTTGGTAAGGAAGTACGAAGGACCCTTCCCGATCCTAAAGAAGGTAGGAAAAGTTTCCTACAAGGTCGAATTACCTCCAAGGCTTAAGATCCATCCAGTCTTCCATGTGAGTCATTTGAAACCCTATCATGCGGACACGGAAGACCCTAGCCGAGGAGAGTCTTCAAGGGCGCCAACTGCCGTAGTAACCTCCTACGATAAGGAAGTAGAGGAGATCCTAGCGGATCGAGTCGTGAGGAAAAGGGGTGTTCCTCGAAGTAGTGAGTACCTGATCAAATGGAAGGGACTTCCTACGAGTGAAGCTACTTGGGAACCGAAGGAGGCTTTGTGGCAGTTTGCAAAACAAATCGAGGAATTCCACAAGGAGACTACGACGAGGACGTCGCCGGATTAGGTGGGGGAGAATGTCACGAACTTTCTAGAATTATCCGGAACAACCTAGAGGAATGGTGAACCTTGTGGAGAAACCTGGAAGGATGGAGAAACTCCTAGAGAAGTCTAGCTCTTGGGACATTCTAGAATGTTGTGGAGACTTGTAGGATGTTCAAGACATGGAATTCTCTAGAACATGTACATTGTAGGGATTTCTTGTACATTGTAGAATTGTCTAGAACATGGTAGATAGGTAGGGACCTAGAATGTTCTTTGGTACCTATAAATAGATGGCACCCCTCATTTGTACAAACCATCTTGGAAAAGCATTCAAGCATTCAAGTATTCTCTCAAACACTTGTGCTCTCTTCTCTTCTCTCTTCCTACAAGCTTTCTTGAGTTTGCTAGCAAGTTACTTGTCTAGCTCGTGGGGATTAAGGCTGACTTAACCTCTTCGACGGGAGGAAGTGTGTTAAGTGCCGCACGGTTGGCTTAGAAAATACTAAGGCCGTGACATGCTGCTTCTAATGATTTTGTCTAATCAGCATACCTTGTACACGAAAGCTTAATAGTACTATTATTCTCTATGCTTAGTAGTAAAACTTAAACTCTTCCATATGCCTAAAGATTATTCTTCTATCAAAACTTCTAGCCTGCCTTATGCTAAGATCTCCTTGATTCAAAATAACTATGTATATAAATACATTAAATATGTCATAGTGTCTCCCTTAATTGTAACAATAATGTTAGAACCTAGAATAACCTATGTGACTAAGATGTAGGCTTCACTACAGTTATTTTTCACTTTCTTCCCAAATTGCCTCTTTCAGTTTAGTTATACAGAGGATGCAGATTAGGTTGCTTAGTGTATAATATATATTTATGTTCTATGAATTTTCCGAGTCTGATTGTATTTGACACAGTGAAAATTGTATTAAAATAAAGAGTGAACTAGCATCTGGGACTTGGTTGAAGGACTTGAAGATGTTCCAATACCTCTCTGGAACTTGGTTGCCAGGATGACTAACTAGGCATCTGCCAGGATGACTAACTAGGCATCTGGAAAACCTGCTTGTTTGTGTTTTATCCATGCACCACATCTCCAATTGTGGTAATTAAACTTCTTGCACTAGTTTCTAACATTCATAAGAATGTTAAAAGTCAAAAATAAAAAAGATGCCATCTTAAATTTCTAATTTTCAGCCTATTTTTGTCTAATTATAGTTGAAACTGTTGGTCATCTAATTTATTATGTAGATGCTTCAACGCATATCTAATAATCCAAACAAGACTACAACCTGTGTGTGTTATACCTCTTACTTTACATATAATGGAAGCATACCATGCATTCATGACAATTTCTTTACAATTAGTTAGTTTGTATTATCATGGGAGCCATGTTAAATGAATGCTCTTTCTCTGTTCTTTCTTTCTTTCTTTCTTTCTTTCTTTCTTTCTTTCCATAGTTGGGCTGTTTTTCATTTTGAAATCAAATTGGCGAGTTATGGAGCCAAAACAAATGAAAAGGCATTAATACGTTTTCTCTCTTTCTTTCTTTGTTTCTTTCTTTTCCATAGTTGGGCTGTTTTTCATTTTGAAATCAAATTGGCAAGTTATGGAGCCAAAACAAATGAAAAAACATTAATACATTTGCCATAGTTGGGACTGATTTATTTTTTAATTGGAGTTGAACCACTACTTCTGTTGCATCACTACATGCAGTTTGATCAAAATTCAAGATTGTATCATGAAAGGTTATTGGTTTTGGCAAACCCTCAACATTTAGGAATTAAATTTTTGAATTGCATAGACGCTATTAATAATTTCCTATCCATTGTTACTTATTGGCTATTGTCTTTGTTTTATATATACAAAATGTGCAGATGGAACTTTGAACTAAATTGAACAAACTTCTGCCCCTTGCAGGATCCAAGCATCAGTCACACCAAGATTACTTGGAAAAGGCTGATAAGGCACGGAGTGCACGTCTTTCCTCCGCTTCATCTTCTCCAAAATGATATATGAGAGTATTAAGTCGACTGGAGAATTTCCCTCACTGCCTTTTTTATGTTGGTAGGTGTATAAGCTTGTATGGCGCTTTTTCTCTCTTTCCCTTAACGCGCTAGACACATTGCTCTTGATCTCTGACATATAGTCATGAACCCATTCAGGGGGAAGTTTTGTTGTGTTGTTTCAATAGATGAAAAATTATAGTTTTTGAGTGAGGGCTTCTATTTTGCCCGTACGGCACGACAGATTGATAGGTTATATCTTGGTAAACCCTATTGAGGGTTTTGACACTGCTGTTGATGCTTACTTGTTTTCACTATCTTTGAGAATAAAGCACTTGTTGAATATGAAAAAAAATAGCTTTAATATATGTTTGGAAGAGCTTATCTACTGACCAAAAAAGTTTATTTAATTTCAAAAGCTCTCGTTAATTATTATTATTATTATTATTTATTTTTATTTTTTTTGTTGCCACCCCATAGAGCTTTTGGTCGATTAAAAAGTTATTTTACATTTACTCGGAGAAGTTTAAATTTTAGGCATTTTCAAATAGATCTTTTTGAGCTTTTAAAAATATTAAAATGTTTAATATAATCATATTAAAGTTTGTTAATTATATAATGTCTTTTTAACTTAAAATAATATCCTTTTTGGTAATTCTATCATTTTAAAAAAGTTTTTTTAATTAATAATCAAACGGTCAACGGTTTTTTCCTTAAAAGTTGTACTTGTATAAATTTTACTTTTAAAAAGTTCTACTATGAGAAGTTCTTCTAAACAGACTCTTATGTCATTTTCAATTATACTTTATTTTTTTTATTAAAATGGAGATCCAAAATAGAATATTTTAAAAATATTCTATCTTCATAAATTTACAATTTCTAAATAATAAAATATTATTATTTTTACTTTATAAATTATTTTTTCTAACTTTCTTAATAATTTACTCACATAATATATTTACACCTAACTTTCTTAGTAATTATATATATATATATGTATATATTGAAGTTTTTAAATAATTTAATTTTAAATAAAATAATTATTAGGTTATTGATTAATAAATAGATGTGATAAATAAAAATTTTAAAAATAATTAAAATATAGCTAATATTATACTTACTTGAAAAATCTCAACAAAATATTTTTAATGATATAATTTTTATGCTAATTACATTTATAAATAAAAAGTTATAATAAGTTAATTGAATTTAGTTAAAAATTTAAAAAGGATATAGGAGGAATGAAATTTGTTTAAAAGGAATGGATGGAAGGGTAATAGTGGAATATATAATACTGAAAAAGTAATGGAGATTGGAATAGTGGATCTACAAATTCAGAGATTCATTTGTCAATCTCTATTTGATATTTTTTGGGAACAACAATGTAGAGTATGATTAGAAAGATTTTAATCTTCAATTTAGATAAATAGAGTATGATTGAAGTTGGCCTTAGTACTCAGCTTTTGGAGTGGTTTAAAGCGTGTTATCGACACACGGTGAAAATTAATGAGAAACCAAAGAGAAGAAAAAGGCAATGTTTTCTGTTGATCTTATTTGTGGGATAGCTCCTTATTATATAAGAGGGAAACCCATTGTGTTGATATCATGTCGAAGAAATTTCTCTTCTTGAAGCTTGAAATTCATGAGTAAAGGACAATATAGTTCTAACATTTTTAGAGACTTTTAATTTGTGTTTTAAATTACAATTATTTATTTATAATGATTAGGGATATGAAATTTTCAAAATAGAAACTGATGTTAAATTGTAACTAAAAATTGGTTCTGGATAATATTAATAATTATAAGAAAACAAATTTCCCATTTTCTTTTGAAATTTTATATTAATCATTTTCCAAAACCTTGATTATGTCTTAGCTTTGAAAAGCTATTTCGACCATATACATATATATATATATATATTACAAAAAAGGGGAACTATTTTTAATGGGCAAATATAATACAAACATCTATGAATAAATTACTTGAATATTGTATAAAGTAGATGGGTGCTGAAATTGTTACTCATAAATATGATATATATCCATTTTATAAGTGCATTCATATTTAAAATTTAAAAATAGATAAATTACCGTCCATCTACTTGAGATATCTCTAATTACAGGCGGAATTAATTTTTAGAAAAATTAACTACAGACTCCTCTACCGTTAGTATTGACAGTAAAAAAAAGACAATTGACCGTAAAAAACATATAAAATTTAAAGCAAATTACAGTGCACTTAGCTAAACTATCCCTAATTATAGCTGAAATAAACTTTTAGAAAATTAACTGCAGACCCCCCGTTGTTAGTCAATATTAGTCAAAGTCAACAAATTTAAAGGTATTTTTTTTATAAAAAAAAATAGTTAATATCTCCTTTGTGCATCTCAAATCAGCGGAGATTTATTTATTTTTTTTAAAAAAAATAAAATTTATTTCTTAAAAAAATTAAAAATAATAAAATTTAAGATCTCCATTGTCTATCGCAACTCAGGAGTCTCGGTTCGCAAACCTGGTTTGCGAAGCCTCCTCTGATTGGCGCAATGGTCCAGCCTCCCCCTCCCTCCTATGGATGCATCTGGTGAAGATCCATATTAGATCTCCATCAAATCTTTTTAAAAATATTTTTCTTTTTTTTAGAGAAATCTCTCAATGAACAGTGGAGTTCTTAGATTTAATTTAAGTTTTATTTTTTAAAAAATTTAAAAAAATTTCATGAATGGATCTCCACCACCCACTTGGATGATGGAGATTCATAATATATTTATTTTTATTTTATTTTAGATTTTTTTTAACTATGGGGCAAAGTTGTATTTTATTTTTTTTTACATATTTTAACGGTCAACTGTCTGTTTTTACAATTAACACTAATGATAGGGAGGTCTCTAGTCAATTTTCTTAAAAGTTGATTCCGCATGTAATTAGAAATACTCCATGTAGGTAGGTTGTAATTTATCATAAATTTTATATGTTTTAAACGGTCAATTATTTTTTTTTTTGTCGATCACCACTAATGGCAGGAGATCTGTAGTCAATTTATTTAAAAGTAAATTCCATCTGTTATTAGGAATACCTCAGATGGTTCTAATATCAATAGTACCCTTACTAAAATCAATTTACTTATTTTTATACCATTTATTTATAAATCCTCTTAAATTATTAGTACGTCTAATTTAATTATTGTATCATTATTTAGTTGAAAATTAAATTAAACATCTTATTTCACACTTAATTTTTCTTTATAAAAAAAACTCATAAATAAAGATCAGTCTATATCTCACTTTTTTTAAATATATATGCCTCAATTTTTATTTATTAATAAATGTTAATAAGAATAGAAAAGTTTTAGAAAGTGATAAATTTATTAAGAATCCGCCAGACGTAAAATTTTCCTTTTGCGATTAAACATGTTTTTTGGGGTCTTATTTGATAGAGAAAAGGACAATTTTGCCCTTCAATTTTTCAGTCAACAGTTAGTAATGAATTAGGAATTTTCGTAATTTTAGGATAAAAATTGAATATTACAGTAAGTCAGCAATTTACCTTTGGGTGAAGGAAAAAGATAAATATTACAACTTAAATTTTATTAGATTTTTAAGATTCGGTCTCAACTGGGGACATAAAAAGTTTCACTTGATCAAGAAATAATGTCTCAATATGATTAAAACTATTTGAAAACCAATAATACTATACAACCAAAAAAATTAATCCATATAGCATAACAAATTATTTTATCATAACATCATCCAAATTATAAGTATATAATAATGACAAATCACTTACTACATCAATTGAATTTTTAAATTAATTTTTTGAGTTGTATGGTAGCATCATTATAATGAGAACCATTTATCATAACATAATACTATACGTTTGGAAGAGTTTATTTATTGACACAAAAAAAACTTATTTAAATCCAAAAGCTCTTGTTAGGCCCTATTTGACACGGTAATTTACCTTTTTGGAAACTCTTCCTACAAAAACTATGTATTTTTACAATTTAAAAGCTCATCTCTTAAAAAATTCAAACAGTCTCAAAAGAGCTTTTGGACCCAAAAAGACAAAAACAAGCTTTCAAAAACCCTACCAAACAAGCTCAGTAGAGCTTTTAGCCTATTAAAAAAGATATTTTACGTCTACTGGAAGAAACTCAAATTTTATACTTTTCCATATGGATCTTTTTTATTTTTTAAAAATATTAAAATATCTAGTATAACTCTATTAAAGTTTGTTAATTTTTACAATGGGTAATTACAATAACTACCCATGTATATAGACATAATTGTACAAAAATTTGAGAATAATTGATAATAACAATAACTCCCCTTTGACCGGTTGACTAACCGTTGACCATAGTTAGTCACTAACAGTCAAAGGAGTAAAATCGTCAGTTTAAAAAAAAAAATGTAAAAAATGGATCATATGAGATCTGGTCCATTAGATAAGATAAAAATATCTTCATCCAATGGACCAGATCATTTGGTCCATTGCCAAAAAAAAAATCAATTTTTTTTTCCAATTTATTTTTGTTCATCAGATCTGCTTCTTCTTTTTTCAATTTTTTTTTTCTTTTTTCAATTTCTTTCTTCATCATTTTTTTTCCCTTTTCCTCCATCTTCTTCTTCTTCTTCTTCTTCTTTTTATTCTTCTTCTTCTAAATTTTTTTTTTTTCGGATTCTTCTTCTTCTCTTATTTTTTTTTTATTCTTCCTCTTCTTTTCTTTTTCTCTAGATTTTTTTTTTGTTGATTATCTTCATTCTTCTTCTTCTTCTTCTTCTCCAAATTTCTTTTTTTTTTAAAAAAAATTTTTAAAAAGACAATTTTACCCCTTTAACCGTTAAGTGACTAACTTTGGTCAACGGTTAGTCAACTGGTCAAAGGGGCGTTATTGCCATTATCAATTATTCTCATATTTTTAGTGTAATTATACCTATATACACGGGAAGTTATTGCAATTACCCCTTTTTACAATGTCTTTAACTTAAAATTATATCAGTTTTTACATAGTTGGAGACCTCAAAATCCTCTAAGCAACCAAGGTTCAAATCCTTGTGTAAACATGTAAATATATATTCCCACCATTACCCATAAAAACGCAATTGTATGGGTAGACCTCACCTTCCGTGTTGGGAGTAAACCTCTTCCGTTGTTGGGAGTAGTACTTGTTATAATTTAATCTCGATTATATCAACAGTCCTCTGACATATAAAGGTGTCAGATTTCAAAAAAAAAAATAATAATAATGTAATTTTTAATTAATTCTATCATTTTAAAAAGCTTTTTTATTTGACAACTAAACATCCAACTGCTTGTCCTTAATAACTCTACTTATAATAAATCTACTTTTAGAAACTCTTCTAAACGGACCACCTAAAAAGTTAGCCCAAAAACCAACCCAAAATCATATGACAAGTGATTAATTATTATCTTATCAATCATCATTTTTGAATTGTGTAGCATTATTAATATGATTCTTCCACGGGAATGGAATTGTAGTATGATTGCATCTACGTACATAATTCAACATTAATAAATACTGCAAGCACTAGTTATAATTCAACATTGAGGATATTTAGGCCACTCCTAATTTGGTCCACCTTACCATTAATCATTTGGACTTCATATATTTGTAATTTCTTCAAATAATATACAGTAAATAATTTGTTATAATAAATAAAATAAATGCTTTTGTAAAGGAGCCACAATTTCATTTTCTAATTTTGATTTCATCTCCATGATACAATCTATAAGGGCATGAGTCTTCTGTACTTGAAGAACCATACAAATGCACAAAATAAGATGAATCCAGTAGTACCAGTAATTATGAGTACCCACTTGAATGCCCCCGGGTCATCAAACAATGGTATTGTGAAGTTCATACCAAATATCCCTGCTACAACCCCAAATATTGCAACTACAAACGTTGCTGTTGTCAGTAGCAGCTCAAATTGGATCAGCTGGTTTCTCACATTATCCTACAACAAATTAATTCAACAAATACTTAACCATTTTAAAGCCATCACTATTAGCCGTGCACTTCCATGAATTATTATAATGAATAACGAAAACCATAATTTAGGCAATACCGAAATAGAAAAAAAAAAAATAATAAACACATTTTATCGTTGTTATCAGGGATGATACATACCAGCTGAATGTTAATGAAATCCTCTGTGTCATCAATATACTCCTTCAGCTGAAACGAGTCAATATAACAATAAATACATGATTTGCCGGACCACAGAGGATCGGACAATCAAATATTACAGGTGCAGTACATACCGATGTCAACTTGTTTAAGGAGCTATCGATGACAACAAAATATGCTTCCAGCAACATCTCCAGCTCTTCTACACTCTCTGTAGCACTGTCCGAACTCTTCATGCTCTCATGCCTGCTTCTTGCAATGCTCAAGCTTTTCTCAAGCCTCCGCGAATCAGGGGGTGAAGAAACTGGAGACACTGGAGCAGAAACAGATATGCCATCATGTGATCTGTATCCCATCAGAGACTGATCACCATAAAATGATGACTCCATTCGCCTTTTTTTCTCAGTGAGATACATTTCTGCCATATCTCCATCATCATCCATTAGCTGCTCGATCTCATCCCTAACCTATATATATATATATATTTGAAACAAGAGAACAAAAAAGAGAAGCAATTGAAACAGGACATAAAATAGAAAAGATCCCTTAACTACTTTCTCAGTAAATAAAGTGGAAAGGTAAAGTGTCATTTCGTAGTACCTTCTGTACTCTGCGAGTCAATGCCACAAGTCTGCTTTTCAATCGACGTACACGTTCCAAATTTAATGTACTAATCTTTGACGTTAGTTCATCTAGTAATGGATATGCTTCAATTTCTAATTCTGCTGCCTTTGAAAATTTACCAAAATAAAAGGGTTACTAAAATGCTAAATTAATTAACTTTAAACCAGGAGAAAAACATGACGCAACAAATTAGCAATCAAATAAAGAAATACAATGCCCATATTCTTCATGTATAAACTCAAATGCTTTAAATTTTGGCAGCCCAACAGTTATAACACAATTTGTTTTTTGGATAAAAGTTATAACACATTTATTGTCACTTTTCCATTTATAATATTTACTTACTTGCACTGCTATAGAAATCAATTCCCTATGTGAAAAAATTTCATCAAATAGATTTCCCAAGTAACATCATTCATCTGTTACACAGAAAATAAGTAATTGTATTCCCCTAAGAAGAACATTGTACAATGTACAGAGACGTAAAAGAAACCACTGCATGATTATAAAATTGACAAACGTAGACATAAACTCATTTCTTTCTCCAATTGAATAGTTCAAAAATTGAATATGCTATTCGAAATTTGTAAGAGCTGATTGAGAACTAGAACATATAGATATGTTGTTTAGCTGTATATAAAGCAATCAGGATTATTGATTTGGAGAAGATATATTCTATTGAGCTTCTCTATGGTCATCTACTTCTGAATAATTCAGAGACAATTCTCTACTTCTCATCATGTTGGATTAGAAGGTTGTTGATAATTGATTGAATAACTTGTATCTTTGATTTTTGTTCATGTTCGTTATTTTTGTTGACAACTGTTTCACTTTTGTACTTATTTTCTTCATCTTTGAATAAAGTTTTATGTTTCCTATGAAAGAAAGATCTATTGAGGCCTAACTATATTCATATTTAGGGGTCAAGACTTTAAGTAAGACTTTAAGCATAAGAATTAGAATCTATACTTTGCTCAAAATAAAAGAAAAAAAAATTAGGAACTATAAATGAGCTATATTGCATAGCAGGTCAGGTTTCACAATTCCTTCTTTTGGTGGGACAGCAGCCCTATTCCCTATTCTTATGAGGAAATTCCAAAATCATCCCTATGCTTACACAAAATACCACCTTTTCGTTGTTTACAAATTGACCAAAATGGTCCCTTATGTTTTAAGCGCATACCCATTTTGTTCCCAAATTTCGAAAAATAACCGAAGAAGTCCTTTGCCATTACCATCCGCTGTCAAACAGTTATTTGACTAGATTTGACTTCTGAAATGACCAAAACACCCTTCAAATCAAAGCAAATCAAATAAATATTTAAAATAAAAAATAATTTTTTGAAAACAAAATGCTGGACACTATCTGCCTTTTCTTTTTTTTTTTTACTTAATTGTTTTAAATATTAGACTGCTATTTGAATATAAAGGACAATTATACCCTTAGAATGTCTGATCTGACTGGCCAAAAATTGAATGCAGGACTAAAATGGTATTTTCTAACATAAGGAATTGTTTTGGTCAAATTTTCAAAGAGTGAAAAAAAAGTGGTATTGTACACAACCATAGGGACTATTTGGAATTTCCCCTTCTTACAACCGAAAACAAGGTGTCATATGCACAAGAATGACTGGAACAGTTCATCATATGTTGTTAAGCTGATAAAATAGTTCATGAATTTAAGTATTATTTCCCCCTTTTGGGATTTTATCAAGTTATGCAGACAGCTGTTGAAATGTTGGTACACAAGAAAAGGACGTCTAACAGAACAAGTAGGGGAATAACTTGGGAAATAGTATTGCCTAGCAGGTTTTGGAACTTTGTAAAGAAATATATTACAGAAGTTCTGTGGTAGTGGAGAATATTATGCAGGAATTGAAGACCATAATTTTATGGATCCATGCTCGTGGAAGTCCGCTTCCTATACCTTTCCTGATTCTGTATTGAATTTACTCATGTTTTAAAAATTTAGAGTTAATTCTCTCTCTCCTTTTTCTATTTCTATCGGTACTTCTCCTGTATACTTCCAATTTACCAGGTTATGCTCCTTCTCTTCAGTGATTTTGATTTTAACTGAAACAAAACTACCACCTACTAGTACCTTATTTTTTAACCTCCAAATCCTAATTAAATAGCCAGAGTATTATACTGGATTCTTCTGGATATTTGTTAACCACATTCTAGCACGAGAACAGCTAGCTAACATAGTTTTTGACACAAGTAATTTAATGAATATAAATTATATAGGATTAAAAAACCATAAATTTAAATCTTTGATAAGGTAGCACTGAAATATATACTAAACTTCTAAAGGAGGTGAGTTTTTGTTAAGAAGGTGAAGCTAAAAAAAGAAAAGGTTAATGAATATTTTAACGTACTTAACAAAAGTTGTATGAACATTAAAATACACAATAAAGTATAAATTACTGACCTGTCCAGTATAACACAATGTAACTACGATAAATCATTTTCCATATGCTTTTAAGATGCAAATTGACAATCACCTACTCAACAAGATAAAATAACAAATAAAGTGGGAAAGATAAACTGGTTCAATAGAATTTCTTCATGAGAATTTCTTTATTCGTCAATCTAAAACTCGAAAAGCTACCAAAATGGCACAAGAAAATTCATCTTACTCTTGAAATTTGATGAAGAAAAAAGGGACGCTTATATGAAACAGCAATGTCTTTTGTCCTAAGCGTTGCAGACTTTACTAATCTAAATCATGGACATGCAGCAACATGTGAGGTGTTACACTCGCTTAAAAATCACATGTACATTTCCCATGGAAAAACAAAAAGAGTAAAGTTTGTTGCTCTATCTCAAACAATATGCTATAATGCCCCTTCCCAAGTTCAGTTCAAATTATGGTTGGGAAGTCCATTGTCAGGGAAAGTAATAATAAAAAATTAGACTGTTCCCCAAAGTTTCATAGTTAGGCAATTATCACATCTCAGACAAGACTCTACTTGACACCAAAAACTTTTCCTTCAAAATTTATTTTATTGGAAAACTATTGAAAAGCATATAGCTATGATTAAAGAGGTTTAAAATGTTTATTAGCACAGGTCAGCAGAGCAGGCTTAGCAAATATCTAAAAACAAATCATCATAGCTACGTATCATATAATGTAGTCCACAGAAAGTATATTATAAGATGTACACTGGCACTATGTTATAGCTAAAAAAAAAAAAAATCAGAAGTGTATTAATTGATGATTTAGAGGAAGAATATATATTAATCAGACAAATCAATTATGATAGTAGTCTAGAATCAAAGTTGCAATTGCTCTTAACCAAGTCTAATAGCACTCATTTAGAACAAAATATATTAGAGACTTAATGTTCTCTCTTACGCACCTGAGAATCAAGAAATGTACAAGCAGCTTCCAAAGCAACTTCAAGAGCCCTAAACTCAAAGGGCAAATAATCAGGGCATGTGTTCCCATATACATTATCAAAATTCCTACTTCGCCTCCGGTTGGAGTCACCACCTTCTGACTGCCAAACTTCATTTACTCCAACAGTTGTCAACCGCCGCTGTAGCTCAACCACATACTGCAACACATAGCTATCAAGGGAATTCAAAAGTAGAACCTCATCAGCAGTGATAATACACCGAATCTGCTCCAAATTTACAACAATAGCCTTCTCTCTGCCCAGGATTGTTGAGGGGTAAACAAACAGAGGATCAAGCAAGCGTAGATCTCGGGCTGGTAGGTCACAACGCCTCATCATGGTGAACTTGTCAACCTCAATGATTTGGGAATTCCCTGATGCATCAACACGAATCCAAGATCGAAGGCCTTGGCCCCGCTTCTTCAACCCCAAAACATCCACACCTTGGAATGGTTGACGTCCAGAGGCAGAAGGCCGATAAGAAGCTTCTCTAAGGTTTAAAGCAGATGCCGGTTTCGGTGGGAGTAGGCGTTCTTTGAGATCCGCCATCAACGAGCACAAAATGCTAAAACACAGGAAACAGAATGTAGAGCAAACAAAGTCATTTCGTTATTATTGCTGCTCCTTGTATTATGTACATTGTCTGAAGCTCCTACTACAATATATATGAACATTTTGTCAAGAAACACGTTGAAAGAATTATCACACGGTTCACACCAAGAAAGCATCTCCTCCTCTAAACCATAACCACTAGATATTTTGAAGTACATTAAGTGAGTGCTCTTCTTTCAAATTATGCAGCATATAAAAAGTGGTTTAACTACGCCCTATGAAATCGTACAAAATTTCAAAATAAAAAAGATTAATATACATGAAATCTTCCTTCCTTAACTATTTGGTGACTGTCTCAGCCTCAATTTCATTATCATGATGTGAGAAAATAAAGAAACCATTATTTGGATATCTAAATAAAAATTTAAGGGAAAAGTACAATTAAAAAATGACATTTTAATCCAAAGAACTTCAGGTAAAATTTTAGAGATTTCCTACAGTTTATAGGTGGACTTAGCTGATATATTTTATGCCCATGAACTTCCCTACAAGGGAGGCTTCTAACAAAATTAAGGAGCTTCTCTTGAAGATTTCAAACAAATTCAGAATATCTGGGGAGGTGCTATATATTTCGAAAACACCAGGCTTTTACTTATCCAATACTTTTTCCTCGCCGCAATTTCATTTTCCCATATTCTCCTGCTACTAAGCAGAGATATTAGGCACCTACAAACAAATCCTATCAATTAAAAGAATTGAACCAATAGCAAAAACTTCAAAAAGAATTCAGTAGACCAAATGCAGCAACAAAAGTCTCCTCTGATTTTGCATCAACTACACACTTCTGGCAGTAAATCAAAACAAACATCCGGTTTTCTTAGTCGTTTTCAGGTCATTTACACAGATAATTCAAATAATATTATATATATATATATATATATATATATATATATATCGTTACCTCCACAGCAGAAATCCGAAAGCTTGATTCACCGACGTTAATAAATTGGTCTAATTATGCCAAAAAAAAAAGTTGAAAAACGAATTATTAGATTAAACAGTCCAAGATAAACGCAGAAAATTAAAAATTTAAAAAAATATGAAATTGGAAGAGAAACCCTAGATTTGGAAAAAGAAAAAAAAAGAAAAAAAGATAAAGAACCTGTATGTATATGACAGATTGAACACACAGAGAATCTTGAACGTCAATGATAATTAAAAGTTTGAAAACAAAAAATATAGAAAAAGTGAAGTCAAGGGTTTGCGTGTATGGGTTTTTGGTAGATGAAGTTCAAAATTTTACAACAAGTACGGCTTCTTTGTTGGCAGGGTCACAACCCACAACCGAACTTCACTCCTCAGCTTTACTTGTTTTATACTACAGATCTCGTCAAATTAAAACAAAAAGTGACATATTTATTCACTGTCATCATCGCACATTTTTTAAAGAATACCAAATTGTGTTTTATCTTTTTCTTTTTTTTTGGGATAAAAGAATTTTCTCTCCATTAATTTTTGGGTGAATTGCACTCAAGTACCCTGACTTTTATCATAATTGCACGCTTAATGCCAGTTTTACCATAATTGCACTCTAGTACCCGGTAATCCGTTGACCACCGTTAGGGTAACGGTTGACTAACTGGGTTCAGGGGCAAATTGGTCTTTTACATTTAAATTTATTTTTAAAAAAATTTAAAAATCATCCAACCAATAAGAACATGCCACGTCATATTTTAATTAATTTTAAAAATATTTTTTTAAAAAAAATTAAATTTGAAATCAAAAAAAAAAAAAAAATATTTTTTTTTTGAAGAACACGAACCCAACTGGGTTCGTGTTCTTCGAACACGAACCCAGATCTGGGTTCGTGTTCGAAGATCACGAACCCAGATCTGGGTTCGTGCTCTTCGAACACGAACCCAGGTGCTGGGTTCGTGTTCGAACCCATTTCTGGGTTCGAGCACGAACCCAGGTGCTGGGTTCGTGCTCGAACCCAGATTTCTGGGTTCGAGCACGAACCCAGGTTGCTGGGTTCGTGTTCGAACCCAGAAATGGGTTCGAGCACGAACCCAGCAACCTGGGTTCGTGCTCGAACCCAGAAATCTGGGTTCGAGCACGAACCCAGGTTGCTGGGTTCGTGTTCGAACCCAGAAATCTGGGTTCGAACACGAACCCAGCAACCTGGGTTCGTGCTCGAACCCAGAAATGGGTTCGAACACGAACCCAGCAACCTGGGTTCGTGCTCGAACCCAGAAATGGGTTCGAACACGAACCCAGCAACCTGGGTTCGTGCTCGAACCCAGAAATCTGGGTTCGAACACGAACCCAGAACTGGGTTCGTGTTCGAACCCAGAAATCTGGGTTCGAGCACGAACCCAGCACCTGGGTTCGTGCTCGAACCCAGAAATGGGTTCGAACACGAACCCAGCACCTGGGTTCGTGTTCGAAGAGCACGAACCCAGATCTGGGTTCGTGCTCTTCGAACACGAACCCAGATCTGGGTTCGTGTTCGAAGAACACGAACCCAGTTGGGTTCGTGTTCTTCAAAAAAAAAATTAAATTTTTTTTTTTTTTTTTTCCTTTGCAGGGGCAGTTTGGTCATTTTACCTGAATCCGTTTGGTCAACCGTTACCCTAACGGTGGTCAACGGATTACCGGGTACTAGAGTGCAATTATGGCAAAACTGGCATTAAGCGTGCAATTATGATAAAAGTTAGGGTACTTAAGTGCAATTCACCCTTAATTTTTAGAGGAATTTGCCAAAAGTAATTAGATTTTTGAACTAAATTTCACTTTTAACCAAATAAAAATCTAACATGTATTAATAAAATAAATTAAAATTATAAAATTTATAAAATAAAACTCTTAAATATTTAAAAAATATTAAAAATAATTTAAAAGTAAATTAACACCAAAATTAATTTTTTTTTTAAAATTAAAAATTTATTACTATAAATAATTAGTATATAAAAATTTAATAATTTAAAATAACACTAAATTAATATGAAAATATTATAATAAATTAAATTTTAAAATAAATAAATTATTAAAGTAATAAAATATTTATAAAATAATTTTTAAAAATTTCAGGAGGAGATTTAAAATATAATTTTGAACCTTAATGTGTGTAATGGCTAAAATACCCCTAACTGAATGACTAAATTGATAAATTTTTTGAAAAGTTAGGGATCACATGAGTTAAAAAAATCGATCAAAAAGTAATAATTCGAATAACTTTAGGAATCAAAATAATTTTTATCCAAAGAGGACTAATTACAACCAACCTATCTGGGGTTTGACTTTTACAGGTTAACTTATTGAAAAATTAAAAGTTAATTTCTGTACCGTTATAAAATGTTAATCAACATTGGTCAAAGTCAACTATTCTAAGGATATTTTCGTCATTTAATTTATTTTAAAAAAGAAAAATTTTAAGATCTCCATTGTCATCTCATTTATTTCAGATAGACGGTAAAGATTTATTTTAAAAAAAAATTAAAAATAAAAGATAAAAAAATTGAGATCTTTACCGTTGAAGATTTAAAAATAGAAATAAAAAATCTGGAGATCAGCAAACAGTGGTTCGACCTGGTGCAACGCATGGGAGGTGCTTCGCCTGCCCTGGTGCAACAAAGGCAGGATGCCTCCCCTTCGTGGTCTCTAATGGAGGTCCTCTATGAGAGATTCATGGATCTCTGATAGTTTCTATTTTTTTTTTTTAATCTCCATTGTCCATATCTTAAGTGTTTTTTTTTTAATTTATATTTTATTTTGAATAAATCTCCACCGTCTAGATTTGTTTTTATTTTTTTATTTTAATTTTATTAATTTTTGATATTTTAATTATGGGTATTTTGGTATTTTTGTACTTTTAAAACGGTCAACACTAACGGTAAGGGAGTTAACTGTTAGTTTTTCAATAAATTGATTTCACGTGTAAAAAGTCAAACCCCAAATAAGTTAGCTGTAATTTATTCAAATAAAATAAATAAACAGCTCCTCAGTACTTTCTCATCCTTCCCTCTAGTGTTGGCTACGATTCGGTTCGAACTGAGTGGTTAGGAACTAGTCAACCGGAACCGGGACCAACGGTCCAAGTTAGCTTAAAAAAAGAACCGGAACAGCCGGTTCTGATTCGGTTCCTTTTTTTTTTCTTTCTTTGAAAAAAAAAAAATTGGAGACTGCAATTTCGATTCCTGGAACCAACAGTTGAACCGCTGATTCCTGAAACCGGAACCGCGGTTCCTCCCCCGATTCCGGACCGAAACTGGGATCGAAATCCTACGATCTCGATTCCGATTCCCCTCTAGGAGGAACCGGAAGTGCCGGTTCCGAAACCGCGGCCATGACTGCTTCCCTCTTCTATGTTTCTTCAATTGTTCTGTCTTTGTTTTTGTTACACAATTATCCTGTAAACTACACATCATCTCTATCTTTCTTTACCTTTCCTCGTTACTTTTCTCTTAAACCTACCAAATTGTTAAGGACTTATTGGTGGAGCTCCACAACCTTCAAATCTTGTAAATCCAACCAAAAATCTCTAATTTGAAAGTTTATGTTGAACTCACTTCTTAAACCATATGGTAAGTTTTTTTATCCATTAAATACATTAATATTGTTTGTAATATTGTATTTTCATGGATTTTGAAAATATTGTATATTATTCTGTTTATAGGCATCAATTTTGAAATTTCTCTATCATATTTTAGGATCTTTTAACCAACATTACATGATATGATGCTATGTATTTATATTATTTTTTTGTTAATTGTGTAACATATTTTACCATATAATATTACACTTTATCGTGTAATATATTGTTGTCATGTAATATTTTTAGTTCACTAGGTAACATATTAATGTCAAGTAATTTTACAGTTTATCATGTAATATTTGTCTCTCATGTAATATATTTATTCATCATGAAATATTTGTTTGCCACGTAACATGTTATTTAGCTATCATGTAATATATACTTCATCATTTAATACTTGTCTACCATGTAATATTTTTGAAAGTTTGTCATGTGAAGTTATTAAAAGTCACATCGTACTATATACATGGAGGTTTTTAGATTGCTCATAAAATTCAATGGACATTGAGAGGATAACAAGTACATAAGAGGTGAATCAATAAGGGTGGTTGTGCCTTAGAACCTAACATAAAATGGCTTGGTAGACATTGTTTGTTCAGTTGACAATGTTGTAATTCAAATATTATTTATTGTTACCTGTGACACGATACATAAGAGAATGTTACATGATACACAAGAAATGTTACATGATGACATGAAAAAGTTAGATGATAATCTAATCAGAAATGACCTGATAAGGTAGAAATATTACATAATTACCTTGGAATGTTACATGATTAACTTAAAAAAGTTACATAAAAAAATTGAAAATGTTACATGATAACTTGGAAAATGGAAATTATATGATGTTAGTTAGGTGCTCGTAATATTTGAACTGTATTGAAGATGACATGAAATTAATGAGAAGGTACATTTTGTTACAGTGAAGAGAAAATGCATGCATAAATTGTTCCATAATAACTTTCCTCCACCAACTGGTGTGCAAACTCCTCATGTTTTCTTCAAAAATAAATTTTAACTTGCTTTGTAAATAGATGTTTGTTTCATCTCTTTGTGAATTTCTCTCAAACAAAATTATATTTGTTATATGATAATTTTAGCCATAAGGCGATATTAGCATTAGGAGCAGTCGAAGTAGTCAAAAGTCTAGTCCAAGGGAAAACAGTGTGTGATGACATGTTAAAGTCAAAGGATGCGTTTTGGAAAACCCCTTGATAAAGGTTTCCCTAATATGAAACTTGGTGGGCAAGAAAATCTACAGTGGGGAACCTCAAAGGTTTCCTCAAATAATAACACGCGACACGTGGTAGAAAAAAAGAGAACAGTTAGAGAAACGGCGCACTAAGGCGTGCCGTGCATAATGAGCCACGTGGCAGCATATATATGCATAACATGGAAATGTGCGTGCCTGATTGGTTGTCAGGAAACCGCATGCTGACAAATCGTCCTTTCACTAGAAGACTAGAGAGCGTGGAAACCACTGCCTGACAAGAACAGGCTAGCGCAACTATCTCATCTTCTTTATTTAAAGAGAAGCACATATTAGAGCAAGACTAGAAACGAAATAAGGTATGAAAAATAGATGAAAATACAAGCAATGTTAGGATGAAGCACATACAATCCACCAGATATTTATTCTAGAGAGAGAAATAGACTTTCATCTTCTTGATAGTTGGAGATCTACTCTTAAGAAGTCATCTTCTTATTATCAACATGGCTTCTCTCTCATTAAAAGCTATATCTAATTTGAGCATCGAAATGGGTGCCAACAAGACACTGGCACCACTCTTCGATCATTTTTCTATTTGTTTTTAGGGAATACTACTTTCAAGACCCTATTTGGAAAACCGTCTATTACAAGTAAAGGTATTTTCCTTCTCTTTGTTATATGTCAATATTATCTCCTTTAAGTCGTTTCTGTTATTATAAATGAGCAATATTGATTTCAGTGTCGGAGTGGAACCCCAGTGAAACACTGGTTTTCCCACTGACCACCTTTCTTTTTTATGAGGTTTTCTCCAGGACTTCTTTCAGAAAGGAAACCCTTTGCAATTGGTTCTCACCAAGGCGAACCTTCACCATCTTTCACTTTCAGACTCGAATGGCATATTTGATGTCTTTCAACTTGAGATTGGTTTGACCATGTTGAACTGACCGTTGAAAGTCCAACTCTATCTTACGTGGCGATGAGTTCTTTGAATCGTTGACCATTGACAAAATTTCATCATCAACAATATTAAATAACTAGCATCAACCCACTATTGGGAATAATCGTTGACGCGGAAGTGACACGCTCACAACACGTAAGATATAATCCTAAGTGCAGGATGTGTCGAAATAATAAAGTCCTGGAAGAACGGGGTCAAATCCACTAGGAAGCAGTAGGTTTACTAATATTAATGCTAAACATGTTAACTAAACAGAATTTAAATCATGATTTTGAATATTTTGAATCATGAAAATAAAAATATAACTAAAGCAATTATCAAAAGATACTTGGCCAAAGGCGAGAAAACGTTAGGTGGTCAAATGGTCTCAATAATGAGCCTGGGTATTACAATTGACTATTTTACGCATAATATTTTAAAGAAGTAAATTAACCCTAATAATGGCACATCAAATTATATTGGTCATGTATTGATGTTGTAATTCCAATTAAATTCACCTATTGGTCCTAGAGTGAAAATAATTAGACACTCATAATCAAGTTTAATACCTAGGTTAATTAAGCATTTTCATTCCTTAATCAAGCTAATCATTATTCCTAGAATTCAAATAAATACAATTATAACCTAATGATTTATCAAACAAGCTATAATTTTCTTATCAATTATAATTCAACATTTATATAACAAACTCTCATGGTGCAAACAACAAGAATTACAAATCAATATAATAAGATATCTAGAAATAATGTTCTTGAGATATAAATAAAATGATAGTCAATTACAAACTCTAAAAACTCAATCTTGTGGATTTAGTTCAACATCATACAAATCAAAACCAAAGAGAAAAGTAAAGAATAGACAGAACCCATTCTAGATGAAGCACAAATAGTGAAGAAATCTCACTTTGGTCCAGCTAAAACTCCTTCTTTTTCAATACTTCGTCTTCTTCAATGGAAAGATTGATGAAGACGATGAACCGTGTGTGAATCTTGAGTCTTTTATCAGAAGAACCCAAGAAAAGATGAAGGAAAAGTGTATAGACCTTAGTCTAGTCGCTGGTCGTCGTTTCTCTCAAGTGACCGAACTCCCCTCTTTCTTTTCTTCTCTTTCTTTTTATACTCGCTCGAATTAGGGCATCTGAATCGCTGTCGCGATCCTAGGTCTCGAAACCCAAGTCACGGCACTTACTGCCCAAAAGTGGAATACTTCTCGTGACTCCTGTATCGTGACCATTGGTTGCGAGACCTGGGTCGTGATACTTACTGGCTGAATTTGACTCCTTTTTTCATGATCCAATCTTGTATCCTTTAGTCACGGAACCTAGATCGCGATGCTCACTTGTAACATCCCAAATTTCGAATAATGAAGTTTGAATATGTGAATATAAATTTTGTAATTTGAGGGGTATAAAATGTAATTAAATGTATGTTTATTTTTATGGTTTCCAGGTGAACCAGATGGAACGGTCCAGGAATGATGCAGGACGAAAAAGAAGTAAAAAATTGGGGCGGTAAATATCGCGACCTGGTCACCGCGACCACAGGTCGCGATGAGCTGCTCGCGATGACAAAAATTGAAAATCCTGGCAGTGAGCATCGCGACCACCATCGCGACCAGGATACCGTGATGTGTGATCGCGATGAAGGCGGTGGAGTTGCTCCAGAGAGCAACGCGACCTAGTGGGGTCGCGACGACGGTCGCGATGACCGAAATAATATAAAAAAAAAATTGGCTTCTCACAGAAGCCATCGAAACAGAACAGAAGAAAAGAGAGAGGGAGAGACCGAGAGAAAGAAAGAAGAAAAAGAAGAAAGAAAGAAGAGGAAGAAGAAGAAGAAGAAAAAGAGAAGAGAAGGAAGAAGAGAAGAGAAAGGAAAAGAAGGAAAGAGAAAGGAAGAGAAGAGGAAAGAAAAAGGAAAAAGAAAAAGGTGAAACCCAGAAGGAAAAAGTGTGGGAACGATATCCAGGTTGGTGTACACCTGTTTTCGACATTTTTATGTGTTTTGATTTACATTTGAGTTTTGAATAATTTAGTAAATATATGTTTATATTGTTTTTCGATTGACTAATTTCGATTTAATTGTATTTATTGTATTTTGATTGTTGATTAGGTTGAAATCATTTGTTCCGACGTTCAAATGACCAAATCGTTGAATATATATTTTCCGAATATTGATCGAAAGTTTTATATTAGTTATGTTTAATTTCGAATTGTGAATTGTTATATGAAAAATGTATTGAAACGGCCATAGGATACATAGACATAAAAATGGATATCGGAGGTTGGTATACCAGCTGGGTTCAGTGAGCAGTACTGCACCGACATTGACATTGCTATTGATGATTTATTATGTACCTTCTCATGGATTCGTCCAGGGGTAGGGAGACACGTACCTCCTCACGGATTCGTCCTGGGGTAGGGAGACACGTACCTTCTTAAGGATTCGTTCCTGGGATAGGGAGATATGTACCTCTCTAGGGTCCGAACCCTCGGTCCTAGGGTAGGGAGATACGTACCACTATTAGGATTCGTCCTAGGGTGGGAGTTATGTTCGACAGACAGTCACTGTGGTCGAACGACCCATATTCCAGTCCTGGTTTATGTTGAGTATTCTAGAGGGCTAGAATTGAAATGATTTGAATAATATGTTTATAAGTGAATTTCGGAAATTGATTTTTATACGTTTATGATTATAATATAAATGATTTTATACGTCCTGGATTATGAATTGTAATGAGTTATTTATATAGAATTGATTTCATCAGTTCTATTTCTGTAAATGATTTGTATCGTAATATGTTTATATCTGATTATATTGTGATATTTTGTTTATTAAGAAAAGCTGTTTATGATTTTTAATACTTGAGTTTAGTGTACACCCACTAAGCTATATGCTTAGCGCGTCGGTTTTTATCGCGCGTAGGTCACAGGGATACCGAGGCAGATAAAGAGTAGAAAGGAGGTTCCTGCAGCTTGGAGTTCAGAGTCACTGCATTGATTGGGTAGTTATAATATTTTGTATTTTATAGTAAGCATGTATATACATAAGTCTGTAAATTTGATTATTATATCAATGTTTTGTAAGTAATTTTCTGATTTCTGTTTTTTATTTTTATAAAGATTTGTAATTATTGAATTCTGAATTATTTTATTTTAAAAACTGTTGGAAAGTCGCACTAAACGGTAGAGTGCACATTTGAATGAAATGAGATTTGAAGTATTGTGGATTTTATGTGATTTGAGTTTTATTTGAAACAGGTTTTGGGAAACCTAGAAAAACAGAGGAAACTCTGCCTAAATTTTTAAAAAGTGTATTGTGATGGGCTTACTTGAAAAATTATTTTTGAATTAGAAATTGATACGATTTTAAAAGGTTTGAAATGTATAAAGTGAATTTAGAAAGTATTTGAAAACCCGGTAACGCTCCCTGGGTCGATCCAGTCGGGTCGGGTCAAGGGGTGTTACATCACTGGTCAACAATGCACTTTTAATCTCCAATCTTCCAACTTTGGCATCTCTTGCCTAATAATTACACATAACCTGTACAAGCTCGAAACACATATTAAACCCGCCAAATTCACTTGAAAACAAGATCAAAAGATAAGGTAAAAGGGGATAAATACATAACATATTTGGTCCGATCAAATACTCCCAAACCTATTTTTTGCTTGTCCTCAAGCAAATCAACACAACAAAAACAAAACCCAAAAGACAAAACAACTAACTAAACTATCTACATCTATTTTCGTAGGATAGATGATGGCTTAGCATGTGCCATAAGTCTTTAAACCCCTAGGTGGCCTTAGTGGATGAGTTATAGTCTCGTGAGGGTTTACCAGCTATAATACCCACAAACGTATTAAGCAAACTATAAATATGCTCAAATATCAATCCAAATATACACATAAGTGCATAAACATGCTCGAACACTAAGTTAAGACTAAAGCGGTGCCAATCAAATCCATACATCATGTATTAAACAATGGACTGACAGGCAGAACATTCGACAATGGTGTTGCTAGCCTCCACTCAACGTAGTCGAAGCCAGACCTAGGTTCTCATCTCGACCAGCAAGCGTTATCGCTATACGCTCGACTATTCAGCTACGCTCGACCATAATAGCTCTCAAGTTATATATTATTTACTGTCCTATTTCCACTCGACTTCATCCTCTAACTTGAGCGTCGGAGTCTATTTGATTAGCACCACTCCGATGTCCCAAAGAGATTGACCCTATTTACTTTTTTTACAGGTTGTTGGCCCTACAATCATCCGACCCGCGATCCCCAGATCCTACCTATAGATCACAGCATCTACAGTTAATAATATGTTTTAAGGAAAAAATGATCATTTTACCCTTTGGCTATTATGATTTAGTCATTGGCCACTAACATCAAGTGATGTTTGTATCAATTTTGATAAAAGGTCTATATGCGTGCAATTATGCCTAAACTTGAGGGTGTTTGTGCAATTACCCCTTATTTTTCTTTTATTAAAACTAAATATAAGTGATAAGTTATTTGTTTTTGTTTAAGTAATAAATATCTGAAATTAAATTATTTTACATGTATGCCCTTTTAACTATTAATTATTATATATTTATAAATTAATATATTAAAAAGGTAATGGAACAAACATCCGCGAGTTTGGGTATAATTGTACGTATATGGACCTTTTGTTGAAATTGATACAAACATCCCATCTTAAGTGGTCAATGGTTAAAATTAACAGTTCACTCTCTTTTTCATATAAAAGGTCCAAAATGCCCCTCATACATATTTTATTATTTATTATTTAGTTATTTTATTTGTTTAATAGAAAATTAATAAAAATAAATCAATTTTCTCTTCAATCAAATTTGTTTATTTTAATTGATGAAATTAGGTATCTGATGGGTGGTTAATTTTTTTTTTTTTTTAATTTTAGTGATGAAGATGAAGTTGGGTGTTTTATGAGTGATGATATGAAGTTTTTTTTTTTTTGTTTAATTTAAGTGATGAAGATGAAGTTGGGTATTTGATTGGTGATGAGATTTAAGTTTTTTTTATTTGATTTAAGCGATGAAGATAAAGCTAGGTATTTGATTGATATGAGATTGAAAAATTTTTTGTTTGATGAGATAAAGTTAGGTATTTCATTGGTGATGAGATTGAAGTTTGTTTCGTTTGATATAAGTAATGAAGATGAAGTTGGGTATTTGGTGGGTGATAAAGATGATTTTTTTTATTTAATAAATTTGGGTTGATAAAGATGATGCAGATAATGATAATCGATGATGAATATGATGAAAACAAATATAGAGATAATTGTTTTTATTAATATTTATTTTATTTTAATTAACTAAATGAATTTAATTAATTTAAAATTTAATAAACTATTTTACCCCTGACTATTATCCTTTAACCGTTGACCATCAACGGTAGGGGATGTTTGGGTTAATTTTGACAAAAGGGCCATATGTGCGCAATTTAGATCTAAATTTGAGGATATTTGTACAATTATCCCTATATTAAATACAACTAAAGATAAAAAAATTAAAATAAAATTCTTTAGTTATTAAAAATATGTAAAAATTTTATAATCATTTAGAAAAAAAATCGTATGATTTAATTTTAAAAAGTTTTCAAGTACTTTTTAATTTTAGAAAAATATAATCATCATTTATAAAACGATCAACTAGAAAACATGTTAAATATTTTATTTGTATTAAATATTTTCTTCTTATTCAAGACTTTAACAAAATATTAAAAAAGTGTTCATTTTTCAATAGTACTAATGAGAGACATTTTGAAAAAAAAAATTATTAATTTGAATAGAAATAACAAATATTTTGTGCTTTGGACAAAATTGTCTCAGCGAGGAAAAGAAAAAAGAAAAGGAAAATGTTGTATGTAAAATTACACGGGCCCAGACAGGCCTAAAATGCTGAAACCTCCAAAGAAGACTCAACACACGCAAAGGGCCAGAGAATCGCTACAGGACCAAGTGGGCCTCAAACCTAATGAACCACGAAGGGAGGAACAACAAATAAATCGAAGTACAACACCCCGCTAAGCTAACCGACCGCCGGAGAAACAGCTTTAAGATTAAATCATGTCTATTAAGAGATAGAATTTCGCCCTTAAATCATGTAATTAGATTCCATATAAAATAGGATGACTCCTGTCTCTTCACACTATAAAAGAAGCGGAACACCTCTGTTACAAAGGTTACCAATTTTTTCAGAAAACACAAGCATAAGCGAGCTCCACATTCATACCCAGCGAGCTTGACTTATTTACAAAGAACAATGGATGTAGGCGTTCCTTTAAGCCGAATCACTTTAAAAATCTTCTCCTTTTTGTCTTTTTACGACTCCAATCCTTTAAATCTCGAATATTCATCGATTCACCACGTTTACCGGATTCGTACGTCAACAGTTTGGCGCTAGAATGAGGGCCCTCATTTGCGGATTCAAACTTCCAGCCCTGGTAAGAAACAATCGCTTTTAATTTTCTAACATCTGTTATTACAGGCAAAAGTAGCCAACAATACCAATGGCAAGAGGAGTAGGCACTTGTTCCAGGACGCTACGGAGTAGAGATGTACCCTCCGTCGGAGGATCTTCGGAGGTATCCCATCAACCTTCGGTCCCGTCGACCGTACTAAAAGCACTGGCGGCACCAAATGCACCAATGGCGCCAAACGTGCCAATCACGATAAATACGGTGCCCGTCGTACCGATGGCTTAGCCACCCGCTGCGAACCTGCCTTCGGATCAACTCCATCCACGAATGGAGCCTCGCAACCACTAGCAGACATGTCCTTTCGGTCCCCCCAACCTAAATAAAATGACGGAGAGACAGGCGGAGTTGGAAAGGATGGTGGCGGAGATGACTCGTGGATACCACCTCCTACTGCAGAGCCACCCTCCCCGCGAGCAGATTGTGGAAAGTACCTCTCCTTCGCGCACCATGAGAGATGGCGTAAATCGCCCCGTCCCTTCAGCCCCGCGGATAAAATCTCCGGCGAGACAACTCCCAGCGAGGCAAAATCTTCTTTCACTCTGCTAACGCGGCTAGGCAGGTTAGGACGGGACGTGATGAGCTACGAGAAGGACCTCCCCACCACAGCCCTGTGGTCTATGTGAACGGCAACGGGGAAAGGTATGTAGAACTCAACAAGGACCAACACGGTTATTAACCTCGGAGTTATTCCACTAAAAACCCGAGGCTGCGCTCTCAGAACTGTTGACGTGTTTATACAATCTGAAGTCTCAGTATCCATTGATATAGTTAATTACATATAGTGTGATCCTCCACAAATAGTTCATAACTAGAGATGGGTCATAAAGTCCGTTATACCCCTCTAGTAATATCTTTTCCTTTAAGCACCATTGATTCTCTAATGAACAATTAAATCCTGTCTTCCTCACGGAAGAATGAAAGTGCTCATAATCATTCAAGCCCCGAATCAACCCTTAAGGGAACTACTCATCTACTTCAATCAAGAAGGAGTGGATTCCACTATTGTGTTCAAACCTTCCCAGCCATAAGCCAAACCGCAACTCCAAGATACGGAAGTATTGGTCGAGATTCACATCAACCTCACTCATGGTAAATCAAAAGTCACTTATCCAATCTGAAGATACTCAGGATTAAGATCACCTATAAATAGCCATCGTTTATCGATTATATATGAATATCATCTATTAACGGATCTTGGTGAGAGATTCATATAAATTGTGGCCCATTTCTATATGATTTCATCATATAAGGTGCCTCTATTCTCATGTCAACTACATGAGTGGTCTAGGATAAGACCACTATACTTTATAGAATGGACTGCAGCAGTAGATCAATCACAAACAAAGTACTCAGCTTTGTTCGCTCTCTACGGACTCTTTAGATTGCATGTCTCAAAATGAATCCTCTCTGTATATGACCATCATATACTCATTTTGAGATTACATCTTGCAACCTAGGATGGTTTTGCATAATACAAATGTATTACTGAATATAAAAATTTATAAACTAGAATGATAATCTGAATAATTCTTATTAAGTCTTTAACCGTTTACAATTACAAGTTTTAGGGCATAAATCCTAAGAGACTCTACTACGACGACTAGATATACTGGAACAATAGCGAGGAGGTGCTAAACCTATTGACAGATATGTTGAGAGAAGCCCATTCCACTGGGAGATCGACAACGAGCCACTGCCCGAGCGCTTCAAGATGCCCAGCATCCCTATCTACTAGGCGTCTAGTGATCCTTTTGACCACTTGGATGCCTATAATTTACAAATGAGCCTACTTACGACCAACAGCAAGGTCAAATGCCGATGCTTCCCAGTCACTTTGGGCGAGATCCCGAGAAAGTGGCTAAGGGGGCTCCCCACAGGCAGTATAACCAGTTGGAACCAATACCAAGAGCTTTTTCTGAACCAGTTTATTCCCTTCTGCCACATGCGACAGTCTTTAAAAGGCGGACGAGCCGTTGAAAGACTACATAGCCAGCTGCATGGAAAGCCCCACGGATGACAGTGTGCTTACTGCAATTACCGTCGGTCTACAAATGGACAGTAAACTCTATCGGAGTATATACAGCAAATCGGTGAAGACACTCAAGGACTTTTACAAGCGGTCCAACATCTACATCCGTATGGAGGAGGCTTTTGGACCTAAGAAGCACCCCAAGAAGGACAAGAGCAGAAGCCCACAGAATAAGATCAAACGGAAGGAAGGCAGCCGAGGAGATAACAGCAACAGGAACAAGTACTCGCGCAGGGATGACACCGCAATGGACCAGGTAGCGAAGAAGGCCAGGAACGACGAGAATGTACGATGAGGTAGAGGCTGCCACCAGACTTATGCACAACTGTCCAACTCCCAGGACAGGATTTTCATTACAGAGAGGAACGAGGAAGAATTCGGGAGGCCACCTCCCATAAGAACGCCCACGAGGACTCATAACTTGAACAAATTCTACCATTACCACAACAAAGCCGTCCACAACACATCTGAATGCTATGAGCTTAGGGATGTGATGAAGGGCTTGATCAAGCGAGGCTGCCTAGGGGACTGCGTGGTATGTCCTAGGAACCAGCAATAGCTCCAGCAACCACAGCCACTACAACAGCAGCAGTAGCAACAGATGATTAAACCCATCCACCCAGAGCTGATGTCAAATGAGCTCGCAGTAAGGGCTATACACACCATTCATGGAGGACCCTACCTCGTGGGGATGAATAATAGGTCGCTGGCACGACATGTGAAAGAGGCTAGCCAGCCTACCATGACGATGATGAGCGTGGACAAGTGACCCACGAAACAATGTAGAACCATGGCTGAAAGAGTAACCTTCGCAGACGCAGACATGTGAGGAGTGCACTGGCCACACAATGATGCAATCGTCATCATGGCAACAATAGGAGGGGTGGCCATCTACAAGACGATGATAGACAATGGAAGCTCGGTGAACGTCCTGTATAAAGTGGCCTTCGAGATGATGGGGCTAAAACTAAGCCATCTACGCCCTTTGAGCGAACGTTTATACGGTTTTACGGGCGATTCAATCATCTCCCTGGGATTAATCACCCTACCCCTTACCCTGGGAGAGCAAGGTCGCCAAGTGACCACCATGGCTGATTTTCTAATCATTGACTGCCCCACGGCCTACAACGCCGCCCTGGGAAGGCCTGCTCTCAATGATCTAGAGGTAATCTCCTCTACAAAACACCTGACCCTGAAATTTCCAACCCCAACGGGTGTGGGACATATATATGGGGAACAAAAGGTGGTCAGGTCGTGCTACAAAAAGACAATCAGATTCGGCACGAGGGAGAAAGCAACCAAAGCCAAATCTGCTACAGCTGCCACTACAGCTCCCCTCCAATGACAACGCTGCACCCACTGGTTATGCCTAGTGGCGGTAGCCGCGAGGCAAGGGCTCATCACCTCTCCATCAAAAGGCAAGCGAGGTTCGGACATTGTGAGATAACAGAAAAGCCAAAATCCTTTTGTAAAGTTTATCTCGATCAATAAAAGAGGCATTTTTACTATCATAAAGCTCTCGCGCCAAAATTGTCCGCTCGACCTTGGGAGGCTAGGGGGATTAGTAGATGTAAAAAAAAAAAAATTAAAAATCCCCTTTCCCGGAGCCACGTCAAGGGTTGACAAGACTTGCTAACACGAGAAGCTCTTCAGCTCTCCAACTCGCGAAGTCAACCCCCCAAAAAAGCGACAAAGCTCAAGAAATACCAGCAAGGAAACCAAACCGTAAGCCCTTAAAATGACTAAGGCCGCTAGAGCACACCCGATGGAGGGACCTCTCCGAGCTAGAGATCCACTGCGACTCCCTAAAGAAGGTCGCTATTACTAAAAATAAGCCATTATCTCTCCTTACTTTTGTCCATTTTTGGGTAATTATTATCTGTTTTTGATGTTTTTCTTGAGTGTGCAGGTTTCCAGGTCCATTCAGAGATTTCGGGAGTTTTTAGGTGAAAATGTGTAGAGGCACTCGCCACTTGAGCCGCGACTTAGCTCGTTACTTGGGCAAGTCGCGATAGTGTAATTGAGCAGCCCAGACCGAGAGTGTCGTGACTTGACCCACGACTTTGATCATGACTTGCCCAAGTCACGGGGGCTTATTTCCAAAAAGAAACCGAGACTTTTGCGACTTGAGTCACGACTAGTGCAAGTCGCGGCAGCCAAATGCAGATTCAGGACCGAGGCACTCACGACTTAGCTCGCGACTTGACCCGCGACTTGGGCAAGACGTGAGCGTCGTTAAATTGCCCTAATCTATGCAGCTATAAAAGGAAAACGTGTTTTTTTTTTCATGGGGAGTTCGGCTGGAGCATCAGAAAACAGAAAATAGAAGAGACAAGAAGAAATAAGAAGAGAGAAGGAGTGCAATGAGACTAGACGCCGGATCAAATCTTCATTCATCTTCATCAACCGAGGAATCCGGACTGTCAGTGGAGGAGTTCACTAGAGACGGAATCAGACGAGAGTCTTCCAATCAAGAGTTCTTTTTTGCAATTCTTTCCTTTGTTGTATTTTTATTTATGACTCCATTGAAGAACATCATGTATTTTGATTTTCTAGTTATGAACTAATTTTCTATACTAGGGGTGATGATGGATCTAAATATGAATTTTGATTGAGTATTTATGCATGTTTGGATGATTTAAGTTATATTAGTTGAGTGGCTCTTTAATACTTCATTGATTGCTATTTGATTGATCACCTTTTAGCATTATCTTGTTATTGTGGGTTAAGTACCGAGAGGAGACGCCCACAACATGTTTGATAAATTGCCACCATAGTCTAGGAGTTAAATAGAGATATATTGGCTTATTCTATGTGATATTTGACATGCTTTTATGTGTTAATGCATTCCCATATAATTGGATAGCCATCGAGAGATAAAGTATTAGTATATGTGGAATAGGTTCGACTTGTCTTGAGAAGGGATTTTGGATATTTAATTAGCATGATCATCAATCGATTAACTTAAACATCCTTACATAGTAATCTCAATTCATTAGGTAATATTTAGTGAAATCGAATTCCCTAGTTCTTTCTGACTTTGATAAAATCTTGTTTGCTTTCCAATTTAATAGGTTGCTTAGTGTTAATTGATTTGATATTCATCGCCATTACTTTAGTTATTCAAATAGAAATAGACTTAGTTAATTTTAGTAATCAACACCTTTAACATCCTCGTGGGAAAGATACTTAGACTCACATTGTATTACTTATGCCGACCCCGTACACTTGCAGGTAACCAAAAGGCTTAACAAGTTTTTGGCGTTGTTGTTGGGGATTGCTTAACTGAGGAAGACAATCAAAAAGCTTTATCTTTTAAGTCTTACTTTACTTAAAGTTTTAAACAGATATTCATATAGAGCTGGTAAAGATAGAATAGATATAAGTACAGTGCGTCATCTAGCAAAAGTAGGTTTTATTATTAGAAGCCGCAGAAAAGGCTGAAATTACAATAAAGTCAGATACAGAAAATCATCACGATAAGAAAATTACAACAATGTAATCAATAAAGATCAGCATGAGTACAAGCACAAATCTCTCAAAAAAGAAGTCAAGAGCTACTAAGAAAGCAGCAGTGACCGGTGTCACATTCTACTGACAAATGTTGGCTCCATTTCTTGATAAAAAATGGGCCTCCATCTTTACCTACTTTTATTCCATTCCCAAGTAATTATTGGTTGTTTTTGATGTTTTTTTCTAGTGTGCAGGAAAAAAGGTTTTGTGCTTAATTGAAGAGCATTGGTGAATTAAATCGAAGAGTTGAAGAATTGTTAGTGCAAAGCTGTCATGTTTCGAAGGTCGTCATAAATTTCATAGAATGAACTAGGTTGCGAGCCTTATATTTCTGGAAAGGTCTAGATGTCTCCCTTTCAAAAAATTTACGGTTCATGATTCCGAGTTTTCTAAAGGAAGTTATGCTCATTTTAGCATCAGTGCGCAGTCTCGCGACTTGACCCGTGACTTAGGTCGCGACTTGCACAATCTCGCGACTTGACCCACGACTTGGGTCGCTACTTGTGCAAGTCGAGGCATTATAATTTCAGAAACAGGCCGAGGCACGCGTGACTTGACCCGCAACTTGACCCGCCACTTGCATAAGTAGCGGGCGAACTAAAAAGGAAGAACGTGAAAAAAAAATAGCTGGGACTTAGAAAACTCGACCAAAAGGAGAACAAGAGAAAAGAAGAGGCAAATGAAGAGAAGAAGATCATCTTAGAGACAAGAGGGTGCAGATTCGATCCTTGAGTCATCTTTTCAACATCAAGCTTGGATTTGAGAGAAAGCAAAAACTAGAAGAAATCACAATTGGAAGAGGACGAGAGTTCATAGGTTCCAGGAGTTTTTCTATCCCTTTCTTTCTTTGATTTTCATTTTTGTATTTCTCTTTCATCATTGTTAAACATGTTTAGTTGTAATTTCTTGATTATGACTTAAACTTGTAAGTTAGGGTTTTGATGAATCATTTTCCTTGATAGTTGAATGAATTGATAGTTTGATTTATTGTGATTGATTATTATTTAGTTGAGTGGTATTATTGCTTTTAATGCTTCTAAATGTAATGGCCTGTATTTAGTTGATTTTATGGTTGTGTGTTATGAACCGAGAGGTGACGCCCACAACGTACTCGATGTAATGTCCACCATAAGTAGAATTAGATAGAGATATGCTAATTTACTTGTGTGATCATATAATGTGTTTATTGTGATTAATGCATTTTCATACACTTGGATATCCATCGAGAGATAGGATATTAGTGTATGTGGTAATAGGTCCGACTTATCTCGAGAGAGAATTTTGGATAATCTAGATGAACACGATCATTAACATTGATAATTAAATTGCAATAATGTACTTTCATAAAATTCAATTGGATGGATTAGGTGAATTCAAATACCCTAGCTAATCTCTCATAGTGGTTTGTGTTTTCTCACTTTTACTTGTTTTTATGTTTATGATATTTACATCTTTAATTTTCTTCATATAAACTTTTCGATTGTCCAAATAGATATAGACTTAGTTAATTTTAATACTCAATACCTGTTGACGTGTAAATCTGGTCAACGTGGTAAAACGATGAATGCACTGTATTATAGGGATGGATACTGTAAATTGACAATGAAAGAGAGATTTTTAAAGTGGTTCGGCTTGGAAGAATGCCTACATCTACTGTTCTTTTATTCAAGTCGAGCTCGCTTATATTTGAAGACGAAGCTCGCTTATGCGTATGTGTTTTTTGAGAAATTTCGTAACCTGTGTAACAGGGGTATCCCACTCTTTTTATAATGTGAAGGGGCAGGAGTCTTTACTCTCTAGTTGGAACCCAATTGCACGATTTGAGGGAGAAAATCTATCCCTTAATGGACGTGGTTTAGTGTAAGTGTAATGGCTGATTGTGAGGAATTTGAGGTTGATTGGAAGTTTGATTAGTTGACTTGCGCTGATTCCTGTATTCTAGGGATTCTTCCTTAATTTGAGACTTCGAGCTATTTTCTTTTGCGGGCTGCGTGGTCTGCGGGTTACAGGCTGCCTCCTTGGTGGAATGCAGTATCTGCAGGGTACGGTACTTCAAATCTTCTGCTGTCCTTCTTTGGTAGTTCATTGGGCTTTGGGGCCCATCAGGTCCTGTGGCGCTCCCTTGGCCTTTTACGCATGTTGGGCTTTCCTTTGGGTTTTTAGTGTTTCGGGCTTGTTTGGGTTTGGTGTAATTTTATACACAACACCACCTAAATATCCCTGTAGAGACGATAATTTACTCTTTTTTTATTACTTGTGCCGACCCCGTATATTTAAGGGTATAAAAAGGCATAACAACAAATCACTTTGAAGTATCTCTCAGAACCCAGGTCACTGCGTTTTACTAATGCACTTTCCGTTGCTAATGATGATAATAGAGTCATTGAAAGCAAGGGGAACTGCCTGACAAAACCATATCAAGCCTACTTATTTGAACTTGTTAATAAGAAGCTAGCCTACGATGGGAAGAAGAATTTTCTTATTGTTGAAGTTCCACCGTAGAACGAGCTCAGACCTACTACCCTGATCGAGGTATCATAATGAGAAACTCGCCTACGGTGGGGAGAAGAATTTTCTTATTCTTAAAATTCCACCGTAGAATAAGCTCGAGTTTACCGCCCTATTCGATGTCATATTGAGAAGCCCACAAAGCGCGAGTTCACTGTAATGCTCGAGGAGTCATACAGAAGCTCTCAAAATAAGTTTGGAATTCGCCATCATGCTTTAAGAACTGTGTAAAAAGGCACGTGTATCCTAAGTTCACTATTGTGCTTGGGGAGTTGCGTAGAGAAGCTCGCTTACATTTAGGGAAACGGTTGATCTGCTGTTGACCCTTTACCTCAAAACAAGTTTGAGTTCACGGTAACGTACGACAGTCATATGGAGGAAGGAACAGAGGATAGGGAGATTGATATGTGTGAAGTTCACACTGATAGAGGAACGAGCTCGGTCAAGAAGGAAGAATCGTGAAGGTAAGAAAGTCGTAATAGGGTGGCAACCTCACTATAGTCACATCAGAAAGGTAGGGAGGTCGCAATATCTGAAGAGGAGGAAAATGTTTGACAAACCTAACTAGGAGGAGACTCTTTAGCTTGATCATTACCTCCGTCCTGAGAACCCTGACCCTCTTCAGGTGTTTCGATAGCACCGGCAGCCTGCAGTTCCTCAAACCCCCTAATCAGATCCTCGACCAAGGAAGTCTAACGACAAGTGCGGGTGATGAAGCCAAATACTATAAAGAAGATCACGCTGGGCTTCATCAATTACAACCATTTTCTCCTCCTCCCAATGTCTCTCCCTCTGAGAGAGCTCCTCATTAGCTCTGGCCAAGCCCTGTTGTAGCTCCTCTATTTTTCTCTGGGCTTAAACCACCTCCCCGCAGGCCCGCTTGGCTTCGGCCTGCTTCTCATTTAACACAGCAGCTGATTCTTTCAGCTTCATCTCTAGGGCCTTTTCGCGGGCTCGTAATTTCTCGAATTCCGCCGCCAGTACCTTCTTACGACCCTCCGCAACAGCAAGCCCCTGCTTCGTCTTCAGAAGCTCGTCACGAAGAACCCTCATCTCCGCATCATTATCCTCGGATTCGAGCATGATTTTATATGACAAGCTGGCGGTCCGACAAGAAAGAAGCAGAATCAATAACCACAAGATAGTGTATACATGCATACGAAAAGAAACACGCATGTAATCGCATAAGCTTACCAGGAGAGCGTGACGAACTAATGTATGACGAAGATATGGACCCTCGTCCTCCTCAATGCACTGGCTCAGGCCCCTAGTAAGGAACTCTTCGTAAAGCATTGTAGCTCGCTTAAGGTATTCCTGCGCAACTGCGCTAAGATCCCGAGTCGAGGATGGATAAGCAGCAGAACCCGCCACAATAGAAAGGGCGGACATCCCCTTTGGACAGGCTGCTCCACGGAAGCATAGAAATCGATCATCTTCCCCTTTCCGCGAGCACCCTCAACAACGGCAATAAGAGGCGAAGGCTTGCGAGCAGAATCTTCTATGAGCAAAACCTGGTCGCTCTTATTGGAAACCGCCAGCTTAGTCTTTTTAGGAAAAGCGAGGATAGGGGTTTCAGCCACCCACTTACCTAGTAGGGATTTCTTTATATTAAGGCTCTTCATTGAACCTCACGGCAGGCATTGTTGTTGTTTTTGCCCGGCGCCCACCTGAGACTGGCCTCGTGGGTGAGCAACAACCATCCCCTCAACCTGACCAGCTGTCACCACCTCCTTGCTCGGAGCACGCGGATCAGCCGCTTTAGTACCCCACTCTGTAAGACGCTGCAGCGCCCCCTTTATCAGGGGCGAGTTTGAATTTCACTAGGAGCTCCTCGGTAACCCGCTTATACGTAGCGAGCTCCCTCGGATCCTACGAGATCAAAGCTGTGAGGGCGTCAAACATCTTTTTCTCTTCCTCAAAAAGAAAAGGATTTGAGCTCGTACCGTCTGCAAACAAACAAAAGAGGAAAGGTAAGTACATGGCAAAGGTAAATAAAATTGGGTGCAGAACCAACTCATCAGGCTTCAGCACGAAACTCCTATTATGCAAGAGCTCGATTTCGGGGCCCTTGATAAAAAATTAGCTCGCTTTGTAAACCCCAGCGTTAGAGCTAGGATTCCCCTGCAGCAGCCCTTTATGCTCATCAGCCCGCACAACCAGGCAATACATCCCATCGTGAAGGGAATCCTCATATGAGCCCCTTGGCAGAGGATACTGTTTCAAGGCGAAACAGTGCTTAATAACATTATCACTAGGCTGGGGGAGCCCGTTCCTCCTGAATAAGAGGTAGAGGGTGAGAAGCTGGCCATACGAGTTAGGAACGAGCTGCATAGGGGTAAGATTCAGGAGATTCAACACGTCGATGAGGAACCCCGGCATCAGGAACCTCAGACCCACCTCCAGATGGGAGTGACTAACACTGACAAAACCAAGGGGTGAGTAAACGGCCCTATCAGCCACCACTGTTACCAATGCTTTGTGGCCACTAGGAAATCGAAAGAAGTCCACCATGACCCTCAAATGCCCTCGATAGATCTTGGAAGGAACAGCCATAAAAATGTCCTTTTTTTCGTCGCAGCCCTCTGTAAGCAGCTCGAGGAAGGCTGTCCAGTATCTCCACACCGTTCACCACCTCCACCTTTCCAGGATGGTCGAGATTATCGACCTGGCTAAATACTATTGCCCCCAGGACACCACCTTGGGACGACGTGACCTCTGGGCGACCAAAAGCAGAAGCTTCTGTCCCTCTGTCCTTGCAGGACCTCAAAGTGCTCGAACCAGACATCTACAAAAAAAAAAAACTAGAATTAGGCAGTAGAAAAAGGAAACCTAAGCGTCTACTTTAACCTAAAGGCTCGAACTAGAGACACCAGAGGGTCACAGACACGCAAACTGACCAAGCAGGGATACATACAAAATAATATATATATATATATATATATATAAATAGGGTTTTTTCCTCTCCAAGTACCAACCGAAAGCCCAAACACGAGGGTTCAATATATAAGATTCAAAAAAAGACAACCACAACAAGAAGCATGCAACGAAAAAAAAGGAAAGAAGAATAGATAACTCACCATAAAAGAGAGCAAAAGACGGCAAGCACAGCAAGCAAAAAGAATGGCAAACCCGATCACTCAGAAGGATACGAAGCCTTGAAGACGTTTCCTGAAGACCAAGACTAACAAAAAATGAAGCACAACCCAGTTTCCCAACAGCAGAAAAGGAACTTCCCACAAGTTTGTGAAAAATGAAGAGAAGAGCATAAACGACCACATATGTAGACGAAGAACTCAAACCGTCCGATCAAAGCAATAATAACTTGGAAGGAGATCAACGGCCACCATCCAACCTTGGGATATGGAGGGATACTCAAAAGGGCATTGATTTAACACTCGCATTAAATACACAAGTACAGACGTGGCACTTGACATGACTCGTCCCACTCACCAAAAAATAACCGCCTCTTGCGCTCGGGACCTGTGACCCCAAAGGACGACTCGTGAGCTTCCCCAAGAAGTCAGCTAATGGCAGCTCGCTAAATTATAGCTCGCATAAAGAAGACTTAGCTTTCACCCCGAAATTATCAAACTAGAAGCTAGAGGGCTAATGTTGTATGTAAAATTACACGGGCCCAAACAGGCCCAAAATGCTGAAACCTCCAAAAAAGATCCAACACATGCAAAGGCCAAAGAATCACTATAGAACCAAGCAAGCCCCAGACCCAATGAACCACGAAGGGAGGAACAACAAGAAGTCGAAGTACAACACCCCGCTAAGCTAACCGACCACCGGAGAAACAGCCCGCAGCTCACTAACCACGAGGTTCGCAGCTCGCAGTCCGGAGCCACAATTTAAGGAGGAATCCCGAGAATACAGGGATTGCACTCGGTCAACTAAGCAGACTCTCAATCAGCCTCAAATTCTACACAATCAGCTATTGCATTTAGATTAAACCACGTCTATTAGGGGATAAAATTTCTCCCTTAAATCATGTAATTAATTCCATGTAAAATAGAATGACTCCCGCCCCTTCACACTATAAAAGGAGCGGGACACCCCTGTTATAAAGGTTACCAATTTTTTCAGCAAACACAAATGTAAGCGAGCTCTGCATTCATACCCAGCGAGCTCGACTTAAATACAAAGAACAGTGAATGTATGCGTTCCTTTAAGCCGAACCACTTTAAAAATCTTCTTCTTTTTTGTCTTTTTATGACTCTAATCTTTTAAATCTCGAATATTCACTGATTCACCATGTTGACCGGATTCACACATCAACAGAAAATGAAAGAAAAAGTGCGTTTATTGGATTAAAGGTAAGATATTACTTGAAAATATTAAGATTTTAAGTTACAAAAAAAATGGATCTCTCTTATCACCAGTCTCAACAAGCTCTCATAAAAAAAAAATGTCAAATTTGTTTTTAGGATTTGATTAAAAAAAAATACAAGTTAGTTCGCGGCTCGTAAACGTTTTTTTTTCAAAAAAAAAAATATACTATACATCAGATTTTTAAAATTTAATTTTAATTTTAATCATATCTCAATCAAAAATTCAATTTTATCTCAAAAAAAAAAATTGGGTCCACAAAACTTTTCCTCAAATCAATATAATAATCCACTTTTACTCAAAAAGTCTTTTTCTCACAATTTTTTCTCTCCCTATTTTCTTCCTTCTAATTACAAATAAAATTGTTTCAACAAACAAAAATATAACAAAGAGTAGAAAACTAACATAATCCACAATAAAAAAAAAAAAAAATCAAAGAGGAATTCAGTATTATAAGATCCAGAGGTGCAATGGAGTAGTCATGACCACGGTTCCGGTTTTGGAACCGCCGGTTCTGGTTCCTTTTTTGGCCCAACTGGAACCGGGACCGTATAGGTCCCGGTTCCAGTTCCTCCTCCAGTTTTATGGAACCGCCGGTTGAACCGCCGGTTCCATAACCGGAACAGACTCCCTATTAAAAAAAAATTTTTTTTTTTAGAGGAAAAATTTTTTTTTAAAAAAAATTTAAGATTAGGAAAATTTTAAAAATGAATAAACCGAAAGTAATTCGGCTTGGATCATTTTGGTAGGGAATAAAAATTTTAAAAGTGTGCATATATATATATATATATATATATATATATATATACAAGTAAAGGTAGTTTCAAAACTATTCACTTTCAATGTGGGATGTGGAAAAATGGTTATATAAATATAAATAAATATATATATATATATATATATATATATATATATATATATATATATATAAGTAAAGATGGTTCAAATCTTATGCTATTTTAATGTGGGATTTGAATATAGTTAAAAATTTTGGCTTGATGAATAAAAAGTATTCTTTATCCTTTATGTTGTTAAACTTGATCATATGTGGTGACTTGGACATTTTATGGATATTTTTTTTCTTCTTTTTGTTTTTTAATAAATTTTAATATAGACTTGATCAATTTATTAAAACACCAAACAGGTTTGTCGGTAGAATTTGCATATTAATCAAAGATCATATGCATTGGAACGTCAAACCTAATCTCAACGTAAATGTTGTGTTGGAAAGAAGGATAATATTTAGTATCATCAAACTACCAAAGTCTTCGAAGTTTTAATGGAGTTGAAACAACTAGGAGAAATATTTTACAGGCTCAAGATCATGTAATATCCGAAAGAAAGCACAGAGAAAAGCTCAGCTAGCGCTTCATTGTTCTTTCCGCTCTTGTTCCTAGCTTGAAGAAGGTAGAAGTCAAAAATTTCGTAGACCAACTTTTTCAAGAATTAGTATTTTATGCTTCTACTTTCTAGTTTATTCTTTTACTGTATGCATGTGTGGCTTTTCCATAGAAAAGTTTACACTGATATATATGGTATATATAAGCAACTCTTACATTTGTCTTGTATAACTGTTACCGGTGAATGTTCAAATACATGAAAAGTGTTCAATAAAGCTCTCTTGGAAAAAAAGGGACTAATAATATTGAAAGTTAGAATTTTTAGTTGATTAATATTGTTAGCAAAACTTAGTTCATATATTTTGGGAGTATATGCAAGATCACTTAATTGCATAAGAGGGACAATCAAAACCAATTTGTTTTCATATGCAGGTGTAGCATAATTTGATTAAATGTTTTATTAGTGAAGGAATTACACTCTGATCAATCAGTGTTAGATGTGCCTTCGCTTGATGATGTAATGTTTGTTTGCAGACGGACCAGACTTCTGTCCTTGGAGACGCTATCAAGTACTTGAAGAAACTTCAAGAACATGTCAAGACACTTGAGGAATATTTGGAGTTTATTAACATATACAGTTTGAATTATGTTATTTGGAGTGCACACAGTGTGTTAAATATTGAAGTGGTCTATTTCAGTGTCTTTAAATATTGAAAGTGTTTCATGATTTCTAATTAAGCTGGTGCCACAGATGAAGTGGTTGAGTTGTAGTAATGATAGCAAATGCAACATTAGTCCCACATTGAAAAGAAAAAGTTTATGTAAGAGGTCGAGTGACTTATAAAAGTAAGCTACAAAAGACAAAATAAAGTGGGATATGGTCCAATTGGTATGTGGCCCAATAATAATATTGGGCCTTATACTTATATTTAATATTCTAAATTATTTTATGTGGCCTAATAGTGTTGGAATATAAATATATATAATTATATATATTTATTTAATATAAATAAATATTTGTATAATTATTTTAATTTTTTTTTAAATAAAAAAAAGCGGTTAGAACCGGAACCGTCGGTTCCTAATCAGCGGTTCCGATTCTTTTTGGAGGCTAACCGGAACCGGGACCGGGTGTCCGGGTTCCGATCACCGGGACCGGGTGTCCCTGTAACATCCTAGGGGATTGCTTACATCCTAGGGGTAGGTCCCTAGCGACAGCCCTAGCAACATTACTCAACGGTACTGTCCTCTTTGGCCACACATGTGCCTCAAGGTTTTCTTTCGCCTCCCTCACGATTCGATCTTGGGACTTATCCATAAGTACCCAAACCTTATAAGTTGAGTACCAATTGAGCTACCTAGCTCAATTGGTACTCAACTTATAAGGTTTGGGTACTTATGGATAAGTCCCAAGATCGAATCGTGAGGGAGGCGAAAGAAAACCTTGAGGCACATGTGTGGCCAAAGAGGACAGTACCGTTGAGTAATGTTGCTAGGGCTGTCGCTAGGGACCTACCCCTAGGATGTAAGCAATCCCCTAGGATGTTACAGTCCCGGTTCCGATCACCGGTTCTGGAACCGGCTTTGAACCGGGACCGCCGGTTCGATTCGAACCGAGCCGGGGCCATGACTATAATGAAAAGAGAGAAGAAAAAGTAAAGAAAATAGTTGAAAGAAAGAAAAAGCTTTTCGTTAAGCATTTTGGAATTTAAACCATAATAGATACTGTTTTAGAAAGAAACATTAAACCAGTACTAGTTATCAAAAGAGACATGCGAATGGTGCCACTTATCACCATTTTCACTATTGTTTTTAGGAAATAAAATAACAACCTTATCTCTTGATAGGGTTTAATTACTCTTAATTATAGTAAAATCTCGATAAATGAATGTTCGATAAATTAATGACAGTGCATAAATAATGAAATCTTTATGTTCCGACTTGGGCCTGTGTACTAAATTAATACCTTCGCTAAATGCATAAGATAATATATTTTTTTGAAGTCCTTTAGGTTCCAACAAATATATAAATTAATAATTGATTAAATATATAAAAAATATAACACATAAAAATTCATAATACATATCACTAAACTTTTAACTTAATAACTTTCTTTCAAAAAAAAAAAAAAAACTTAACAACTTCTATTTTCTCAATTCAAATCTTTTTTAAAATGTGCATCTAAAGTCGTTTGTCTTTTATTTGTATGAAACCGAACTCAATTTGATCCTTAATTTTTTGCATATCATACACCTTATTTGGTATTTTTTTTCATTTTGTAGCAAGAAATTATTTAATGTTACTACTGCTTAAAAGGCATCTTTTGAAAAAACACTTGGTAAAATTGTACTACTGTCATCTGAATCATGATCATCTGTAGACGTATTCATTACTCCTTGAATAATTTCTTAATCAGTGGGTAATTGCACCACTACATCATTTTCACTAGGATAATTCAAAAGGTGATAAACATTCATCACATTTCTATAGTGTAGACTATAAATGGCTTCAGGTAATCCATCGATATCTTCATCTTCACCAACTTGTGGTTCATAAGCCATATCTTCATCTGAACTAATCTTGCAATATCGAAAATAATTTGCAATGGTTGTTGTCTTCACATCAATGTTCCAAGCTGCATTAATAAATTTCATAGCATTCAATATGTTAATTTTTTCGGGATTTGCTTCTCCTACCTCGTAGCCCTCCAAGATGCTAGAGTAGAAACGACGTCGATAATGAATTTTTAATGCTCAAATAATCCCAGCATTGCATGGTTAAATATTTGATATTATATTAGGAGGCAAGAAAAATAGTTCAACATTTGTAAAACTTTCGATAACCTTTGGATGGGCTGGGCAATTGTCCACTATCAGAAGAACCTTTCTATAATTCATTCTCTTGTCAAACCAACAAACAAATTCTTGAAAAAGTAAATCAGTCATCCATGCTTTCTTGTTTGCTCGATAATGACAACTAAGATTGCTCATATTCACATGTTTAAAACATCTAGGATTAGCATACTTACCAATAATCTAAAGAGGTATTTTGTTTGAACCATCGACATTTCAACAAACAGCAATAATAATTCTCTCCTTGTCCTTCTTATATCCTTCCAATTGCTTAGTGGCAAGCGAATGATCTGCTTCCAAACGAAAAAATAACCCGATTTCATCCATATTATTGATTTCCTTCCAACGAAATTGGTCTAGTTTAGCTCGTATTCCAGGTGAAACAATTTCAATGTTCTTCATGACAACTGAATCACTTTCACCAAAGCGCCGATAAGACTTAATTCCATGTCTTACCTTGAAGCAGTCTAGCCAACCACTTAAGAAGCTAAATTCTGGATTAGTTTCACCAGACATTTTCTACAAAGACTCTTTTATTTTGGTCTGGATCATTTCTCCAGTCATGTTCACTTTCTCTTGATATTGGATATTTTTCATCTCATGTGACAAATATTCTGCTGACCTTTTGGAAGTATTTGATATTGTTGATTGGCTGATGGGGAGATAAAAATTTTGTTGAACCAATTATTGCAAATCTTTTTTTACTAGAAGAGGGATGATCATATTTATACTCACACAAGACTTTCCTAATCTCATTGGTCAATGTAGATTTTTTCACTTCTTTCAAATGAGATGCCATGGAAGAACAAGATATGGAAATTGTAATGATTTACAATATAAGAATAAAACTTATGACAATTTATAGAGGTCATTTTTTATGTACATTAAATATCTTAAAGCACTTTATTTTTTAAGTTATTAAATTTTAAAGTCACATTGATTGTATTGTACATATGTTCTTACTAACTTTTATGCATGTACTTGTTAATTTTTATATACGTAGATTTAATTTTAGTATTGTATGCATGTTAACATGTACTTATTAATTTTTATGTATCTACTTTTATGAATATATATTGATTTTTTGATATTATATACATGTACTTATTAATGTTTATGTATATATATATGTAAGTACTTATTAACTTCTATATACATATATATTTTGGTCGAAAATATATATAGTACATGTACAAGTAAAAACATAATTTTTTTAAAAAAAGTAATAAAAACATAAAACATTTTTTAAATTAATAAATATTTATTTATGAATAAATAAATAATTCTTTTAAAATAATAATTTTTTCTGATCCTAAAGATATTATTTTATAGAAAATTTACTGCAAATGGCTATCATTGTTTTTATTTTATCAATCTTCAGTGGTTTTTATATATTTTAAACTAAAAAAAAAACCAATAAAAGAGGTCAAGTCAATTTTTTACAATAATTGACCCCTTTTTTGCATTTACCCCAAAACAAATCTTAAAATATCAACCACACTTTAAGGGGTTTATGATTGTTAAAAGTATTTTAAATGTGAATATATATATATATATATATATATATATATATATTAATATGATTAAAGATTTGAGAGAAGATAAAATATGATTATAATCTAAGAAATAATAAACTAATATGTAATCCAACACTTTTTTATCTTTTCAAGTTATGATTTCAAGAACTATTTTAGTATAAGTTTGAAAGATCTTAGTAAAAAAAAACTTATTTAATTCGAAAGCTTTATTTATTTATTTATTTTTCGTTTGGTTATTCTAAAAGAGCTTTTTAGACAATTAAAAAAATTATTTTACATCTACTCAAAAAAATCAATCATTAAATACGTAATTCGAATATCTACTTTCACAACGAGAGATATTTACTCCCATAATAAAGGGAGAAAACTATTCACATATACTATAAACGTATATGATAAAAATTAAACCCTCACCACTGAAATAGGAAAAAAATATATATTTTGAAAACACTAAAATATATAATATAATTTTATTATAGTTTATTAATTTTTAATATACCCTTTTAATTTAAAATTATATCTTTCTTTATAATCTTATTATTTTAAAAAAAAATTTAATTAAGAACCAAACAATTAATAATTTTTCTTTAAAAACTCAGTTTATAAAAGCTCCACTTTTAAAATAACTACTTTTAAAAGTTCTATTCGAAAAAATTCTTCTAAACGAACCCTTAAATAATTTATTCAAAAACAAAAACAAACATTAAGGGCATTATTTAATAAAAAGTATACTTAAAATAGAAATAATGAGAAGGGGATATATTTGATTTAAATAAAAATATTTACAAAGTTATTTCTTTTTTTCATATACCACTTACAGTGGCGACGGCTCAAACCCAGATCATTGCCAGGCTTAATGACCGAATCCAACGGTGGTATTTACATAGTTAACTGAGTTGATTTTCCCCACGAATTCCGCTATATACAAAGATTTTAATTTACAATTACAGAGGTATCATTTATATGTAAGGATTGATATGAGATGAGTAATCACGAATACCAGCTCCTTCCCATCCCATCCACTCCTCCCATAGATCCCAATCTGGATCGTTCATTCCCCTCATCTCTTCATCATTCCCTTCTTCGTACGCCTCATACATCATCTCACCTTCACTTGGTTCTTCCCTCAAATTGCTCATCACAATCTGCCAAAAATTACCATCTTATCATTGCTTCACTTTTTTTTTTTTTTTTTTATAATTATAACATTAATTGCTGCTATCTTCTTGTGTTAATTATATAAATTTCAAATACTCATATATTTTTATTTAATGTATAAATTTAAAAAGCGATGGGATACCAATTGATCTCTAGGTGTAACTTGAAAACACATTTTTCTAAAAAAGTCTTCTACAATAATTATCTAAGGGCTTGTTTGTCTAAGCCTTTTGAAAATTTATTTTTGATTTTTTGAACTCAAAAAACCATTGTGAAAGTGTAAAGAACTTTAAAGATTTAAAAATTCATATCGACAAAACAAAAAATCTTGTACAGCCAAACAGGGCCTAAGTGGCTATAACAACATTATCCACCATTATTTATTTAAATTTTTTTATAGGGATAAGAAAAACATATCATTCAATTTTGTATGATAGAGAGAATTAATGTATTAAGGTAATTCAAAAAAATAAAGAATATATTTTAATTATGATTTAAAAACAATTTCTCTTACACCCGACCAAATTAATAGTAATAGTTAAAAATAATTTTTTTTAAAAATTACATAATTTAAATCTTATATTAATAAAATAATATCCAAATATAGTTTTCAAAATCTAAATAAAACATCATTGAGTGGATGTGAAGCATTAAATTCAAAATCTAATTTTCTCTAGAAAAAAAAAATGTTGAGATAAAGAGAAATGTTAACATACATCGTAAGCTTCATTAATCCGATGGAACTGCACCCCACAATTGCTTCCTCTACAAACATCCGGATGATACTGAATATAAACAAAAAATCCAATCAAATTTACCAATAAATAAACAACCAAAAAAGGAAGAAAAAAAAAATTAAAAGGAAGAAGATGAAAAAAACACCTGCAAGGCGAGCTGCCTGAAAGCTTTTTTGACCTCAGATTCAGAGGCACCAGGTTGAATCCGGAGAGTTTTGTAGGGATCTATTAGAGAAGACGAAGAAGAAGAAGAACAAATAACCCTGACTCTGTTGATCCTCTTCTTTTTATTATTGTTTTTGAATTGAATCCAAGAAGACGAAGAGCAAGACGAGCCGTTTAATCCAATCATACCAGACACACTTGCCATTTTCTTTTTTCTTTTTTCTTTTCTGAGAGGAGAAGAGTTGTTGGAGAATAATAAAAAGATGCAAAACAGTTGATGTTAATTATTTATAGACAGAGAATAGATTTGTGATTGTGAGGTGAGATGAAGGGTCCTTATCCAGAGGTGGTGACGTGTAATGTCGTATTTTGTGGGGATATAATAAACCATTTCCTGTGCTTATCCCTTCCTTCCACCTAATCATTTTACGACTTTTATTTTGACCTTTCTCTCCTTTGTCTCTCTCTCTCGGTTTATACTAAATTATAACAATTCCTCTAATTAAAAAATTTTTTACAAATACCACATATACCGATTTATATTTATTAGCAAAACCCTCTCATGATATTAGTCAAACTCTATCCAATTTAATAATTGATCATATTTAACAGTTAAAAAAATAAAAATACCGTCAACAAATTTCAAGCCCACATGTTCAAGCCCAACTCTTACTAGACAAATATGATAAGCCCATATATATTGTTGCATATATTGATACTGGTGCTTGTGAGTCCATGTTAGACCCTAAAGTCCTTTATCCACAGTATTGGACTTCTCATACCCAACATTTCAAAGCAGGCAATGGTGAATTGTTTACCACTAAACTTATCACAAAGACACGTATTGGTGTTAAGTTTTTCCTTGGTTGTGTCATATGATCCAAATTTATTGGTTTTTTATAGTTTTTATTTAATAAATATTAGTAATTTTATATATTATTTGAGGGTATTTTAGTCTTTTTAACAGTGAAACATGGTTAACGTTAAACTAGATGGAATTTGACTAACGGTAAGGAAGGTTTTCGTCAATAAATCAAAATGTTGATTTCACTTATAAATAAGTAACCGCAAGGGGTCTAGCTGCTATTTACTCATAAAAGAATAACATATAACTTACTTATAATTTGTTGAATTATACTCGCAATCAAAATTTATATAAACTCACAATAAATTCCTCTAGTTCACAATTCATAATAGATCTATAGTGGATCCAACATAAATCTCTCGCTTCTTCATTTATTTTTTTTTTAACGGTCAATAATATTTTTTAACTGTTAAACTTAATATTAAGAAATTTAGTATGAATTTTTACATATTTTAATTACTAATATAATTTAAAAAATCTCAAATAGGTTCAATAGTATATATTTTACCAAATATAAAAAATAACACGCAACGTCGACACGAACCTAACGCAATTTTGACAACATCTCCGTGGAACTTGATCTGAATTTACATACTTTGTCTAGTTAGATAGAACCTCCTAATTTCAATTTATATATATGTATATATATAGGCACACATATTATCGAAACCATTATTTGAATCAAGAATAAAAAAATTTATAATAATTTGGATAGTAAAGTGGGGTCCTGATTACGACCCTTTTATAATATATATGAGATGGTTTATTTTGGGTATATTCTCTTATTATTTTCATTTAATTCTATTTTAGCCCTATTCTTTTTATATAATTTCAGATTTTAAGATTAATATTTAAACTAATAAAATAAAGTTGACTTAGTTATATGTTTCTCATACTTATATTAAAAGTTTTTTTTTTAATATAAGGCAAAAATACAACTAAAAAACCGAACACTAATCGATTCCCTAGTTATTAAACTCTAGGGCTTCGTTAATACAATTCGGATAACAGTTTTATCAGAAACAATTTTTATCTATTTTTAAAGTAAATTTAGGAGTGCAAGTTACGTCATCTTCACTTAAATCTCAAATTAATTATAATTATTAAAAAAAATAATAATAATGTTCAGCGTAGGTTCCTTAGAGAGTTAAGAGGGCAAATTGCTGGAAATTTGTTCAAATTTTCTTCTTAAGTCAAATGAATATGATTGCCCATTCCAGCGTTAGTCAATTATGACAACAATAAAACTACTACGTGGCGTCTACGTATAATAAAATAATTTTGTAAAGTACCATTCACATTTTACAACTGATACTGATCGGTATAAAATCAGATGCAGTCTCAATTATTATTATTATTATTTATTAACGGCATGCTGATCCAATAATCCAAAAACTAAATGTTAATTTATGTAACAAAGAAAAAGAAGGGTCAAATAAATACCTCCAATCAATTCAATTTTTTTAAGTTGTGCAACAATGAGATTAAATTAATATTCAAAATTTTGTAATGGATTCGAGGAAAGGAAATTTTTTAAATAGATAATTATTATATTTATATATTGAAAATAAAAAGGTATAAATACAATGAAGTATCATAATATTTAAACAAATTATAATAAAACCGTAAGTTTTTTTAAATTACAGTTTATTATCATTGACTAACTGGTTGACTGGTAGAATTAACATTTTGATTAAGGACGAAAATTATTTTAGTCCCTTTCTTTTTTTTGAATTATCAGTTTATTACTTTTGACCTATCTTTCTTCTTTTAATCCAAATGGTCCCTAATTTTTTAAAAATACATCATTTTATTTCTCTTTGGCCAAATTTTTAATAGTCAAATATGATAGAATATGCATGTTAACCATTTTTTCCTTAACTTTAATTGATTAAGTTGAAAATACGATTTTACTTTTATTATTTTTTATTTTTTAATAAATTAACTTTAACTTGTACATGTAATAAGAATCTAATATGTGTTACCAATTTTTTTGAGAAACATTGAAATTATAAAACACTTAAATTTATATAAAAAAATGCCTTAAATATTAAAAAAAACACAAAAAATAATTTAAAAATAACAATTAAAAATTAACACCAAAATTAAAAACTTTTTAAAAAATAAAAAATTATTATAATAAATAAATAATTTATGAAAATTCAATTATTCAGAATAACATTTTAAATTAATATTAAAAGATAAAAAATAAGTTTTATATATGAAAATTAAATTAGAGTAAATTAAAAATTACAATAAATTATTAAAGTAATAAATAATTTTAAAAAAATTTCATAAATTTTCTTTTACTTTTTTTTTGAGTTGTTATTGTTTTATTTTTAGAATTAAATTTTTATTTAATAAATTTTTTCTTTTTTTTTTCTTTTTTAACCAGAATTGTTTTTTTTTTTTTAGTATAAAGGCTAAAATACCCCTAGCTGAAGGGAAAAAAATTTGATTTAACGAGTAAACGCAGTGAAAATAGGTTTTAAAAATTTTCTTTTCTTGAAAACTCTTTTCATAAAGCTCTTGTTAATGTATATACGCGAATAGAAACTTTAGACTATAATTATCTTTGTTTCGTTTCTTAAATCTTTGACTTCTTGATTCACCACCAAGCCTTTCGAGCTATGATCTGCGGTCTGACTACGCGTGTGTGGACACATCACGAATGAAGAGATGGAGATTGCAGAAAAGCGGAGAAAACAACTTATTATCTTCTTCCCTAGGCCGGCCGCACCCAGCAAAGAAAAAGGGTCAGAAAAAACTTTATCTTTTTTTCTTCTCTCCTTTTGGTGTTGCCGCTCACTTCTTTTCTTTAGGTTAAATTCCATTGTTTTGTTTATGATACACACACACACACACACACACACACACACACACACACACACACACACACACACACACACACACACACACACACACACACACACACACACACACGACTCTAGAGTTTTATTTGACCAAGTTAAAGTAGGATTCTAAATTCTATTTTATTTTGTTCATACCTAGAGTTTGAACCTTTAACCTCTAGGACTATTAAATAATCTTATTATTTAAAATCCCTTTTTGCATTAGTTAAGTTTTGAACTTACAACCTCCTATTTAATGATTAAAATAATTAATAATTCTAAATTATTAATTTTTATTTAATTATTAAATCATTAAATAAATAATTATTATTTAATTAATTCTCTTTAATAAAATCGTGTCATTTTTATAATATAATTAATTGGACCATCCAATTAATTTACTGTGACTGTTGTTACCAATAACCATATAGGCTAGCAAGGAGACCTAATGGAATTACAATTTTGAGCTCCAATAATACTTAGTAATATTAATTAAAGTTTTTTTAATTAATATTCCATAATTATTAACCTTGAAGTTATTCCACTAAAAACCTGAGGCTAAACTCTCAGAACTGCATTTTATACAATCTGAAGTTTCAGTGTCCATTGATATAGCTATTACATATAGTATGATCCTCCTCGAATAGTTCATAGCCAGAGCTATGTTATAATGTCTGTGATACCCCTCTAGTTATATCTTTTCCTTTAAGTACCGTTGATTCTCTAATTAACAATTAAATCCTTTTTTTCTTTACGGAAGAAAGAGAGTACTCATAATTTTTCAAATCCCGAATCAATCCTTAAGGGAGCTATTCATCTACTTCAATCAAGAAGGAGTGGATTCTACTATTATGTTCAAACTTTCTCAGCCACAAGACAAATCGCAACTCCAAGATACAGAGGTATTGATCAAGAATATAATATCGACCTCACTCATGGTCTGTCAAAAGCCACAATCAACAAGTGTACGCCTTTTGGTTACCTGCAAGTGTACGAGATCGACACAAGTAATAAAGACTGAGTACAAGTATCGTTCCCATGAGGATGTAATAGGTATTGACTACTAAAAGTAACTAAGCCTATCCCTATCTGAATGATTAAAATATTGGTGATGAGTTTTAATTAATTAACCCTAAAATAACCTATGAAATTAAATAGGAAAAAAAGTTTAAATCAATGCAAGAAGGAACTAGGGAATTAGATTTCACTAAATATATCATAATGACTGAGATTACTATGTAAGGATGTCTAATTATTACTGGTTGATGATCGTGCTAATTCTATTATCCAAAATCCTCTCTCGAGGTAAATCGAATTTATTCCCATATTCACTAATGCCCTATTTCTTGATGGATATCTAAATGAATGCGAATGCAATACAAACAATAGCATATGCGAATGCAATACAAACAATAGCATATCAAGGATCACACATGATAAGTCAACATATCTCTATTTGACTCATAAACTGTGGTGGCATTTTATCGAACACGTTGTGAGTGTCTCCTCTTAGTACTTGACCCACAACAACAGGATTATATTAAATGGTGATCAATCGATTAACAATCAATAAAGCATTAAAAAACCACTCTACCATAATTCTTATTCATCCAAACATGTATATTAAATCAATCAAAGGTTCTACAAAGATCTATCATTATCCCTAGTTATAAAAATTAGTTTATAACAAAATACTCAAAATCATATATGGTGTTCAACAATGAAAAAATAAATAAAGACTACAAAAAAGGAAGGAATAAAGAAAAAGAACTCTGGACAGAAAGACTCTCGTCTGATTCCGTCTCTGGTGAACTCCTCCGTTGACAATCTCGAATCCTTGGTTGATGAAGATGGATGAAGAGTCGATCTGGCGTCTAGTCTCCTAGCACTCCTTCTCTTTTCTTCTTCCTTCTTTTCTTCTCTATTTTCTGTCTCTCAAGCCATAGCTGAACCCTCTCTCCAATAATCACGTTTTTCTTTTATAACAGCTCGTATTAGGGCAACTTAAAGCCGTCCGCAATTTGTGCAAATAGCGAGCCAAGTCGCTGGCTAAGTCACGAGTGCCTCTGTCACTTTCTGCAATACACTACCGTGACTTGCGCAACGCGGCGCAAATCGCAACAGCCTTGGCCTGGTTTGCCCAATTACACTGCCATGACTTGTGCAAGTAGCGGCTCAAGCGATGTAGTTTTGCCTGAAATCTCCCGAATTCTCCGAATGGTCCTGAAAACCTGCACACTCAAGAAAAACATCAAAAACACCCACTAATCACCCAAAGACAGACAAAAGTAAAGAGAGATAAGGCTTCATTTCGATAAGAAATGGTCCGAACAACACCCCCAAACCTAGCTTTTGCTCATCCTCGAGCAAAAAGTGGAAAAAACTCAAAAACGACGCAAACGCAAAAATACAATCACACACAATTAAAGACTCAACAAGAATGAAAAAAAAAAAAAAAACTAGCCTAAGCCACTTTCGTAGATAACATGATGACACTTAGCATGTGCCAGAAGCCTTTAAACCCCTAAGTGTCCCTAATGGACGAGTTTTAGTTTCGTGAGGGTTTACCAGCTGCGATACCCACAAACGCAATTCTAAACATCAAAGAACAAGTATTTTGTCAAGTGCAATACTAACTGCTCAAATCAATAACTTGCATAAACAATAAGCAAGAAATGAAAGCATCCACTTAAGAAATTTTGCATCACTTGCCACGCACAAGCTAACACTTCAAAACTCTTTGAAAGAAAGCACGAAAATGATCAACTATTAGGATAGAATTCGCCTCGACTCTAAACCTCTCAAGTTAATTTCACTCGAAAGTCGCTCAGAACCTAGGTATCACACTCATTAAGCACACGTAGAAAGAGTTTAAGCTCAAAAATTACGAATACACATCGTATGTGCATATCAATTTGAATAACACTAATATATCACAAAAATATCTCACGGAAGGAATTGAACTTTAAGAACATGATATCACGGTGCAAACCTATATGCTAAAAACTGGACTCCCTATAAGATCAGTAGGTCTTTAAAAAGGTTGTAATGGGACTGTTGGGTGATAAGCTAAGAAATAAACGGAAAATGGAACACAAGAGCTTGATCATATTAAGAAAACACTTAAGATTTTCAATACCTTCCCCATTCTCTTCTTTTGACATTCTTATGCAACAAAACTTGTATGATTCCTTTTGTTTTTTTTTTTTTTAATTATCAATCATCCCTTTTAAACATAAATTCCACTCACCACAGCAACAACAACATAACCCTTGCATACTTCTTGTGATTCAACCCATTAAAAAAATTCTCTTTTCTTTCCATCTTAATACGATCCAAACTAAAAGGTAAGGCTATTTCAAATGCAGAGCTTGGTTTTTGATTTTATGGTGGTAACGAAAGAAAAAGCTTCTAAGTGTTTGGCTTCAAAATGGCTATTGAAGCACACACAAGGGTAAGATGAATTTTTAGTTTTTTGATGGCTCAACATGCATAGCCTACATCACATCTAACAGGGAGAACCAACTAAAACACAAAGCTTAACACAACGATATCATTCATGAGTTCAAACATGCTCAATACAAACTTAAATGAGATCAATCTAAACAATCAAATTGAAGACAAGTGCGTGAGGCGTAGAACAAGAAAACCCTCTGAATAAAACGCTTAGGCTCAACAACTCACTGGGTAGTCTCCACTATTTATCCTAGCTAATCGATCATAACGCTTCCAAAGAAAGAAAAATAGAGTATAACAAGATGTGGTGCAACCAACACAAAAAGACAAGAGTGGTTCCTAACAATTCAACACGTATTGCAAAAGCTAGCAATTGGCTTCTAAACAGCAAGCATGCACAAGACATCAATACAAGTTCAAAAATGCTCAGAAGATAGGCACAGAACCACAAAAACAGAAAACACAAGACCACAAAATATAGAAAACAACAAAAGACTCTTACCCCCAAACCTAAGATTAACATTGTCCCTAATGTTTTAAAACTAAGCTCAGAGAAAAGGCATAAAACAACACAAAAAATAAACCAATGAAAAACAAAATAATAAAAATAAAAAACAAACAAAAAGAACAAGAAAACAAAACCTCAGGTGTTATGATAGCGAGGCTGCTCCTCCGGAGGCTGACTGATCCAACTCGATCCAGGCTGACGACGAGCATATGTTTGCAACAACGTCATCTCCATAAAAGTCACTCTGGCATCCAAAATGTCGAATCATGCTTCGAATGAAGCTCTCATGTCAGCTATGGCTGCAAGAATGCCCTCTTCGCCATTAGCGATCGGAATCTGAGCGGGCTCCTAGTCCTGTGGTGTATGCTCCATATCCTCATCTCCCTTATTAGTCTGGTCAGCTCCCTACCGCCCCCTGCGTGGTTGAAATCCCTGCTCATTCCTTTGATGCGCTAGCTTGTTGTATGTTGGGCAGCCAAGAAGCTTCTTTGGCTTCAGGATTGTCCCTCCGATAGCATTTTTGTTAATTCCTGCCATCTCACAGAACTGCATGATCAGACATGGAAAGGGCAAGATCCCTGTATTTTATTTGGTAGCTCCATGAATTTCTTTGATTACCAGCTGCTCTATATCAATCTGTAAACCCTCTTGAAGGCTGAAAAGGACTGAAGCCACCGGCAATGTAATGGTTGTTCGGTGAGTTTTTAGAAGGATGGAATGGTCACAGAAGACATGCCACAAGGCTATCTCGAGACGCAACTGCAAATAGAGAAGGTCCCGATCTTGAAAACTTCAATATCCTAAGCCATACATCCTGATGCTCCCTCCAAGGTCCTAGATCAAAGTAGTGAAGCACATGTGCTTCTGCAAACCTCCCGGTGCCTGAGGCACATCTGGCACCCTATAAAACTCATTGAAAATTTCTGGTGTGACGGTGATCTGCTGCTCTTGGACCACTACCGTCCCCCATGCAAAGAAATCGTCTGGAATCATAGAGGCATAAAACTCTTTAACCAACCTCTCGCTGGCATCATTGGGATGCTACACAAAACGGTTCCATTGTTGAGCCCTGATGACTTTCGAAATCATGGTTCCCTCCATCGCCTTAACATCAATGCCCTGCTCCAACAAAGTACCCATTTTTTCAAATTTCTTCATGCGCTCACGAAATTTCAGATTGACCCTGAATGGCCTACTTCTCTTCTTGCGCTGAGCTGCCTTAGACGACTCACCCTGTTGTGACATTTTGCACCTGCTAAAACAAACACAAACAAAACACAAAAATAGATAACCGAAACGTACGTGGCGTTGTTATACCTAAGTCTTCCAACGCAAAGTGCGTATGAGGAAAGTCTAGGTTTCTAGCCAATACATGTTACGAAACACAAAACACGAAAACAAGAAAACGCAAACGAAAACAACAAAAATTTCAAAACAGAAACTAAAACTTAAATTAACACTAAAACAAAAAATTACAATCACAATCACTCACCAAAAATGGAAACTGAAAACACACTAAAACAAACAATCGAAAATAAACAAAACCAAAAACAATAAGTTTAACACAATTAAAACAACAAAATCCAAAAACAGTGAATATCCAACAAGCAATTCAACTCAAACACTTCTATAATTCTAAAATCCCACCAAACTTCTCCCAAACTTAGAAATTTCACAACTCAAATCATGGCACTTCAAATAATCTCCACAAACCACCCTTAAATCTTCTAAAACGAAAATAAAAGAGAAAGAGAAGGAAATAGAAAAAATACTGTGCGAAGAATGCTTGGCTTAGGACAATGATGGGCTAGACTTTGCTGCACTTTTGAGAGAGTTCGAGAGAGCTTTTGAGAGAAAAATATTGATTTGCAAGAACTGCGCGGCGGACTACTCGAATCTGTGAAGACATAACACAACCGCGACCTGCACTGCGACTTGCCAAGTCGCGGGTCATAAAAAATGAACTGGAATGGCCCAAAATACATCGCATCACTAATAGGCTAGGGTTTCCCGCGACTTGCACCGCGACTTGGTAAGTAGCGGTTCAAGTCGCGACAGTTGCTGATTTTCTGATTCCAATATATCCCGCGAGTTGTACCATGACTTGTGCCGCAACTCATCAAGTCGTGGGACACACTTGTTTAGCCATACTGCAACTAATTTCCAGCCTTTTTCTTCCCCACTTTCCTCTCTTCTCTTTCTCACTTTTTTTTTTTTAATGTACCTTGCAAGAAAAGAACAAAAACAAAAATTAAACTAAAAACAAAAATTAAACTAAAATTAACATAATAGTTAAATCAACAATCCCCAGCAACGGCGCTAAAAACTTGATGTACTTATTTTATACCTCGCAAGTGCACGAATCAATATGTTAGTATAGTTTCGGCAAGTACAATGATCGATCCCATGGAGATTGATGATTTAATTACTACTCTAATTCTAATTTAATTAAAACTGAAAATTAAAAGTCTTTGAAGTTGATTGGAAGTCTTAAAAGTAATTTAAACTAAATTAAAATACTGAGGAAAAAAGTTTGAGTTTGTGAAAGAATGAGAAGAGATAGTAGGTCATCAATGATCCAAATATATTCACTCATACATCAACTATATTATGAAAATATCTATTCGGGTTCAGGATTCGTTCTTAATTCATGTATGGTCATCACCTTTTAGATTATTTAACCAAGTATTCCTCAGTTGTTAATCACCGCTACCGTTAGGTCATGAATTCAACAATTAACACAAGGAACCCATTAAGATCTAAGAACTTTAAGAATCAACACATAATTTTATGATAAACATACAAATCATGCATCAATTATTCATTAGAGATATATAACAACCAAATAGCACGTAACAACGATTATCCCATTTAGAAGTTATATAACCTTAAACGGCACGTAACAACGATCATCCCAGTTTTCAAAATCTCAAGTAATTATTATTTATATTCTAATGAAACTCAAAACTAGCAAGTAACAACGATTCTCCTAGTTCATCAACAATAGAAATATAAATAATAAACAATTAAATCATGAATAAAACAAAACCATGAATAGAATAAAAATAATAGTCTTTAACATGAGCAAATTAATGTTCTTCACATCGATTCCCTAATTATAAATACACATCATGGAAAAATAAATAATAAAAAGAGAATTAAGAAAGAAAGAACTCATGGTGATCATCCAAAAGCTTCTCAATCTTCTTGCTTTTCTTCTCCTTAATTGTTTCTTGATCGATAATGGATGGAAGATGGCTTCAATGTGTATGGAAGAATTTGTATATGGTAGGGAAGGAGATTTGGTGGGAGAATGGTCCTCTTTAGTAGCTTGGGAGCCCCCCTCTTCGTTCTTTCAGTTATGATGATAAGAGATGGATTTATAGGTTGAAAATAAGTTGAATACGAATCCGTTTAGAAGGTTGATTAAATTTGTGCTTAAAATATGCTACCGAGATCTTTTACCAAGCTTGGTCGGAGTTCTTGGTCGCAGTTTTGATGAAGCAAATCGTCCTAGTTGCTACCAGATGCTGCGGTCGCGGATCTTGGTCGTGGTTCGTGGGCTGACTGCGCACTGTTATGAAAAAGAGTATAAATTCCTCTAGAAAACTCCAAATCACAAACTGTAAAATTCATTGGAAAATAGACATCTAGATCTTTCCATACATATGTTGAGCGTAACTCAGTTCATCTTGTGGAATATTTTGCAGCCCTTGAAACATGACAGCTTGTCACCACAAATCTTCTAATTCTCCAATTTTGATACTTTTGGCTCCAAAACTCTTCCATTAAGCTTAATTCCTTAATTAGGGATGATAATCTACAAAATGCTCACAAAACACATTAGCAACCAATTTTACTCATTGCATAAATAATAGGAAATATGGGTCTAAAACATGTACAAAAATAGTGTGATCAAGGTACTAACTAGTTACCCCTTGAGACAGGTTTTGTAGAAGCCTGACACTTCAGGGAAACTGTTGAAGTGGGCAATTGAGCTGGCATAGTATGATCTGGAGCACAAACCACGAGCCGTAATCAAAGTCCAAGCCTTGACAGATTTTGTGGCAGAATTCTCGAGCTTGGAGAAGGAGACTCAACAGGAAGAGCCTCAACAAAAATCTTCCCCTTCTACCTCCTCGCTCAAAGATGAACAAAAAGAGACAGAATTTCCTCTGTGGGAGCTATACTCGACAAATTATCATGTGAAGGGATGGTTGGAGTTGGTGTTCTCTTAATCAGCACAGAGAAACACATGATCCACTGTGCGCTGCGATTTGAGTTCGCTGTATCCAACAACAAAGCAGAATACGAGGCTCTTCTTGCTGGACTATGTTTGGCCAAAGAGCTACAGGTGTAGGCAGTAAAGATCTATAGTGACTCGCAGTTGATTGTGAATCAAGTGAAGAAGGAGTTCCAAGCCCACGGCATAAAAATGGTTGCCTATTTGTAGAAAGTCAGCGAACTTCTGGAGAAATTTTAATGGCATGAAATCCAGCAGATCCCGCGAGCTCAAAATATGCATGCAGACGCTCTAGCACCCCCAGCGACTACCAAAGATGCAGATCTGCTTAGTACCGTGCCAGTAGAGCGCTTACTGAAGCCTAATATATCGACCAAGGAGGTAGCTATAGTGATCAAAACCTCACTAGACTCATGGATGAATCAACTCATCAACTACACAAATGGGCTGTTATCTGCGGACAAGAACGAAGCTCAGAGATTATGGGTGTTAGTAGCAAGGTATGTTATCTACAATGATATGTTATTGAAGCAGGGATTTGCCACTCCACTATTGAGGTGTATAGACGAAAGGGATAATATTCCTATCCTCAGTGATATTCATGCAGGCCTATGTGGCAACCACGTTGGGGGGTTTTCCCGAGTTCACGAAGCACTGCGCCAGGGTTTTTATTAGCCCACGATGAAGCAAGATGCTATCGACCTGCTAAAAAAATGCGACAAGTGCCAGAGGTTTGCCAATATACCTTAAGCTCCCAAGCTCTCTTACATTCAATGGTCAGCCCTTAGCTATTTGCTATATGGGGGATGGATCTAATCGGGCCACTACCTACAGCCCGCAATAACTGCAAGCACGCAGTGGAGGCTGTGGATTACTTTATGAAGTGGGCAGAGGCCGAAGCTCTCAGCGAGATCTCAATAGTAAAGATTCAAAACTTTGTGTGGTAGAATATTGTGAGCAGGTTTGAGGTCCCTCAGAAGATAGTCACAGATAACGGCATGCAGTTCGAAAGTCTGAGATTCAAGTTGTTATGTGAAGACTTCGCCATAACTAAGAGCTTCTCTGCAATTGATCACCTACAGGTAAACGGGTAGGTAGAAGCAGTAACAAAATTATCAAGCACACTTTGAAAACAAAGCTTGCAGGGAAAAAAGGGGGCTTGGGCAGACGAGCTCCCAAAAGTGTTGTGGTCCTACAGGACTATTGCGAGGAGCACTATAGGAGTGACCCTGTTCTCTATGGTTTATGGAACAGAGGCTATGATCCCAGCTGAACCCATAGTAAGCACGCACAGAAGAGCTACATTCGACCCAAAGCAGAATGAAAACCTACTCGCAGCCAACCTTAACTTGATTGAAGAAATGAGGGATGCTGCTCGCCTAAGGGTAGTTGTATACCAACAAAGGGTTGCCAGGTACTACAATAGAAAAGTCAAGTCGTGGCATTTAAAAAAAGAAGACCTCGTTCTAAGGTTACTCCTACCTGAAGCTCGCAACCCTCAAGATGGAGCATTGGGTCCGAATTGGGAAGGCCCTTATGTAGTGGATGAAGACCTCGGTAAGAGAGCATACTAACTCGTGAATGTCAATGGAGATCGAGTTCCATGAGCTTGGAATGCAGAACATTTGTGAAAATATTATCAGTAACCGTTGTATTTATTTAGTATTAAATCAATAAAGTCATTCTTTTTCTCTACAAGCTCTCGTGTACTGCTCATTACTCTTGAACTTGGAGGGCTAGAGGATAAGAATAATGATGAAAGTGACATACTAATGCAACTGATGCAAATTGGAAATGAAACAAAATTTTTTCCAAGTGTTGGCAACACTCGCAAACGAGAAGGTTATCACCTTTTAACTAGTGAGATCAACTAAATGAGCTTGCAAACGAGAAGGTCTCCCACTTTCAAACCAGCAAGTTCGCAAGAACTTGAGTATATAAATTGGCGAAATCTGCCAACCTGAAAGATCACAAGCTATCAAACAAGCGAGGTCAATAGAAATACTCGAGGTAACAGACCTAGAGCTATAAAAATTGGCAGAACCCGCTGACCTGAGAGCTGACGAGCTCTCAAACTAGTAGGGTCAATGAAAACACTCAAGGTGGAAAGACCTCACAAAAACCTAAGTATAAAATTGATGGAACTCGCTAACCTGAGAGCTCACGAGCTCCCAAACTAGCGAGATCGATACTTAAGGTGACAAACCTCCTAAGGAGTTATGCAAAATTGGCAGAACTTGCAAAATTGAGAGCTCACAAGCTCTCAAACCAGCGAGGTCAATAAAGACACATCGAGGTGGCGATGCTCACAAACATGAGTCTACCTTCCAACCAGTGAGGTCGTGATTATCAAGTTTTGTAAGTTTTTAAGTTAAGTATATGGTTGTTTGCAAAGCATTGAGTGTTTACTTAAAGCGAGCAAGTGAAATGAAAATACAACACTTAATAACAAAAACAAAATTTTATTTAATAGAAGCTCTAAAACGAGCTGAAAATACATTGAAGTTCTAAATGAACTAAAAGTACATTGAAGTTCTAAACGAGCTGAAATTATAATAAAGTTATAAACAAACTGAAATCATATTGAAGTTCTAGGTGAGCTAAAGTTATATAAAAAAACAACTACAAACTTGCTAGATGTACATTGAGGAAGTTGCTACATGTGATGAGTAAATGTTTTGAATATCTTTAAGTTTGTTAGTAGCACTGAATTTCACTTCCATAACCATCTCTAAACTATTCTTGACAATGTACTTCTAATCCAAGTTTGTTGAAGTGCTTGAAGAACTAAAACTGGCAGGCATATGGAGCTGACACCACATTCCTCGTCCAAAGATGAAGGTCTGTATATTGGGAGAAGCACACATTCCTTGACCTCAGATAAACGTCTGCACGCTTGGAAGATATGGATATTGAAGCTTTGAAGGATTAGGCCTAGACAGTTGGAGAGTTCTCACCTCTTGGGGTGACTTGGAGCTAACAATAGTTGTGGGATCTGTAGACTCAGAGGTCGGATTAGTGTCCTGTGCTCCATTTCTTCCCTCAGAAAGATCTCCAACAACATCATCAGCGAAATGACCTTAAAATTCTCCATAAACTCGCCAATAGATGAGCCAAGGAAGCTGAGGTCGAGGTTGGGGTATTAGAGCCAGAAGATGTAAAGGATGTCACTGTATGCTTCATCCTGTATCTTCTCCTTCTGCTCCTCCAAGATTTTATCCTTCTGGGCGAGCTCCTCATCCTTCTTGGTGAGGTCATATTTTTGCCTCTCGAGCAGCTTATAGAAGTGGCGAAGGTCGGCCTTAGCCCTCTCAATCTTATCCTTCAGCACGCAGAGTTGATCTTTGTACTTTGCTGCGGATGCGTTCATCTCTAGCTCCATCTCCTTCCCGAGGGCCTGACATCTATTGGCCTTCTTGGCCAGCTACTTCTCAAGCTCCGCTTTGGCAGCGAGCTTCTCTTTATAGGCCCGAGCCTCCCTCTTCACGGCCTCAAGCTCCTCACGAAGCTTCTTCTTCTCCGCCTCACTCCTCTCAGTCTCGAGCTAGTCCTTATGTGCAAGATAGGCGGACTTAAAAAAAAAAAAAAGTAGTAAGAGGTCATTATGAGAAAAAATAAAAACTCATTAAGAACTCACTGTAATGAGCTAATACTTACCATAAAGGTGTAATGAAGCAAAATGTAGCGAAGGTCCACCCCATAGTCCTTTTCGATATGCTAACTTAGACCCTTTGTAATGAAATCCTTATAAAGGGTCGGAGCCCGCTGAAAGAACTCTCCCGCGACAGGACGAAAGGTCCAATCTGAAGAAGACAAGGATCAAGCTGTATCACCTCGTGAGGTTGGGCAGACGACCCCCCTCCGACAGGCTGCTCTACCATGGCGAGCTAGGCCCTAGGAAAGACCTCATTCCCCTTGCTTTTACTTGCTGCGGAGAGAGCTGGAGGAGGTGGTGGAAGAGATGTGGGCGGTTCTTTAGGAAGTGGGGGCTGGCCACCCTGGTTAGATCCCCCCCACCTCATCCGCCTTCATTTTCTTTGCGGTGACTGCGGAAGGAGAGGCGTCGGCTTTCTTTTTTACCCACAGGGCACTTCACTACTTGTAGCCTTCCCATTTCTTCCTGCTGTTAGGTTGGCTGCTTTTGTGGCTGCTTCTTCTTATTCTGCTGCTGCTGGAGTTATTGTTGTTGATATTTTTTTTGTTGTTGTTGTTGCTGACGATGAGGTCGCTTGCGAGCTGGTTCTTGGGCACCCTGCTCGTCATACTCAATCTCTTAGTCCTTCGAGTTTGGGGTATGTGGCTCTACAACCTCCTGAATGTCCTACTCAACATCGAGCTACTGCACTTCGTTGCGATCAGGAGCGAGCTTGAAACTCACCAGGAGCTCCTCAGTGATCCGATTGTGCTTAGCGAGATCCTTTGGATCCTTCGGGATTAGAGCTTGGAGGGCCTCAAGAACGTTGTTCTCCTCCTTGAAGATCACAGGGTTCTGGCCTGTAATCTACAAATAAAGAAGGGAAAGATAGAAACGAGCAGTTATATATACAGCTGACCCTGCTAGTACCCTACGAGCTAGACTCACTAGGCTTCAGCATGAAGCTCTTGTTCTTAATGAGCATAATTTCAGGACCCTTAATGAAGAAGTAGGTGGTCTTGTAACTCCCCACATTCGACTTGATGTTCAATTGTAGCAGCAGCTCCTTGTATTGGGTAGCCCGCGCGGAGAGATAATGTATCCCATCATGCGGGGTCCCTTTGTTAGGATTATGCTCGATAATAAAAGTGTAATAGTGTATTTGACAATCTTTATCATATTAATAAAGTGATTTCGGTTTTAACAAATCTTATAGCATTTATAGTTTATTTATTATAATTGTCAAAAGTAAATAATCATAAGGTCAAGAGACTATGAGAAGTAAAGAATTGTTCGTACATCTGGATATGTATGAGGTAGATACAATTCTTTAATTAGTCTCGAATAACATTAACAACTTAAGATACAAGGTTGGACGCCTTTATCTTGTTAAAGTTGTAGATTCTTTTGTTAGCATTTGAACAGGATCAAATGTGATATGATGAGTTTAAAATCATCAAAGTACAGTGTCTTTGGTAAAAGAATCTAGTGCACTAGGTGCATTGAATAAGATCAATAAAGAAAACTTTGTCTGCAACCGTCAGTGGATAAAAGTATTCTCACGAGACAATCGGAGAGTCGATCTCAATCCTAAGATAAATGATGGACTTATGGTTGCAAGCGTTATCATTTGAGTTATCAATGAGTACGATTATATCGCATTGTCTATCCTCAATAGTTTGGTGGTATTTACTTGTTAATCAATAGAGGACTTTAGTTATAGATATGGACATCGTGACTGCATCTAGCACATGTTAGTAGAATACCATCATATGGATGTTCTGAGATATTGGATATTAAATCTTTACGTAGAGTTTTCAATAGTGACTATTGAAACATGGCTTCTGGACAAGTCAAAATATCCAAGTTTGAAAACATGGTCATATGAGTAAATATGGTAACTTGGAGAGCTATAGGCGGTCTATGAGCTGTTGGCGATTACTGGTATTTTTCACGAGGATACACTTTCTCCATTTAGGTTGTTTAGGGTGCGAATGAGTACGTTAACTTATTCTACCTTTATTTAAGAGTTCAATTTTAGTTCTTTAGTGGAATGAACTAAAATTAATATATCGAACCTAAGTTAATCATTTGTTGATTGTGATTAGATTGTGTCTATTGGAGCTTAAATTTAGATATCCTGCCAAGATCCCCCACACGAATTTGAATGGATCACTTATTACATTTTACCGGACCATTTATATGGTCCATCTTAGAATTATTTTCGGAATTTTTTCAAAAAGGTTTGAGAAGTGCGGTCTTGTATTAGATCAAGACACGCGGTAACTTATCAAAGTACCTTAGATGGGTGGCCAAGGGTGTGTGATCCCTTTGGCGGCCCTAATGGGATGTTTTTAACATTCCATAAATATATTAAGAATATAATTTCTCAAAGTCTGAAGAATGTTAGAAAAATGGTGGGAATGGTTTTATATATACCATGAAACACTAGCCGTTAGATCAAAGCAATGATGGTCTAATGGGGATCAATGGCCAGGATTCGCTCTTGGGACTTGGCGGGATATTCAAAGGACAGCTGATGATACACGCGCATTTAATGCACTTGATGATGTGGCAGGCGACATAATGGCTCCCACTTGCCAGAAGAATACCCGCCACAGTGACCTGGCAGAAGCGACTTGGAGTGGTGACTCATGGCCTTCCAAAGACCAACTGGAAACCACACCTCAAGCTGTCCCAGCTCGCTAAACCTACAGGAGCTTATCACAGCTTCCACCATAAAACCTTAGAGCTAGAAGCTGTGGGGGGGGGGAAGAGAAATGTTATGTGCCTAAATTCACTAGGCCCAATAGGCCTAAAATTATCAATAAAGCCCATCGGATTTGAAGAAGTCAATGAGGCCCAATGAAGCAGACAGTCAACGAGGCCCAACAAGTTGGAAAAACTGATAAAGCCCAACACAACGGCCAAATCCGCCCCAATAACATGAAGTGAAGAATGGAACCTGATGCTCTATGCGAATTACAATATCCCAGTGACTTGAAAGATCTTATCACATCATCTCGCATCACCAATTTCGCTTCAGCTCGTTGTGTGCTCAGCTCGAAGCGCTTATTCCAGATAAAGAGGAATCCCATAATTATTGGGATTTGATTATATTAATCAGTAGAGTTTGAATTTGTATTAAATTCCTTATTTTCAGTGATTGTATTCTAATTAAAGTGTAATTTTTAGGGATTTGATTTAATTCTAGATTTTCAGCAATTAGATTTCATGTAAACCAGAATGATTCCATCACTTCACACTATAAAAGGGAGAAGTCGTTACTGGTACAAGGTTTACGAAAATTGAGAGAAAACACTTAGTGCGAGCTCAATATCAATACAAGAACAGTGGATGTAGGCATTGTCTTTAGGCCGAATCACTTTAAAAATCTTTCTTCTTAACCCATTGTTATTCGTTTTTCATTCATAATTACTGTTAATTGTGTTGACCGAATTTACACGTCAACACTTTATAATAGATAAATGGATACTATAAGTAACACACTGCAATATAAAAATAAGCGACTCTTTAATATAAAATAAGAAATAATACTTTAAATTTCAATAAATGAAATTATAAAATGATAAAAATAATAATAGCATTAATTCGTCAAAAATCTTCATTTTAATAGGGAAAAGAACATGTACAAGAAATGTTTTAAATAATTGTAGGCTTAGGGGTGAGCACTTGTTAGTTTGGGTTGGTTTTGAGTAATACCCAAACCAAACAATTAATATATCGGTTTAGTAATTTATAATCCAAACCAAACCAATTATAAGGTGAAACCAAACCAAACCCATAAAAATCAGTTTGGTTTAGTTCAGTTTGACGGTTTAGGATCAAATCTAAAATAGTTTAATTGTAGGATCGTAAAATAATCTCTAATACAATGTAAGATCACACTAACACAAACACACCCATACAAATAAACTGAAAAACGAACAAAATATGAATCATACTACTAACTCTTATTGAATTAAACTGAAATAATATCGTCCTATTTATAGGTACTGTGAACTAAAATGATAACAATGAAATACTAGAATGACAAAAATAATCAGTAAGATAAGTCTAATCCAACTAGGGATGACAAAAATTCCTGATCCGTCCTTAATCGGCAGGGCTCCAATTTGTTTGGGGCGGGTTTGGAGCACTTAAAAGGGGGCTTGGGAGGGGCTGGGTCAAAATGTTTTTACCCCATTTTGTAACACCCCCTGACCCGACCCATCTGGATCGACCCAGGGAGCGTTACCGGGTTTTCACATACTTTATTTTTTCTTTTTATAAACTGAAACAATATAAAATTATATAAAATCCTATAAATTTGTAATTTAAAAATATTTTTCTAGTGAGCCCATCAAACTCATTTTTTCAAAAATTTCGGCAGAGTTCCCTCTGTTTTTCTGATTTCCCAAAACCTGTTTCAAATCAATCTCAAATCAAATAAAATCCACAACAACACTTCAAATATCCTTTTAATCACATGCGCACTCTGTCGTTTAGTGCGACTTCCAAACAGTTTTAAAATAAAACAATTCATAATGTACCATTTACAATCCTTTGAAATGAAAAACAGAAATCATAAAACAGTTAATTACAAAATATAAATATATAACACCTTTACATATGTCTGTATATGCATGCGTATTAACTATAATATACAGGAATATATGTCTACCAAAATGTGATGACTCTGGATCTCTGCCTACAACTCTCTCTTCAATCTTTTGCTTCCTCAGTATCCCTGTTACCTACGCGCGATAAAAACTGACGCGCTAAGCATATAGCTTAGTGGGTGTATACTAAACTAAATATCAAAATCATAAAATAATTTCATAACAGAAATGTCACACTACTATCGTATAAACCATTACATTATTCAAATAAATCACTGAAATAAATTATAAGGAATCAGTGTAATAAAAGCATATAAATTCAATCAAAACTTCATATGAAATTCAGGTTTTAATTCTTTTCTAATCATTTCATTCAATTCATTTTCAATTTTGGTCCTTTGGTATACTTAACATAATTCAGGACTGGAATATGCGTCGTTCGACCTCTCAGTGGCTGTCAATCGAACATAACTCCCAACCCTAGGACGAATCCTTAGGGTGGTATGTAACTCCCCACCCTAGGACCGAATGTTCGGTATCCTAGAGAGGTACATATCTCCTTATCCCAGGAACGAATCCTTAGGAAGGTACGTGTCTCCCTACCCCAGGACGAATCCTTAAGGAGATACGTGTCTCCCTACCCCAGGACGAATCCTTAGGGAGGTACATATATCAGTATCCAGATCAATATCAATATCGGTGCAGTACTACTAAATGAACCCAGCTGGTATATGATGAACACTTAAATTTGTATAATAATAAAGGTTAAAACCATTATTTTATACTATTAGTGTCATCAAATTACCTAACTTATTTATAACTACACTTAATTGTTAAACTTTCTATTTTGATGCAGGTTCAGTGTAATGGGCATAACTTTGTACTCAAATATCCAATCACTACGTTCTTGATAGTGTTGGAAAGATAACTCATAGCCCTATAAGTTTGGTTTGTAAACTCTTATCAGATTTGGACTCCTTTGAAGACAAATATTGGATTATCTTGGGCTGGTTTGCATGGCTGCGTCAATTGGGCAGTCTTCACTATTTGGGCCATAACTCTCTCTCGAAAATTCCAAATATTATGAGTCTTATCATTCTAGAAAGATAAGAGAATTATCTACAACTTTGATGTTTATCATGAGATCAAATTGTCAAAGGAACGGTGCCTAATTCGGTGGATAAGTCGGTGCATGTGTGGAAAACAACAAAGTTGACAACTTTATCTTACCAAATTCAATCAACTTGCATTAATTTATTCCTACCATTTTTGACTTGTTTGCCTCTCATTGTGTCTATAAATAGAGGCCTTGTATAAGCTTGAAGGCAGCTTGGGTTCCTTGCCAAGTTCACCTTACATTGTTGTATTGTTGAACTTTTGTGATAATCTAATTTCTCTCTTGCTCATTTTATTTCTTTTACTTGTTTTCTTTCTTCTATCATGAGTAGCTAAATTCTCTTTTTGCTAAGGTGAAGGGAGAAGCTCTTGGTATGTGAATAAAGATTTATTTAACTCTTAACATGGTCTTAAAGTTTATATTCATTTGTGTAAATTTATCTACATGTTTTATATTACTTTTCTTATTTAATTGAATTTTCATCTCATACTCTTATGTGAAGTGGGGATCTTGACTTATTGTAGACAATTCTTGGCACAATGAATACTTGAATCCGTCTAGAACCGCTTGGTTATACCTGCACCTCTGACCAAGGATTCTTGATTCATTGTAGACAAACAATACCATAAATACTTGAATCCGTCTAGAACCGCATGGTTATACCTGCATCTGGCAAAGGAATCTTGATTTATGGTAGTTGATTGGCACAATAAGTACTTGAACCCATTTAACATAAGGAGTGTAGAGTACCCATTGTAATATAACTAAAAGAAAAGAAATATAACTTGATAGATGTGTAAAGAACTTAAATGGTCTAACTTTTGATTGGAACCTCCTTTATGTGTGGATTCCAATTGAGTGATAAAAATGAGTTAAATATAACTTAAACCATATACCAAGAGTGGAACCTCTAACCTTAGCATGTTTTAATTTAATTTGTTTCACCATTATACCTACCCTCATTTCATAATATTTTATTTCCTATTATATTTTCCTTGTAGATTTTTGTTGGTTTTTGCAGGATCTAAATATTCTTCCTCGTGGATCGACCCCGGTCTCACCGGGTTAATTTATTACTTCGACACTCCTGCACTTGGGAGTAGAAATCCATTTTCTGGACGTGTCAAGTTTTTGGCGCCGTTGCCGGGGAAGTATCATTTGGTGTCCAAAACCATCAAAATTCTTTTCATCTTTTTCATTTTCTTTTTCTTGTAAATAATATTATTTTTTGGTGTTTTTGTTTTCTTTTATTCTGTTGCATCTAAGACTTGCATGAGAGCTTGGTCACGTACACCGACTGGTAGACTTGTTAGGGGCTCCCCATCTGCATTTGAAAATATGGCAGAAAACGAAGTTGAAAGAGTCACTGATCTTGGGGACAATCGTTCCCAACACAATGATCATGCACAACCTAGAACACTTAGAGACTACATGAACCCCACAAGAACTAGTGCTCCATCATGTCTAGTTTTTCCTCCAGATGCATCTCATTTTAACTTTAAGCCGGGTATTATTCAACTTTTACCCAAATTTCATGGCTTAGATGCCGAAAACCCATACCTGCATTTGAGAGAGTTTGAGGAAGTGTGCAACACTTACAATGACACAAATTGTAGCATGAACACCATCCGACTAAAGCTTTTCCCTTTCTCTTTGAAAGATAAAGCTAAAACATGGCTGCAAAATCTTAGGTCTAGATCTATTGGTAATTGGGATGAAATGCAGGAACAGTTCTTGAAAAAGTTCTTTCCTCATCATAGAACAAATTCCTTCAAAAGACAAATTACCACTTTCAGCCAGAAACCAGGAGAGACCCTTTACCAATGTTGGGAGAGGTACAAAGAATTGCTTAATTCTTGTCCTCACCATGGCTTTGAAACATGGAGACTAGTCACACACTTTTACGAGGGTTTAACACCCCAAGGTAGACAAATGGTCGAAATGATGTGTAATGGAGAGTTTGGAGATAAAGACCCTGAAGAGGCACTAGACTACCTAGACCTATTAGCAGAGAATGCTCAAAATTGGGACACTGCAGGTACCCAAGAGGCACCGAGCAAAGCTCAAGCCTCTACATCTAGTGGAGGTATTTACAACCTTAGGGAAGAACATGACATTCAAGCCAAATTTGCATCTCTAGCTAGAAAGGTCGAGGCCTTAGAATTGAAAAAGAGCGGTCACCTAAAATCCGCTCAAGAAATTGTGTGTCACATATGTGATACCAATGACCATTCAACTAAGGAGTGCCCAACTCTGCCTGCATTCAAAGAATGTCTCCATGAACAAGCCAATGTCCTAAACACTTTCAAAAGGCCAAATCCTAACCCATACTCACAGACCTACAATCCAGGTTGGAGAAATCACCCAAACTTCAGTTGGAGGAATGATAATCATGCACAATCTTCACAACCATCACCTCCTCAAGGTCACCAAAACTTTCAAGGTACTCAAGGTTATGCACCCTATGTCCCCAAAATTTAGGAAAAACCTTGAGGAAACATTGCATTCATTTATTGAAAAGCAAGAGACCATTAACAATCAAACTTCACAAACCTTGTCCGATTTAAAAGATACTCTTGCTAAGATTGCATCAACACTCACCATCCATGAAAAAGGAAAATTTCCTTCTCAACCTCAACCCAATCCTAAGGGTCAATACAACCTGGAAGAGGGTAGTTCAGGAAGTCAACACATGGACCAAGTTAAATCAGTCATAACTCTTCGTAGTGGTAAGGTTGTCGAAAAACCTATTCTTGATCCTTGTGAGAAAGATGATAAGTCTATCTCCAAGAGTAAGGAAGGGGTTGATAAGCCTGAACCTAGCCAAGAAAAGACCAAATTCCCACCTGTAGCCCCATTTCCTGAAGCATTGAACAATCCAAGGAAATTGAACCACAATCCTGAAATTTATGAAATTTTCAAACAAGTGAAGGTCAATATTCCTTTGTTGGATGCTATTAAACAGGTTCCTTCTTATGCAAAATTTTTGAAAGACCTGTGCACTGTGAAAAGAAAACTGAATGTGAAAAAGAGAGCCTTTTTAGCAGAACAAGTAAGTTCCATTCTTCAAAACAATAATCCTATGAAATATAAGGACCCTGGTTGTCCTACAATTTCATGCATTATTGGAGAGCATAAAATTGAACAGGCTTTACTTGATCTTGGTGCTAGTGTTAATTTACTTCCATATTCAGTTTATCAAGAACTTGATCTGGGTGAGTTAAAACCAACTTCCATAACTCTTTTACTTGCTGATAGATCAATTAAAGTGCCAAGAGGGATAGTGGAAGATGTGTTAGTACAAGTCGATAAATTCATATATCCTGTGGATTTTATTGTCTTGGATACACAACCTGTTGCTAATGGGTATAAACCAATTCCTGTTATTTTAGGCCGCCCATTTTTAGCAACTTCTAATGCTTTGATTAATTGCAGGAATGGCGTAATGAAGATGACATTTGAAAATATGTCACTAGAGCTTAATGTTTTCAACATGTGCAAACAACTACAAGATGAAGGTGATGAAAATGAAGAAGCAAACATGATTGAAGCTATTGTTGAAGATCATCTTCAAGCAGGGAGTTCTTCTGATCCTTTGGAAACTTGTTTAGTTAATTCATTTAAGTCAAGCATGCAACTAGATCCTACTATTTCTAATATATGTTCGTTGCTTGATTGTACCCAGGTGATGGAGAACAAAGGTTGGAAGCCGAAATTTGAAGAATTGGGACCTGTCAATGAAAGTAAACAAGAAGAAGTACCCAAACTAGAATTGAAGCCATTACCTGAAGGACTGAAATATGCATTCCTTGGTGAAGAACAAACTTACCCGGTGGTAATTTCTTCAACTCTTACCAACGTACAGGAAGGTAAATTGATAGAGGTACTTAAAAGGCATAAAAATGCAATTGGGTGGACTTTAAAAGACATAAAAGGCATTAATCCTTTAATATGTATACATAGAATACATCTAGAAGATAATGCTAGAACATGTCAACAGCCCCAAAGAAGATTAAATCCACACATGAAAGAGGTAGTAAGAGGTGAAGTTCTCAAGTTACTTGATGTAGGAATTATCTACCCTATTTCTGATAGTAAGTGGGTAAGTCCAACACAAGTAGTCCCTAAGAAATCTGGAGTCACAGTGGTAAAAAATGAAAAAGGAGAGTTAATACCAACACGAGTCTCATCTAGTTGGCGAATGTGTATTGACTATAGAAAATTAAATGCTGCCACTAGAAAAGACTATTTTCCCTTACCATTTCTTGACCAAATTCTAGAAAGAGTGGCAGGACATCCCTACTACTGTTTTCTTGATGGTTACTCAGGTTATTATCAAATCCCCATAGCACTAGAGGACCAAGAAAAGACAACATTCACATGTCCCTTTGGCACCTTTGCATTTAGAAGGATGCCTTTTGGCCTTTGTAATGCTCCTGCAACATTTCAAAGATGTATGTTGAGCATTTTTAGTGACATGGTTGAACATTTTTTAGAGGTCTTTATGGATGATCTAACAGTGTTTGGAAATTCATTTGATAATTGCCTTGAAAATTTAGAAAATGTGTTAAAAAGATGTGAAGAAAAAGGCTTGGTGTTAAATTGGGAAAAATGTCATTACATGGTCACCTCTGGAATTGTCCTAGGACTGTGGTTTCTTCTAAGGGAATTGAAGTTGACAAAGCAAAAGTTGAATTAATTGCCCATTTGCCTCCACCAAAAACGGTTAGGGATGTTCGATCTTTCCTAGGCCATGCAGGATTTTATAGGAGATTCATTAAAGACTTTAGTGCAATATCTAGACCTTTTTGTAACCTCCTAATAAAAGATGCACCATTTGAATGGACTAAAGATTGTCAAAAATCTTTTGATAAGTTGATTAGCCTTTTGACAACTGCTCCTATCATGCAATCCCCTGATTGGTCTCTGCCTTTTGAGTTGATGTGTGATGCTAGCAATTTTGCTGTTGGTGCCGTGCTAGGGCAAAGGAAGGAAGGTAAGCCTTATGTCATTTATTACGCAAGTAGAACTTTGAATAGTGCACAAATGAATTATACTACTACAGAAAAAGAACTACTTGCTGTAATATTTGCATTAGACAAATTCCGATCTTATTTAATTGGCTCTTCAACTATTGTTTTCACTGATCATGCTGCTGTGAGGTACTTAATGTCTAAACAGGATGCCAAACCTAGATTGATACGGTGGATTTTGTTGCTCCAAGAATTCAACATCACAATCAAAGATAAAAAAGGAGCTGAAAATGTTGTTGCAGATCATTTGTCAAGACTTACAACAAACTCATCCTTGGACATAACACCTATCAATGACTCTTTTCCAGATGAGTTTTTGTTTTCTATTAGTAAAATGCCATGGTATGCTAACATTGTCAATTTTCTTGTAACAGGAGAGATGCCATCTCAATGGACAGCACAAGATAAGAAAAAGTTTCTGACAGAGGTTAGAAATTTTTATTGGAGTGACCCATACTTGTTCAAGTATTGCCATGATCAAATTTTTCGTAGATGCATACCCGACAATGAGGTAAGTAGTGTCATTAAATTTTGTCATACAAAAGCATGTGGGGGTCATTTTTCTTCAAGGAAAACGGCTGCAAAAATCTTACAATGTGGATTTTATTGGCTAACTCTGTTCAAAGACACCTACACATTCTGCAAAACTTGTGAAAATTGTCAAAAACTGGGGGCTATTTCTAAACGGCACATGATGCCTCTAAACCCTATACTTGTCATTGAAATATTTGATTGTTGGGGGATAGATTTCATGGGCCCGTTTCCATCATCATTCGGTTTTGTTTACATTTTAGTCGCAGTTGACTATGTCTCCAAATGGATCGAGGCAATTCCATGTCGAAATAATGACCACAAAACAGTTGTCAGATTTTTGAAAGAAAATATTTTGAGTCGTTTTGGAATTCCTCGAGTCATTATAAGTGATGGGGGAACACATTTTTGCAACAAAGTCTTTGAGTCTCTAATGAAGAAATATGGGATTACACATAAAGTTGCTACCCCTTATCACCCTGAGACAAGTGGACAAGTTGAATTAGCTAATCGAGAGATAAAACAAATTTTAGAAAAAACGGTTAATCCAAATCGCAAAGATTGGTCACTTAGACTAAACGATGCACTTTGGGCTTACCGTACTGCTTTCAAAACGTCTTTGGGTATGTCACCCTATCGGTTAGTTTATGGGAAACCTTGTCACTTGCCTGTGGAACTGGAGCATAAAGCTTACTGGGCTATCAAAACTTTTAATTCAAACATTGATGATGCTTGCAAATTACGTAAGCTACAACTGAATGAACTTGAGGAATTAAGAAATGATGCATATGAGAATTCGAGAATTTGTAAAGACAGAACCAAAGCTTTTCATGACAGATCAATTTTAAGAAAAACATTTGATGTTGGGCAAAAAGTTTTATTTTATAATTCTCGACTTCACATATTCCCTGGAAAATTGAGATCTAGGTGGAGCGGTCCATTTGTTGTGAAACATGTGTATCCTTATAGGGCCATTGACATTGAAAACCCTAGGAATGGTAACGTGTTTAAAGTGAACGGTCAAAGACTTAAACCATTTCTAGAAAATCAAGTTTTCGAAGAAGGGACTCTTCCTCTTGCAGACCCATGTTATGAAAACCATTGATATGATTTGAATTGAGTTTGTATATTTCTTTCTAACTCTAATTTTTTGTGATTGCAAGCTAATTTTGTATTTTTGTTTTTCTTTTTCCTTCTTCTATTTTCCCGGTTAAATGGCGGATAACGGTACTCCGTGACTTTTCAAGTCGGTGTTTTCAGTCTCCCATAATAGCTGATAAAAAAAAATTTCTTGCTTTGTACATTCTCTTTTCTCTCCCTTTTCTTTTTCACAAAAATGGAAGAAATTCTCGAGAAATTGAAAAATCGTTTTCCCTTACTTCCTCAAAAAGCATTGATGAAAATTTACAAAGCACGGTCCGAAAGATTAAGAATTCTAATGTGCAAGGGCATCCCTGTTGAGGTACGTTGGCTGATTGAAGCCAAGGTAAGATTGGCAGGTGAGTTCTCTGATTCATTTATTACTTACATGCCTGGTCTGGGTAAAAGCAGTTATGCAAAGAAAAGAAGAGCAAAGAAATTGGGTGTATGTTATAAGTGTGCTCGCACAACTTGTAACACACGCTGTCGTTCTCTTGGAATGGTGTCTGTAAATCGAGAAGATAAAATACAATTCATTAAGGATGGCCTGAGTAAGGAGTCATTAGACAATATTTTGTTGACTCTTGAGACGCATCCTAGTGGATATGTGCATATTGCAATTCTCGCTTTATGGAACCAATTTCAAAGAGAACAGGAGCGATACAGTCTTGGGAATCTGACTTTAAAAGACCCTGTTTGCCAATTTATAAGAAAATTGGATGGGAAGCCTATCCTCGACCCATAGAGGGCGTTCAAGCCGTTTCTGGACGTAAAACCAGAGGAAGATGTGAGCCACAATCACAACTACTTGTACAGATACAGGTCAGCCACTCTTTTTGACATTTTATACTCTAGACTGACACCCATCTGCCAATGCAGACCTAGTCATATAGCTTCCATGATTTCATCTTCTTTTTGAGCTCTATAAATGACACTTCTCTATCTTCTCCAGTTCTCACAACCTTACAAATTTTCATAAAAAAAAAAAAAAAAGCGTGCATAACAATGGCAAACACCATTTCACGCCGCTTTACTAATATTTGTGTCTTTTGTGGGTTTAGTTCTGGTAAGAATAGAGAATTTGAGGAAGCTGCTGACCAGCTTGGTAGGGTATTAGCAGAGAAAAAGATTCATTTAGTTTATGGCGGAGGTAACCTTGGGTTGATGGGTCGTGTCTCAAAAGCTGCTTATGATGGCGGCAGTCAAGTTTTGGGTGTCATCCCAAAAGCTTTGAGTGTGGGTGGTATTACAGGAAATACAATTGGGGAAGTGCAGATTGTTTCAGACATGCATGAACGCAAAGCTGAAATGTTTAGTCATGCTGATGCATTCATAGCCTTACCAGGGGGATTTGGAACCTTAGAGGAACTCTTTGAAGTCACCTCATGGGCCCAACTCAAAATCCATCAAAAACCAATAGGCTTGTTGAATATTTGTGGTTTTTATGATGGTCTGTTGTCTTTCCTAGATCATGCTGTGGAAAACCAATTTATCTCACCTCTAGCTCGACGTATCATTGTCACTGCTTCTAATGTTCATCAATTGATTGAACAATTAGAAGCTTTTGTTCCCGAATATGACATTGCCACATCTAAGTTAGATTGGTCAGTTGCTGAGGGTAGCAAAAAGCGTAGATTGGCTTTACCTATGTATTTTGTTTTTCCTTTCTTTCTTTTCTATTTTTGTTTTTAATAAATATGTTCTTTTTACCTTGTTCTAGTATGTTGCAGGTTTTTCTTTTCATTAATCTTTGATTCAGGTAATTTCTTCTACACTCTCTTTTTATCCTTAGACATTGAGGACAATGTCTTTATTTGGTTGGGGGGAGGGATAGTTGATAATATTTGTGATAACTTTTATGATTATTTATTTTTATGCTAAAAAAAAAAAAGAGATAATAAATAATAGGTGTCATCATTTCATCTCGATTTTTTTTAAATTTATTAAGAGACTTCACTATTCATCTTAGTTTGACTATTCAAATATATGAACTCTCAAATATAAATTGACTTTCATGGTCATATACCCAAAGCAAGTGTTCATAAACTACTCTTCTCACACACACACTTTGACATTTGATCGTGGGTTGCAAACTGAAGATTATTAAGAGTCTATTCTTGTGGGTTAACAAAAATTAACAACCAAAGGTAGTGAACCCTCTTCTTCTTCTTCTTCTCTTGCTCAAAAAAAAAAAAAAAAAAAAGGTAATAATAAATTATGGATACGTTTGGTTTCGAAGCCTTCTTAACTCGAGTAATTAAGTCCGTAGGGGTGTCTCAACACCTAATGCCCTAAGGTCAACTGATCTGGGAGCCATTGACCTAAAGCTCGCTAAATGGGTTAAGAAGAAAGCTTAAGGGAACTAGACATTGCATTATCCACTATTATATATAAATCTGGTTACATTTCAACCCGAGTGATTAAGTCCGTAGGGGTGTCTCAACACCTAATGCCCTAAGGTCAACTGATCTGGGAGTCATTGGCCTAAAGCTTGCTACATGGGTTAGGAATGTACTATATATCTTGTTTTAAAAAAAAAAAACAGAGAGAGAGAGAGAGAGAGGAAGAAATACATTGCTCTGCCTAAGGAAGTTATTTTGGAAGAAACATTATAATAGAACTTTGATATTTTTGGTGAAACCCCATGAACTTATGTCAACTTATAATGAGCACAAATAAGGTTTGTCAATATCTTGTCTAAGGGTACATGTTGCACACAAAAATGAAGAAGACAAATTAAATATTTTTGTCGAGAGTTCATCTATTTGGATAGAACAAACAGAGAATAGGAAAATGAAGAGTTAGATATAAATTTGAAAAATCATTATGAAATGATAACGCTTTAATTGCTAGGGACTAGCAATAAGCTGGTTGGGGGGTGTGATGAACACTTAAATTTGTATAATAATAAAGGTTAAAACCATTATTTTATACTATTAGTGTCATCAAATTACCTAACTTATTTATAACTACACTTAATTGTTAAACTTTCTATTTTGATGCAGGTTCAGTGTAATGGGCATAACTTTGCACTCAAATATCCAATCACTACGTTCTTGATAGTGTTGGAAAGATAACTCATAGCCCTATAAGTTTGGTTTGTAAACTCTTATCAGATTTGGACTCCTTTGAAGACAAATATTGGATTATCTTGGGCTGGTTTGCATGGCCGCGTCAATTGGGCAGTCTTTACTATTTGGGCCATAACTCTCTCCCGAAAATTCCAAATATTATGAGTCTTATCATTCTAGAAAGATAAGAGAATTATCTACAACTTTGATGTTTATCATGAGATCAAATTGTCAAAGGAACGGTGCCTAATTCGGTGGACAAGTCGGTGCATGTGTGGAAAACAACAAAGTTGACAACTTTACCTTACCAAATTCAATCAACTTGCATTAATTTATTCCTACCATTTTTGACTTGTTTGCCTCTCATTGTGTCTATAAATAGAGGCCTTGTATAAGCTTAAAGGCAGCTTGGGTTCCTTGCCAAGTTCACCTTACATTGTTGTATTGTTGAACTTTTGTGATAATCTAATTTCTCTCTTGCTCATTTTATTTCTTTTACTTGTTTTCTTTCTTCTATCATGAGTAGCTAAATTCTCTTTTTGCTAAGGTGAAGGGAGAAGCTCTTGGTATGTGAATAAAGATTTATTTAACTCTTAACATGGTCTTAAAGTTTATATTCATTTGTGTAAATTTATCTACATGTTTTATATTACTTTTCTTATTTAATTGAATTTTCATCTCATACTCTTATGTGAAGTGGGGATCTTGACTTATTGTAGACAATTCTTGGTACAATGAATACTTGAATCCGTCTAGAACCGCATGGTTGTACCTGTACCTCTGACCAAGGATTCTTGATTCATTATAGACAAACAACACCATAAATACTTGAATCCGTCTAGAACCGCATGGTTATACATGCATCTGGCAAAGGAATCTTGATTTATGGTAGTTGATTGGCACAATAAGTACTTGAACCCATTTAACATAAGGAGTGTAGAGTGCCCATTGTAATATAACTAAAAGAAAAGAAATATAACTTGATAGATGTGTAAAGAACTTAAATGGTCTAACTTCCGATTGGAACCTCCTTTATGTGTGGATTCCAATTGAGTGATAAAAATGAGTTAAATATAACTTAAACCATATACCAAGAGTGGAACCTCTAACCTTAGCATGTTTTAATTTAATTTGTTTCACCATTATACCTACCCTCATTTCATAATATTTTATTTCCTATTATATTTTCCTTGTAGATTTTTGTTGGTTTTTGCAGGATCTAAATATTCTTCCTCGTGGATCGACCCCGGTCTCACCGGGTTAATTTATTACTTCGACAATATCACTTCCTCGTGGATCGACCCCGGTCTCACCGGATTAATTTATTACTTCGACAATATTACTTCCTCGTGGATCGACCCTAGGACCATTTCAATACACACATTTACAAAATCCAAATATATCATCAATAATCATATAAAAGAGACCCAAAATTATATTAAAATTTATTTCACAAATCAATATCAAATCCAATTGCCCCAAAATCGTTTCATTAATTTATCACAAAATATATATATATATATATATATCACAAATAAACTAAAAACAATATAATATAACGATTCCGACAATTTCTGAAAAATCTGAAAATACAAAAATTAGTGTACACCGAACCTGGACAATTTCTGGACAATATTTCTTTCTTACTTTTCTTCTCCTTCTTCTTCTTTTTCCTTTCTCTCTCTTCTTTCTCTCTCCTCTTCTCTCTTCTCTCCCGCTGTTCCTCTTTTTCTTTCTTTTTTTTTTCTTTCTTTCTACGCCTCTGATATGTTTTTGTTTTGCTTTGTTTTGCCTTTGTTTTTGATTTAAAGATTGCTTTGATTTTTTTTTTTTTATTTCTTCTTATCACTTCACGCCAACTCACTATCTCTTTTTGTTTTTTTTTATTTTATTTATTTTATTTTTTTTCCACTAATAATATTATATATATATATATATATATATAATATCTTCTTAATTCCAAAATACACCCTTGGACTTCTTAAAATTCCACAATGGCACAAATTTACTCTTAATCACATGTAATTTACCAATCCTCCTTTACTTATCAAACTAACCCACCAACCACACTCTATCTCAATAATATTCCAAAAATATTTCACACTTATCCAATTACCAAATTGACTTTACCAATATTCAATTGGACCTATTATTCTCCAAATGCACCATGAAAATAATATACTTTCTACCAATTTAAATCACATACTTAACTCTTGCATGTTTAATAATAATTAATAATAATCCAAGGATATTTATTCTATTTACGCAAAATTAGGGGCATTACAATTCTTCCCCTCTTAAGAAATTTCGTCCTTGAAATTTTTACCTCAGTCGAACAGTTGTGGATACTGTTGTCTCATGATTTCCTCGCTCTCCCAGGTAGCCTCTTCTTTATTGTGATTTCTTCAAAGAACTTTCACCAGTGAAACTCTTTCATTTCATAGTTCTTTAATCTCCCGGTCAATAATTTGCACTGGTTCCTCTTCATATGTCAAGTCTGGTTGGATTTCAATACTTTCGGCTTGAATTTTGTGAGAAAGATCATATCTGTATCTCCTCAACATGGACACGTGGAACACATTATGAATCTTTTCTAATTCTGGAGGTAAAGCTAGTCTGTAGGCTACTGGTCCCACACGTTCAATGATTTCATATGGGCCAATAAACTTAGGACTCAACTTACCTTTTCTGCCAAATCTGAGCACTTTCTTCCACGGAGATACTTTCAGAAACACTTTCTCATCGACTTCATATTCTATCTCTTTCCTTTTCAGGTGTGCATATGATTTCTGTCGGTCAGAAGCAACTTTCAATCTTTCCTTGATAATCTTTACCTTCTCCTCAGTTTGTCTGATCAAGTCTGGGCCTACTAACCTATCCTCTCCTAACTCTGTCCAGCATACTGGAGTCCTGTATTTCCTTCCATACAGTGCCTCATAAGGTGCCATAGCTATGCTCGACTGGTAATTGTTGTTGTAGGCGAATTCAATCAATGGAAGATGATTCGCCTAACTTCCTTCAAAATCAATTACACAACTCCTGAGCATATCTTCTAGCACCTAAATTACCCTTTCTGATTGTCCGTCTGTCTGTGGATGAAAGGCTGTACTGAAACTCAGTCGAGTACCCAAGGCTTCTTGAAACTTCTTTCAGAATCTGGATGTAAACCTCGGATCTCTATCTGATATTATGGATGCAGGCACTCCATGCAGTCTTACTATTTCTCTTATATACAATTCTGCCAGTCGATCCAGGGAATAGTCAGTTCTAACAGGTAGAAAATGTGCTGACTTCGTCAATCGGTCCACTATAACCCATACTGCATCGTGTTTACTCCGGGTGAGTGGTAATCCTGTGACAAAGTCCATTGTGATGCGGTCCCATTTCCATTCAGGTATTGCTATTGGTTGTAACAATCCTGATGGAACTTGGTGTTCAGCTTTCACCTGTTAACAAGTCATGCATCAATTCACAAATTTCACCACATCTTTCTTCATACCAGACCATCAATACTGAGTTTTCAAATCTCTGTACATCTTTGTGCTACCTGGGTGCATCGAATATGGACTACTGTGTGCCTCTGTCAGGATCATCTTTCTCAATTCTTCATCATCTGGAATACAAATCCTGTCTCTGAAACACACAATACCGTCAGTTCTAACTGAAAAGTCCGGATGCTTCCCTAAGGGGATCTGTTCACATATCTTCTGGAGTCTAGCATCCTGCTTCTGTTTGTCTGCAATCTGCTGAATCAAACTGGATTTGCATATCAGTTCTGCCACCAATGCATTGTCTGAGTTCAGCTGTAATTGCACATTCATAGCTTTCAAAGCGAACAATGCTTTTCTACTCAGTGCATCTGCGACCATATTCGCCTTTCCTGGATGGTAGTCAATTACATAGTCATAGTCTTTAATCAACTCCATCCACCGCCTCTGTCTCAGATTCAGCTCTCTCTGGGTAGGCAGATATTTCAGACTCTTGTGATCCGTATATATGTAGCATTTCTTACCATACAAATAATACCTCCAGATTTTTAAAGCAAATACGATGGCTGCAAGTTCCAGATCATGAATTGGATAGTTTTGTTCATGAGTTTTCAGTTGTCTGGACGCATATGCAACCACCTTGCCTTCCTGCATCAATACACAATCTAATCCCTACTGTGAGGCATCATTATAAATCACAAAGTCTTTACCTGAAACAGGCTGAATCAGGACTGGAGCCTCAACTAGCATTGCCTTCAATCTGTCAAAAGCTGCCTAGCATCTGTCAATCCACTCAAATCTGATATTCTTATGCAGTAGCTTGGTCAACGGACTTGCTATGGATGAAAATCCCTTCACATACTTAACTCTTGCATGTTTAATAATAATTAATAATAATCCAAGGATATTTATTCTATTTACGCAAAATTAGGGGCGTTACACGTTTGTAATCAGGTCGGGTATGTGTCAAACCATTAAGCCCCGACCCGCCCCATTTAATCCGCTATTTATATAATTAATTTTAAAATATTTGAAATGAAAAATGAAAAAAATAAAGCTCTAATCTCTTTATCTCTTTGCCTAATCTTTATACTTCAATTTTACAAGTTAGTTAATCAATTTAGTATTTTAAATTTCTTTAATAGTTTGCGTTTAAAGCAAATCATACCTAAAAGCAAATCATACCTAAATTGTTATTATCGAAGACGTTGAATGCATGTTTAAATTGAATCTTTGATTATTTTTTTTAATATATTGCGAATGTTGTCAGAAATTAATGAATTTTATCATTTAGGTTATTTTGATGTTTTTTCTTTATATTTGAATTTAATGTTTATTGAACTTAAGTGTTGTATGGTTTATGAACTAAATGTTATATAGTTTATTGAATTTAAATATTGTGAAACTTGTGTTCTATTGAATTTACGTGTATGTATATTAATATTTAGCTCTACTTTATGTTTAATTTCAATTGTATGTGAAAATTTGTTTAATAAGTGAGTTGAACACTTTTTTTTTTTTATAAAAAAAATATAAAATGAAACAGGTCAGTTTAGATTAGATATGGATGACCCCACCCCAAAGTGGTTTAGGTTTAAAACAGAAATCGAAATCTGTTCGGGGCACGGGTAGAGTATTGAGCACCCTGCTCAAAACCGGTTTGCAGTATGAAGCATGCCGATTGGACATAGCTCTGATCCGTTGTCATCCCAAATCCTAATGATAGAAACTAATAATATAATCATATGACAAAATAAAGTACAGATAATTATGAAGTTTGGTTTAATTTAATCCAACATTAATTTTGGTCTATTTTTTCATTTACTTTCAATTTTTCAAGTTGTTCCATTATCAAAATTTTTTACATATTAAAATTAATATATGTATATTACATTTAGTTTATGTTATTTGAACAAATAGTATAATATCTATATAAGTAATTAAACTCATTATCAATATGATCAAGTGCAGAACACCTAAAACTTATAAAAATAAAACTAATTCGTTCAAGTGCATACGAGGATGCAGTAAAAATAAATAAATAAATAAATAAAATTAATACTTTGAAATTAAGTATAAAGGAATAGTTATTTGCCCTTAAAAACCTGTGCCAACGCTGACTTGGGGATACGGTAACAAAGGATAGTAGCTTTGAGAAGAAGAGTGAGATTGGAACTTGAAAAAGGGCAATGTGGAAAAGAAATATAATATAAAATTAGGTTAAGTTTGATTATTTTGTATTTGATCAATTAAGTAATGATATATATTTTTTAAAGTAAGTAATGGTTTGAGTTGGATTATTCGGTTTGATAAAATACAATTCACAACAACCTAAATGTTGACTGCGAATCCGGTCAACGTGGTGAATTGGTAAATATAGAAAAACTAAATGATAAAACTTATAAAAAGATTAACACAAGAGATTTTAAAGTGGTTCGGCTTTAAGGGAATGCCTACATCCACTGTTCTTGATATTCAAGTCGAGCTCGCTGGGTGTATTGCAGAGCTTGCTTATGTAAGTGCTTTCTGGAAAAATTCGTAACCTTTGTAATAGGGGTATCTCTCTCCTTTTATAGTGTGAAGGGACGGGAGTCATCCTGTTTTACATAGAATCTGATTACATGATTTAAGGGCGAAATTCTATCCCTTAATGATTACATGATTGTGTGGAATTTGAGATTGATTGGGAATCTGCTTAGTTGACCGAATGCAATCCCTGTATTCTCAGGATTCTTCCTTTAATTGAGGCTCAAGGCTGTGTCATTTGCGAGCTGTGGGCTACGTGGCTAGCGATATGCGGGCTGTCTCATCTATAAGTGTTAGTTTAGTGAGGTATAACACTTTGACTCCTTTGCCGTTTGTTTAGAGCTTCTTCCTTCATTGTACGTCAGGTCGAGGCCCATTCCGACTTGTAGTGAATCCTTGGCCTTTTACGTGTATTAGGCCTTTGCTTGTGGTTTTAGCATTTTGGGCCTGCTGTAATTATCACACAACATTAGCCCCCCAGCTTCTAGCTTGATATCTTTGAGGTGGAAGCTGAAAAGTTCTCCAGTGGGTTGTATTTTCAACCGGCTGCAATTAGGTCACTTCATGAAGAAGCTCGTGAGTCACCTTTTGAAGTTGCTAGCTCCAAGGTCCAAGGGCAGTTACTTTTTTAGTGAGTGGGACGAGTCATGTTAAGTGCCACGTCTGTACTACGCATTAAATGCGAGTGTCAAATCAGCGGTCCTTTGAGTATCCCACCTTTCTCTTAGATTGAATTTGAGCCATTGATCTCCCTTTAGGTCACTGTCGCTTTGATCCAACGGTCATCCCTTTGGTTATATAGGGTGGCTTTTGCTTCCCTTTTGTTCCTCATTTTTATTTTCCAAAGATCATCTCGCCAGGTTTCTTTACTTTTCCTCTGTAGTTGAGGCTAAATTTCTCTTTGGTTCTTTAGTGGCTTGAGCTTTAGTCTCTAGCGTCTGAGAGGTCAATTTCTCGCGGCTATTGTTCTTCCCTACGTGTTGCGTCTTACCTTTCCCGGTAAGTTCACTTCCTCCCCTATTTTATTTCCTGGGAGGATTGACCATGGCTTTGTGACGTTTCTTGGTCTTTGGCGATTTAGGTTGTCGTAGGATTTTTAGATTCTCCCGCTTCTGACTAGTCCCCACCACCCCTCCCCTTTGGTGTAGATATCTAGCTTGAGTGACCAGAGGCGCCACAAAGCCGGTACTGGTGGTCCCTTCAACAAGAGAGACCGTAAATCTTGCCTTTTCGACGATGTATTGGTTGAGTATGAGAAGTTCGCGTCTCGCAAAAGGACCAGACATCGAAGTGGCAGGGCCGCTGCGGCTCACCAAAGTGAGGTAACTGTGTCTTCCGCTTCTGGCCACACGGAGGCTCAGAGTGATCAGAGGTGTCTTCCTTAAGGAACTGTGGTGAGAGCGAGGGGTTGTCCCTAAGGTCGAAGAGGTGGATGATTCTTCTTTGGCTGCTCTAAAGGGGTTGCAAATGCAGACTGGGAGTTCGTTGTTTCCTTCTTCTGTGATAATAAGGGAGAGCTTGATGGATTTGGTGCACACCTTCCACCTCCCTAGGGGGCATAGGGTGTTGATCCCCAGAGCGACAGATAGCCCAACCCATCCACCTCAGGGTTACGTAGCGATTAGCTCGCATCATATTCCTGTCGGGTTGAGATTTCCTCTCCCTCGATTCCTTATCAGAGTCTTGAACTTGCTGGAGCTTGTACTAATACAATTTACCCCTAATGCGTATACCCGACTGCTGTCTCTTTACCTTATTTTCAGAAGGAAGAGGATAGGCTCTCCGACTGACAACATCCTTAGGAACTATTTTCACATGAAGAAGTGCCCCTTTAATAAAACGTCGCTTGGCGCGGCCTAGCCTGACGGGATATATTATCTCCCTGTATGGCCAGGCGATTACCGGGCGTTGTTGCAGTTGGACATCAAGTCCAATATGAGGGAGTACAAAGCGGCCTATTTTTATATTACGGGCCCCGAGATTGAGTCTGTCGAACATAAATATTTCGTTTCGTCGCCTCTTGAGTTTCTGGTCTCCTGGTATTTTGTTTAGTCTAATCTTTATTGATTTATGTTTTGTTTTCCAGTTTTGTAGGTGGCATAGGTCGGAGCCCAATGCTCAGTAAGAAAGGGAACCCGTTGCTTGGGAGTCTCTTGGAATCGTTCCCGAACGTGGTGGACTTTGTCGAGTTTGGGGCAGTTACTGATAAGCTTTTGGTGGTTTTGGGCTGGCGCCTGATCCGAATAATGTTAATAAGTTGGACGTGGAGCAGGATATTTAGGAGATTGCCGATACACCATCTTCGAGCTCACAGGACAGGGAAACAGAATTTGGCGAGCAAACTCAAGAGCCCGTTCGTAAGCGAGCCCGAAAATAACATCCAAAACAGCAAGCGAGCATGCAGAGTATAGCCCATGGGAAGTTAGGGAAACTATCAACCAAGAAATGCCCCGTGTCCCTTGCCCCTTTGAAGAAACTCAAAGTGCAGGCACCTGGCATGGGTGGTGGCCTTTCGGTGTTGTCACCCTTCCTTTCAGTTGCTACCACCCTTACTGTTAAGGGAAAAAAGGTGGTTTTCATCGTTGATAAGGGAGAGGAAGTGGTTTCTGCTCCTCAGGCCGTGTTGGAGGAGCGGTTCATGGAGAAGGGTCCTGTAGGTTTGCACGAGTCGTCGTGCCTGTTGTGGCTCCTGATGACATGTCTGTTGGTCATAATGCTAGAGTCTCCTTGGACCATGCCTCGATCGCCTTTGGTGGTTACCTCACAGAGAGCCTGAAAAAGTGCTTGGAGGAAGATACGGGGATAAGGCGCCATCTTGCCCTGATGCGCTACAGCCTTGAGGTAAACAAAGGCGGCTTCTTTCCCCTTTCCCATTGCTTTCTCTATTTTATAACGTCATTATCCTTCTTTTTGTTTTTTTTTTAAACTACTTGTCTGACTCACACCGGGCTGTTCGAGGCTGAGGGGAGTAAGGTGGAGATAAGAAGGCTTGGCGAGGAGTTTGAGGATGCAAGAAAAGAGCTTGATACCGTCAGGCAGAAGCTTGCTGCTGGGGCAAAACGTAAGGAGCTGCTGTCGATGAGATGCCATCAGACCTAGATTCGCGAGCAGGAGGGAAAGGTTAAGCAGTCCGAGATCCAGATTCGCGAGCTGAAGGAGAAGGTTAAGAAGTCCGATAATGACCTTGCAAATAAGTCAGGCGAGCTTGCTCGGGCATTGACGAGCTGGGATGAGGAGAGAGAGATGATGTTTAACAGCACCCAGACCGACCTCCTGTACAGCAAATGGGTGGAGTACCCCGACCAGGACTACAGCTTCCTTGGCTCCTTTGTTGGTGACTTGGTTGAGGGCTTCAGGGCCATTCGGGCGGCGGAGATAAATGAGGGTCAGCGGGAGGACGATAGGTAAGGCTTGGGCGCTGCTGGGGGCCGTCCTACGGGAAGACAATAAGTAGGTGGACGGAGCAGTTCTTGATTTGGCTGACCCTCCTACAGCGGTTGGTTATCCAATTCTTGCGGGGAATGGCGATCCTTCAAGAGACAAGGCCTGATGGCTGTCCGTAACGCTCCAGCGTGCAATTTTTTCCTATTTTCTCTTTATTGTTTGTTTCGAGGATTTGTACATTATTGAGAATATTTTTGAACCAGTTTTGTTTACGGGATTTTGACTTGTTCGTTTTATCATAATATTTGAAGCGCGCTAACTATAAAGAATTTAAAAATGGATATGAATTGAAAACCTAGTTGGTAGCACTTCGTGAGTCGCCAGCTTCTGTCCTCTATGGGGCTCCTACGAGAGGAGATACGGTTGACTTGAAAGCTGATGAGCTCCTCGGGTAGGCGAACTGCTGCTTTGGTTGGGATCATCTCGCGGACCGCCAACTTTTTCTCCTCTTCACGAAGTCCCCAAGGGGCTTCGGGCACTGACATCGCTGGTTTGAGAGCTGATGAGCTTATCAGGTAGGCGAGTTGTGTCAATGGTCGTGAGTACTGACATCACTAGTTTGCGAGCTAGCAAGCTTTTCAGGTAGGCGAGTTATGTCAGTGGTTGTAAGTACTGACATCGCTGGTTTAAGAGCTGGCAAGCTTCTTAGGTAGGCGAGTTGGGTCAGTTGTACTCAGGTCCGTGAGCATCGACTGTTGGGGTTTTTGCCTTAAAGATGTAATTTGTAAATGGTATTTTTATAAATAAAAAAAAGAAGAGTTCAATTCATTTTTATCGTGTTATTTATATTATATAAACTTGTGCATTATAACATCCTAGATTGCCGGATGTAATCTCATACTGTGTATATGATTGTCATATACAGATGGATACAGTAAGAGATATGCAATCTAAAGAGTCCATAGATAACAAATAAAGCTGAGTACTATATTTATAGTTATTCTATAGCTGCGGTCCATTCTGTATTGTACGATAATTCTATCCTGAATAATTCATATGGAGATATGGGAATGGAGGCACTTTGTATGATGTGATCATATAGGACTGGGCCATGATCTATATGAATATCTCACCAAGATCCGTTTACCGAATAGATTCATATACATCAACTTATGATGGCTATATGTGGGTGATCTCAATCCTGAGTGTCTTATCGACTCCTTCAGGTTAGATCGTGATCTTTGATATATCATGGGTGAGGTCGGATGATTATTCCCGATCAATATTCTCCGTATGTTAGGATTGCGATTTGGCTTGTGGCTGGGAAGGTTTGTACACAATAGTAGAATCCATTAATTCTTGTGAGAAGTAGAGAGTAGTTCCCTTAAGGGTTGATTCAGGGCTTAAACAATATGAGCACTCTCCTATTTCCGTGAGGAAACAAAATTTATTATTCATTAGAGAATCAACAGTGCTTAAAGGATATATATAATTAGAGGGGTATAACGGACATTAGGACCCAGCTCTAATTATGAACTACTGTGGAGGGTCACACCATATGTAATAGCTATATCGATGGACACCGAGTGATATCAGTCTGTGTAAAAGCGTCTGCAGTTGAGAGAATGTAGCTTCGGGTTTTTAGTGGAATAACACCGGAGTTGATAATCAAGGAATATTAATTAAAGAGTTTAATTAATGATTTCGAGGATTATCGGAGCTCAAAATACTGTGGGTCCATTAGGTCCCCTTGCTAGCTTGATCCATTTAGATAATAAGAGTCACGTATAATTAATTGGATGGTCTAATTAATAGTGTTGCGAAAGTAACACTTGTCAGGAGTTAATTGAGTAATGTGATTATTCAATTATTAAATAATGGCAATTATAACAATTAAATAATAAGATTATTCAATTATATAATTAGTCATAAGAGGAGGGTGATAGTTGATATTTTATTTTGAATAGTGAGATAATAGGATTATCTCATTTATTAAATAAAATCAAATAAATTTGAATTTAAAAAGTTGAAATTCAAAAGTCTGATAATAGTTTTTTTTATTTTGAATAAAGGGATAATAGGATTATCTCATTTATTAAAAAAAATAAATAAATATTATTTGAATTTAAAAGAGTTTAAATTCAAAAGTTATTGATAAATTAATTAAAAAAAGTTTTTATTAATTTAATAACTTAAATATATATTAAAAAGAGTTTTTAATATAACAGGACAACTAAAACCAAATCAGTTTTTCGTTTAAACTTTTTTTTACATAAGATATACAAAAAAAAGGAAAGTGACCACAGAGATACAGTATCTCTCTAACTCCTCTTCATTCTACCTCTTCCGCTGCGTGGCTAGTAGAACGAAAAAACGGTTTCTACAATTGGTATCAAAGGCTGGGTTATTTTCGGAACAGAAAATTGTTTTCGATGCTCCTGATGTATGATTGTGTAGGCACAATTTTTTTTATTTATTTGACTATATATTGTTTAAGTTAAATTGTTTAATTTTAAACATGGTTGATCGTAAATTTTTATGGTGTTGTGGATTTAGATGTTACTGGGTTGAAAATTAATTTATTTTTTTTTTCCAATTTTTTTTTCTATTTTTGTTATATTATATTTTTTTTATAAAATATAATCGAAGACGAAGATGTTGGAAATCGAAGAACAAGTTATGATCGGAACTGAATCAGCTGACGGACACAAGTCGCAATCACTTGTGCAAGCATCACTGTGTACGAAAATGCTGGTTCAATGCTATGCCACTGTACAGGATGCGCAGATCGGTTTGTGTAAATGCTTACAAGCATTATGCTGGTTTGGCGCAATTGTTGTGCCACTGTGTAATGTCATGTACGCAAATCACTATTGTTTTGGTGCACTGATGTCATGTGCAATGGTGTGCTGATGTCATGAGCTAATCGCAAACTGTTTGGTGCGCTGTTGTAAGTGTGCAAATGAGTTTGTGCACTGGTAAGCATTAAAGGCTTGCAAATATGCATTACAATACTTTTGGCCGACATGCTATCATGTGCACAAAGTGTTTGGTGCGCTCATCTAAATCTGTTTTTTATTTAGTGCACAAATTAGCTATTGTTTTGAATTCATGAGATGAATCGAAGAGTCCTGAAGAGACTGGAAGACTATGAAGTTACAAGAAGACCAAGGAATGCCTTGGGGTTATTTTTGTAATTTAATTTTTATTTTTTTTAGGTTAAATAATCCACAATACTCGGTCAACTCATGTATTCTTTATTATGTGATAATTTAGTATTGTCATGCAAATACATGTCATTTAGATTTAAGTGTGCCTACAGAAATATATGTTGATATTGTCATACATGCATCATAGCATTTATATATTATTTATTTTAATGTGATTAAAATAGTAAATAATATATTTATAATTTACTATGAAAAATAATTAGTTTTTAATAGTTAAAAACTGAATAATTCTTTTAATATTAATCTTATTATTAAAGTGTTTAATAAATTTAGATTAATATGTTCATTTATTAAATTAGGTTTAATATGATTAATCACCTAATAAATAAATGAACCAAATAATATGTTAAAGTTTTAAATAGTTAAAACTTGGTAAACAGCAAATTAATAATCTAACTTTAGTAAAACGTTTATCTAAGTTTAGATTATTCACTAATAGATTTTTAAATGTTAAAAATTATAATTATTTAGAATATGATTATAATAATAAATTAGTTAATGCCCTATATAACTTGATTAAAATTAGCCGTTTGATCCTGTAGAGTTTGGGTGCATTAACGAATAGAAAACCCTAAGTTTTAAAATAGTGAGTGGGAGAAGGATATATGACATATATATTCCGCAGTCTCCATTGTTAGTTCAACACCGTGAGATCCGAGTGGAGCCTCGTGACGGTTTTGCTTTTGTCCTCCCTAAGGAGGGTTTCCACGAAGGTCAATACCAAGGTTGACTTCCTAATGGATAGGATTTCTGAGGGTATTTCGGGTTTGATCGACCCTAAGGCGGCACTCTCGAGTTAAGCCCATGAGATCTGAAATGATGGGTTACACTCACAAGGTTTAGATTAAATGTGGTTAATCGAAAACCTGACTAAATAAACGATGGTTGAATAATATGGAATAAGAGTTATTCTAGAATATTATTTGATTGAGAATGTCTCGGTTCAACATGCAAGGACTTGACCGACCCTAAGGCGGCACTTCTTTGTGGTATGTTAGATTATTGTGGCGTAGTAACTGTTTTTATTTGGGTAGTTCTAGTTCGTTAAACATGTACATGCATCATGTTTAAATTTATGTCAAAGCATTAGCACTTGTTTTTAATAAATGACTGAATGAATGTTTATTTATTTTTCAGCAATAATGTCTTCTGCCTTATTATAAATACTTATACTCGACAAATTAACTGGTGATAACTATACAAAGTGGAAACTTAACATAAACGCGTTTTTGGTCACCAAAGACCTTAATTTCGTGCTTACTGAGGAATGTCCTCCACAGCCTGCTGCCAATGCCCCACAAAGAGTTCGTGAGGCATACCAGCGATGGGTCTTATCAAATGAGAAAGCCCGTTCATATCTGTTAGCTTCTATAACAAAAGTGCTTTTTACAAAGCACGAAACAATGACTACAGCATTCGAAATTATGCAGTCATTGCAAGATATGTTTAGGGCAACCCTCTGAGCAAAAGCATCACGAAGTTGTTCGTGCCGCTATGCTTGCTAGCATAAAGGAAGACACATATGTTTGGGAACATGTCCTGACCGTGATGTCCTACTTCAACACGGCAGAAATTATTGGCGGGGCCATTGATGAACCTAGCAAAGTGGGCATCATACTGATGATTCTTCCGAAGAGTTTTGATTAGTTTAAGAACAATTACGGGATCAACAAGTTGCAGTTCAGTCTCACTCAGTTGCTCAATGAGCTCACGACCTTTAAGGCCTTGAATAAGGACAGTAAGGTGAAGACCGGTGAGGTAAATGTTACCGAACCATCTTCCTCCTCTGGAAGAGGAAGAAGTCTGCTGGGAAGGCTAAAGGTAAGCCCAAGCCCAAGAAAGCCCAAGGCAAAAAGAAGGGCACCTCCACCGACCAAGACAAGGGAAAATATTTCCTTTGTAACCAGGTCGGGCACTGGAAGAGGAACTGTCCTCAGTACCTAGAGGAGGTAGCCAAGAAGAAAAAGCAGAAAGGTAAATATGATTTACTAGTTCTTGAATCTTATTTAGTGGAAGATGATTCTTCACCCTGGATAGTTGATTCGGGGGCCACTAATCATGTTTGTTTTTCTTTACAGTGGACTGATTCTTGGACACAACTAGAGGAGGGAGCCTTCTCGATGCGTGTGGGGTCGAGGGATGTCGTGTCGGCTCGAGCAGTGGGTTCAATAAAATTGAATTTTTGCAATAATACTAGATTTTTACTTTTGAAAAATGTTTATTATATTCCTGGATTTACACGGAATTTAATTTCCGTTTCTAAATTGTTAGAACAATTATATTCTGTTTCTTTTAATAATAAATCTGTTATTATTTCAAAGAATGGTCTGAATATTTGTTCAGAAATTAATGAAAACAATTTGTATGTGTTAAGGCCGTTAATACATACAACACTGCTCAACACCGAATTGTTTAAGGTTGAAAAACCTAAAACCAAACGACATAAGATTTCTCCAGATGATAACACGTATCTCTAGCATCTGAGGCTTGGTCATATTAACCTTGACCGGATAGACAGACTAGTAAAAAGCGGACCTTTAAGCGAGTTAAAGGTTGGCACCTTACCTGTCTGTGAATCCTGTTAATAAGGTAAGATGACTAAGAGACCTTTTTACTGGAAAAGGCCTTAGAGCTAAAGAGCCACTGGAGCTTATACATACTGATGTTTACGGATCGATGAATGTTAAAGCCAGGGGTGGTTATGAGTATTATGTCACCTTTATAGATGACTACTCTAGATACAAATATGTCTACCTGATGCAACGTAAGTCGGAAACTTTTGAAAAGTTCAAAGAATTCCGAGCTGAAGTTGAGAATCAGTTAGGTAAGACTATCAAGTCTCTACGATCGGATCGTGGGGGTGAGTACCTTGACCAAGAGTTTAAAGACTTTATGGTCGAGCATGGGATAGTATCCCAACTCACAGCTCCGGGTACACCTCAGCAAAATGGTGTAGCGGAGAGGAGAAATAGAACTCTAATGGAAATGGTGAGATCTATGATTAGTTTCTCATCATTACCAAATTCCTTCTGGGGATATGCGTTACAATCAGCGGCATACATTTTGAATGTAGTGCCATCCAAATCTGTTCCTAAAACTCCCATAGAGTTGTAGAATGGTCGTAAAGTTAGTTTGCGACATTTTCGCATATGGGGGTGTCCAGCACACGTGCTGAAGAACAGAAGTGGAAAGATAGACTCCAAATCTACAGTCTGTCTGTTTGTAGGATACTCCAAAGAGACCAGAGGTGGATACTTCTATAGTCCTAAAGATAACAAAGTGTTTGTATCGACAAATGCAATGTTTCTTGAGGACAACTATATTAGTGACCATAAGCCTCGATCCAAGATTATGTTAAATGAACTGGAGCCTGGTGAGACCAGCACTCCATCAACAAGAGTTGTTGATCCACAAACATCTGACAGTCAGATGATTACTAATCGGGATACACTACTACCTAGACATAGTGGGAGGGTTATGATACAACCTGAACGCTATTTAGGTATAGGTAAGGGAAAAGGTGTTGTCTCTACTGACAGTGTGGATGACCCATTGTCATTTAAGAATGCAATGGAAGATCCTGATCAAGAGGAATGGCTCAAAGCCATGAATCTCGAGATGGAGTCTATATGCTCCAACTCAGTCTGGAATCTTGTAGAGTTACCGGATGGGGTAAAACCCATTGGGTGTAAGTGGATCTACAAGAGAAAGAGAGGAGTAGACGGGAAGGTAGAGACCTTTAAAGCAAGACTAGTGGCTAAGGGTTATACCCAAAAAGAGGGGGTCGATTATGAAGAGACCTTCTCGCCAGTTGCCATGTTTAAGTCTATTTGGATTCTCTTATCCATTGCAGCCTATTTCGATAATGAAATTTGGCAAATGGACTATCAAGATTGCATTTTTAAATGGCAATCTTGACGAAAACATCTATATGATGCAACCAGAGGGATTCGTGTCCCCAGATCAAGAGTAAAAAGTTTGCAAGCTGCAAAGGTCCATTTATGGACTTAAGCAAGCATCTAGATCTTGGAACATAAGGTTTGATGATGTGATCAAAACCTATGGCTTCGAGCAAAACGTTGATGAGCCTTGTGTATACAAGCGCATCATTGACAAATAGATAGTTTTCTTAGTCCTATAAGTAGACGACATCCTACTCATTGGGAATGATATGAGAGTGTTGTCTGACGTCAAGAGCTGGCTGGAGAAGTATTAAGCAATCTTGCATTGCTGACTTTACCATGGAAGCCGAATATGTAGCCGCTTGTTAAGCTGCTAAAAAGGTTGTTTGGCTCCGCAAGTTCTTGAGTGATCTGTAAGTTATTCTAGATATGGATAGACCCATCACACTTTATTGTGATAATAGTGGTGCTGTAGCTAATTCCAAATAACCAAGAAGCCATAAAAGAGGGAAGCTTATAGAGATGAAGTATCATCTCATTAGAGAGATAGTGCAGAGAGGAGATGTGATTGTCACCAAGATAGCCTCACAAGACAATTATGCTGATCCATTTATGAAGACCTTACCGGCTAATGTATTCACGGGTCACCTAGAAGGTTTAGGGTTACGTCATATGCCTCACATGCTTTAGTGTAAGTGGGAGATTGTTGGGGTTTTTGCCCTAAAGATGTAATTTGTAAATGGTTTTTTATAAATAAATAAAAAAAAGAGTTCAATTCATTTTTATCATGTCATTTATATTATATAAACTTGTGTATTATAACATCCTAGATTGCCGGATGTAATCTCATGCTGTATATATGATTGTCATATACATATGGATACAGTAAGAGATGTGCAATCTAAAGAGTCCATAGATAGCAAATAAAGCTGGGTACTTTATTTGTACTTAATCTATAGCTGCAGTCCATTCTGTATTGTACGATGATTCTATCATGAATCATTCATATGGAGATATGGGAATGGAGGCACCTTGTATGATGTGATCATATAGGACTGGTCCATGATCTATATGAATATCTCACCAAGATCCGTTTACCGATGAGATTCATATACATCAACTTATGATGCCTATATGTGGGTGATCTCAATCCTGAGTGTCTTATCGACTCCTTCAGGTTAGATCATGATCTTTGATATACCATGGGTGAGGTCGGATGATTATTCCCGATTAATATTCTCCGTATGTTGGGATTGCGATTTGGCTTGTGGTTGGGAAAGTTAAGTTTGTACACAATAGTGGAATCCATTCATTCTTGTGAGAAAACAGAATTTTCGGGGCTTGAACAATATGAGCGCTCTCCTGATTAATATTCGGGGCTTGAACAATATGAGCGCTCTCCTGATTCCGTGAGGAAACAGAATTTATTGTTCATTAGAGAATCAACGGTGCTTAAAGGATATATATAATTAGAGGGGTATAACGAACATTATGACCCAGCTCTAATTATGAACTACTGTGGAGGATTACACCATATGTAATAGCTATATCGATAGACACTGAGTGATATCGGTCTGTGTAAAAGCGTTCGCAGTTGAGAGAATGCAGCTTCGGGTTTTTAATGGAATAACACCGGAGTTGATAATCAAGAAATATTAATTAAAGAGTTTAATTAATGATTCCGAGGATTATCGGAGCTCAAAATACTGTGGGTCCATTAGGTCCCCTTGCTAGCCTGATCCATTTAGGTAATAAGGGTCACGTATAATTAATTGAATGATCCAATTAATAGTGTTGCGAAAGTAACACGTGTCAGGAGTTAATTGAGTAATGTGATTATTCAATTATTAAATAATGGCAATTATAACAATTAAATAATAAGATTATTTAATTATATAAGAGTTAATTACACTCAACCTCCCTGAGGTTTGGCTAATTACATTCGGAATCAAAGTTTGCATTAATGAATACTAACCTCCCCTCACGTTAACGTTGACCGTTGACTTTTTCCAAATTTTTTAAATGACCAAAATACCCCTCTAACAAATTTTTTACTGTTCATTAAAAATTTTTACTGTTCATAAAAACAAAATTAATGGTGGAGATCCAGATTGGATCTCCACCGTCCATCATTGTTGATGGACGGTGGACATCCAATCTGGATCTCCACCAAGAAAAAAAAAAAAAAAATTTTTTGAAGTTCATCTTCGTACTTCGAAGATGAACTTCATCTTCGAAGTTCATCTTCGAAGAACCACGAACCCTCTGGGTTCGAGATTGAACCCAGAGGGTTCGAAGATCGAACCCTTCTGGGTTCGATCTCGAACCCTTCTGGGTTCGATCTCGAACCCTTCTGGGTTCGATCTCGAACCCAGAAGGGTTCGATCTTCGAACCCTCTGGGTTCCACGAACCCAGAGGGTTCGAAACCCATGAGGGTTCGATCTTCGAACCCTTCTGGGTTCGTGGAACCCAGAGGGTTCGAGATCGAACCCAGAAGGGTTCGATCTCGAACCCTCTGGGTTCGAAGAACGAACCCTCTGGGTTCGTGGAACCCAGAGGGTTCGAAGATCGAACCCTCTGGGTTCGATCTCGAACCCTCTGGGTTCGATCTCGAACCCAGAAGGGTTCGAAGATACGAACCCTTCTGGGTTCGTGGAACCCAGAGGGTTCGAAGATCGAACCCTCTGGGTTCGATCTCGAACCCAGAAGGGTTCGAAGACATGAACCCTTCTGGGTTCGAAGACACGAACCCAGAAGGGTTCGATCTTCGAACCCTTCTGGGTTCGAGATCGAACCCAGAGGGGTTCGATCTCGAACCCAGAGGGTTCGTCGTTCTTCGAACCCTTCTGGGTTCGAGATCGAACCCATAAGGGTTCGATCTTCGAACCCTCTGGGTTCGATCTCGAACCCAGAGGGTTCGTCGTTCTTCGAAGATGAACTTCGAAGATGAAGTTCATCTTCGAAGAACGAAGATGAAGTTCATCTTCGAACTTCAAAAAAAATTTTTTTTTTTTTTTTTTTTCTTGGTGGAGATCTAGATTGGATCTCCACCGTCCATCAACAATGATGGACCTGGATCTCCACCGTTAATTTTGTTTTTATGAACAGTAAAAAATTTTAATGAACAGTAAAAAATTTGTTAGAGGGGTATTTTGGTCATTTAAAAAATTTGGAAAAAGTCAACGGTCATTTTAACGGTCAACGTTAACGTGAGGGGAGGTTAGTGTTCATTAATGCAAACTTTGATTCCGAATGTAATTAGCCAAACCTCAGGGAGGTTGAGTGTAATTAACTCATTATATAATTAGTCATAGGAGGAGGGTCATAGTTGATATTTTATTTTGAATAGTGAGATAATAGGATTATCTTATTTATTAAATAAAATAAAATAAATTTGAATTTAAAAAGTTTAAATTCAAAAGTCTGATAATAGTTTATTTTATTTTGAATAAAGAGATAATAGGATTATCTCATTTATTAAATAAAATAAATAAATATTATTTGAATTTAAAAGAGTTTAAATTCAACAGTTATTGATAAATTAATTAAAAAAAGTTTTTATTAATTTAATAACTTAAATATATATTAAAAAGAGTTTTTAATATAACAGGACAACTCAAACCAAATCAGTTTTCCGTTTAAAGTTTTTTTTTATGTAAGATATATAGAAAAAAGAAAAGTGACCGCAGAGATACAGTATCTCTCTAACTCCTCTTCATTCTACCTCTTCACTGTTCCTGACAACGTGGCACACCCACACGCAAGTTACCAGTGCTGGGACATAGCAAGGAAGACGTAGCGGTACAGACAAGAAGCTGCAAAAAAAAATACAAAGGAGCCTCCAACGGTGGTATGTTCCTTATTTTTTCATTTTTTTAATTTATTACAATTTTCTGTATATAAAATAAATATATATTTGATAAATTTTTTTTTATTGTTCCGAAAATATAGTTCTAAAGTTTAACTAGAAACAGATTGCTTTTGCGATCTGTATAAAAATTTTTAAATCCCAATTCCGCTATGTGACCACTAGAACGGAAAAACGGTTCCTACATCGACATCGCTGGTTTGAGAGCCGATCGGGCTTCTCAGCTAGGCGAGTTGTGTCAGTTGTACTCAGGACCGTGAGGGATTCCACCTTGAGTGTCTTTGTTGGCTCCGCTGTTTGAGAGCTCGTCAACTCTCAGGTAGGCGGGGTACTGCCAATGTCTACAACTCTAAGTTTGTTACCTCGAACATGTCTATTGACCTTACTTGTTAAGTCGCTCATGGGCAACCAAGTTGGCAAGTTTTGCCAATGTGTATGCTCAGCTTAATTGGGTACGCCATTTTTTTTTTCAAAACCGTACGCGTATCTCCTCCCGGCCCCCGAAGGTCGAGGGTTAGCACAGCATAACGTGAGAGCTTGTAAGAAAAGGACATCTTTTATAAATTAGGAAAGTACAACTTTTATTGATAGTATTTCCTCTAATGTTCTGCATTCCAAGCTCATGGGACCCTTGCTCCATCGACCGTCACGAGGTGATATGCACTATTATCCAGGTTTTCATTTATAATATAGGGCCCTTCCTAGTTTGGACCCAATGCTTCTTCTTGGGGTTACGTGCCCCAGGCAGGAGTAACCGTAGGACGAGGTCCCTCTTTTTAAAATGTCAGGGTTTGACCTTTCTGTTGTAATACTGGGCCACCCTCTGTTGATAGACAACTATTTTTAAACGAGCTGCTTCTCTTCTCTCCTCGATGAGGTCGGGGCTCGTTGTAAGCAAATCTTCGTTTTGTTCCGCATTGAACGTGGCTCTTCTGTGGGTGCTAGCGATGGATTCGGCCGGGATCATGGCTTCTGTTCCATATACCATAGAGAATGTCTATCCTGTGGTGCTCCTAGCCATGGTTATATACGACCATTGCACCTTGGGTAGTTCCTCAGCCTAGAGCCCTTTTAGCCCTGTAAGTCTAGCTTTCAAGATGTGCTTGATGATTTTGTTAGCAGCCTCTCCTATCGTTCGCCTGTGGGTGGTCAACTTTGAAGAAACATTTCGTTATGGCTAGCTCTTTACAGAAAGTTTTGAATATATGTCTCTCAAACTACGTGCCATTGATGCCAAATCTGCTAATGATGGTTCCCATACAAACGTTTCGATTTTGGCTCTAATTCTGCCCACTTTATGAAGCAGTCTACTGCTACTACAGTATTACTGCGTGTTTACAGTTCTCGTGGGTCGTGGTAGTGGGCCAATTAAATGTATTCCCCATATAGCAAATGGGCAGGGGCTGACCATTGATTGTAGTATGGTGGGACGAGCTCGGGGTACGTTAGCGAATCGCTGGTACTTGTCATATCTCTTCACGAGGTTAATTGCATCTTGCTTCATTGTAGGCCAGTAGAAACCTTACCGCAAAGCTTTATTGGCCAGAGAGAGTCCCCCGGCGTGGTTATCGCAGACCGCTGTGTGGATGTCGCAAAGGACCGGAATGGCATATTCTTCATCTATACATTGCAACAGGAGGTGTGGAGAAACCTCGTTGGAACAGCATGTCATTGTAGATGACGTATCTTGCTGCTAATATTCGTAGGCGGCGAGCTTCGTTCTCGTCCGATTGCAGCGTCCCATTAGAAAGGTAATTGACGAAGGGGTTCATCCATAAATCCAGCGCGGTTCTGACTTTCATGACCTTATCTTTGGTTGCTATGCTGGGCTTTGGCAAGTGTTCGACTGGCACCGCGTTAAGCAGATCCGTATCTTTGGTAATTGCCGGGAGAGCTAATGCGTTTCCATGTGTATTTTGGGCTCACGGGATCTGTTGGATTTCGTACCATTGAAACGTCCCCAAGAACTCGTTGTCTTTTTGTAAATAGGCTATCATATTCGTTTGTTTCACCCGATTCACAATTAGCTGGGAGTCGTTATATAACTTAATCGTTCTTACCTGTAGCTCTCTAGCCAGACGCAGTCCTGCAAGGAGGGCCTCATATTCTGCCTTGTTGTTAGATGCGGTAAAGCCAAATAGTAAGGCATAATGTATTTTATGTCACTCAGGGCTTATCAACAGGATTCCAGCTCCAGCCTGTCTATCATATGAGGATCCATCGACGTACAATTCCCATGGCAGGGATTCAAGTTCTTCTTGTTTGCTTGCAGTTGGAGGGAGATTCCCTCGTTGAGGCCCTTCTTGTTGAGTCTCTTCTTCCAAACCTGTGAATTTAGCTACGAAGTACGCGAGGGCTTGACCTTTTATTGCAGTGTGAGGTTTGTATTTCAAGTCATATTGCGCCAGCTCTATCGCCCACTTCAACAATCTTACCGAAGTGTCTGGTTTCTGTAATACTTGCCTTAAAGGATAACTAGTGAGCACATCAATGTTGTGGGCTTAGAAATACAGGCGTAGCTTCCTTGAAGCCACTATCAGACAGCATACAAGCTTCTCCATTAGCGAGTATCTGCTTTCCACGTCTTGTAGTCGCTTACTTTTGTAATAGATTGGCAGTTGGATCCTATCTTCTTCTCGAATTAGGACCGTGCTTATAGCGTGTTGGGTCACTGCTAGGTAGATGATGAGTTTTTCCCCATCTCGAGGTTTGGATAGCAGTAAAGCCCGCCCTATGTACTCTTTCAGCTCTTGGAAGGCTCTCTCACATTCCTCCGTCCATTCGAATTTCTTATTCCCTTTGAGAACATTAAAGAAAGGGACACATTTGTCTGTGGATTTCTAGATGAACCTGCTGAGGGCTGTGACCTGCCTATTAAGACTTTGAACGTGCTTTGGTTTCATTGGTGACTGCATCTCGTGTAAGGCCTTGATCTTTTCGGGATTGGCTTCTATTCTTCTCTGGTTTATCATGAAGCACATAAATTTTTCAAAAGCTACTCCGAAAGCGCATTTTAGGGGGTTAACCTTCATATAGTACCATTTTAACACCTGAAACATCTCCTCTAGGTGCTCGATGTGTTCGGCTGCCTTGATTGATTTCACAAGCATATCATCTACGTATACTTCCATCGTCTTCCCTATCTGGTCAGCGAATATCATGGTGACCAGACACTGGTAGGTTGCTTCTGCATTCTTTAGGCCGAATGACATTACCTTGTAGCAGTAGAGCTCCTTGTCCGTGATGAATGAGGTATGTTCCTCCTTTGTCGGAAACATGAGAATTTGGTTATAGCCTGAATATGCATCCATAAATCTTAACAGCTCATGCCTGGCGGTTAAGTCGACCCGTTAATTAATCCTTGGTAAAAGGAAACTGTCCTTCGGGCAGGCTCTGTTGAGGTCGGTGAAATCGACACAAGTTCTCCACTTACTGTTCTTCTTCTTTACCAGTACCAGGTTGGCGAGCCAACTGGGATAATATGACTCCCTGATGAATCTATTAGTTAGAAGTTTATTGACTTCCTCTTTTAAAGCTGTATATCTCTCAATATTCATGGCTCTCATTTTCTGCCTAACAGGTGTAACAGCCGAGTCTGTATTAAGTCTGTGTGCCATTACCTCGATCCCCACTATGTCACTATATGTCCAGGCGAAGACATCGAGGTTTCCCTTTAGGAAGACTAACAACTTTTCTTTTTCAATTTGAGCCAAGTTCGCTCCTAGCTTAAGTGTCCTCTTCGGCCTTAGTTCATCTATTTGTACTTCTTCCAGTTCTTCTACGGGGCCGATGGCCTCGCGTTCATCAATTATTCTGGGATCGATATTGTCGTCGAGCTCTAAGGTCGGAGGGAAAATAGAGTTTTCAGCTCGCATTCCAATCCGCAGTTTGCTACCTTCGACCTTTACCTTTTCCCTTGCTGCCCCTATCTTAATAGCTTCTTTGTAGCATGCCCTGGTCGTCTATTGTTCGCCATGGACACATCTTACTCCTATCAGCATTGGGAATTTGATTGTCAGGTGTTTGGTAGAGGTGACCACTTCTAGGTCGTTAAGAGCTGGTCTCCCCAGGATAGCGTTGTATACCATTGCTTGATTAACAACAACGAATGTCGTCGTGGAAGTTTCCAGGCGACCCAGCTCTCCCAAGGTGAGAGGTAAGACGATCGACCCCAGAGGAATAATAGAATCCCTTGTGAAGCCGTACAACGGTTCTCTCGCGGGGTACAAGTGATTATGATTTAAGTCCATTCATTTGAGCCCGGCTTTGTACAGGATGTTTGCCGAGTTGCCACTGTCCATCATAGTCCGATATACATCTATCCCCCCAATAGTTGCTTTTACGACGATGGCGTCATTGTGTGGCCAGTGTACACCCCTCATGTCGATGCTTGTGAAAACTATATTCGTTATCCCATTCTACTTTACTAACTCTTCGTCAGTTGCAAGTGCTTCAGTGACGGGTCGATAGGGTCCCTCATGTGGTGTGCTAACGACTTATTTGATGTCCTTGCAAGGTGCAGTCCCCCGTGGATGGTGTGGATGACTTTTGCAATGGGCATCCTTTCGATGGGTTCCATACATGTCGTCTCGGTGTACTGTCATAGCGACGGATGGCTTCTGGTGTATACGACATAGTTTCGAAGGCATCCATGTTGGACCATGTCCTCAATTGTATCCTTGAGCTCAAAATAGTCAGCCGCGTGATGTCCCATTACGTCGTGGTATGCGTAGAATTTGTTTGGGTTCCTGGCTCGCGCTGGTGTCCTCAGGGTGGGTGGTTTCCCAAACTCTTCCCTGTTCTTTTCTGTGCTGAAGATCTTGTCCCGAAAGTCGGATAGCTGTGCGTAGGTCTAGTAGCGGCCTCAACCTCGCCACGCATCCTTGTCGTTTCTGGCTTTCTTTATTATCTGGTCCGTTGAAGTATCGTCCCTGCGCGAGTCTCTGTTCCGGTTGCGGTTATCTCCTCGCCCGCCTTCCTTCCGCTTGCTCCTATCCCGTAGGCTCCTGCTTCTGTCCTTCTTGGGACGCTTCTTGGGTCTAAAGGCCTCCTAAATACGGATGTGAGTATTGGATTGCTTGTAGAAATCCCTGAGCGTCTTCACCGGCTTGCCGTATATACTCTGATAGAGTTTGCTGTCTTTTCGTAGGCCAGTGGTTATGGCCATGAGCACGTTATCATCCGTGGAGCTCTCCACGCAGCTAACTTCTTTTTGGAAGTGGGCTATGTAATCCTTCAAAGGTTTGTCCGCTTTCTGGAAGACTGTCGTCAGGTGGTAGAAGGGAATGAGCTGTTTCTTCAATGCTTTGTGCTGGCTTAAAAAAAGCTCCTGGCATTGGCTTTAGCTGGTTATGCTACCTGTATGGAGCCTCCTCAACCACTTTCTCGGGATTTCGCCCAAAGTGGCTGGAAAGCATTAACATTTGACCTTACTGTTGGTCGTGAGTAGGCTCTTCTGCGCATTATAAGCATCCAAGTGATCGAAGGGGTCGTTGAATGCTTGGTTGATAGGGATGCTGGGCATTTTAAAACGCTCGGGCAGTGGCTCATTGTCAATCTCCCAACCGAATGGGCTTCTCTCGACATACTTGTCAGCGAGCTCAACTCCTCTTCGCTGTTGTTCCAATACATCCAGTTGTCGCAGCAAAGCCTAGTATCCCAGGACCAAAGTGGTCATTATTGATACGCTGGAGGTGGTGCTATTTTCCTTGTGGGATCGATTTGGTCGGTTGGGTGACCTTTGCACTTGCTCGTTGGGCGACCTTCTCCAGTCGAGCTGTTGCTCTCGGGCTCCCCTCCGGGGGGCATTAGCCGCTGGCATCACGTTGTGGGCATCCCCACCGTCGTTCCTCTCAGGCCCCTGGCTGTATGCTTCCAGACGCCGTTTGGGCTATTGAGAGGTACTCTGTGTAGAGGCGCCTCGTCGGTCCCTGTTGTGTTCTATGTACCTTTTGCCGTTGGCGTTTACGTGGACCACTTGGCCATTGCGTGGAGGCCCTTCTCGTGGCTCGTTGTGTCCCGTTCTGACCGTTTTGGTGGAGTGGAAAGAAATTCACCTACAAGCCCCCCACCCCCCTCGGTGGGTGTTTTCCAGTGGGGGATTCTGCTTGCGAACCTGAGGGATGAGGTGACATGTGCTATCTCTCGCAGGATGCGGTGGAGAGGTTGAAAATATGATAAACATCTTTGGAATAACCTAGAGGGGGGGTGAATAGGTTTTAAAAAAATATTTACGGAATTTAAATCATGCAAACCTACTTAACAATGAACACAAGGATTTTTACGTGGAAAACCTCAACAGGTCAAAATCCACGGGACCAACTCGTAGGCCACTTGACACATCAACATAAATTTTACTAGTTGGTATATCGTTTACAACTCACATTGATTGACCCCTCAATCACACGACTCTTACTATAACCCAATACTACCTACTCGCAAGCCTTTTACTAGCAAACCATGTTGATGCCGCTCGGAGACTCCACACGCTCAAGGAATTGGAAGCTTTCATAAAGTCAAAGCAACATAATCCCCACTTTTATAAGATCAGATCTAAGTGCTCAATAAAACATGAACAATCAAATGACATGCATGATTACAGACATGTTATGAATAGGCTATACAATTACGCTCAATGCTAAGATAATAGCCTATATGAAATAACTCTCTCTTCTCTCACAATAACATGTAAACAACGAAGCATCAAACAACAAAGACATGTGAGAGGAATAAAATAATTCAATGAAGAAACGTAGAGAGCAAATAGTGAAGCTTAGTAAAAGAGACTTACTTGGCTTAAGCTTAATGGGACTCAAAACTAAAGTTTACTATTTATAGAGAACATTAGAAGCCCTAATTCTAATTGTAGTAGGAAATAAACTCAATTAAGGCTTTCTAATTCAACAAGTAATGTAATTGATACTTTTCTATAATAAAGAGATATATTTTCTATTAACTAGAAGACTAATTAAATAGGAGATCTCTTGCTTTCAAACTCGATAAACTAATCCTTGATGGACAATGAATCATTAAAGCCGGTGAAAGATGGAATAGCAACAGCTGCGGAGGGTTAAGGTTGACACTCTGGAGGCGCTGGCTTTGAAGCCAGTGAAAGATGGAATAGCAACAGCTGTAGAGGTGATAGTGGCCATTGGAGATTTCTTCTCTCTCTGTTTTTTTTATTATTATTATGTTTTCTAAGTTTGTTGTGTGTGTGTGCTGGAAATCGAATGGAGAACGATAGCGAGATTGGTTTTTTTAATGGAAATCGTATCAAATGTTTGTGTGGTTTATATTTCAGATAAAATGGATGACCACAAGGTGGATGGGTTGAGAAAATTTGTGTTATCTACTGGGAATGGCTTCACTGTTGCTTGTTAATTCTCTATGAAAATACCATTCAATTGTGGTGTTTTACGGATGCAGTGGTTAATCTGGGTTTTTGAGGCTGAAACTGGGGAGTATTGGCCTTGTTAATAAAGTGAAAGCTTTGTGAAGGGAGGTTGTTTTGTTTTCGTTCTCTTCGTTAATTGAAATTTCATTTTCTGTATAACATTTTAACGGCAAAAAAGTAAAAAATAAAATACACACAGAGAAAGAGGAGGAAAAATAATGAAGTTTACTGTGATTAATTATATTAAGCAGAAGAAGAAAAGCAAGGCTCTTACAGATATGATCATCAAAGTGGGATATCCATGTCGAAGATCAAAGCTGATATTATAAGTAAGTAGATCCTAAAACAAGAAACTAGAAAATTGCTAAAATTAGAGAGTTATTTAGAGAGTCTATGAAACATAGTAAAAATATTAGAGACATTAGAGCATCTCCAATGTAAATATATATTTTTGAGTATCTAAATAGTGAAACATCAGCATTTTTAAATAATTTGGATCTACCTTGTCAAAATCATTATAGAAATACATATTTACTTTTTCAATGTGAGTATCTAAATAGTAATTTTAAATCACCACAAATCATTTGTTACATTCTCTCTCCATTCAATATGACAATTAAATATATTGATAAAATGCTAAAATTTTATTGGTGGGAAATGTTAGAACTCCTAGTCAACATATCAAGGAGGATATCTACAATTAGAAACTCTACTTGGTATTCTCTAACTTTTTTTTTGCCACATTATATCAATATTAAAGTTAGTTGAACAGGAGAATATGTTTTTAACTTTTTCAATATAAATCCTATGTGTCACTCAATTTTCTCCAAATACATAATAGTAGTTGAGTGCTCTTAGTTCAAGGACTAATGAAGAAGATGAAGATCAGGTCCCCACAAATTGAAGTCATTTTTTAAATTTTATCTGACAGTACAGGCAACTGCATGAACCCACGACTTGAGATGTTGTTTCATAGCCATACCATCATTCAATGGTGGCAAATAATCTTCCATGGCTCTACCTTAATTTTTTTTATTATTATCATTGTCACTTTAAAATTTGTTTAGGGGTAAAATAGAAATATAATTTAGTTTTATGAGAAAAAAAAAAGTGATAGTTAGAGTGATAGGTTGTCTTTTAACTTTTGAAGGGTATTTCAGTCTTTTACTCTTACTATTGTACTGACACACTAATTTTAACGGACTGACAAACGGTAGGGGATGTTTGTGTAACAACAATGAAATGTTAGGGTAAGTTTCTGTTGATATGGTCAAATCTTATTTATGCGTATAATTATGCTAAACCTCAATGAATTTTATTGTAATTAGTTGTAATATTAATTATTAAAATTAAAAAATTAAAAAAATTATTTTTTTAAATGAACGGATCCATTTAAATTATTATTTAAATTTTTAATTTTTTAATTTTAATAATTAATAATATTTTTTATTTTTTAATTAAAATTATTTTTATTATTTTAAATAAATTTTTTAATTAAATTAACTAACAATAATATACTAATATATAATTAATATAAATTTTATAATTTTATTATAATATAATTAAATATCAACATATTCTATTATAATTCGTCCGATCAATTAATATGGGCGGCTTAAATATACGAGTCATCCTTGGTTGGCAGCAATTGGAAAAAAAATAAAGGGAGGGTAAAAAAGAGAAACGACAATGGGGACACTGACTGAATTATTAGAGATGTAAAACGTCGACACGTGGCTGATTTGAATGCGGTGAGGGACAAAAAGTACCGGAGCTTGCATTTACCTCGTGGGCTCGAAAGTTAAGCAAAACCGTTTTTCATTTTCCAGATTAAAAAAAGAAGGGATAACAAATTGGATAATGTCAATCGTTTTGGCTGGTTACTCGGTTGGAAACGGTCAGATTAAATGAGCGGATAAGAATAACAAGTTTGCATACACGTGGCATCCATGCATTCAGCGTATTTATATCTAAATTTTATGAAGAATTTGTATGCGTCACATGTAATATTGAAAATGTAATACATGGTTTATCTGATTTATTGTGGCTTCTTTATTTCATTTTAGAGAAAAATTCATTTTAATCCTTAATTTTTTTTAAATAATTACTTTTTAACTGATATTTAATATTTTATCTTTCACAGTTTCTAATATTTTTGAAATCAGTCAAATTAATCATTTAACCAGATTTTCAATAGTTAAAAAATCTACGGATTAACTATTTTATCTCTAAAAAAATTAAAAATTTTATAAATTATAAAAATAAAAAATATTTTTTAATCATCATTATTTTTTTAAAAAATTCAATTTTTATTTAATAATTTAATTTTTTAATTTTTCTTTATTTTTTAAATCTAAAAAATATTTTTTATATATAAAGACTTAAATACATTTAGCACAGTTAAAATTGATAAACTGTTGAATAACAGAAGGACTAAACTGATTGATTTTGAAAAAATTAAGGACCACGGAAATTAAAACATCAATATCACTTTAAACATGATAATTCAAAAAAAAGTTAAAAATCAAAATAATTTTTGGCCTTTATTTTATTATTTGTATATACATTTTAGGGTTGGTATTGAAACATGTTGACATCAATAAATTGAATAATTTATCAGAAATTTAATAAAAGTTATTATAGATTTTAACTATTTTAAATTGTGTTAACATGTGATAGTATCATAGTAGTACACATATTAGTCCTTAATTTTGGGTTCTCTTCTCCACGTAGAAATAAGGACTTGGGTTTTTTTTTTTTTTTAGAAAATCAATAAAAACAAGTTTGATAAAGACACAAAATTTAAACCTTTAAATGCAGGTCAATGAGATTAAACTCTTCTGGAAAACCAACTCAAACAATGAATGAGATCTTTTCCGAATTAAACTTTGAGGCCAAGTAAAATGTTAAAGTTAATCAATACAAATCCACTTCTATGCCAGAATAAAAACATGTATGTATCTATTGGTCACTTGCTTTGGTGGTTGGAGAAGCCTCACATACTCTTTTAAGCTACCAACGTTCAAAACTTAGGTGTGTATGTGTGTGTGTATATATATATATATATATATTTGTTACACCATTATGCATAAAAGTATAATAAAGTATGGATAAAATTCTTCTGGGAGTAGACGACTCCCTGTGTTAAAAGTAGATCCTGATACTCCTTTAACCCGCAAGGTGTCAGACTTTAAAAATAAAATAAAATAAAAATATGTATAATTATTTGAATATATAAATTCATTTTCAACAAGTAAAACTGATTGGATATAAGAGTATAAAATAAAAACATTTAACTTTGAATTGAATAAAGGCCAACAATAATATTCTCTGTCAAACACAACAAGAATTCATGACCATTGACAGAACATGAGATATGATAAACATATAAGATATCATGGACATTGTTCCTAACATGATCAAATAGGGCCGGTCCCGACTTTTTGATGGTTTAGGACACAACTGAAAATGAGGTCATAATATATTATATTTCGATAAATTCTAATAAATATAATATTTTAGTAGACATATTTTTGTTATGGTAGGAACCCAATGGGAGATTAGGCCATCACGCCTTTAATTTTATTAATATTAAAAGTAGTCATTACAAAAGTTGAATAAAGAAAAACAAAGCGTACAAAAACTCAACAAAATAAACATATTATATACCAAAAGTGTTTTCCTACTTGCTAACTAATTAATAATCTTCTATTTAAGCATAGACTAATTCACATCTTTTATAATTCTTTGACTGCATCATTGTCATTCCTCTTGCATCCTCGGTATATTCAAGTTAGGAACTCCTAGATATTAAGAACACAATAAGCAGAAACAATCACAAAAAGACTTTAGATCTTAAAGCATTTTGAGAAGCAAAATTATTGATAATAGTTTGAAAATCCAACTGATCCAACATATTCTTTTTGATGCATAAGATGGCTAATCCATTCAACCTCTCCTGTGGCATAGTTGACCGCAAATAAGATTTCAACAATTTAATTTTAGAAAAACTTCTTTTAGCGGATGTAATAGTATCAGGAACAGTTAACAAAATTCTATAAGCAATTGAAATGTTTGGAAATACTCCAGAGATTCAATAAACTCAAAAACGTGAATGGTTGTCTTTGTTCCTTCAGGTAAGTACACTGTCAACACCTGTAACTCAGAAAACAATTTATCTGCAATAATGTCTGATTTGTTGTTAAGTGTTAAAGCACTTCTCATTAATATAAATTATATAATTTGCATCTATAAAACTGTATATAAATTATAAGTTTATAATTCATGTCTTATTGTTTATAATTTACAAGTTACATGCAAACAACACTTACAATACAATTTTAAAAAACTAAACAGTAAAAAATATAAATAAATTTAAGTTAAATAAAAATATAAAGTTAAAAAAAATAAAAAATAAAAAGCCTAAACAATATTCAATAAAATTACCTTACAATATAGTTTTCGAAGTAAAAAAAAAAATCCATCTTACTTTATAAACATTGCAAACTGGGATATTAAAATAGTGAAATACTAATTTTACCTTATAAACAAAAAAAAAAAAAATTTGATTTGCAAAGTTGCATTGCGACATCAGCTTTAAGAAATAAACATATAAAACAATAAAAGTATAAAAATCTGAATTTCACCGCACAGCGGCAGCAGTTTTTACTTTTTATGGATACGTTGTGGGTTTAAAAAATTTTCATGGGTTAGTAAAATTAGGGATACCAAATTAGCAACGGGCCCGCATATTAAACATAAAAAAGAAAATAAAACTAAATTGGGATACAAATGGGCCTTTCATCTAGTAGTAAAATTAGGGATACCAATTGGCCTTATTATAATAAGAAAACTGTTTTTTTTTTTATATAATAAGATTATAAGAAGATGACTTATGGGGCCCCCTGGGTTTGAGATCCTGGGCGGTCGCTCCTTGTGCCCCGACCATGGGCCGACCCTATGATCAACCTAAATAGGCAGTCTTATTAATCATGCATGAAACTACAACACTACATTGAACATGATTGTCTTCTTAAAAGATGACATGCATTCTACATTTGGCTATTGTGCTTTTGTTGCTGGTAACTTTGTAACATAGTGTAGTACGAAACAAAATGTGGTTGGCAGGTCTAGCACAAACAATTAATATTGTGCCATGGCTCATATTGCTTCAAAATGCTACGATTATAGTTATTGCTTTTTGAGACGAGTCTATTTGTATTTGTGGTGTTATGTGGCTTTATGCTTATTGACAAAGATTTGTTATGCATATCAAATGGGCAAGCAAACGGAGTTCTCACTTAAATCCAAAAATCATATTTCAACTGCTAAACCCTTGCAAGTTACAAGTATTTCACATAGATTTATTTGGGCCATGGCAACTCTTATGTGTTTGTAATTGTGGATGGATTTTCAAGATACACGGGTGATTTTTTTTTTTTTGTTAAATTTGACATAATATATTTCTAACATGCTTGATCACACAATATGTTACTAAACCTCCATGTCAAACCAAAGAAAATAATTAGATACGGAACCTTGATCCATGATGGAATTGCAATAACGGGTTGCGATCTTCCAATTCAATACGAGATTCTCACAGAAGTGTCTGTTCTCTCACTGTTGATGGGGTAAGCAGAGAGAGAAAATTCTCTTGTATGAATTGGGGACCATGACCCCTGTAAATATTACAGTTAAATCTAATATTGATATTTCTAATTTGGTCCCTCATCAAACTAAAAAAATATCAGTCCGGTCTCTACACATTAAATCCATGACAATTTAATACCCCAAAGCTCAATTCTTTAAGTCTTAAACATATCACTTTAAATGGGCTAGACTTTAAGATAACATTACACATTTTAACATATATGTAGGCCTATACGTTGGATTGTTTTCCAACAATCTCTCACTTGGGCCACATATGTTACCTTACAAATGTGAGTAACCTTATGAGCTCAAAATTTTGCTATCATAAATAAAGGTATTTCCGAACAATCTCGTCCATTGATCATATCAATATAGGATCAAAGCGATTTCGTTATATTTAGCATAACTAAATCCATCAATGGTCACGTATACTATTACAACCAAATAACATAGATCAATTATGGATGCATAGAATGGAAATTACATGTAATGTGATCTAACATGCCTATTTCTAATTGATCCTACTTTATTCTTTAATGAGATAAAAAAAAAAAAACAAAAACACAACAAAGTGAAATTGAACTGAGTACTTTATTTCTGTAGAAAATATCTAAATACATAAAAAAAGTGTCCAAAACAATATAAAGCATCTAAATACAAATTCCCACTAAACCATAAAATCCTCATTCAATACTACACCATATGAGTAGTGTGCTCATGAAAGACCTTGGGTGATAGTCCCTTAGTAAGCGGATCTGCAATCATGAAGTTGATGTCAATCATGAAGGTGGTAGTCTATATGGAAATCTGTCTACTCTGAACTCTCTCCTTCACAGCCAGGAACTTGATGTCAATATGCTTTGACTTCGATGAGCTCATGTTTTTGTTGGAATATAAGACTGCTAACTAATTGTTACAGAATAACTTGAGTGGTATTTTAATACCATCCAAAATGCACAGCCTAGTGACAAAATTCTGTAGCCATATTCCGTGGTTAGACGCCTTATAACATGCTACAAACTCTGACGCCATGTAGAAGAAGCTATGAGTGTCTCCTTGGCACTCCTTCAAGAAATAGCTCCTCCAGCCAGCAGATAGATGCAGCCTGATGTAGATATCCTACTATCTTGGTATCTAATATAATTGGAACTAGAATACCTTATGATCTCAAATTGATCTGATCTCCTACATGTGAGCATGTAATCCTTAGTTATCTGTAGATACCGCATAACCGGCTTAGCTGCTTTCCAGTTATCCATCCTCGGGTTACTTAAATATCTGCCTAGCATTCCAACAATGAATGTTATATCCGGACGTGTGCACATTTAAATATACACTAGACTCCCAACAGCTAACGTATAGGGAATCTTCTATATTTCCTTAACTTCAAGGTAATTTTTAGGGCATTGTTTGAGACAGAATTTGTCTCCCTTAGCGACAGGGGTGTCACCTAGTTTCCTAACCTGCATGCCAAACCTTTTAAGCATCTTATCAATATAGCTATTTTGTGATAATCCAAGGATACTCTGAGAGCGATCTCGGTATATCTGAATGCTTAATACAAAAGAGGCGTCACCAATATCTTTCATTTCAAATTTCTTTGAGATAAATCTCTTGATTTCGTGCAACAAGCCTATATCATTAATGGCAAGCAGTATGTCATCAACATACAAAATCAGGAAGATATGCTTACTCCCACTGAACTTGTGGTACACACAATCATCAAAAACATTTATGTCAAATCCAAACGAGATAATTACTTGATGAAATTTGTAATACCATTGACGAGAAGCTTGCTTGAGTCCATAGATGGATTTCTTTAATTTGCAAACTATCTTCTTTGGGTCTCCAGACACAAAGTTTTCATATTGCACCATATAAATTGTTTAATCAATGTCGCCATTGCGAAACGCCGTCTTAACATCCATCTGATGTAACTTAAGGTCAAAATGTGCAACAAGTGCCATAATTGTCCTGAAAGAGTCTTTCGTTGAAACCAGAGAGAAAGTCTCTTTGAAGTCAATGCCTTCCTTTTAAGTAAAGTCTTTAGCAACAAGACAAACCTTATATCTCTCCACATTACCTTTTGAATCCCTTTTGGTTTTAAATATCCATTTATAACCAATAGGTTTCGCACTTTCAGGTAATGAGACAGGATCTCAAACATCATTGTATTGCATAGACTTATACTCCTCATTCATAACATCAATCCACCTTTGAGATTTAAAATGCTGCATGGCTTGATGGAAGTTGATTGGATCATCTTCCACCATTCCATTATCTTCATCATGTTCTTGGAGAAAGGCTATAAAGTCATCCGGAATTGCATTTCTCCTTTCTCTCGTGGATCTCCTTAATGACATTTGTTCTTACGGTTGTTAAGTTTATTCTTTAGGAAAATCTCATTTTGTACGGGAAGTTGTTCAACATTATCTTTTTGTGGTTCCGAATTTGTTTCTTGATCAATGACAGGAATAAAAACATGCACATTATCAAAAGCAATAATAGGAATCGAAATTGATTCCTCCTTAAAGACAATATCTCTAACCTTATTTTACCCCTTAAACTCAACATCCTAAAAAAATGTTGTAGTTTCCGTCTCAAAAATTGACTTTACTATAGGATCATAAAATTTGTAACCTCTTGATCGCTTAAAGTCCCCAATAAAGTAGCTGCTTACTATTTTGGTGTCCAATTTCTTTTCATGTGGCCTATAAGGCCTTGCCTCAATTGAACATCCTCAAATATGAAAGGTCTGTAGACTAGGCTTCATGCTTGTCCAAAGCTTATAAGGTGTTTTAGCAGCTGCTTTAGTAGGTACCCTGTTAAGGATATAAGCTGCAGTCTTTAATGCTTCTCCCCAGAGTGATTCTGGTAAGGTAGGATGATGAATCATACTCTTTACCATGTCCTTAAGAGTCCTGTTTCATCTCTCAGCAACACCATTCATGCTAGGTGATCCTGGCATGGTGTACTGTAGGACGATTCCACATTCCTCTAGGAATTTAGTAAAATGTCCTGGACGTTGTTCACTTGAACCGTCGTATCTGTCGTAGTACTCACCAACACGGTCAAATCTAACGCTCTTAATCCTTTTGTTGAGTTGGTTCTCAACCTTAGCTTTGAAAGCTTTGAACAAGTCCAATGACTGAGATTTCTCATAAATGAGATATAGGTACCTATACGTGAGTAATTGTCCATGAATGATATGAAATATTGTTAATCATTCCAAGAAGCCATAGGGAATGGTCCACAAATATTTGTGTGGATCAATTCTAAGACGTTTGAAGTTCTGTTGGCACCTAATATCTTAGTTTTTGGTCTATTTTCCCTTGATGCAATCAATACAGACTTCAAAGTCTGTAAAGTCAAAAGAATATCCAAAACACCATCGAACACAAGTCTCTCAATTCTAGTTTTGAGATATGACCTAAGCGCTTGTGTAATAATGTCGCTAAATTTTTATTATTTAATTTGCGTTTAGTACAACGTGAATCCACATGCAAGGTTTCATTATATGATGCAATAGTATCAAGTAAATAAAGGTTATCATAAATACAGAACGAACCAGTACCAACAACATTTGAATTTATTTCCAAAAGAACAACAATATCCAAATTTTTCCAACAAAAAATAAAAACCAAATTCCGTCTAAATGACGGTACAATAAAAGTATCTTTCAAATCCAAATAGTGACCAGTTCCTAATAATAACCTAAATGTGCCTATTGCTTCAACTTCTATTGATTTTTTGTCGCCCACAAAGATGAATCTTTCAGTATCATTTGGCTTTCGGTAGCTCAGACAACCCTGCATAGAAACATTTATGTATGTAGTAGTACTAAAATCTAACCACCAAGTGTTTCTAGGTACTGAAACTAAATTAACCTAATTTTCACGCCAAATGTGATATTTAGTACACTCATTCTTCATGTGTCCATGTTTTTTGCAAAAGAAATAGACCTGTTGTTCATTGTCCTCCTGCTGTTTGTTTTGTGCTGGAACCTTAGCAGTTTCGTTATCCTTTTTTCTTTTCTTGCCCTTATCTTTAGTGGTGCTTGCTAAGTGAGCACTTTCAGTCCTTTTTTCCTTCAACCTCTCTTCCTCTTGCACATAATATGAAATGAGCTCATTTAGAGTCTATTTCTCCTTCTGGCAGTTGTAACTGACCTTAAATTGATTTAATTGTGTAAAAAGCGATATTAATACCAAATGCACGAGCAAATCATTAGATAACTAGAGCTTTAGTGTCTTTAGCTTTGAAGCAATATGAGACATCTCCATGATATACTCTCTTATATTCCCTTTGCCTTTTACTTCATTGAAATCAAGCTTACTAGAAGCGAACTTGTCTCAGCCTTATCATTTTTTGCAAAACATTTGTCAATTTCGACAAGGAACTCCTTGGCAGTAGTGATCCCTTCGGATACAGCGCCCCTAAAGTCTTCTAGAATGTCGCACTTAATGATCATAAGACTCATACCCTTTGAGCGATCCCACTTCTCAAAGTTCCTTTTATCCTTAGTGGAACTTTCATCCGTAAGAGCAGTGGGTTGGTCAATCCTTAATGCAAGGTCTAGATCCTTGCAGTTGAGAACAATTAATATGTTCTCTTTCCAATCCTTGAAGTTTGTCCTATTAAGCATGGGAACAGAATTTATGTTGGCAGATATGGTAGTAGCAGATACACTAGCTGAACAAAGAACAAAACAAACAAACATGTTCACATCAAATTCCATATCCAATAATTAATAAATTCAAATAATGATAGGCCCCATCTCAAGATACCTAGCACAACATTAATATCAAGTCTTTGGACAGTAATATTTACTTATAAATAGTACTCTTGGTGTAGTGATCAAACATTGACAATAACTCCTGTCAAATAATAAATCTATATCTGGATCAATTTATTATTCACATAGAAACATTACAATTGTCACATATTTATCACCACATGTGTATATGCAATTCGGCCAAATATTAACCTTCATTTGGACCGGCTAACTTATGCATGAATTATAAACAGTCATAGATAATTATAATATTCAGATGTGATCCTTCTGAATGGGATAAGAGAATTCCTACTTATTTTTTATTATTCTACTATTCTTCCCTTAATTGAAAAAATAATTGGAAAATAAAATATACACACAACCATCTAAACATTCCCAATAAATTAATTTACACAAGAGAGGTCATTTTGGTGACATGTTGTTTTAATTAATCTATTTAGAATATTAGATAACCATAATAAACAATCATAAAATCATATAATTTGAATTTAAAGATTCCTTAATTTTTTTTTTTATGTTGGGCAGCAGGTATGACGCTGCAGCCCTTGAAGATGGTGCCGCGGCACCCTGATTTGGTCTTAAAGGCCAAGGGCCGTGAGTGTGGCGCTGTGACGCCCAAAGAGTGGCATTGCAGCACCTGTAATATACAGCCTAGCACCATGACGCTAGGAAACTAGCGTCATAGCGCTAGGCTTTCTGCCCAATTTTTATTTTCCTCAATGATCCAATCATAGAGTGGCTCTAATACCACTTGCTGAATTTGACTTAACATATTTCTAACTTGCTTAATCACATAATATGTTACTAAACCTCCATGTCAAACCAAAGAGAATAATCAGATGCAGAAGCGTACCTTAATTCATGATGGAATTACAATGACAAGTTGCAATCTTTCAATTCAGTATGAGATTCCTACAGAAGTGTCTGTTCTCTCACTGTTGATGGGGTAGGCAGAGAGAGGGAATTCTCTCATATGAATTGGGGACCATGACCCATGTAAATATTACAATTAAATCAAATATTGACATTTCTAATTTGACCCTGCATCAAACTAAAAAAATATCAGTCTGGTCCCTACACATTAAATCTATGACAATTTAATACCCCAAAGCTCAGTTCTTTAAGCCTTAGACAGATCACTTTAAATGGGTTAGACTTTAAAATAGCACTATACATTTTAACACATATATGGGCCCACATGTTGGATTTTTTTCCAACATTTTCTTGTTAACAAAGATGGTTCATTCATGCTTTTTCAAAGTTGTGCAAAAGAGTTCAAAATGAAAAAAAAAAAAATTATACTATTTCAAGTAGTAGGAGTGATCAATTTGAAATTAAGTTTTTGGATATTTTTTGAAAAACAAGGTTTTGAACACAACTTTTCCACTCCAAAAATTCCTCAACAATATGATGTTGTCTTTACAAGAAATGGCTAGAACCATGCTCAGTGAACACAATCTTCCAAAAAAAATTTTAAACTGAGGCCGTTAACACCAACATTTTATGTCATGAATAGTGTCACTTGATAAAACTCCAAATGAGGTTTGCCATAGTAGGAAGCCCAAGATTGGATATTTCAACTTCTTTGGATGCAAATGTTTTATTCTAAATACCAAAGATAATTTAGGCAAATTTAATTCAAAAACCGATGATGAGATTTTCTTGGCTATTCTATCACTATAAAAGCTTATAGAGTTTATAATAAAATAACTTAGTGGTAGAAGGAAGCATATATGCCACTTTTGATGAAATAATCCATTCTATGAGAAAATAAATTGTGAAGGATGATGATGTTGTGGAGATAGGAAACAACGTGAATGACATGCAAATTACATCTCAAAGATCTTTTCATTGGTAGTCCCTCACAAGGTTCACACTCGATCTTCTCTTTTACATATTCGTGGTAACATTACATTTATATCTCAAATTGAGCCTAAAAACTTTCTTGAAGCGAAAATGATGAATATTAGATTCTGGCTATGTAAAAAGAGTTAAATTAGTATTAGCGAAAACCGGAACATCAATCCGGTATAATTGTTAGAAACAAAGTTAGACTAGAATCCATTCGCATATTACTTGCATATGCATGTTATAAATATTTCACTTTCTATCAAATGAATGTTAAGAGTGCATTTTTGAATATAATGGATTTATCACGGAGGAAATGTATGGTGGACGACCTCCTGGATTTCAAGATCTAGATTTTTCAAACCACGTGCTTAAACTCAAAAAGGTTTTGTATGGTTTAAAACAAACACCTAGAGCTTAGTATGATAGGTTGATCACATTTCTCATTAAAAATGGTTTTATTAGAGGCAAGGTTAATGCCGCATATCTACTAAAATTTAAGGCATTGACATGATCATTTTGCAAATATACATTGATAATATTATATTTGGTGCTACTAAGGAATCTTTGTGGGAAGAATTTTCAAAATGCATGAGTAGTGAATTTGAAATGAGCATGATGGGAGAACTCAACTTCTTTTTTGAAATAAATTAATAATTATAAATTATGAATTATTTAATTATTAACAGGAGGTCACAAGTTCTAATACAAAAGAATTAAAAATAATAAAGATTAATTTTAATCCTAGAGGTCACTGATTCAAGTCCTAATAATGACTAAATTAAAATAGGATTTTGAATCCTATTCTCACTTGGTCAACTAAACCCTAAGATCCTAAAAGAAATAAAGATTTACATCATGATACAACTTAACCAAAAAGAAAACCTAATACAGAAAGAAAAAAAAAATGGAGCTGCCAAAGAAGAAAGGAAATTTTTTTTTTTTTTTTTTGTTTTCTTGCAAGGCCGGCCGAACAAAGAAGAAGACAAAGGGTTGTCTTCTTGATTTATGTAACCTCTGTCTATTCCTGTCTATATCCGTGACGTGCCTACACATAAGTTATCAGACCGCGGGTCATAGCTCGGAAGACTAAGTGGTAAGATCGGAATCAAAGTTCTAAGAAAACAATCAAGTAAACTTCAAGTTTTTTATTATTTTATTTTCTTTTATAACTGTGTATATACAATCTGGTCCCGAAAATATAATTTCAAAAAGGGAAAATTTTTGAAACCCTAAATTTTCCGCTGCATATTTCGCAATCAAAACCCTTTTTTCCCTACAGGTTTGTGTCGGGTTGTTTGCCCTAAAGACTTGTAATTGCAAATAAAATTAAACAATAATAAAAGTAATTGTTATTCATTCAAATAAAAGTGTGTTTATTAAAGTTCATACGTTTATATAATGTGCGCGTAACATCCAAGATTGTAAAATGTAATCTCAATATGAATATGAAAGTCATGTACAAGAGGATTCATTTTGAGACTTATAATCTAAAAAGTCCGTAGAAAGCAAACAAAGCTGGGTACTTTATTTGTAGTTGATTTACTGCTGCGGTCCATTCTGTAATGTACGGTGGTCTTATCCTAGACTACTCGTGTAGTTGACATTAGAATGGTATGAATCTTTCACTAAGATCCATTAGTAGATGAGATTCATATATATCGACAAATGATGGCTATTATAGGTGACCTTAATCCTGAGTGTCTTATCGACTCCTTCATGTTAGATCGTGGCTTTTGATTTACCATAAGTGAGATCGAATGTAATTTTCCCAATCAATACCTCCATTTCTTGGAGTTACGGTTTGACTTGTAGCTGGGAAGGTCTGAACATAAAAGTGGAATTCACTCATTCTTAATTGAAGTAGATGAGTAGTTCCCTTAAGGGTTGATTCAGGGCTTGAACAATTATAAGCGCTCTCCTTTTTCCGAAAGGAATAAAGGATTTAATTGTTCATTAGAGAATCAACGGTGCTTAAAGAAAAAGATATAATTAGAGGGGTATAACGGACTTTATAGCCCAGCTCTAATTATGAACTACTTGTAGAGGGTCAAACCATATGTAAATAGATATATCGATGAACGCTGAGATTTCGGACTGTGTAAAACATTTGCAGTTTCGAGAGTTCAGCCTCGAGTTTTTAGCGGAGTGGAGTAACTCAGAGGTTAATAATCATGGAATATTAATTAAAGCGTTTTAATTAATATTTCTAAGTATTATTGGTGTTGGGATTTATGCCATAAATCTTGTAATTGTAAATGTAATTAGGCATAAATAAGAATTAAAGATTTATCATTCGAATAAAAGTGTTTTTTATTTGTTCATACATTTATATACTGTCCGTGTAACATCCAAGATTGTAAGATGTAATCTCAGAATGAGTATATGAATGTCATATACAAAATGATTCATTTTGAGACATGCAATCTAAATAGTCCGTAGAGAGCAAACAAAGTCGGGTACTTTGTTTGTGGCTGATCTACTGCTACAGTCCATTATGTAATGTATGGTGGTCTTATCCTAGACTACTCATGTAGTTGACATGAGAATAGAGGCACCTTATATGATGAAATTATATAGAACTAGGCCACGATTTATATGAATCTTTCACTAAGATCCGTTAGTAGATAAGATTCATATATATTGATAAACGATGGCTGTATATAGATGATCTTAATCCTGAGCGTCTTATCGACTCCTTCAGGTTGAATAGCGGCTTTTGACATACCATAAGTATGGTTGATGTTATATTCTCAATCAATACCTCTGTATCTTGGAGTTATTGTTTGGCTTGTGGCTGGGAAGATTTGAACACAATAGTGGAGTCCACTCCTTCTTGACTAAAGTAGATGAGTAGTTCCCTTAAGGGTTGATTCAGGGCTTCAACAATTATGAGGGCTCTCCTTCTTCCATAAGGAATAAAGGATTTAATTGTTCATTAGAGAATCAGCGGTGCTTAAAGGAAAAGATATAAGTAGAGGGGTATAACGGACTTTATAACCCAACTCTAATTATGAACTACTTGTGGAGGGTCAACCATATGTAAATAGATATATCGATGAACGCTGAGACTTCAGATTGTACATCTACAGTTCTGAGAATACAGCCTCGAGTCTTTAGTGGAATAACTCTGAGGTTAATAATCATGGAATATTAATTAAAAAGTCTTTAGTGGAATATTAATTAAAGAGTTTAATTAATATTACTAAGTATTATTGGAACTCAAAATTGTGGGTCCATTAGGTCCCCTTGCTAGCCCTTATGGTTAATGGTAACGAGGGTCACGGTAAATTAATTGGATGGTCTAGTTAATAGTGTTACGAAAGTGACACGATTTAATTAAAGAGAATTAATTAAATAATATGATTATTTAATTAATGATTTAATAATTAAATAAAAATTAATAATTTGGAATTATTGAATATTTTAATTATTAAATAGGAGGTTGCAAGTACGAACCTTGACTAATGCAAAAGGGATTTTAAATAATATGATTATTTAATAGTCCTAGAGGTCAAGGTTCAAACACTAGGTAAAACCAAAATAAAATAGGATTTAGACTTCTATTTTGACTTTGTCAAATAAAACCCTAGAGACCTAGTATATATATGATATGATATTAGGAAAACAAAATAATGCAATTAACCTAAAGAAAAGGAGAGTGTGGCTACACTAAAAGAGAGAAAGAAAAAAAAAAGAAGTTTTTTCTGACCCCTTTTGTCTTGCAGGATGCGGCCGGCTTAGGGAGAAAGACAAGGTGTTGTCTTCTTCGCTTTTCTACAATCTCCATCTCTTCATCCTTAACGTGCCCACACACACGTTGTCAAACCGCGGGTCATAGCTTGGAAGGCTTGGTGGTGAATCAAGAAGTCAAAGATTCAAGAAACGCATCAAAGGTAATTGTAGTCTAAAGTTTCAATTCGCACATGTACAATAACAAGATCTTTGTGAAAAGAGTTTTCAAGAAAAGAAAAAATTGTAAAACTTATTTCCGCTGCATTTATTCGATAAATCAAAATTTTCTCCCTTCAATTGGAGCTCAAAACTGTAGGTCCATTAGGTCCCCTTACTAGCCCTTATGGTTGTTGATAACGAAGTTCACGGTAAATTAATTGGATAGTCCAATTAATTCTGTTACTAAAGTGACATGGTTTAATTAAAGAGAATTAATTAAATAATATAATTATTTAATTAGTAATTTAGAATTATTAATTGTTTTAATTATTAAATAGGAGGTTGCAAGTTCGAATCTTGACTAATAAAAAAGAGGGATTAAATAATAAGATTATTTAAAGTCCCTAGAAGTCAAGAGTTCAAACTCTAGTGGTGACCAAAATTAAATAGGATTTAGAATCCTATTTGACCTGGTCAAACCAAAACCCTGGAGACTAGTATATAAGACACATTATATCAGAAAAAGAAAATAAGCAAACCTTAGGCAAACAAGAAGGGGTGCGGCAAACACAAAGGCAAAAGGAAAAAAAAAACGTTTTTCTTCTTCTTTCTTGCAGGTTCGACCGGCCATTAGAGGAGACAAAGATGTTGTCTTCTTCACTTGTCAACTATCTTCATCTTTTCATCCTTGACGTGCCCACACGCGCATTGTCAGACAACGGGTCATAGCTCGGAAGACTTGGAAGTGAATCAAGAAATCAAAGAACCAAGAAAAGCAACAAAGGTAATTGTAGTTTAATTATTCTATTCGCATATGTACATTAACACGTTCATTTTGAAAAGAGTTTTTAAGAAAAGGAAAAAAAATTTAAAACCTAATCCTTTCTGTTGCGTTTTATTGAAAATATACTTTTTCCCTACAGTTTGTGGTAGAGAGTTGGTTGACGGGACTCATTTATTGAGCTCCTTATAAATATTCCTTTTCTCTCATTTCTCATAAATCTTCCAATCTTTCAAGAAAACAAAATAGAAACCTTAGAGAAAAAATAGGTCAGCCATTTCCAACCAAAGTGAGTTTCCAAGTAATTTCCAGTCATCTCCAAGTGGAATCAAACTCTCCTTGCTAACTAGCTTCCTTTATGGTATGATTTTTTGCTTAGAGTAATTTTTAAGTTAGCTTCTTTTAGACCTAGAAATCATATTGTTAATGTTAAAAATGAACACATTAACCAAAGAGGAACGGTTGGAAGAAAAGAGCTACTCCTCAGTATAAGGCAACCTCTAGAGAAATATAGCTCGAGCCCTAGTGAATCTTAGAGAGGAAGATCTCCTCAGGATCCTCCCAGTAGGATTTTCTGCCAAATATTGACCAAGAATCAGGTCATACTAGTGCCCTAACATGCTGGCTAGTCGTGGTAGGTCAGGGACTCGGAGAATGCTACAATCTCACAAATGAACTGCTCAAAGCAACAAGGACACCCATAGACATCCAATAGCTCTAGCGCAAGACTTTGAGGACAAGAAACTTCATTAAAGGATGGACGCGTGACACCTTAGTATGGTGGAAGGACAAAAGGCATGTCGTTTACTACCATAAAAAGCACATAACATGTAGGAGTAGCTCAAGGGTCCTGACAGAACTGAACTTGTCCCCTAATGAAAGTGACATGAGTACTAGCTATTAGAAAAAGCAAATTGGTCCCTAAAGAAATGTCAGTAGCATTAAATGAGCTAGAAGCAGCCCAGTTGGTATCCATATTACTCTCAACCAATGGAATCATGCTAAGGAGATACCTGGACACCTAGTTAGCCTCTAGCATAACATCAACTCCACATGGTTACATCCTAGCCCTCCAAGGCGTGTGGTCACCACTGGACAGGTGTAATGAGATAGGGAGGATAATGAGGTAATTTCAAGGATGGAAGTACTCCCATCAGCTAAAATTACCCTATTACCGTTTCCTCCACTTGGACACCCTATAAATACCCCATTCGCATTTAAGAAAAGGGGTTGACAACTAGAAAGAGAATTCTAAGCCTTTTTATTCTTATTTGTTCAGTTTATATCATCTTCTATTGTTTATCCTTGTATTTTCATTGTTATTAGCTTTGATTTGCTTACCCATTAGCTTAGGCGTTGAAGTGTGGATGTCAACCCTACTAGCCATCCCTCCTAACAAGTTGCTCTATCTTATAGGGAACAATAGGTGCAAGGATAAATCAAAGGATGGGGGAATCCCCTGAGAGATAACCTAGAAACACCTTTATGAAATGAGTCTTTCCCTTGAGAGGATGAAAGTGATGAGGGCCATTTTGTGATTGAACCTCCTTCGGGGGAGACAAGATTTGTACTTTTATTAGAAAATATTACAAAGTACACTAATGGAATGATTGAATATCTTGAGAGACCCTTGTTAAATATAATACATTCAATTTCCCACCGTGGAAAAGCCTTGCATACGAGCATTTTCTCCGGATATGGATATTCTCCCCTATGGAGAATCCCCTAAGGTGAAAATTTTGACTCCATAATAACCAAATTAAAAAAGAACACTAACATCTTGACTGTTAACCCCAAGAAATCTCAGATCTACTCAATAAGATTTTTTTCAGTTAACACATAGATTTCTTTGTGTGAGCTTGATATCTACATGTGTTAGGTATCAATTGTGGTTGTTACGACATTAGGTCTTTAAAGATAATTTGCAATTTCTTTGACCTAGTTTTTGGGTATTCTTTAAATTAGATTAATTTGTGTTGAGTTTAACTTATCTAGTTCACATAGAGTGACTGATTGTTCACTTTAGCTGTTTTGTTCATGCATTTGAGCACTTAGACCATCTTCCGGTTTGAGATAAAGTCTTGCCATTCAGACGTGTCGAATTGAGCAAGCATATTGAAGTCAAAGGCCTGTAAGGTAGAATCGGTAGGGTGCAGCCCAACATGGTAGGATTAGGAAGTCTAGCCTGAGATACTAAAAATGGTGTGGTTGGTAAGCCTAATATAAGATACGAAGAATGGTGTGGTAAGTGTACCAACCTAAGGGAGTCAAGAGTGATAAGCTGAAAGTCAACCTGAGGGAGTCAAGAGTAGTAAGCTTGTACATCTCCTGAGGGTATAACCATTTTTCAACTATTGGATTTTATGACGCAAGTGCCAAAATGTGTTTGGTCCCGTGATTTTTGCCTTACTAGGTTTTCCGCGCTAAAATCTTATGTCAAGTTTCTCTATCATTTGTCTCTTATTTAATTCTGTGTAATTTAGAGTATAACTTTGTATTATAATTTCCGCAACATACAAGCTAAACGAAAAATTGGGCATAACCTAATCTCACCCCCTCCCTCCTTCCCTCTCTCCCTCTCTCTAGGTTATTGCTATTGAACTAGGCTCAAGTACTCAAAATTCTTATAAGGTGCAAGCGGGCCTCTTACTGGAAATTGAAGAGCCCACAACTCTTTCCAAAGTTACTCAGCCAGAGGTTGGCCTTAGAAGTGCCTCCTCGGTTTGATATGATGTGTCTGAGAGGGCTCAAGTGAGGTATGTGTCCTTTGTTCCTAGGCATTCTAAACCAATCGCCTATACACTGGCCAAGTTAGCTTTTTCTTTAGAGGATGGACAAACTTGGTTGAAGAAGATTGTTGGGATTTATGCCCTAAAACTTGTATTTGTAAATGGTTAAAGACTTAATAAGAATTATTCAGTTTAACATTCTAATTTAAAAGTGTTTTATAATCAGTAATACATTTATATTATGCAAGAACATCCTAGATTGTAAGATGTAATCTCAGTATGAGTATATGAAGGTTATATACAAGATAATTCATTTTGAGACATGCAATTTAAAGAGTCCGTAGAGAGCAAACAAAGCTGGGTACTTTATTTGTGATTGATCTACTGTTGCGGTCCATTTTGTAATGTACAGTGGTGGTCTTATCCTAAACCGCTCATGTAGTTGACATAAGAATAGAGGCACCTAATATGATGAGATCATATAGGACTGGGCCACGATTTATATGAATCTCTCACCAAGATCCGTTAGTAGATGAGATTCATATATATATATATATATATATATATATATATCGATAAACGATGGCTATTTATAGGTGATCTTAATCCTGAGTGGCTTATCAACTCCTTCAAGTTGGATCGTGGCTTTTGATTTACCATGAGTGAGGTCGATGTGAATCTGGACCAATACCTTCGTATCTTGGAGTTGCGGTTTGGCTTGTGGCTAGGAAGGTATGAACACAATAGTGGAATCCATTCCTTTTTTATTGAAGTAGATGAGTAATTTCCTTAAAGGTTAATTTAGGGCTTGGACAATCATGAGGAAGACAGTATTTAATTGTTCATTATAGAATCAACGGTGCTTAAAGGAATAGATATAACTAGAGGGGTATAACGAACATTATGACCCAGCTTTAGCTATGAACTACTTGTGGAGGATCACACTATATAAAAATAGCTATATCAATGGACAATGAGACTTCAGATTGTATAAACACATCTACAATTTTGAGAGTGCAGCCTCAGGTTTTTAGTGGAATAACTCCGAGGTTAATAATTATGGAATATTAATTAAAGATTTTAATTAATATTAGTAAGTATTATTGGAGCTCAAAACTGTAGATCCATTAGGTCCCCTTGCTAGCCCTTATGGTTATTGGTAACGAGGGTCATGGTAGATTAATTGGATGGTCCAATTAATATTGTTACGAAAGTAATACGATTTAATTAAAAGTGTATAATTAAATAATGTGATTATTTAATTAATTAAGTATTTAATAAAATAATAGAATATTAATCATAGTGAATTATTAATTCTATTTATTAAATAGGAGGCTACAGAATCAAACTGTGACAGGGACAAAAGAATTAAAATAATATGATTATTTTGATAGTCTCACTGGTCACAGGTTTAAGTCTTTAAGGAGATCAAAATAAAAAAGGATTTAGAATCCTATTTGACTTGGTCAAACTTAAACCCTAAAGACCTAATATATAAGAGTTATTATACTAGAAAAATTGACCTAACCACTAGTGATAAACACATAGGCAATTCGGCCAGAGCAAAGAGAGAAGAAAAAAAAAATTTCTTACTTACTTCTTATAGGTGCGGCCGACCATAGGAAGAAGAAGTTCTCCGTTCGTTTTTCACGTGATTTCCATCTCTTATCGTAACATGCCCACACACGCGTTGTCAGACCACGGATCATAGCTCGGAAGATCTGGTGGTAGATCGAAGAATCAAGAAAAAGGTATGTAGTTACTCAGTTTCTTTTTCTACGTATACATAGGAACTCGTTCCTGATTGAAAAAGGTTTTCAATATTAAAAGAAAATTTTTAAAACCTCTTTCTGCATGTTATAAGATAATCAAAATTTTTTTTAGTTTTCCCTTCAATTGGTATCAGAGCATGGTTCTAAGTTTTTGTCTATACGCAAAAAAAAAAGAAAAAAAAAACTACATCTTTCTTATTTTTTACTTTTTCTTGTTGATTCTTGATTTGTGATATATTATTGTGTAGGTACAAATCTAGTTATGTATGATTTTTTTTATTGATTATATGATTTGATTGTATGATTATAAAAGCGTAATTGATTGTTAATTGTATGGTGAATGAGTTATAGGATTTATTTTTTTGTTTTTGGGCCAATTGTTGATGGTAAAGCTTTTTTTTTTTTTAATTTATGATGTATTTTTTTTATATTGTTCTTGTAATTAATCTGCTGTACGAGGATTCGTTGATGCAAATGATGCGAAGAAGAAAAAAAAGGCAAAGAGGTGACAGCCGCATGCGCTGTAGCATCGGCCGCGCATGCCTGCACTGGCTGCTGCCGTGGTTCCTTGGGGTAGTTGCCATAGTTTTTTTCGTGAACATTTTTTGCTGGAATTTTCTGAAAAAATATTGTCGATTTTCTGAAAAAAAAAGTGCAGAAAAAGCTGTGAGCAAAACCACCCACGAACACGCGTGAAAGCGCGGCTCGCGCGAGGGCTGCGCGCACCTTGTGTGTGCGCGGCTACGCTGCTGGTAGCCGCACTTTCACATGCGTTAGGGTTGTTTAGAGTTTTGTCTTGACCTAGGGTGCGTGTTAAGGTAACACGTGGACCTCTAGAAAAGATGTTGACTTTTTTTAGAAATCAAGTTTGACTTGATTGGAGACCAAAGACAAGAAGAATTCCACTCGAAGAAGAACACTTGAAGACCAAGAAATGCCTTGGAAATAAAATTGTAATTAGAATTGTTTAAGTAAGATAACCCATGTCACTTGGTCAATTACGTATGCTTTATTTATTTCTCATGTGATGATAATATGGATGTTAAAGTATTGTCATACATATAAATGTCATCTAGATTAGATGTGCTTATACATGCATAATAATATGTCATGCATAATTGTCATATTGTATTGTTTTATTTTAATGTGATTAAAATGAGAAACAATTTCATAAATGGCAATTAAATAATGGATTTAATTTTTAGGTGTAAAAACTTGGTAATTTCTATTAATTGACTAATCAACAAATCAAAAAGTTTAATTAAAAGATTAGTTAGGTTCTTATAATTAATTAAGATTAATTAGATTAATTACTTAATTAAAAAGAACCAAATAATGAGATTAGTTTTTAGGAGTAAAAATTTGGTAAATCTCATTAATAACTAATCTATATATTAAAGTGTTTAATTAATATGATTAGTTAGATTATTTGGATTAATTAAGATTAATTATATTAATTACTTAATTAAAAAGAACAAATAATGAGATTAGTTTTTAGGAGTCCAAACTTGGTAAATCTCATTAATAACTAATCTATATATTAAAGTGTTTAATTAAAATGATTAGTTAGATTTTTTGGATTAATTAAGATTAATTAGATTAATTACTTAATTAAAAAGAATCAAATAATGAGATTAGTTTGTAGGAGTAAAAACTTGGTCAATCTCATTAATAACTAATCTATATATTAAAGTGTTTAATTATATTAGTTAAATCCATTTAAATGTTAGGTTTAATTTGATTAAACGCCAAAGACATAATTTGACCAAATAATGTGATTTAGTTTTAACAGTTAAAACTTGGTAATTTCACATATAATTTCTAGTTTATTTAAATAGTTTATGTAAATTAGAAATTGCATAATAAATTATATTTTAAGTGTTAAAATTGAATAATTTATTAAAACTAGTAAACTTAAATTTTATATTAGCCGTAGAATCTAAGTAAAGACCAGAAACATAGAGTTTTAGAAACTCTTAGTTTATAAAAAACCCTAAACTACAAATAGTGAGTGGGAGATGGATATATGATATTATATCCCATAGTCTCTATTGTTAGTTCAACACCGTGAGACTCAAGTGGCGTCCTCGTGACGGCTTTGCTTTCATCCTCCCTACGGAGGGTGTCCATTAGAGTCAATACCAAGGTTGAATTCCTAACGGATAGGTTTTTATAATGTATTTTGGGACTGACCTAGCCTACTTAGGCACTCTCAAGTTAAGTTCATGAATTCTAAAACAGTGGGTCACACTCATAAAGGACTTAATTAAGTTGTTAATTTATTGTCCTGACTAAACCAAAGCGATGGTTGGATAATATAAGAATAAAGAATTATTCTGGTGTATTATTCGATTGAAAATGTCTCGATCTAACATGCAAGTATTTGACCTAGCCTACCCAGGCACTTACTTGTGGTATGTTGGATTATCTTGGCATAATAACTATTCTTAGGGAGTTTTTAGTTCATTAAAATTATGCTCATGCATCATATTTAATTTTATGCTGAACCATGGTATTTATATGAATGTATGAAATGAATGATATTAATTTAGATTTATGTCTTTAAATATTAGCATTATCTTCTGCATTATTATTTCCTCGCAAACGAAAAATTAACCGGGGATAACTATACTAAGTGGAAACACAACGTGAACGCAATCATAGTCTGCAAAGACCTTAAATTTGTGCTTATAGAGGAATGCCCTCCAGAGCCTGTAACCAACGCAGGATAAGTTACCAAAGGTAAGACTAGCGAAGCAAATGTTGCTGAGCCATCCTCTTCTAGTTTCAAGAAAAGGAAGAGGTCCACTGGTAAAGTAAAGGCTAAGCTCAAGATAAAGAGCACCACGACTGACTAAGCAAAAGGGAAGTGTTTCCATTGCAAAGAGGTTAGTCATTGGAAGAGGAATTGTCTACAGTACCGCAAGCAGCTCTCCAATAAGAAGAAAGTGAAAACTAAATCAGATTTACTTATCATTAAATCTTGTTTAGTGGAAGATGATTCTTCATCTTGAATTATAGATTCAGGGGTCACTAACTAGTTTTGTTCTTCTTTACATTGGAATAATTATTGGCAAAAGCTGAAGGAGGAGTCCTTCACTATGCGCATTGGAACATGAGATGTCGTTTCAGAACGAACAGTTGAAGTAGTTAGACTATAAATAAATAAACATTTTCTTTAATTGAACCATGTCTGTTTCATTCCTAGATTTACAAGGAATTTGATTTCTGTATCCAGATTACTTGAAAGAGTTTCATAAGGTTTCTTTTAATGATAAATCAGTTATTATTTCAAGAAATGGAATGAGTGATTGTTCTGGAATAAATGAAAATAACTAGTATGTTTTAAAGGCTTTTAATTCATACATTACTACTTAATACTGAATTGTTTAAAGTTGAAAAACTTAAAAAAAAAAAAAGGACATAAAATTTCTCCAGATGATGACACGTATATGTGGCATCTAAAACTTGAACATATAAACCTTGATAGGATAAATAGACTAGTAAAAAGCGGATCTTTAAGTCAGTTAGAAATCGGCACCTTACCTTTCTATATGAAAAGGGGTTAGAGCCACATAACCACTAGAGCTTATTCACTCAGACATCTGTGGACTTATGAGTGTTAGAGGTAGATGTGATTATGAATATTATGTCACATTTATTGATGACTACTCAAGATATGGGTATGTTTACCTAATGCAACGTAAGTCGGAAACCTTTGAAAGGTTTAAAGAATTTTAAGCTAAAGTTGAAAATCAATTAGGAAAAACAATCAAATCTCTACGGTCGGATCATGGAGGTAGGTATCTTAATCAAAAGTTTGAAGACTATATAGTTGAGCATGGGATAGTATCCCAATTCACGGCTCCAAGTACACCACAATAGAATAGTCTTGCGGAGAGGAAAAACAGGACCCTGATGGAAATGGTGAGATCTATGATTAGTTTCTCATCATTACCAAATTCATTTTGAGGATATGCACTACAAACAGCGGCTTACATACTGAACGTAGTTCCATCCAAGTCTGTTCCTAAGTGTTGGCTCCATTTCTTAATCAAAAATGGGTCTCTATCTTTACCTATCTTTACCTACTTTTGTTCCGTTTTCGGGTAATTATCGGTTGTTTTTAATGTTTTTCTTTAGTGTGCAGGTATAAGGACTAAAGTGATTATTTCATACAAATTTAGGGTAAAAGTGCAATTTTCTTAACTTGGTAACAGGGCCTAAGTGGAAGCTTCTCAGAATTATGGGCCAAAACTATAATTTTATAAAGTTTCTCCAGCTTTAGTAATACGGTGCGTTTTGCACCAAAAGAAAATGAGACCAGGTGCAAAACGACGCCGTTTTGCACCTAGATAGCAAAAAAAAAATAAATAAATAAAAATGCCGCGACTTGGCGCATATCGCGGCCATGCAATAGCTGCCCTAACTATTGCATTTAAAAGGAAATCGCGCAACAGTTTGGAAGGAGACTTGGACGGGGGTTGGCTGAAGGCTTGAGCTACGACCAAGAGAAAGAAAATAAGGCTGTGAGCTGCTGGAAGAAGAAGAAGAAAAAAATACAAAGAAATCAGCAGCAGTTTTAGGAAGAAAAGAGATGAGAGAGTTGCGGCCAAAAGAAGAAAAGGGAGCTGCGGGACTGTATGCTGCGGCCGAAGAAGAAAAAGAACAAGGCTACAGCAGTTGCTAGAAGAAGAAGAAAATAGCAGTAGCTTGGCCATGGGAAGAAAAAGACAGTAACCTTGGGAGAAAAGAGAAGAAAATAGCAGCCAAGAGAGAAGAAGAACAGCTCCAAGAGGGAAGAAAATAGAAAATTGAAGGAGAACTGTGGGGAGAAAGGGAGAAAACTCGGGCAGCGAAGAAAAGAGAGAAGGAACAGCTACTAGGAGACTAAGGATGTGACTTCGAACGATTCTCGATCCAAAAAGAGTTTATCCTCTCTTTTTCATTCATGTATATTTCTTTTATGTTTATGTTTCTGAAGCTTATTTCGAATTTAATATTTAGTTTTGAGTTTTTGATGATGAACTAATTTTGTTTGCTAGGATGGTGATGGATCTATTTATAGAGTTTTAAATGAGTTTATAAATTATTTTGATTATTGATTATTATTTGGTTAAGTGAATATTTTGTTTGTAATGCCTCTAAGTGTAATAGTCTGCATTTAGTTGATTTCGTTGTTGTGAGTTATGAACCGAGAGGTGACACTCACAACGTGTTCAGTAAAATGCCCACCACAATTTTGGAGTTAAATAGAGATATATTAACTTATTTTGTGTGATCATTGGTAATGTTATTGTGATTAATACATTCTCATACATTTAGATATTCATCGAGAGATTGGATATTAGTGTATGTGGGATAGGTTCGATTTATCTCAATAGAAGACTTTGAACAATTTAGTTAACACGATCATCAACCGGTAATAGCTCATTTTCATTACAATTTTATTTCCATTAATTAGGATATAATTAGTGAAATCGAAAATCTTAGTTAGCTCTCCCTTCGATCCAAGTCTCACTTCTATTTCGTTTTGTTTCTTATTTTGTTTAGATATAGACTTGGTTAATTTCAGTATTCAATACCTAAATATCCCTGTGGAAACGATAATTTACTCATTCTTTATTACTTGTACCAACCTCGTATACTTGCGGGTACAAAAAGGCGTAACAAGTTTTTGGCGTTGTTGCCGGGGATATTTTAGTTGTGTTGATATCAATACCGATTAGGTCTATAGCTAATTTGAATTTGTATATATTTTATTTTTATTAATTGTTTATTTTATTTTGTTTTATTTTATTTTTTTTGTTTTGTACAGGAAATGTATTCTTGGTTTGAGGCACACGAGCTTACTGAGGAAGTTGTGACTAGTGATTATGGAGCACCTTCAGATTGTTTCTTATGTAGGGGACCGCATGTGTGTACCGATTGTCAGGTGGGCAATCCATTTACTACGAGCAGCTCTGAACAAATGCAGTACGAGGATTATATCGACTCTGATCAGAATAACCCCTACTTAAGCTCATACAATCTAGAGTGGAGCTATCATCCCGACTCTCATTGGAACAACCAACAGTAACAGTGGGAAAATAATTCAGCATTGGAAGACATGATTTTTAAATTCATATTTAAGATGGAAGAAAGAATGGATTTCCAAGATGATGCCCTGAAGAAGCTAGAAGCCAAGAGTGATCAAGTTGCTCAACATATTCAAGCAGTCGTCCAAATCTTGGAGACTCAAATCAGCCAATTAGCTACAGAGATCCATTGGCAAGAGCAAGAGTCATATCAGATGGAGCAATGCAATGAAACTGCCTTAGAAATCGAAAAGCTAGTTGAGCATCCGATTTGGGTTGATCAAGTAGAGATGGAAGGGAGCAAGAGCTTATCGCATGGAGATGAGGCAACCATATTTCTAGAGCCACTTAAGCTATGTCTAGTCCACAGTGCCACTGTAGAAGAAGATAGCCACCAGAGTATATTTGTTTTTATAGATGTCGGAGAAGGAAAGCCCAAACTGCCTCCGCCGTTTAAGCAACTGCCGCTCTTGGGCCACAAGAAACTACCTTCTCATTTGAGGTATGTAAGGCTGGGAGAGTTATCTTCTCTTCCAGTCATTTGGTAAGTATAGGTACGGTAAGCTGATGAGAAGATATCAATTATGGGGCAGGTAGGCGAAAGCAAGAGCAACCAGGTAAGATTGTATATTATTTTCATTTTTTTATTTCTTTTTTTATTTTTTATTTTTGTTTATTTGATTAAATTGTGAAGTTTAGTATTTGGTAACCCTTGCCCATGAGCTTATTTGAAGTGATGTGCCTTATGTTGAAAAATTTTAAAATTCGGGAGAAGTTTGGTTGGATGTGAATAATATAGAAATGTTGGTCATTGTTTGATTTTTTTTAATTTTACGTTGTTTTTGCTTGTGTGTTTTAAATTATTTTTTTTTTTTAGTTAGATTGTTTTTAGTTTTTATTTTTTGTTTAGCACCATTTTTCTCGAGCATAAGGTTTTAAAACATTGGGGACAATATTTATCTTAGGTTTGGGGGTGTTATTTGGTTGGTTTCATTTAATTTTTTTATCTTGTGTTTTGACTTTGTTTAGTGTGTAGTGTTTTTGTTGTGTTTAGTTGGCGTATATCAGCTGGAAACCTAGACTTTCCTGCTACGCATTTTGTGTTTGGAAGACTTAGGTATAACAACGTCACGTATGTCTAGTCCGTATTTAGTATGTAACAACGCCACGGACATGTCCCATCTGCTTTAGTACAAGTGGGAGATTGTTGGGATTTATACTCTAAAGCTTGTATTTGTAAACGGTTAAAGACTTAATAAGAATTATTCAGTTTATCATTCTAGTTTAAAAGTGGTTTATATTCAGTAATACATTCATATTATGTAAGAACATCCTAGATTGCAAGATGTAATTTAAAATGAGTTTATTAAGGTCATATACAAGAGAATTCATTTTGAGACATGCAATCTAAAGAGTTCGTAGAAAGCAAACAAAGCTGGGTACTTTATTTGTGATTGATCTACTGTTGCGGTCCATTTTGTAATGTACAGTGGTGGTCTTATCCTAAACCGCTCATGTAGTTGACATAAGAATAGAGGCACCTTATATGATGAGATCATATAGGACTGGGCCACGATTTATATGAATCTCTCACCAAGATCCGTTAGTAGATGAGATTCATATATATATATATATATATATATATATATATATATATATATATATATATATATCGATAAACGATGGCTATTTATAGGTGATCTTAATCCTGATGGTCTTATCGACTCCTTCAGGTTGGATCGTGGTTTTTTATTTACCATGAGTGAGGTCGATGTGAATCTCGACCAATACCTCCGTATCTTAGAGTTGCGGTTTGGGTTGTGGCTGGAAAGGTATGAACACAACAGTAGAATCCACTCCTTCTTGATTGAAGTATATGAGTAGTTCCCTTAAGGGTTGATTTAAGGTTTGGACAATCATGAGGCCTCCCCTTCTTCCGTGAGGAAGACGAGATTTAATTGTTCATTATAGAATCAACGGTGCTTAAAAGAATAGATATAACTAGAGGGGTATAACAGACATCATGAACCAGCTCTAGCTATGAACTACTTGTGGAGGATCACATTATATGAAAATAGCTATATTAATGGACACTGAGACTTCAAATTATATAAACACATCTACAGTTCTAAGAGTGCAACCTCGGATTTTTAGTAGAATGACTCCGAGGTTAATAATCATGAAATATTAATTAAAGAGTTTGATTAATATTACTAAGTATTATTGGAGCTCAAAATTGTTAGTCCATTAGGTCCCCTTACTAGCCCTTATGGTTATTGATAACGAGGGTTACGGTAGATTAATTGGATGGTCCAATTAATAGTGTTACGAAAGTAATTCGATTTAATTAAAAGAGTATAATTAAATAATGTGATTATTTAATTAATTAAATATTTAATAAAATAATAGAATATTAATAATTGTGAATTATTAATTCTATTTATTAAATAGGAGGTTACGGAATCAAACTGTGACAGGGACTAAAGAATTAAAATAATAGGATTATTTTAATAGTCTCATAGGTCACAAGTTCAAGTCTTTAGAGAGATCAAAATAAAAAAGGATTTAGAATCCTATTTGACCTGGTCAAACTTAAACTCTAAAGAGCTAGTATATAATAGTTATTATACTATAAAAATTGACCTAACCACAAGTGAGAAATACAGAGGCAATTCGGTCAGAGCAAAGAGAGAAGAAAAATTTTTTTTTTTTTTTTTTTTCTGACTTCCTTCTTGCAGGTGCGGCCGGCCATAGGGAGAAGAACTTCTCCGTTCGTTTTTCACGTGACCTCCATCTCTTGTCGTGACGTGCTCACACATGCGTTATCAAACCACGGGTCATAGTTCGAAAGATCTGGTGGTAGGTCGAAGAATCAAGAAAGCGAAATAAAAAAAAAGATATGTAGTTACTCAGTTTCTTTTTCTGTGTAGACACAGGAACTCATTCCTAATTGAAAAAGGTTTTCAATATTAAAAAATAAATTTTAAAACCCCTTTCCACATATTATAAGATAATCAAATTCTTTTTTAGTTTTCCCTTAAGAGGTTTGGTTTCATCCTCCATCGAATCTTTGGTCCGAGCTAGTATACAAGTAGTTTTGTAATTTTTTTGGTAATGTTATTTCCCTTTAAAAAAAAAAACTTCCACGGTGTATTAATGTATTGGATAACATGTAATTATATTTTACTAAAGGAAATGCTAAATATAGCAGAATATAAGTGCACCATTGAGTTTAATAATTATTCATTTAATTACTGTAATGTCACTTGCCGCTCACATATTTAAGTTCAAATCTTGTATAAAAATTTAATATTTAAATAAAGGGCAATTATCAATTTAGTCCCTAAAATTTAATGAATTATGAGTTTTTTTACTATAGTTTATTTTATTGGTATCCGTGGATATTAGATTTTTGTAAATGTATCAATTTAGTCTCTCTGTTAGTCAACTGTTAATCATACTTAACGAAACCAGGGGTATTTTTATCTTTAAACAATGCACATCTGCGTGTTCACACCTAAAAAATAAAAACTGATATAATAAAATTAATTTAATAAACTAAAAAAATAAAAACAAAAAAAAAAGAAAAAGAAAAATGGAGACACATTGCTGGGTCTCAATTGCTCCATCATCGGCTGGGTCTCTATGGAGACCTACGGTCTCCATCGCTGGAGGTGAAAACCCAGATGGGTCTCCGTCGCCTCTATCAATTTGGCGATGAAGACCCAGCTGGATCTTCACCGCTTCCATAGATTTGGCGATGGAGACCTAGCTGGGTCTCCAAAAGACAGAGATGCAAAACGATAGAGACCCAGTTGGGTCTCCATCTCCTCCATGGATTTGGCGATAGAGATCCAATGGGGTCTCGAAGGCCATAAATGCAAAACGATGGAGACTCAGCTAGGTCTCTATTGCCTCCAATTGGGTCTTCAAGGGCAAAGATGCATATCGGTGGAGACCTAGCTGGGTGTCCATCGACAATGGTGCAAAACGATGGAGACCCAGCTGAGTCTCTATCGCCTCCATAGATTTGGCGATGGAGACCCAGTTGGGTCTCCATGGCTAGAGATACATATCGGTCTCCATCGACAGAGGTGCAAAATGATAGAGATCCAGCTGAGTCTCCATCACCTCCATTAATTTAGCAAGATCGACAGAGAGATAAAGTTAATTATTATAAATTGTGAAATTAGAGATGAAGATGGTGATGGTTGGGTGGAATTGGAGATGGTGTGGATGAGTGTGATATTGAACTGGGGTTGTGAATTGTGAACTGGGGTTGGGGTTGTGAATTATGAATTGTGAATTGGGTTATGAACTGGAGACGGTGATAGTTAGGTGGAGTTACCTTGGTAATTATCAGACTTTTTAAGGGCAGAACGATCCTTTTAGGTTGTCAAACGGAATCCAAGGATAAATTTGACTTTTTACTAATTCTGTAAGGTTTGACCGTTAGAAAATTAGTAAGAGGGATCAAATTGATACATTTACGAAAACTTAGGTCTACAGGTGCTAATAAAGTAAATTGTGTTAAAAATTTAATAATTTATTAAACTTTAGGGACTAAATTAATAATTTTCTTTAAATAAATAATAAAGTAACGCCCATAATACAGGAGGTTGTCCCCATTAGAAAAGATTCCATAATTGAGTTGGGTAGCGTGGCTGTTACCAATAATTATCAAGAAAATTTAAAATTTAAAATTAAAAAAAAGGACATTCTCTCTCTCTATCTCTAGCCCAAATAGAAAGGGAAACAAAGAGAACCTGAAGTGAGCAGTACACCATGTCCAAGTCCAGCTCACCTCCCAAACTCATCTACTGCGGCTTTGTTGTCATCTTCTTCTGTAGCTTCGCTTCCATCACTCCCACCACCACCGCCACCGACCACATTGTTGGTGCTAACAAGGGCTGGAACCCCGGCATCAACTACACTAACTGGGCAAACACCCACACTTTCTATGTCAATGACCTCATCTGTACTCTCTCTCTCTCTCTCTCTCTTTTATGTTTATATATACTCACTTCTTCTATATATGCACTGGATCTGTTTTTCATTTATGATACTTGATTGATTTCTGTACACAACTCAATGTTCAAGTAACTTCAAGTTACTGGTAGATAATTTGGTCCTGCCATTACTTTGTTAACTTTAGATTCTGGTGTTCCAATCTGTAGATTGAAGTAAAAAGAAGTAGATCAGAACATTATAAGTGTACAGGTCGAAACAATTAGGTGACAATGACAGTAGCCACTGGTTCAAAATAATTAAAAACTCGTATTGAAATTATAATTAATTAATACAATTAAAGGTTTCTCATGGTTGTCAAAATTGAGGCAATGACTACATTGACTTGTTTAATATTGTTGTAATTATAAAACAGCATTTAGGTACCAAAAGACACAATACAATGTATTTGAGGTGAACCAGACTGGGTATGACAACTGCACAACTGAAGGAGCAGTAGGCAACTGGAGCAGTGGCAAAGATTTCGTACTTCTTAACAAAGCCAAGAGGTACTACTTCATTTGTGGCAATGGTCAGTGCTACAATGGCATGAAAGTTTCTGTTATTGTCCATCCTCTGCCTACACCACCATCAACTGCTCTTGTTGCTAAGGACTCGTCGTCCAATTCTGTAGCTCCAGTGTTTTTGCACAAGGGTTTGCTGGGTTTAAAGGCTCTGGTTGTGGCTTTAGTTTCTATTTGGCTTGGATGGCTCCAGTACTGATTTTTAATTTGGTTGCTTAAGCTCACTCAGTGGTACTCTTTTTTTACCATTAATGTATTATTTTAACTGTTGAGGATATTCTCTAGCTATTTGGCTAAATGTGACTTGATCTATGCTAGCTCTGAGCTGTTGTAAGAACTGAGGCTGGTGAAAATAGTATTCGAGCAATTCTGTAGCTCCAACTTGTCAGGAATTCTTAAGTGGATCGGACATAAAATTGTTCGACAAAAATGTCATGAATATGTTATAGGTAATATGTCCATGTTATTGAAGACTTTTGCCTGAGTTTGTTATAGCTTTTGCTGTAATTTTGGGCTCACTGTTGGTGCACTCTGTCATAGTTGCTGGTTGGCTGGTCGCCCTCTGTTGGTATATTTGGTGCCCAAGATGGGCATTCAAATTAGTAACTGCTTGTGCAGTTACAATAGAAGATAAAACACCATAAAAATGCACAAAGGTCTGGAGACCGAGAGTGTGCGGAAGGAAAAATACAGAAAGAGGGTATGTTGTGTTGTGTGTCTTGTACACACAGAGCTTAAAACACATACAGAGAGAGAACTACAGGGATTTGCTTCCGTGAATTGAGGGGACTCTTCCTCTGTGGCTGTCCGCCGACAGGTGATACAATCTGTAATAGATTTCACCGCTTTCGCTAAGAGGTGAAATCTGAAATTTAGAATTATTTTAATGAGAATCAACGCCCTCCATTCTGAGATCTAAAGATTCTCAGTAAGATCTGTTTTTATCAAATTTCAAGTTAGGGTCCTTTCACTTGTGTAGCCCAAAAAAACAAACATCTTCCTCACTTAAATAAACTAATAAAATCTTCATATTTCCACTCGAAACATACCTCTCCAATATTGCTATAATAATGAATTGATATTGGTGTTGTATCTCAACTTGTATTCTAACTAATAATAATTTATCTCACTTGTTATATGAAGAGTTTGGGAATTACTATAAGTCTAAATTTGTTTTATATGCCACCTATGTTGGTATGACTCGAACCTAAAAATACTGTTAGACTGAATAATCGTCATTTTACCAAGCAGTGGTCGTGGAAGTCTAAATTAGATTATAAGTAGATTAATAAACCTTAAAAAATTATTTAACATTCATGTTTTGTGAGAATTTATTTAAATCTTATTTTCAACTAAAATAAAATTATCTAAATTCACTTTGAACAAAATGAAATCAATTAATCTTGTATTGAAAAACTAACAAAAATTTAAATAAAGTTTTGAAAGGAGTATTGATGACATACATTAATATAAAGGGAGAAAGAGCCACAAACATCAATTAATTTTGGTCTGTGATTATAATGCCATGAGTGGCATGAGACCAAAAATAATTTATTTTGTGTTTTTATATTGGATAAAATTATATAAAATTAATTTTTAAATTTTTAATAAACTAAAAATATTTAGAATTAGTTTTAGTATAACAAACATAATTAAAATGATATTTGAATCATTTTTTAACATTTTAATTTAATTGAAATTATTTAAATATAATATCAATTCATAATATAAATAAGGGCACTAACTTATCTTAATTATAGGTATAATTACACTAAAATTGGTGAGAATGCAATAATAATACTGACTACCCTTGACCGTTCTGACGATTGACCATTATTAGTCTATAATGGAGAAGGGCAGTATCATTTTTACTTATATATATATATATATATATATATATATATATATATATTTAACATCTTTATACATTATCATTTGAATACTTATATGTTGCACTACAAAAAAAAATGGGCTTACATTATACACTTTTTACTATGGATATAATTGGCCCGTGTTAGAAAACACTTATCTACCACGAACCTATAAAATGGTTGTTCAGTTTAATACAACGGCATTTAAATGTCTATAATGGTTTTAAATTAACGACTATGGGCATTCAAAGGCCGTTGTGGATAATGTCTATAATGTCTATAATGGTTTTACAAAAAAACCTCTAATTCCCTTTTCACTCACCACTCACCACTCACCACTCACCGTGCCTCTCTCAACTCTCCACTCTCTCTAGCTCAGTCTTGTCGCGGGTCACCATTCCCCCTCTCGCTATCGTCAATCCTCTCCTCGCTGTTGCCAATCCCCACCTCGCCGTCCCCGATCCCCTCCTAGTCCTCGCTTTGCTAGAGCACTGGGTATGGTTGTTAAGGAAAATGGTTTCTTGAAAAATATCTAAATGTTTTATGTCTCTTTCAAGTGATTTTGCTAGAGCACTGGGTGTGGTTGGGATTTTGATCACACGCAGTCCTTTTCAGTCTTTGTTCTTCACCGAGTTTCTTATAATTTCTTATTGTATACAACATAACAACAGACATTTACCCTTCTCAATAGATATTTATGTCCATCAATTATCGGCAAAATACCTAATTGCCTTTTTTTGATAAATGTATTTAACAAAAAATACCTTTAATTGAGGCTACTACCTGTCGTTTTATCTATTTATTTACTGTCTGCTTTACTTTGTTTTAACTTTAAACGGTGCTCAATCTGCTATGCATTAGAAATCAGTATAAATTGTTAACCTGAAGTGCACTACACTCCATTTTGTCTCGCATTTGTAGTTTGCATACTCCTGCAGATTGAGTTGTCTCTGCCTTGTATGTTAATTTTGTATTGTAGTTTATTCTTCGATAGCGAGATTTTTTGAGGCCCACCCTTTTGACTAAATGGATGGGGTATTTCATTAAAATTGTGAAGCATTCTTATCAGCTTAAGCAATAATAGTTGTATCTTATCCAAATGTCTTGTATTGAATATAAAGTTATCTGTTTATGCCTTATTTGATAATGCACATTATTTCTCTCCTGTTTATTTTGTGACAAAGATTTGACACTAGAATTGGGCTCTTTAGAGAATGGACTCATTTTTTTCACTTACTTTTTCTCTGTCACAATTGGACTATATTAATATCCAGCCCACTTTGTTCTGTTGAATTTTGGGACATGTTCATAAAATGAAGCCATTAGCTAGCCATGCAATTTACCAAAACAAGATCAACTGTAAACCCATTTAATATCTTGGTTCTACACTTTTGAATGATCTACCAAATAGTTCTTAGCCACTACATCAAGTAAATATTGAAATTTAGAAAAATTTATAACCTACCTTCAAGTCTTACAATAATTGTTTTAGCCACTTATAAAGTTAAATTTTTTTAACCTACTTATGATAGTAAAGTCTGGACTAATTGATTCCATTTGATTATGTTGGTAAATTTGGCCCTAGAGAATTCACACATTACGTTCTTTATACAAATAAAAATTGAACATAAGAAAAAGGGTTCTTGAAAAGAAGATAAATATATTTACCTTTTCAATTTATTTAACGTGAATGAATAAAAATTTTACACATTTGAATTATTGTGGAAAGAAAATAGTTATTCAGTTGCGAGTGAGGGAGACTATCAATCTGATTGATTTTTTTTCCTATTGTTATGTAATTAACTGTTGTTGCTTGCCGCAGCATGAAGGAAATCGAAAAAGTCCAACAACAAGTTCAAACCAGGAAGGACAAAAACCACCAAACCCTAAGGTAACTTTTGATTTGAACTTTGAATTATTATTTATTAAAAGAATTATCAAAATTTCTTTGCATGTTCGTATATAACAGAGTTTTAATTGTGCTTTAATTAGGATTTTGTGTTATTTTATAGTAATTTATTCATTATATGATCAATTAAAATGAAAATTATGTTAATGCTCAATCATTTAAATTATTAGTTGATTTATTAAAAAACGAACAAAGTTCAATTTACCAATTAAATTAAAATAATTTTTAAAAAAAAATCAAAGTGTCTACCACGGGCAACAACCGTTGTCTATAAATTATTAACAACGGGCGAAGTCAGTGGTTAATAAGGTCATTCATTATGGATTATATACCTGTTGTCATTTACATTATCTACCACGGGCAATACACATTGTTTTTAAAGTATTAAGAGTGGGCAGTACCTGTTGTCTTTAAAGTATTGACAACGAGCTTTGCCCGTAGTTAAAAAGATTATTTATTACAGGTTTTGCCCGTTGTCAATCACACTATCTATTGCGGGCGTACCACGAGCATCGCCCGTTGTGGAAACTTATCACTTTCCATCACACCTTCATCCGTAACGGGCACTCTGTCCCTGGTAGATACTCTTGCCCGTTGTAGATAACTGATTTTCTTGGAGTGTTGGTTTTAATGATTTATAAGTGTATAGTTTTAATTGTTTTATTTGTCAAGTTTTATTATTTATTTTCAAACATTTTCGTATTTTTGAAAATTGATCTTTGGATGCCTTTTGGTGTATAACTTTTCATGTATACATCCAAATTATATTTTGTAAATTAGAAATTAAACAAGACATCCATACATTTCCAATTGTATAAAGATTCAAACACTTTCATATTTTTGAAAACTGACCTTTTGATGCATGAATTTTTATCTATACATTCAAATTGTGTTTTGCAAATTGAAAATTAAACTATGCATCCATACATTTTCAATGGTATAAAGATTCAGACACTTTCATGTTTTTAAAAACTAACATTTTGATTCCTTTTGGTGCATTGTGTTTTGCAAATTGAAAATTAAATAAGGCATCCATACATTTCCAATGGTATAAAGAACAAAAAAAATCGAGTTCTTTTGGATAGGTTACAAAGGGTTCAAACACGGGACAAGTGCAAAAAAACGGAGTAGGCAGTGGCTTGCTGCCTGAGGCGATGTGACGTTACCTGGTACGCTCATCTGCTCTTGTTATGCGGTAGTTTGTTTCCCGTTTCAGTCGCTTGATTAACTTTCTGATATGTTTTTGATATATCCTAAAGTATTTTGGGATACTTTCATGGTTTAGGAAGTAGGAAAACTTTCTTGTGCATCAATTAAATCTTTTAGGAAGTTTTTATTTTTGATTTATTTCTTTTAGAAAATTAACTCTCTTTTCCTAAAGTGCTTTTAAAAAATCTAATGGTAAAAGATTTTCTAACTTTATTAGGGTTAGGTTTTCTCTAGAACCTATAAATAGTGAGTCTAAATTCATTATTCATTAGTTATTATATTTTATATTTTATATTTTTATACTCTCTTGTGCTTTTACTTTCTTCTTAATTATTCTTTTGTGTGAGAGTTTTGGAGAGTTCATTAAGACTAGATTCTTTTTGTTTGTGCTTTATAGTTCTATTCTTCGTAGTATGTTTTGATTTTGCATACTATTTGCAGATCTTGATCTCAAGATTGAGGGATTTTAATTCTTAGACCTTATGAAAATTCATTGAATTCTTGCGGCATGTGGAGTTTTGTGAGCTGCAACAATAATGTTTACTAGTAAAAGGTCCGCGGGAAGGTAGTTTTGGGTCATAGTAAGGGTAGTGTGATTGATGGTCAATCAACTTAAGTTTTAAACAAAATAGTAACTAATGAAAGCAGTGGTGGTGTTAAGTGGCCAACGAATTGGTCCCGTGATTGTTACCCGTTGGAGGCTTTCCACATAGATATCGTTTGTTGATTTTTAATTAGGTTTTTTATTTTTATATTTCTAAAAATTGATCGTAGAACCGATTCAGTCCCCCTTTAAGTTCATTGTAATTAATAATTGATCACTTTCAATTGGTAGTAAAGCCGGAGACTAGACGTACTTAGACTAGGATTCAAGATTTTTTCTGTGATCAATTTAGCTATGGATTTTTCAGCAAGGTCTTCTTAGTAAGCTCGTCCTCTCAAATCTAATTACATTGTGTGTGTCGCATCATACTAAGAAGAAGAAGACTATGAAGATTCAAGTAAAGAATGTCTCTATGATCAACTCAACAAGGAAAATTCATCTTTGATGTTGAAGGTAAAAATTCTTGAAGAATTCAAAGACATGATCTCTAATATGTAAAATGAAAATTTTGATCTTCTTGAGAAGGTTAGGTTGTTGCGAACAACAAGGCTCAAGAGCTCACGGTTGTCGTCTCCAAGCAAGAAAAAGAGATTGAAGATTGCTTGCAAAGAATCAATGTGATGAAGGGTGAAATTGCTCAAAATACAACACTTGGAAGATTGTGAAAGAAAGGGAGCAACAATGTCTTAAAAAATTGAAGCAAGCAAATGAATCTATCAAAGGCTTGGCACTTGGAGCACAAAAGGTGGACAAGATGATCAATCTTGGAAAGCTTCATGGAGACAAGAGAGGAATTGGCTATGTTGATGAAAAGGTAACTCGCTCAATCCAAAACAACGTTCGTGAGGTCTCAAGCATCTAGGCAACCGCGTGTGCATGACTATGTTGATGAGAAGACCAAACCTTCCTCAAGCAAACTCAAATTTGTTAAAGGAACAACATCAAAGGTGCAGCCCATGCGAGGTAACTTATTGATAATGATGGTGATTGCGTTGGCCCTGGAATGAATGCTTTCACTTCACTTGAGGTTTTATTTTTGTATAGGATGCATTTACATGGATAACTGTCTCATGTTTCTTTTTTGAAATTAAAAAAAGAAAAAACATTGCATGCTCATATGAAATTAGTAAGTGAAGAGTTTATATTTGTTTTGTTTGGTGTAGAAATTAAAGCATAAGTTCGTTACTATCTTTTTTATTGCTATTCATGAACTTTGTTGAGAAATTATTTTTTGAAATTTGTGCACAGTTGCTCTTCGAATAAATACATGTCAACGTTTGGTTTGGAGTATGATATATGATCACACTACTTCTATAAATGTTTTAGGCCCCTATTTATGTAATGTTGAGCATTGTGGAGGTTATTATCCCTTATGATTGTTGGTAACGACATTCACGGTAAATTAATTGGATAGTCCAATTAATTATGTTACGAAAGTGACATGATTTAATTAAAGAGAATTAATTAAATAATATAATTATTTAATTAATGATTTAATAATTAAATAAGTATTAATAATTTAGAATTATTAATTTAATTATTAAATAGGAGATTATGATATCGAAGCTTGACAAAATAAAAGGAAAGATTAAATAATTAGATTATTTAAAAAGTCCTTAGAGGTCAAGAGTTCGAAGCTCTAATAGGGGACCAAATTAAATAGAATTTAGAATTCTATTTGACCTGATCAAACCAAAACGTCTTTATATCAGTAAAAAGCAAGCCAGCAAACCCTAGGTAAAAGAAAAAGAGGTTCAGCCAAACACAAAGAAAAAAAGAAAAAAAATTGTTTTCTTCTTACTTTCTTGCAGGATGCGGCTAGCAATAGGGAAGACAAAAGGTGTTGTCTTCTCCGCTTGTTCTTCTCCTCCATCTCAATATCCATGACGTGCACACATATATGTTGTCAGACTACGGGTCATAACTCGAAAGATTTGATAGTATCTAAAGGAATCAAAGCATCCACTGAAACTACAAAGATATTACATTTATGTTTTCTATTTGCATATACACGAAACGATTTCAAAAAGAGTTGTCAATAATAAGGAAAAATTTTAAAACCTAGATCCTTTTGCTGCGTTTTATCAAATCAGATTTTTCCCTACAAATTCATTATTCATTAGCTCTCATATTTTATATTCGTTATACTCTCTTGTACTTTTATTTTCTTCTTGATTATTCTTTTGTGTGAGAGTTTTTAAGAGTTCATTAAGACCAGATTCTTTTTGTTTGTGCTTTATTGTTCTAGACTTCATCGTATGTTTTGATTTTGCATACTATTTGTTTCGTTCATATATTCATGAGCACTTAGTTCTTGATCTCAAGAATGAGGGGCTTTGATTCTTGAACCTTACGAAAGAATCATTAAAGTCTTGCGGTGTTTAGAGTTTTGTGGGCGCCATCAACAAGGTTAGCTTAGTAAAAGATCTTTGGCATTCTGGTGATTTGAGAATTTATAACCACCATGTCCATGGTGATTGCGTCCATGCCCACTACCACGACAATAGTCATGACCATGACCACGTCCAAAGTTTCTGTATATGTTAGCATTTACTTCTGGGAATGCTGAGGAACCGGTATATGGCATTGAGAATAGTTACTTCCTTCTGGTAATCATATCTGTCTTTTAATTCTTACCACATAACTTCTAGTTCTATAATAGTAATATATTAGGTCTTCATATTTTAAATACAATTTAACATCTATGAAACATGATGTGTAATTTTCTCCATAAACTTTAAGTACATCAAATTTTACATCCGTTAGTTTTATCATGTTTAGATCTTTTGGGTCTGAAAATTATATATATAATCAGAACTTCTAGTGTGATAAGATAAAATTCAAAATTTGAGTTTTTAAATATATACCTAAAATGTAATTAAAAGGAAAAGTATTAAAATAAAATGCATAACAGTTAATAAAATACATAAATAATAAATAATATCAACATAACTAACTTGGAATATATTAAAGTAAATCAAATGAATAAATAATAAATTAATTAAGAACTTCGGATTCTTCGGCGGGATTAAAATTCTTAATATTTAGAGCTTTTTTTTTTTTTTTTTTTTTTTTTTTACTTTTGCAATATTATGAATAAATGTAATATTTTGATGAATAACTAAATCACTTTTCTGGAGATCGTTTTTACTTGCATGCAATTTATACTAAAAACGTGTTGCGAAATAAAATGTTAACTTACAAATGAATTGCAATAAAGGAAATTGGAGAAGAGTAAAACATATTTCTTTCTTTCTTTAATTTTAGGATGAGAAAATAATAGATGGGAGATGAGGTCTATTTATAAGAGTAAGACCTCAATTCACAACTTGACATCTATATTGCCACAAGGGAATACATGAGGCTGTGAAAGCCAAAATTTGACTATGTGTGCTGCCAGTTCCACCCATTCGCTTTGACATGTAAAGCGGTAGTCAGCCACTGATTTTATAATACTTGTTTCTTAATTTAATAATTAAAAACATTTAAAATTTATTAAATTATACTCAAAATTAATATTTATAGAAATTTATATGAAATTCATATATCGTTAAATTTAATTATTAAAAAGTAAATTTGAACATTCCCTGATTCGCATCGATCCACTATGAATCTCTCACTTCTTTTTTTATATTTTATTTTTTTAACAGTTAAAAGTTAATATCAGAATAATTCAATATGAGTTTATGTAAATTTTAATTATGAGTGCAATTCAATAAATAAGTAAGTTTAGGATTATTTGTTGATTAAAAAACAGTGACTGATGGTGACTAGTCAACAATAGCAAACCTAAAATGGAGGAGCAATCATCTGCTTTTAATAACAAGTGCAGATATCTGGTGAACCCACAACTACTTGTTTTTATTATTTCATGTTCTGTGCTGTGATGGACCAGCAACTGCACTTTAATATTCAAACCAATTTTCAATCCAGAGCATCAATTTTGCAGGAAAGAATTTGCAGATTTCATTTTCAAAGTTAAAAATTTGGTTAAAATCCTAACCTTGAAATTTAAACTGTTACATGGATGCTTGTAGCGTGTTCGAAATAACATGTCTTGGATTTTAACAAAATTAGTAAACTACTTGTAGCTTTGTTCTGTCAGGACAAGAAATCCAGAGCATCAATATTATGGTTTATTCAATCAGATGTTAAGACAACAGAAGAAGCACAACTTGAACTTTAGCTATCAATATTTGCATCTAATTTAAATGCAAAAGAAATGAGAAACCATTCCTCTAATGTACATACAACAACATGATTCTCACATTACAATTTACAAACAAAACACATTCAGTCCCCAAATGCAATGACATGAAGAAAACAAACAAACAAAAACCAAAAGCCTATTCCGGGTTTGCCTTGTGTCTTCTCCTCGATTTGTTGTATAATTTTGATGATGGAGGAGAGGGAGAAAACTCGAAAGGAAGTGGTGGGAGATCCATTTCCCCTTTCAAAATCTTTACAGTCTCTGCGATATCTGGTCGCAACTCTGGCGTTCTTTGTAAGCAAGTGAGAGCTAAATTGATACACAAACTTGCTTGCTCTTTATTGTACTCATCTTTCAATCTCTCATCTACAAGTTCTAAAATGTTCCCGGCTTGAGCCAACTGCCTACACCAACTTATTAAGTTTGCTTTCTCGAGCTTCATTGGTGAAGCAAGAACATGTAATGGCCTTCTACCGGACACAATTACAAGGATCAGAACCCCTAAACTGTAAATATCTGCCTTCTCTATTAAGTAACCACAACCACCATACTCAGGGGCAACATAACACAGAGTCCCTCTCATGCTCGTCGTGCTGCTCAATTCACGACTAAAAATATCTCCACTCCACATGTCACTTCCCATAGAATTCTTCTTGTTTTTCTTATATCCCCTTCTAAAACTGAACTCCCCATTTGCATCACATTCATCATCCTTCTGTTCCCTAAATTTCTTTCTTCCATGGAAACGAAAACGAAACCTCTTACCCAAATCAAAATGTGGAATCTTAATACCCTTATTCCACTTAATTTCAAGATTTCTCAGCTTAGTCTTCTTCTTCTTCTTCTTCTTCTTCTTATTGCTGATCTCATCCAAGTGTTCTTCTTTCCACCATTCTTGAATCTTCATGTGTTTCCTGCCTTTCAATTCCAATTTTTCAAATACAGGTTCTTGAGAACGTGGTACATTATCCAATTCAGATTTCTCATGGTTGTTTTTTTTCTCTTCTTCCCAATCCGGGTTACTTGAAGGGCAGATTTGGCTACCTATCCACTCCGTAACATAATCCTTACTAGACAATTCACCACTTCCGTCCTGTCTCCACCACCAATCCTTTCCCCATTGTTTAGTATTAGCTGCTGCTGCTGCTGCTGTTTCATCAACAATTAAATTCAACTCCTTGCTATGATCAACACTGCTAAGCTCATCCTCATAAGACACAAATTTACTAGTCCAATCAACCCCACCAATATCTATAGTCGAAACCTCCTTCCCCTTCACACTCTCACTTACAATGTTAACATTGTAACATTTTTTACTATTGTTGGAGGAAGTAGAGGCTTGCAAAGCAAGTGCAAAGTCTACCTCCACAGGAGTAGCCAAATTCCCAGAAAGATCTTGACTCTTCCCAAAGTCTTGGCTGAATAAATCCACACCAAATTCACCCTCCACCTTGATCCTTGACAACCCGAAATCCGAAACTTTTGCTCTAAAATCCATATCAAGCAAAACATTACTAGGCTTAATATCACCATGCATCACAGGTGGATCACAACCGAAATGCAAAAACTCTAGTGCCTTAGCAACATCCATTATAATATCAAATCTCTGATTCCAGTTGAGAACAAAATTACCATCACTAAACAGCATTTCCTGCAAGCTCTTATTTGGCATATACTCATAAACCAGAAAACGATTGTTCCTTTCCACACAGTACCCCTGGAGGGTAACCAAGAAAGGTGATCTCAACCCACCAAGAATCTGTAACTCATTTTGAAATTCTCTCTCAGTTTGTAGAGAAAGAGTATCAATTCTCTTGATGGCAAATAACTTGCCGTCTCTACCAATGCCAAGAAAGACAGTACCAGAACCACCTTTGCCAATGATATTGGTCTCATTAAAATCATGAGTAGCATTCTTGAGGTCTTTGTAAGTGAATCTTTGGAGCTTGAGAGGAGCATTAGAGTCAAAAGGGATGGTTCTAGAGCGATTAACAAGAGAGTACCAAAGATGGTAAAGAAAGTAGAACAATGTAAAGATTATAACTATAGAAGATGAGATAGTCAGGATCAAGAAGAGAAGCTTAGTTTTGGTAATCAAGCTTGGAGGATTGGAGCTTGGAGGAAAATGCCTGGAAGTCATGGTTTTTGCCTGTTTCTTTTACTGAGTATGTTTAGGGTATATGGTCACAAGAATTGATGAAGAAAAAGATGAGAGTCTCAGTATCCAATGTAAGTTTGCTTTATGAAGATTTATGAAAAAAGAGAAAATGGAGGGTCCCAAGGTCCTTTTGAGTTCTTTGACTAAAGAGACAAGTTTCTGCAGAAAAAAGTCCTTTTTACGTGAAAAGAGGAGGGAAGGAACAGAAATTACGCTGATTGCTACAAGAATTTTAGTCTTAAAAAAACAATTCTGTGATGTCCAATTAAGCAAATCAAAAAATTAGCATATCAACGTGTGGACACATCTACATTCTAAAGTGACAATGTCAGTGGAACCCTGCAAGGAATATTACCTGCCAGCTAGCTCTCATCACTCACCACCACACCTACTTTCCACATCTTAATTATATCCAAATTTATCTTGGACATGCAATACTCATGAATTTACTTTTGGGCTTTTATCACTCAAAAAGCATCTCATCCTTAGGAATTCACATTGTATATTAAATTAATAAAAAAAATGACCCCCTCTAGTTAGCAATGTAGAATTCAACGATTCATCCTAATCTACCAAGGTTTTCCAAACACAATTAGCAGGGTGCTGGTTTTATTTTGAGCTTTTTTTCAGTGAGGTGATACACGGTTTGCTAGCTAATTGTGTGTGAGAATGGATCCCGAAGATGTTGCTTGACTTTGTGAGAAGCTCACCATAAACGATGAGGGAGTTCCAAAAGCACGAATGGATCCCAAACTCCATGAATTGGGAATACAAAAAATCTCTCTCAGTCTGGTGGGCAAGATTATTGCTTATAGGGAGGTAAATAAAGAGGCCTTCAAGGCTACTATCCCGAAGATATGGCGCACCGTCAAAGAGATGGGGGTGGAATCAATAGCAATCAATACATATATCTTCAGATTTAAATGTGTCTGGGACAGAAAACGCATTCTGGAGGGAGGACCTTGGTGCTACGACAAGCAGCTCATTGTTTTACATGAGGCAGAAGGGTTTGGTAAATGTTTCCCTATTTGGATACAGTTATATAATGTTCCATTAGCTTGGTTAAATAAGGATGCTGGATATTTTTTGGGTGGTATGGTGGGTTTGGTCAAAGAAGTTGATACAGGGGAAAACGGGGAGTGTACGGGTAGCTTCATCAGAGCCCGGGTCCTAGTAGATGTCTCTAAACCCCTTACTAGGGGTCTTAGAGTCAAGCTGGAGGATGATAGTTGTTGTTCGGTTGTGGTGTGCTACGAGCGTTTACCCAATTTTTGTTATTTCTGTGGCAGAATTGGTCACCTAATCCGCGAGTGTTGTGATAATGTAAAGGGTGCAGTGGAGGGCCCAAATATTAAGTTTGGGGTTTGGTTGAGAGCTCCACTAGTGGAGCGGGTTAGAGGGCGTAACTAGAGGGGGGATAGAGAAAATAATGAGGGTAGTAAGGAGGGCGGGGGTGCAGGGAGTTTCGATAGTGATAAGGGTGTTGAGGTGGCGAGTTTAGAGGATGAGGGGAAGTCAAAAGAGAGACGTGAGGCTCTTGTTACGGTGGTGGGTCCTACCTTAGTGAAGGAATGGGTGACAGATGAGCCAATCCTTCATTTGAACAGTCATGATCATCTAGTAGGGGAGAAGGGCGACGATTCTATGTGTGAGCCTGACCCAATAAGTGAAGTGGTGAGGGTTTTATTTGGAGAAGAAACAGTTATGTACAGTATTTCACTGTGCAATGAGATGGAGGGCCTGGATAGAGGGGTGCTGCGAGACACGGGACAAGGAATGAAAGGTAAGGGCCAGGTATCAGGGGATCAGTCTCCTGTGTGTTACAAACTTGATGATGGGGGTGAGGTCAGTAGTCCGAAAGGTAGAAAATGGAAGAGAATGGCAAGGTCACAGGGTTCAAAAGCTGGTGGGGGGGTAAAATTCATCTTTAAAACAGAAAAGGGAATTATGCTTTGATTCCGAGGATGGTCAACATGTTAAGAAAGGTCGTACAGAAGTCAGTATGTCCGACACAACGGCGGTGGCTGGAACCCAACACCGCCGTCAACAATGAAAACCTTATGTTGGAATGTTCGGGGATTGGGGAATCCTCGAACATTTAGAGCTCTGCACAGCCTACTGCGGCTGGAGAACCCATCTCTAGTGTTTTTGTCCGAGACTAGACTTTTTCAGAGTAGTGCAGTTTTTCTTCGCAAGAATTTGTGTTTTGATGGGTGTTTCGTAGTTGATAGAAATGGTTTGGGATGTGGTCTTGCTTTGATATGGAGATATCCGGTTGAGGTTACGATTCACTCCTTTACGAAGGGTCACATCGACTCTACTGTAAAGGATGAGGAGGGTCAACTGTGGAGGTTCACTGGGTTCTATGGTGATTCGAGGCAGTTTAATAGATGTCACTCTTGGGATTTGTTGAAGCGGCTGGGGAGTCTTAGCTCCCTTCCTTGGTTGGTAGGAGAGGACTTTAATAAGATTCTCAGAGATGATGAGAAAGTGGGTGGGGTCTGTAGAGGTTTTAGTGCCACTAATCAATTCAGGGAAGCTGTGGATCACTGTTCCTTACTAGATAAGGGATTCAGAGGAAGGGAGTTCACCTGGAGTAATAGGCAGTTCGGCGGTGATTTGATTCAAGAGAGGTTAGACAGGTTTTTCTGTAGCTTTGAGTGGCGGTCAAAGTTCCTAGGGGCTGTGGTATCTGTTGGGATTTATGCCTTAAAGTTTGTAATTGTAAATGGTTAAAGACAATAATAAAAATTATTCAGATTATCATTCAAGTTTATAAATGTTTTATATTCAGTAATACATTCGTATTGTGCAAGAACATCCTAGATTGCAAGATGTAATCTCATAATGAGTATATGATGGTCATATACATAGAGGATTCATTTTGAGACGTGCAATCTAAAGAGTCCGTAGAGAGCGAACAAAGCTGGGTACTTTGTTTGTGATTGATCTACTACTACAATCCATTATGTAAAGTACGGTGGTCTTATCCTAGACCGCTCATATAGTTGACATGAGAATGGATGCACCTTATATGATGAGATCATATAGGACTGGGCCACGATTTATATGAATCTCTCACCAAAATCCGTTAGTAGATGATATTCATATATAATCGATAAACGATGGCTATTTATAGGTGATCTTAATCCTAAGTGTCTTAACGACTCCTTCAGGTTGGATCGTGGCTTTTGATTTACCATGAGTGAGGTTGATGAGAATCTCGACCAATACCTTCGTATCTTGGAGTTGCGGTTTGGCTTGTGGTTGGGAAGGTTTGAACACAATAGTGGAATCCATTCCTTCTTGATTGAAGTAGATAAGTAGTTCCCTTACGGGTTGATTTGAGGCTTGAACAATTATGAGCGCTCTCCTTCTTCCGTGAGGAATACAAGACTTAATTGTTCATTAGAGAATCAATGGTACTTAAAGGAAAAGATAATTCTAGAGGGGTATAACGGACTTTATGACCCAGCTCTAGTTATGAACTATTTGTGGAGGATCACACTATATGCAATTAGCTATATCAATAGACGCTGAAACTTCAGATTGTATAAACATGTCCACAGTTCTGAGAGTGCAGTCTCGAGTTTTTAGTGGAATGACTCTTAGGTTAATAATCATGAAATATTAATTAAAGAGTTTTAATTAATATTACTAAGTATTATTGGAGCTCAAAACTATGGGTCTATTAGGTCCCCTTGCTAGCCCTTATGGTTGTTGGTAACGAGGGTCACGGTAGATTAATTGGATAGTCCAATTAATAGTGTTACGAAAGTAATGCGATTTAAATAAAAGAGAATAATTAAATAATGTGATTATTTAATTAATTAAATATTTAATAAAATAATAGAAATTAATAATTAATAATTATTAATTCTATTTATTAAATATGAGGTCATGTGATTAAATAATGACTAGGACAAAAGAATTAAAATAATTAGATTATTTTAATAGTCCAAAAGGTCACAAGTTCAAATCTTTAAGGAGACTAAAAATAAATAGGATTTAGAATCCTATTTTGACTTGGTCAAACTAAAACCCTAAAGGACTACTATATAAGTGTTATATAGTTAGAAAAAACCTAAGCTAGCACACAAGTGAAAAAGAAAGAGAATTCAGCCACCAAAGAGGGAAGAAAAGAAAAAAAAAAAGTTTTTTCTGACTTTCCCCTCTTTTGCAGGATTCGGTCGACGTTCTTTTCACGTGACCTCCATCTCTTGTCGTGACGTGCTCACACACACGTTGTCAGACCGCAGGTCATAACTCGGAAGATCTGATGGTAGATCGAGGAATCAGAAAAAAGAAAATCAAGAAAAAGGTATGTAGTTTCTAAATTCTTTTTCTACATATATATAGGAACTCGTTCTTGATTGAAAAACGTTTTCAATATAAGAAAATTTTTTGAAACCCAATTCCGCATGTTATACGATAATCAAAATTTTTTCTAAAACTCCCATTAGTGTCTCATAAGGGCTTCTGGGGATCAGACCACAGGGTGTTAATGGTGGAGGGTATCTCAGTCTACAAATTTCAGATAAACCCTCCCAAGGGATGGGGTTACAGATTCCTTTATGAGTAGGCTTGGGCTGATGATGTTGAATACAAAGAGATTGTGGAGGCTGAATGAGGTAGAAGATGGGCAGGCAATGCAGTTTCTTATCTAAAGGATAATATTCAATCAGTGACTGCCTCTCTTGGGGCCTGGAACAGATCGAATAAGAAGGTTTTGGGTCAGGGCCTCGAGGGCCTTCAGAAGCAGCTTAATGATCAGTTTGATAGGGGTAATAGGGCTGATCCTGGGTTGGTTAAGTGCTTAGAAGAAAAGATTGATAGTTTGCTTGTTCAAAAAGAGATTTATTAGAGGCAACGTTCTAGGGCTTTGTGGTTAAAGTCTGGTGACAGAAATACCAGGTTTTTCCATTTCAAAGCTTCAAAAAAGAAGGCAATGAATAGGATTTTAGGGCTGGTTCATGAGGAGGGTCGCTGGAGGAGCAGTGAAAAGAATAAAGGGGAGGTGGTGGCTTCCTTTTTTGACAAGCTGTTTCGTTCCAGTAGGCCATCGGAGGAGGATCTAGGTGTTATTCTTGACTCGGTTTCTCCTTTTGTGACTACTGAGATGAATGATAGGCTCATGTCAACTTTTACTAAGGGAGAAGTAGAGGTTGCTTTGAAACAAATGGCCCCTCTCAAGGCCCCTAGGCCTGATGGTCTCCCTGCAGCCTTTTATCAGAAATTCTGGGAAGTGGTTGGTGTAGACGTTTCAAAGGCAATGTTAGCGGGTTTGAACGATGATCTCTCCCTGGGATCGATGGTCAATGCCCTGGTGGTTCTTATTCCCAAAGTAAAGGTTCCCTTCTCGGTTTCAGAGTTTAGGCCTATATCCCTTTGCAATGTTGTCTATAAGCTTATTGCCAAAGTGATTGCTAATAGACTTAAGCCTATTCTGGACTCGGTTATCTCAAAGCAGCAAAATTTTTTTGTGCCTAGGGAGACTGATTTCGGATAATATTATGGTTGGTTTTGAATGCCTCAACACTTTGAGAAATAAGAGGAGAGGTGCTAGAGGGCATATTGCCCTCAAGCTAGATATGAGCAAGGCCTATGACAGAGTCGAATGGTGCTTTCTGCAGAGAATCATGAGTAAATTGGGTTTCCACGAGAGATGGGTAAGTAAGGTTATGAAGTGTGTCTCTTCAGCCTCCTACTCGTTTCTGATTAATGGGGAGGCTAGAAGTATGGTGGTTCCATCTAGGGGCTTGAGACAGGGGTGCCCTCTTTCCTCTTACTTGTTCCTCTTGTGTGCATAAGGTTTCTCAGCTCTGCTTTCTCGGGCCGAGGCCTCCTCTAGCATTCATGGCATATCGGTTGCTAGGTATGCCCCTCCTATAACTCACATTCTGTTTGCCGATGACAGTCTTTTATTTGTTAGAGCTTCTAGGGAGGAATATGGGGTGTTAAAGGAGACTTTACTCAGATATGAAAAGGCCTCAGGGAAATTGATTAACTTCGCAAAATCAGCCTTATCTTTTAGTCCCAATGTCAACAGACCTACTATTGATGCGATTAAAGACATTTTTCATATCGAGGTAGTTTTTAGCCATGAAAAGTATCTAGGGTTGCCCTCGTCTATCAACAGAAACAAAAGGAAGATCTTTAGGTCTATTAAAGATAGGGTTTGGCATAAGTTACAAGGCTGGAAGAGTAAACGTTTTTCAATCGGAAGGAGAGAGGTGTTGATTAAAGCGGTGGCTCAGGCTGTTCCTACCTATGCCATGAGCTGCTTTAGGCTTCCTATTGCTTTGGGGATGGAGTTAAGGAGAATTTTTACTGATTTTTGGTGGGGTTTAGGTGATGATAAGAGGAAAATGCATAACCTTGCCTGGGGTAAAATGTGTCAGCCCAAGGATTTTGGTGGTATGGGTTTTAGGGATGTGGAGGCCTTTAATCAGGCCATGTTGGCGAAACAAGGTTGAAGGTTGATTAACTCTCCTTCATCCTTAGTGGCTCAGATTTTTAAAGCTAAATATTATCCCGCTCCTCTTTCCTTGATTGTTCTCTAGGGTAACAACCCATCGTTTATCTGGAGGAGTGTTTTTTGGGGCAGAGAGGCTCTATTAAGGGGTATTAGGTGGAGAGTTGGTGACGGGTCCAACATCTAAATTTATGAGGACCCTTGGCTACCCAAGATTCACTCTTTTAGAGTGTTGTCCCCTAAAAGGTTACCATCTGATGCTAAGGTTTCTTCTTTGTTGGCTGCTCTTGGTGTATGGTCAATTGACCTAGTGCGGAACTACTTCATCCCTGAAGAGGCTGCCTTGATCTTGAACATCCCATTGAGCTCCTCTCCTGGCCCAGATTCGCTTTTAGTGGCACTTTGATAAAAAAAGGAAGTTTTCAGTGAAAAGTGCTTATAGGCTGACCTTATCCTCTAGTGATCTCTGCGCTGCCTCCTCCTCTCAGGGTGTTTCTGTTTGGTGGAAGTATCTTTAGTCCCATGCAATTCCCTAGCAAGGTGAAGATTTTTGCTTGGAAAGCCTGTAGAGAAATTCTCCCTTTTAGGGCTTTCCTATGGCGGAGGGGTATTGTTCCGTGGTATTGTGACCTCTATGGTGGTGGCCCCGATTCAGTGGACCATGCAGTGTGGAGTTGTAGTAAGCTTTCTGCTGGCTGATCCTCTTGCCCCCTTGTTTTCAGAGCTGTCCAAGCTCAAAGTTGTGAATTTTCTGGACAGAATTTTGTGGCTGTTTTCTGTCAAAGGCAACAGCTTTGTCACTCAGTTTTTAGTTGCTGCTTGGTTGAGTTGGTGTGATAGGAACAACTGTCTTTTGGGGGGTAAACAGCTGAAGTCTGCTGATGTCTGGAGTTTGGCAAGTGCTTTTATTTCTGATTTTTCCTCAGCTTGCAGGTCTATTTGTGTTGTTACTCTTCAGAGCCAGGGAAGGGGCTTGGTCTGGCTCCCTCCTCCTTCGGGGGTCTTCAAATTGAATGTTAATGCTTCAGTTTTCAAGGGAGGTCGTCAGGTGGGTACTGGTTCTGTAGTGAGTAGATCTGATGGTAGCCTTGTTTTTGCAGCAGCCTCTGTCTTCCATAGAGGTTTTGCAGTCAATGTTGCTGAGGCCTTGGCAGTGCCGGATGGTCTGAGTCTTGCCACTTCCAAAGGCTTGCTCCCTTTGCTTGATGAGTGTGATGCCCTTAATGTTGTAAACTTGTATCTTGGTATCATCTCTTCTAGACTTGAGATTATGAATGTTATCCGGGATATTCGCAGGTTGTTACTGCAGTTCCCTTGTTGTAGTCTTGCTCATGTCCCTCGCAGTTGTAATACTGCTGCCCATGAGGTTGCTAAGTTTACTTTATTAGCTCCTGTTTCTGTTTTTTGGGAAGTGTCTTTCCCTAACTGACTTGTTGGTTTGGTTGAGTCAGCAGCGCTTGCTTAGTTTGTTTTATGAAAGTTATCTTTCCTTCAAAAAAAAAAAAAAATACTTCAACATTAATTTAAATTTATATTAACTAGTGTGTCAACTCGTGTGATATATGAGCTTTGTTTAATTATATTTATTTAAAAAAATTTATATAGAAAATATTAAGATTCAATTATATAAGACATAATAAACATGTAATTATTTCTTTAGTTACCATCAATTATTCAAAGAGAAAGAAATGTCAATTTTATGCACGTAAGACATATATACATATTTTTTATATAATTGAAAGATTGTAATTGTAATTGTATAATTCCAAAACATAAAACACATAAAACTTGTATGTGTATAATTCCAAAAAAAATAAAACACATAATTTTTGTGTGTGTTTGTGTGTGTGCATGTGTAATGAGATTATAAAGGAAGATGGAATATTGAGGAGGAAGAGTTGTTTTGTAGTATATATGGACTATGAGCTTCACACAAAGGGGCAAAGCTAGAAAATTATACAGGTGTGTGGATGTGTAGGTAATTCTAATGAGATTATAAAGGAATTGATAGAATAGGATGAAGAGTTTTTTTGTAGTATATATAGACTATGAGCTCCACACGCATTGGCGAAGCCAGAAAATATACTTGGGGGATTAAAGTAATAAAATTTAATAATTTTCTCTATGTGTGTGTGACTCTAATGAGATTATAAAGGAAGATGGAATAACAAGGAGGAAGAGTTATTTTGTAGTATATATGAACTATGAGCTCCACACATAGGGACGGAACCAAAATATTATACTTGAGAATGAGTTGGAAGAGTTGTATTGCAATATATATGGACTATGAGCTCAACGCATATGGGCGAAGATAAAAAATTATAGTTAGGGGGCCATGGTATAAAATATAATAATTAGGATGTGTGTGTGTAATTCTAATGAGATTATAAAAGAAGATGAAATAATAAGGAGAATGAGTTGTTTTGTAGTGTATATGGACTATGAGCTCCACGCATAGGGTTAGAGTTATAAAATTAGAGAAAGAGTTATTTTGTATTATATATGGACTATGAGTTTCACGGATAGGGGCGAACATAGAAAATTATATTTGGGGGATCAAGGTAATAAAATATAATAATTAGTATGTGTATGTATGTGCACGCGCGCATAATTCTAATGAGATTATAAAGGAAGATGGAATATTAATGAGGAGGTAAAGTGTTTTTGTAGTATTTATGGACGATGAGCTCCACGCATAGGAGCGGAGCCATAAAATTATACTTGGAAATGGGGAGGAGAGTTGTTTCGTAAAATATATAGACTATGAGCTCAACGCATAAAGGCGGAGTCAGAAATTTATACTTGTAGGGTCAATGAATAAAATATAATTAGGGGTAGTATGTGTGTAATTCTAATGAGATTATAAATGAATATGGAATAATGAGAAAAAAAGAGTTGTTTTGTAGAATATATGGATTATGAGCTCAAGGTATAGAGGCAAAGCCAGAAAATTATATTTAGGAATGAGGAGGAAGAATTGTTTTGTACTATATATGAACTGTGAACTCCACACAGAAGGGCGGACCCAAAAAATAATATTTGGAAATAATGAGGAAGAGTTGTTTTGTAGTATATATGGACTATGAGGTCCCTGCATATATATGGAAATAATAGGGGGGAAGCCAAAAAATTATACTTGGGAATGAGGAGGAAGAGTCTTTGTAGTATATATGGACTACAAGCTCCATGTACAAGTACCAAGCCAGAAAATTATACTTGGAATACTCCTGTCTATGCATGTTTCACTTGTTTTCACATTTGAAAGTTTACTTGTAAAAATATATTAACAGTTTTTTGCGTTGGTTTTGCGAGATAATGACTTCAAACTTTAATTTAATGCGTGGTTTGTTGGTAAATAACTTACTCTTTAATGTAAATACTTTTATTCTTTGGTTTAAGTTGTTCATTGTGTCCACTATCATCTGATTAATTAGTTGATGAGTATTTTGTGTTGTATTCTATGGATAGTCAGATGGAATTTCTTCTCTTATGCTTGAACTGTCACCGCGTTTGTTTTTTTCCTATATTTTTTTGGGGGGAAAAAGTATTTTCATTAAAGAGTAAATAACAGTTAAATCCCTAAAATTTATTCATCTATATAAGTAGGATTAACCTTTGGATTTATTAATAAAGACTTTTTTTGCCGTTAGTCAAACTCCATCCAATTTAACAGTTGACCATATTTGACTGTTAAAAAGATCAAAATGCCTTCAAATAATATATAAAATTACTAATATTTATTAGATAAAAAAACTACAAAAAATAATTAAAAAGATAAGATGGACGATGGAGATTTTAATTTTTTTTTATTTAATGAATATTAATAATTATATATATATTTTTTTTTATTTCATGTGATCCTAAGTACTCTACATGCAGAGGGATTTAAAGTATTATGACAATATTTTAAAAAATCAATTTTTTCCCCAAAACTAAAGGGAAGATATTTGGTCGCTACCATTTTTGTTAATTGGTCCCTATTATTTTGATCAGTATATTTAAATAAATGATGGTTAGGAGATGTGTACCTTGAAATTTGGTGTTGTCCTCGTTGATGGTGAGTTTCGGCTAAATGCTTGCTGTTGATATGCTTCTAATATGTCCTGTACCCTCCGAATTTGTTCCATTTAAAATCTTTGGAACAATAGTTGCAAACCACTATAACTAACCCATCCTTCTCCACCCTCTTCATATGAACTTTAAAAAGTTCAGATTTGTATTTTGACAAATTTGGCTGCGCCTGCGGCATTTGTACGGTTTCACTTGGGGTTGGGAGGGTTGGAGCAAAGGGACCAGCACCAGCAGAGGGATGAGAATAATGAGGATTAAAATTAAGAGGAGTTTCATTACTAAAAATTACCTTCTCATATTCTCTTTGTTGCAGGTATTTAGCAAAATTTTGATCGTTGTTATATTCTGGGAAAGGGCGACTCTGCACTTCTTGAACATTTAAATCCGGTACCTGCTCATTGTGCTCAGCGTCTCTATTGGAAACGGACCTTCTAGAATTGGAAACAGGTTTTCGACCTTCGGAAATAGATGGTTTTGAGGATGATACCATTATAAATTTATAAAAATAAAGTATTTAAACAAATAATGAAAATAATTGCAGTAGTAAAAAATAATAGCAAGATTGAGAGAATGAGAGAATTAGAGAAAGATTGAGAGAATTAAAGATGTAAGAAATATTGAGAGAATGGGAGAATTTGTGTGAATGAATTGGAGAATTGATGGGGTTTATATAGTTTTTTGGATTGGAAAAAAATTAATATTTTTTAAAATTTAGGAGCTCAAATTGTAATTTTTAGGGGCCTTTTGGTAATTTTCTAAGGAGCCGTTGAACGGCTCCTTTTGACTGGTCTGGCAGCTGACAGCAAGTGGTCGTTGGCCACAAAGGCCAACGACCACAATTTTAAAAAGTTTTTTAATTTTTTTTTATTTAAAAAAAAAAACCAGTTACAAACCGGAACCGTCCGAACCGGACTATTCTGTGAACCGTCGGTTACAAACCGACGGTTCCGGTTTGCAACCAAGGCCAACCGAAATCGGTACCGGGTGTCCCGGTTCTAGTGATCGGTTTCGAAACTAGTTTTGAACCGGAACCAAAGAACCGCTGGTTCGGTTCGAACCATTCGAACTAGGGCCATCTCTAGTCCTGGATGGGTCCTATGCTATCAATTATCCTTTTAAAAATCTTTGGTAACTCGCTTGATTTATTTTGTTTCTAAACAATTGTTAATAAATTAATTTATATATTATAACTTGTAATATATTGTACTGAATGTAATTTAAAATTTTGATGCGGAATAAATTTTTTTTATATAAAAATCTGAATGATATGTTTGCTTTTCTTTTTTTTTCAAACCATTAAATATGGTATCAACTTGTTTATTTTTTTAAAAAAAATGTCTAAAAACAGATAATTTTGACATTTATACCATTATTACTATTAATTGTTACATATTTTTATTTGCTATGATACAAACAACTAAAACTAAATAATTTAATAAATCCTAAAACATTTTGATGTATATATTAATAAGATTTTATTCATGATGAAAATATAAAAAAATAATTATATTAAAAAATAATTTTATCTTAGGAGCCGAAACCGAGATATAAATAAAGCCTTAAATTGTAGTATAATTATTTCATTCAATTATAACTATAAACAATAATATATATGTGTAGTCCTAAAAAATCGCTTGGGGACACGGGGCACTACAACCTGCAAAGATAGAATGCACGTGACCCGCAGGACGTCTGGGACACCGGGGTGGTACCGGTTAAAGTCATTCCGACGGTCAAGTTAGCGAGTGCTAATAAGTATAGAAAACTCGTAAATGGAGATGAGTGAGTAATACTTTCTGTTATCTTGGCGATTGAGATCCCCTTGATCGAAGGAAATGTGAGATCGGCTAATCGGAGTCCAATCGGGAGGTGGTCGGAGATGATGAACGATGGCCAGAGATTGTGGTCTGAATATTGATAGCTCTAGGTTCTTAATTTTTCAGTCCCTTGTCTTTAGAGAATCATCCTTCATTTATAGGAGATGGATGCTTCTGCCCGTTTGAGGGACTTCATCATTACCTCTCTTTGTTGTTTCCCACCAAGGAGGTCTATAGATGCTTCTTTTGACCTGGCCGTTTTAGATCGTAATGATGCTTTTGTAGATCCGTCTTTAAAGTAGATCATGATTTGGTCTTCCATAGAACCAAAGGAATTCTATGTCGTATGACATATGTGTATGATGTTTTTGAACACAGGTACTATTTTATGTCGTGCTACATGTTTGGGCGTTGACCTGAGATGAGCATGTCATGCAACGTAGGAGTTCTCCCTAAACGTGGACAGAGTTATTTCCCTCGATGCTACTTGAATGTGTGGGGTATCGAGTGGCTGTCGTACTACATGGATTACTACATGGATATCGTACCACCTTTCGACTCTGGGCCTGGTTTGAAATATACTTTGGGCTTCTGGGCTGGATCCTCGCTTGTATTTTGGGCCTGGCAGATTTTGGCTACTACAATATGTACCTAACTTGTTACTACTGCAATACTAGAATTAATGTATACATCACAAATAAAGTTATAATTTTTCATTACAAATAATAAACTTATATAGAGCACAAATAATTCAATAAAAAAAATAAATAAATTATTTTTACCGAAACTTTGCTCGGAGATGATTCAATATTTCGATTCCAAGAAACTTTGATGAGAAGTGAATAGAGTTTTTTTTTTTTTTTTTTAATAAAACCGTATGTGAAACGGGTAAAAGAAATAAGATTGTATGATATAAAATTAAATAAAGCCATAAATATGTTATATTTAGGATGATACTTTTGGAAGAAAATATTTTAAATATATTTAAGTGATTTGTAATTAAGTAAAAAGTTAGGATTTATTACTTTTTTTTAAGTTATTTTTTATTATTTTTAAGTTGTTTAATTACTTAAAAAAATAAATAAAATAACTTAATAGGTTTAATTCAAACTTATTAAATTATAAGTGAAAAAAAAAAAACAACCCCTTAAAAGTGTCTTCAATTAAACTTTTATTCCATACCTCATTTAAGAAATAATAGTAAGAAATATTATGATGAAGTATGAAATATTATGATGATACATCTAGGGGCGGAACGCGAAGAGAAAAATTGGAAGCGTCAAGATTTAAAATTCTAAATTTATTAATATATATAATTATTTTTATATTTAAATTAAATATATAATTTTTTACATATAAAATTTTTTTAATAAAATAAATTATGGGGGGCAGGGTCCCCCCGCCCCTAAATGTATCAATTTGCCTAAGATTTTTTTTTTTATATAATATTCTACCTCGGTGTTGGATATTATTATATTAAAGAATTATGATAATATAGCAATTTTTGTATGAACAAGTTTTGTGTTATATTTTACCTAGGTGTTAGTATTCAGCTGGGATTTTGTATTGGTCAAACCAAAATGACGAGTCTAATTGGATGAATTTCTTATTGTATTGTTTGCAAGAATCCGACCATTAGTATTATGCCACATGGCATATAAACTAAATTTAATTAATTATTTATATTATATAACATTATATGAATTGATAAGATACAATACATTTAATGTACGTAAATTTTTCTTGCTTTTATGATACAATGCTACTATGTATCTACTTGTTTTGTCCAATAATTCTCTTCTTAAATCTATTGTTTAGATCCAGTAATAATTTATTAAAACAATTATTGTTAGTTATCTTATAGAAACAAATGATTAAAAAACAATTCTCCATGTAAACAAAAATTAATAAAAAACATGCCCCTCGAATTCTCTAGTCAGTAACTGACAGGACACTTGGGGCACTTGTTCTTATACACCAACTTCCCTCCTATTATGGGGGAACGAAAAGACAAAAATTAAAGAAATTAGGTTTAAAATTTAGAATTTATTAATATATATAATTTATTTTTTTACTATTAAATTAAATATTTTATTTAATTTTATATATAATTTTTAAAAAAAAAAAATTGGGAGGGTCAATATCTCCCTCACCCTGGAAGGGATCCGCCCTTACCTCCTACACAGCCGCAACAAATTCATTTATGAAAAACAAACCACCCACAAAATACATATCCTCATAACCCAAATAAACAACAATCAACTAACAAATTTATTAAGAAAGTGATTGATAGATGCAATCTAGCAGAAATTTAAAAAAAAAATAAAAGATAAATTTAAAAAATTTTAAATCAGGAGTCTTCCTTAAATTATTGCACATGTTTTTTTTTTTTTTGAAACAAAAAATTATTGCACATGTTACCAAAAAGATAAGGGCGACTTGCACTCAAGTACCCTGACTTTTATCATAATTACACGTTTAATATCAGTTTTGTCATAATTGCACTCGAATACCCTACTTTCCGTTGACCACCGTTAAAGTAACGGTTGACAAAACGGTTCACGAAAAAATTAGTCTTTTACGTTTAAATTTATTTTTAAAAAAATTTAAAAAATTATCTAACCAATAAGAACATGCCACGTCATATTTTAATTAATTTTTAAAAAGTAACTATATTTTTAAATAAAATAAAATAATATATTAAAAATATTTTAAAAAAAAATTAAAAAATAAATTAAAAAGCAGATGGAAGAGATCTGGAACACCACATCACCAAAAAAAAAAATTAAAAAAAATTTTGTTGGCTTCGTCTACCCCGCTGGTTTATCTCCCTTTCCAGATCGCTCCATCGCCGCTGGTTCATCTCCCCCGCTGCTAGTTCGTGTTCATCCCCCCTTCCGTCACCCCACGAACCCAGCAACTAGGGTTGCTGGGTTCGAACCCAGATCTCTGGGTTTGAGCACGAATCTAGGAATTGAGTTTTTGATTTTTTTTTTTTTTTTGAACTGTGAAGGAATCCAGATCTGGAAATTTCTTCCATTTCTAGATCGATATTTTTTTTAATTTTTTTTTTAAAAAAATTTTAATTATTATTTTATTGTGCAGGGGCAGTATCGTCATTTTACTATAATCCGTTTAATCAACCGTTACTTTAATGGTGGTTAACGGAAAGTAAGGTATTCGAGTGCAATTATGATAAAACTGTCATTAAACGTGTAATTATATAAAAGTCAAGATACTTAAGTGTAATTTGCCCAACAAATAAATACATTTTAACATTTCAATAGTTTGTTAACTTCATTGAGTTAATTTAAATTATGTTTATTATATTATAATTCATTAAATTATAACACAAATGGATGGTAATATTTTAATAGTTTGCTAACTCCATCGAACTAATTTAAATTATTATCTTTTTAAATAATAATATTAAATGGAATGACACTTGACATCTTTCGATAGAAAGAAAATATTTTTATATTATATAATATAATTTCATAGTGTCTGCTTTATAAAATATCTAGTAGTGCAACCACAATTTATATAACAATAAATGAACCGCAGAAGGATGAATTATGCCGTGCTTAGACCGTCACATGTCATATCGTCGCTATGTTAAGCGTTGCATTGGAGTTAAGGATGACAATCTCACTCGTAAATCCACGATTCTATAGGTTTCCACCTGCGATTGGTGGATTTAAATTTTACTATTTTGATTTATGGACGAGTTTGGATGTGAAATTCAAACCCGATGTGAATTCGAGTTTTAAAAAAAAAAAATCCAAATCTACAAACTCTTCAAATTAAAAATATATACATTAACTTTTTAAAAATAAATATACCTAAAAAACTCAAAATAATTTTTAATTTTTACTGAAGTAGACTTTAAGGCCACGTTTGGTATATGGGACTGGACTGGACTGGACTCAATTTTAGTCTCATATTTAGTACTTCTCTAGACTAAAAAAATGGGACTAATTATCCCGAGCCTATAAAAAAAATTGCCCAAAACCTCACTATCTTGACTCGCCAAAAACTTGGGTCTAATATAGTCCCTTCCACATTTGTCCAAATCGGCCGACTCATCTTCTTCTTTTTCAACGCCTAAATCGGCCGACGACCACATCCTCCCCAAAAGGTCTTTGATGCCTGCAACAACGAATCGATTGATGTGAATCAAGAAAATCAACAAATCGAAGACGGAGTTCGAGAGGAGCAGGAGAATGAGGAGGTGGTGGTGATGGAGGAAGATGAGAAGGAGGAGGAAAAAGAAAAGGAAGAAGACGAAGATGGAGCACACGAAGAAAATGAGACTCAAGAGGAGAGGCCGAAAGTCGACGACGACTTCTGCAAAATAGAAGTCGTCGCCGAAGGATTCACAAGCTCCTATTTATAGGATTGTGCTTATGTGTAATCTTCGTTTTTCTTGCTTGTTTTTGGGTATAATAAAAATTGTTTTTGTTTTCCAGGCACAGTTTTTTAAGATTCTTCTTTATTTTATTTTTCTGGTTTTTGCAGCATGGAAAACCATGAGTTCTCAAGTTACTTGTAATCTCTTGCATTTCTTTAGCTATAAAGATGAAAAACACCCATTTTTCACTTTCTGACTTCCAGGTAAGGTGTTTATTAGTCTGATGATTATCAAACATAGATCAGGACTTAGTCCCAGTCCAAACCAAGCCAGTCCAGTCTAGTCTAATCCCAGGATTTAGTCCAGTCCAAGTCAATCTCGTCGACCAAACGAGCCCTAAGATTATTATGAATATCCTTAGTATTTTATTTTGTTATTATAGATTTAAATATGGTAAAATTTGAGATTTGAAGATGATTTAATATATTTCCAAACCCGAACTCGTAAAATTATGCGGGTTCATTGATGGGTGCGGGTTTGAATCAAACCTGCAGGTGCAAACCTGAACCCTAACCTGAACCTGTATAATTTAGTGGGTTCATAGGTGGATTTAGGTGTGAAAAATTAATGGGGGTTCAAGTTTGGATTTGGCCAAATCTGCCTGAATCCAACTCACCGTAATCCCAAATTGGGGCACATTCTATATATCACCTAATTCACCATATATATACATGCACGACACGCCTTGGTCAAACTGAGCATACACATTGACAAAAATTGCCAACTTGGTCGCCCGTGAACGACCTAATTAGCGAGGTCAATAGACATGCTCGAGGTAATAGACCTAAAACTGTAAATATTGGCAGTACCTACCTACCTAAGGGCTGACGAGCTCTCAAACTAGTGGAGCTAATAAAAGCACTCAAGGTGAAATCCCTCAAGGGCCTGAGTACAACAGACACAACTCGCCTACCTAAGAAGCTCGTCAGCTCTCAAACCAGCGATCTCAATGCTCACGAACCTGAGTATCTGATACAACTCACCTACCTGAGAAGCTTATCAGCTCTTAAACTAGCGATATCAGTACTCGAACTCCCCTTTCGCGGGAACTTCACAAAAGGAGGACAGATATTAGCGACCCACAAGCACTACCAACCAGGTTTTTTTTTTATTTTCGACCTTTTCACATATTATCCTATGAAACGGGTACGCATTAAGTGTCAATATGGGAAAAACAAGTTAAAATCTTGTAAACAAAACAGGTCTAAAAACATTCCAAAAAGTGTACAAAGCCTCAGAACAGACAATAAAGAGAAAACAAGAAAGAAAAAAAAATTGCATGTCGGAGCATCAGGGACTGCCATCAGGCCTGGTCGCTTGGAGGATCCCCATTCTCCGGAAGAATTGGATCACCAACCGTTGCAGAAGGGTCAGCCAAATCAAGAGCCGCTCCATTCACCTGCGTATCGTCTTCCTCCGCATGAGGGCTTCCGGCGGCGCCCAAGCCTTGCCCACGTTCCTCTTGCTGACCTGCATTTATCTCCACTGTGCGAATGGCCTTGAAGCCATCAACCAAGTCACAAGCAAATGAGCCAAGGAAGCTGTAGTCCTAGTTAGGGTACTTCACTCATATGCTGTATAGGAGGTCGGTCTGGGAGTTGTTGAACGTTCTTTCCCTCTCTTCCTCCGAGCTCGCCAATGCCTGAGCAAGCTCTCCTAATTTCTTTGCAAGACCATTATTGGACTGCTTAACCCTTTTCTCCAGCTCGTAAATCTAGGCCTGATAGTTCGCAATCTTGGTCTGATAGTCCGCAGAGGATTTCTCCATAGCGGCCAAAAGAGACTCACATTTCTTCGACAATAGCTCTTTATGCTTTGCCGCAGTAGTAAGCTCCTGCTTGACGATCTCAAGCTCTTTCCTCACATCTTTAAGTTCCTCACCAAGCCTTTTATCTCCGCCTCATTCCCTTCAGCCTCAAGCAACCTAGTGTGAGCCAGACAGGCAGTCTACAAAAAAAAATGACGCTATAAAAGAGAGAAAGCAAGGGGAAAGGGAAAAGAGGCTGTAACACCCCTAATTTTTCGTAATTATGAAAAGTATTATTATTAATTATGCAACAGTCAAGTATGTGATTTATATTGGTGAAAAGTATATATATTCGGTATATGGTTGAAAAATAAATAGTGATTTTAACATAGTTAAATCCCATTAGAGATATATTTTTATGGTGCATTTGGATGATAATAGGTCCAATTGAATATTGGTGAAGCCAATTTGGTAATTAGATAGGTGTGTAATATTTTTGAAAAAATTATCAAGATAGGATGTGATTAATTATAAATTGCTTGCCATTTGGTGATTTGTGGAAGTCAAGGGAGCAAATTACAATTGTGAGATATTTATATATGATATAATGTTAGTGGATGGTGGTGGAGAACAATATTATTGCATGACAAACCTTGGAAGCACAAAAAGCAAAAAAAAAAAAAAAAGAAGAAGAAAAATAATAATATATTGTGATAGTGGAAAATTCCACTAAGTTGAAGTCAAACAAAAAGCTTAAAACAAAAACAAACAAGAACCAGATGCATTTTCGGCTAAAAGAAGAAATAGAGAGAGATTCTAGTGAGAGAAATAGGGAGAGTTTTTAGAGAGGGAAAGAGCTAGAAGAAGAAGAAGAAGGAAGGAATGTGAAGTTGGTCAAGAAGAGTTTTGTGTAAAGAATAACATTTCAGGTTTGGTGATACCGTTTTCGTATTTTTCAAATTTTTCAGAATATTTCGGAATCGTTATATTATATTATTTTTAGTTTATTTGAGCTATATTGATTATGATATGTTGTTTGAAATTGATTTTGGGATGATTTGGTATATATTGTTTGTAATAAATTGATTTTGAATATATATATATATATATATATATATATATATATATATATATATTGTTAGTGATTTGGATTACGTTTATTTGAAATATAATTTGGATCCGTAATATTGTTTACGAAAAATATTTTAAATTGATTTTCGATATGTTTTGATTATAGTAATATTACGGAGAATATTATTAAAAGCAATTTCGTATATATTGTTTTGCGATTTGTTTCGAAAAGTAATTCGGGGCATTTGGATTTACTATGGATTTATGATATATAATTGCATATGATTTTAAATGTGATTTGAAGCAATTTCTGGATTCAGAAATAGTTTCGGAAACGATTTTGTAATTTGCTTGTATATGTATATTGATGCAATTCGAATTCCGAAATTGTGTATACTGATTTGGATATGATTTCAGAATTTAAATTGACGATTCTGTTCAGAATGAATTATATGATTTTCAAAAAGTGATTTGGCTCTGATATATGTAAACATAGATATGGATATAGGAGATTGACATGTCAATTGGGTTCTCTGAGTAGTACTATGCCTATATGTTATGATTAAGGTACCAACCTTTGCGGGTTGGGAAATCTGATCTGGGATACGCAGCGGGTTCTCTGTTGGTATCCAACTCTGTTCTGATATATCTGGGATACGCAGTGGGTCCTCCGTTAGTATCCATCTCTGTTCTGTATAGCCCGTAATCCAGTCCGAAAAGTGTTTAGTATATCAAGAGCCTAAAATGGAAATAGAAATGAAATATAATTTGTTATATGATTTGATTTGTATTAATAAGTTTGATACGATATTTTATTCCGATTCGGAAAATGTTATTGATAATTGCTTTGATATGATATTTGTTATCGTTTTTTTTTCCAATGGATATATATATTTGAAATATTTGATTTAATTGTGCCCCATATGTTGGTTTTATATGTTATTTGCGTTATTGAGATATTATATTATGTTTATACAATTGGATTTTGGGTACACCCACTAAGCGTTATGTTTAGAGTGTTGAGTTTCTCACAAGCAGGTAAGAGACTTCAGGAAGAAGATAAAGCTGGAAAAAGTTAAGTCTGTAGTGATTGAGTCCTGAGTCACATCGCTCCCGCATTTTTGGTAGCCCACTATATCTTTGATGTTTTATATGTATTATATCGGCATGCATGGACAAGAATGTTTTTGTAAATATTTGAAACGGTATTTAGTTTTTATGTATGTTTGTAAATATTTTTAATAATTGGGCCCATGGAATTTAATGCTTTTGAAGTTGAATATTTATAAGTATTTTGATATAATTTGTTTTGGTAAGTCGCACCGAATATGGAAGGGTGTGCAATTTGATTTGAGATTATAGAAGTGTGGATTTTATGAATTGTGAAAATAAGTTCTGGAAAGTCAGAAAAACAGAGGGAAACTCTGGTGAAATTTTCAAAAACTATTTTGGACTATTGATTTCGATTTATGTTTAAGTATATGATTTTAAGTTTTCGATAGTATAATTTTAATGCTAACTGTATAAGAAGGTGCTTCCGCTAGTTATTTCAATTTTCTGTATCCGTATATGTTTGTATCCGGTAGCGCTCCTGGATTCGGTCAAAGCGGATTTGGGTCGGGGGGTGTTACAGAGGCCGCCTTTACTTACCACTATGCTGTAGCGCATCAGGTAAGGTGGCGCCTCATCCCCGTATCTTCCTCTAGGTGCTTTCTCAGGCCCTCTGTGAGGTAACCACCAAAGGCGGCCGAGGCATGGTCTATGAAGGCTCTAACTGTAACATCCCTAATTTCGAATAAATATGAAAAGTATGATTGAATTAATCTTGAATATGTGAATATGATATTTATGGTTTAAGGAGTGAAAAATATAATTAATTGTATGTATATTTTTAGGTTTCCTAATGGACCAATTTGACCAGTCGAAAACAATGCATGAAGAAAAGGGTGAAAACTTGGACAAGAGACATCACGACCAGTGCTTGTGGTAACTGCTCGCGGTGAAAATGGAGAAATTGGACTAGTGAGCACTGCGACCATGATCGCGACCAGCGATTGCGGTAACTGCTCGCGGTGAAAGTGACAAATTTCTACCAGTAAGCAACGCGACCGAGCGACGCGACCACAGCTCATGGTACGCGGTCGCGATGGTTCAAAAATTTGAAAAAAAAATAATAAGCACCGAGTGATTGAAGCGGTGCCAATATAAATAGAAACCAGTAAAGGATAGTGAGCAAAAGCTCACAAACATCACAGAAACTAGAACGAGAGAGAAAGAAGAGAGAGAAAGAAGAAGAAGAAGAAGAAGAAGGAGAGAAGAAGAAAAAAAGAAAAAGAAAAGAGGAAGAAAAGAAGGAAGAAGAAGAAGAAGAAGAAAAGAGGAAGAAAAGAAGGAAAAGAGAAGGAGGAAGAGTTCAGGTTTGGTGTACACGTATTTTTCGAATTTTCAGTTTTTCAGAAATTTTCGGAATTGTCGAATTTTAGAGTTTTTGAATTAGTTGAATTATATGGATTATAGATTATAGTTCAGGTTCGATGTGTACGAGTTTTTGAATTTTTCCAGTTTTTTAGAAATTTTTAGAATTATCGAATTTTATAGTTTTTGAATTATTTGAATTCTATTGAGTAGAATTGATAGTTTGAAACCGATTTCGAATTGATTTGAATACGATTTGGTTCTAATAGTGTTATGGAAATATATTGTTATGGAAATATATTGTTGAAAGTGATTTTAATTATATTATATTGTGAAATGTATCGGAAAATGATTTTGGGGCATTTTGATTCGATATGGAATTATGAAATACGTTTGAATATATTTTCGGATTGATTTGATGTGATTATTGATTTTGAAATATATTAGTATATTTCCGTTATATTATATTTGATGAAATTTGAATTTCAAATATATAGATATATCGATATGTATTGAAATTGAATATGTTGAAAATTGAATTTGATGATTCGGAAAGAAATGAAATATGTTGACATTGGATTTGAGAAAACATTTTGGCTCTGATGTGTATAAACATAGATATGGATATAGGAGGTTGACATGTCAATTGGGTTTCTGTCTGAACAGTACTGTGCCGATTATATCACCATTTGGATAGTACAGGCCCAAAGTGCCGGTCCTAGGGTTTTGAAATTTGTCATGGGACATTTACAGGGGGTGATTCCGTTGGTGTTCCATTCTGATCTGATGTTCGGCGGGTGGCCCCGTTTGTGTCCGATACCGAACAACCCGTAATCCAGTCCGATAACTTATATTTTGTATGTCAGGAGCCCAGTCTGAAAACTGATTTTGTCTGTTGACTGATTTTGAATACTGTATTTATTGAGTATATGAATTGATTTGTTATGAGCCCCATATATGATTTAATTATATGTGATTTATGTTTTGATCAAAAATAGATAAACCTATTTGATATAGTATATTTGTATATACAATTTTGTGTACATCCACTAAGCAATATGTTTAGCGTGTTGAGTTTTCTCGCACGCAGGTAACAAAGGCGATAAAGATAAAGAAGAGTAGAGACTGCAGAACCAAAGTTCGGAATCACATCTTTCCTACATATATTTTGGTAGTTTGTTTGTATTAAGTATATCTATTTTGATACCGCATGCATATACAGAAACTATTTGTAAATATTTAAGGAGCTTTCACTATGTAAATATTTTATTATATGTTTATGTTATTTGAATATTTATAAATCATATTGTGATAAATAAGTTGGTAAGTCGCACTATATTTGGAAAAGTGCGCAAAGTTGATTTAAGAATTTAGAAGTTGAGATTTATGAATTTTAACTGTAAACAGGTTTTGGAAAGTCAGAAAAACAGAGGAAACTCTGGTAAGATTTTGTGGAAATTTATTTGGACCATTTTCAAATGTTTTTAAAATTTTAGTTATATAATAGTAAAAGTTAGATTTTAGTAAATAGTAGCACTCCCTGATTCGGTCCGAGTGGATTTGGGTCAGGGGGTGTTACACTAACGTTAGGACCAACAGACATGTCATCAGGAGCCACGTCGGGCACGGCAAACTCGTGCGAACCTACAAGACCCTTCTCCACGAACTGCTCCTTCAATGTGGCCGGAAGAACAGAGACCACCTCTTTTCTCTTACCAATAAAAGCAGAGACCACCTCTTTTCCCTTATCAGTGGGAACGAAAACCACCTCTTTTCCCTTGTCAGCAGGGGCAGAAGCAACTGGAAGAAGGGGTGACAACATCGAAGGGCCACCACCCAGGAAAGATGCTCACACTTTAAGTCTCTTTGAAGGGATAAGGGACACAGGGCACTTCTTGGTGGACAGTTTCCCCACTTTCCCATGAGCCGTATTCTGCATGTTTGCCTGCTGTTCTGGCTGCCGTTTTCGGGCTCGCTTACTAATAGGCTCTTGTGTTTGCTCGTCAGACTCTGTTTCCTGGTCCTATGAGCTCGAAGAGGGTGTATCGACAATCTCCCGGATATCCCGCTCCACATCCAACTCACTAACCTTACTCGGATTAGGCGCCAGCCTAAAACCCACCAAAAGCTCATCAGTAACTGCCCCAAACTCGACAAGGTCCTCCATGTTCGGGAACCACTCTAAGAGACTCCCAAGCAACGCTTTCTCTTCCTTACTAAGCGTTGGGCTATGACCTATGCCACCTACACAACCGAAAAACAAAACATGAATCAAGGAAGATCATACCAAACAAAATACCAGGGGACCAGAAACTCACGGGGCAACGAAACAAAACGTTTATGTTCGACAGACTCAATCCCAAGGCCCGTAATATAAAAATAGGTCGATTTGTACTCCCCTAGTTGGACTTGATGTCCGACTGCAACAACGCCCGGTAGTCGCTCGGCCGTGTGGGGAGATAATATATCCCGTCAGGCCGGGTTGCGCCAAGTGACTTTTTAAGGCACTTATTCATCTGAAAACAGTGCCTAATGATGTTGTCAGTCGGAGAGTCTACCCTCTTCCTTTTAAAAATAAGGTAAAGAGACAGCAGCCGGGTATACGTGTTAGGGGTAAGCTGCATTGGCGCAAACTCCAAAAGTTTAAGACTTTGATAAGGAACCGGGGAAGAGGAAATCTCAGCCCGGCAGAAAGATGATGAGAGCTAATCGCCACGTAACCTTGAGGCGGGTGGGTCAGGCTATTTGTCACCTTGGGAATCAACACCTTATGCCCCCGGGGGAGGTGGAAGGTGTGCTCCAACTCCACCAGACTCTCCATTGTTATCACAGAAGAAGGGAATGACGAACTCCCAGTCTTAGTTTCAAACCCCCTTGGAGCGGCCAAAGAAGAATCGTCCCTCTCTTCGACCCCGAGAACAACCCCCTCGCTCTGACCATGGTCCCCTAAGGAAAACACCTCTGCGGATTCCCTCCGATCACTCCGAACCTCCGTGTGGCCACAGTGGCCTTGTCACCTTGATGCCCAGTTCTTTCGCTAGATGCGAACTTTTCATACTCGAGTAATACATCGTCAAATGGGCGAGATTTACGGTCTCCCTTATTGGAAGGACCACCAGTACCGGCTTTGTGGCGCCTTCGGTCGCTCGGACTAGACATTTACACTAGAGGGTGGGACTAGTCAGAAGCGGGAGAATCTAAAAATCGTATGACAACCTAACCTAGAAACGCCATAAAGCCACGACCAATCCTCCCAAGAAATAAAAAATAAGGGGAAAAGGAGAACTCCTAACGAGACGATCTTAGATGCTGGAGACAAAAACTCAAGCCACCGAAGAACCAAAGAGAAAGTTAGCCCCAACTATGAAGTAAAAAAAAGAAACCTAACGAGACGATCTTTGGAAAAAAAAATGAACAAAAAAAAGGGAAGTGGAAGCCGTCCTGTATAATCAAAGAGATAATCGTCGGATAAAAAAAACAGTGACCTAAAAGGAGATCAATGGCCCAGATTCAACCTTGGGATATGCCGGGATACTCAAAAGAGCGCTGATTTAACACCCACATTAAATGCGCAGTACAGACGTGGTGTTTGACATGACTTGTCCCACTCGTCGAAAAGTAACTGCCTCTAGTGCTTGGGACCTGCAACCTCAAAAGGGCAACTCGTGAGCTTCCCCAAGAAGCCAGTTAGTGACAGCTCGTAAACTATAGCTCGTATAAAGAAGACTTAGCTTCCACCCCGAAATTATCGAGCTAGAAGCTTGGGGGCTAATGCTTTATGTAAAATTACAACATGCCCAAAACATTGAAACCACCAAAAAGGGCCCAATACACACATAGGGCCAGAAAATCGCTACAGGACCAAACGGGCCCCAAACCCAATGAACCACGAAGAGAGGAACAGCAAAGGAGTCGAAGTACAACAGCCCACAACTCACTAACCACGTGGTTTGCAGCTCGCAATCCAGAGCCTCAATTTAAGGAAGAATCCCGAGAATGCAGGAAATACACTCAGTCAACTAAACATACTCTCAATCAACCTCAAATTCCACACAATCAGCTATTGTATTTAGATTAAATCACGTCCATTAAGGGATATAATTTCGCCCTTAAATCATATAATTAGATTCCATATAAAATAGGAAGACTCCCGCCCCTTTACACTATGAAAGGAGCGGGACACCCCTGTTACAAGGGTTACCAATTTTTTCAAAAAACACAAGCATAAGCGAGCTCTGCTTTTACACCCAACGAGCTCAACTTTAATACCAAGAACAGTGGATGTAGGTATTCTCAAGCCGAACCACTTTTAAAAATATTTTACTTTTATCTTTTTATTATATCAATCCTCTAAATATCGAATATTACTGATTCACCACATTGACCGAATTCACATGTCAACAATTTAATTCTTAAAACAATTCCTTAAAATTAAAAACAAGGAAATTTATTTTTTGTGTTTTAAATAATATTTAGGCATGGGAATCTTGTTCAACATGTAGAAATGTGTAAAATAATAGTATAATTAAAGTGTTCCTCTGCACAAAAAAATAAAGAAAAAATTGTGGATACGTTATTGGTGGAATGTTGGTGTGAGAATGGCATTGCTTGTTGTAGAACAATACAACATGGATGATAAATTGGTGGTGCGGGTGTGGGACCTTCGGAACAACACCCAACGAGGACATGATCATCAATCTTTGTATGGATACACATACACCTGAGTTGCTTGGATATTATTTTATGGATACTTTTTTAAAGAGTACGTATTTATTTTTTAAAGGGATATTCGTCAAATATAGCACAAAATTCAGTTGATTTGTGAAATTCAGTTGATTTTGTGAGACTAGTACCAAATTAATAAAAGTTTAAGAATTAATATTATTTTTTATAAAAATTTAATTTTATCCTTATAAAGTGATTTTTTTCTTATTCAAACTCATTTAATGTCTCATTCAATTTAGTTTGTATTTATTGACTTCTCATATTATTTTTATTCGAGTCTTATTGAAAAATTATTTACTTTGAACCAACACTCATCTCATCTCTTTATCTTTCTTTAAGTTTCTTACCGATATCTCTTTGAAAAAAAACTGAAAAGGAAGGAAACTATACAAATAAGGAAGGCCAGCTCCTGTGAAAGTTATTGAGAGCTAAAGTTTTTTTTAAAAAAAATTTTATAAATTTTTTACTCTTACTGTGATCTATTTCATTCGACTGTGATCTAAATAGATCGCGGCGAAAAAACGTGATCTATTAGATCACGGGTCACACTTAGGTTTTTGTTTTGTAAAAAAATAAAGCTGTTGGTTTTTTGTGAAGACATTTAATGATAAAGAGAGATAGTGCTGCTCGATTTACTTTTGAATTTAAATTTGCTTTTTGATTGACTCAACCAGCTTCTTTTTTTTTTTTTTTTCTGTTTACTTTTCAAATATTTTGTTTATAGATCACGGCCACACTTGGTCGTGATATATTAGAGGGTTTGGAGTAAAAATGATGGTTTTGAGAAAAGAAAAATGAAGTTTTTGTTTGTTTGCTGGTTTCCCTTTTGAAAAAGCTTAAAAGAAAAATTGACAAAATTTTTTTTTTTTTGCACTTTTATTTCTTTTTCATGGGTATTACAGTCCTAAAATATATTTATATTTTGGTGCTATTTCCAAAATAATTTACTAATTTTGTATTATTTTTATAAATTCAACTGAATTTAATTCAACTAAAAAAAGAACTCTTTTTTAAATTATTTTTACACATTCATTCATAATTTCAATTTTTTACTTTAGTGGTAATGATTCAAGTCCTTTCAACTATATATATTTATATATATATATATATATGTATATTTAATAATTAATCTCGATAAATTACAGTAAATTTGTAATTAGTTCAAATAATGTTATATTATAAGTGAGTTACTTTTACCACATATATAACCTTAGACAAAGAGTACAATGTAGCTAGCCAAATAAAACTGTATTAATGCGACTCATTCGCCCGGGGCTGGCGACGCTGTTTCTACGCGCAGGTTCTATCATTGGAATGACTTCTATTGGTAGAAAAAAACCCGTAACTCTTTGGAGTTGCCATGTACTTGGAAGAAGAAGTTGAAAAATAAATAAATATAGTAATAATTTTATTCGGAATCCACATTTTCTTTTAAGGGGACACATGTCCACCCATTTTCATTTTAAAAAAAAATAATTTATTTTGGTTCCTTATATTTATATTTTTTCTAAATTATTATAAATTTATAATTTAATCTATATAATTAAAATTTCAATGGTCAAACGTAAATAAATTTAAAATTAACTGTTTTATTTATAATAATAAAATATTAATATTAAAAAATATATTTACCAAAATATATGTTATTATACTATACTTTTACACGTATGTAATATATATCTTTTTTTTATACGTGTCTAATTAAATATAAAAAATTATAAAATAATATAAAAATAAAATATTGGCATTAGAGGAAACAATGTCTTCCTGGTTTGCTCCATGGAGACCACCTATTTTTGTTTTAATTTTCTTATATTTTTAATTATATAAAAATAATTTTGTTAAAAATAAAAAGTAAGAATAAAAATTAATATATATATATATATATATATTAAAATAAATCTAGCACATCACATGTCAGATAGCTGTCGGGATATCTCAAGATCAAACCCTATAGTGCGGTTTGGATATCTACTTCCAATCATAAGAAGTCTGTTCCCAACATTGGGAGGGTTTCTCTACATTATTGCGGTTTTATGAGTAATAGTGAAACAAAATTTATAATATTAAGGTTTGAACCTTGGTAGGTTGGACGAATTTGTGAGCTCTAACTACCAAGGTAATAGGCATTTGTTAAATTGATAATAATTAAAATATTAAACAAAATAATAAAAAAATTAACAAAATTATTTTTATATTTATTTAATTAAAATATAAAAATATAAAAAAAATATAAGTGGTCTCTTTGGAACAAGTCAGGCAGACGTCACTTCCACTAGTACTGATATTTTATTTTTATATTATTTTATATTTTTTTTATATTTAATTACACAAAAAAAGAGGCATATCACATGCGTAAAAATATAGTATAATAGTATGTATTTTGATAAATACATCTTTTAACACTAGTATTCTATAATTATGAATGAAACAGTTAATTTTAAATTTATTTATGTTTGATTGTTAAAATTTTAATTATATTGATTAAATAATAAATTTATAATAATTTAGTGGTGATGGAATCTAAAAATATAAATATAAGAAATTAAAATAAAATTATCCAAAAAATTTTTAAAAAAAGGCCTGAACATGTGTCGGCCCAATAGGGGCGACTGTACAGCAACAATTGCCTCTATAATATGTTAAATTAAATAGTATTATTTATATTAATATTTTTTTTAAATAATTATAATTAATTCTGAATTCGAAGATAAAAATACAATTCGAACTTACAATCTCAAATATGTAAAAATGGGGATAATCACTTACCAACATCATCTTATCCATTTATATTTTAATGTTAATTGAGTTGTTTTCTTTCTCCGCTAATAAAGTTGGATGCATTGTCGTGTTCGCCTTAAAAGACTCAAATTTGAAATAGCTGCCCGTGCGATGCTGACAAATTACTAGTATGCTTTTAGAACAAAGATATTTATTTAAACTATAAGTTTTTCTTCATCTTTCTTATATATCCATCGATCATTAATTTTAGAGAAAACTTTATAAACTTCTCTGGAGTTTTAATAATATTATACATATTAATAATTTTTATTATAATTATATAAATATTTTTTAAAATCCGTTAATTAATCGGTGAACTAACTGATTAACTAATTTAAAAATAATAATATTTTTTAATTTATATAATAATTTTTTTATTTTAAAAAAAAATTTATACAATTTTTAAATTTATTAAATAAAATAAACTTATTATTAAAAATAACTTAAATTTTTTAAAAAAAGTAAATTAATCCTACTAACAATAGTATCAATAAATATATTTTTTAAATTTTATAATATAAAACGTTAAATTTAACTGTAATTAAAAAATTATAAGAGTATTTGTATTATTATGATAAAAATTGCCGTCCAACATCTAAGATTACCTAAGATTGAAAAAAGTTTATACAATTTTTCCCAAATTTTATTAGTAATTTATGTTTTTTATTATGAAAATTGAAGGGAATTTTTTAAATAAATTTTAAATTTGTTCAAAATTTCGTGTTATTTCCGTATAATTTTAAGAGAAATGCAATTAAACAAGAAGAGTTATAAATATTTTTATTAGGTGTATTTAATTAATATTTTAATATAATTTAAATATCAATTTTTTAAAGAAAATAAGAAATTTAAAAAATTGAAGCAAATTTTTAATTACATATTGAATGTAATTATATCATAATTTTTTAGAAGAAATTAATACAATTTTAATGCTTGAAAGAAGAAGGTTATTTAATTAGGGATAAAATAATCCTTTTTCTCATATATATTTCAATAAAGCTGAAAAGGAGTTAAACTTTAAAGTAATAAAAATGATATCAACACGATGAAAAAGAAGTCATTAGTCATTGATGACGAAAGAGACATGATTGTTTATTTATAATGATAGGAGTATGTTACTTTTGACTTTTTGACTTCAATGATGAGTGATCCACTTATTTTATACAAGAGGGAAAGTTACTTATGTAAAATTAAGCTATAATATCACCTTAGATTGTTTATTTTATTAGAAAAATTTATAATTAACCACTCACCATAACTTTTTATATATATATATATTTAAATTATTACAATTAATTTAAAATGTTAAAGAGGTACACACTACTCGAATTCACAATCTCAACGTGTAAATGTAACAATATAATTTAAAACCTGACCATGCTAAAATAAATATACAAAAAATTACACATTTATCACATAAAACTACTGAACATTAATTGGATATTTATCAAGGAAAACTAGTAAAAATATGTCAAGAAAGACTAGTATTTTTTATGTGGGTTCATCTTCACAGAGAATGTTTTCGCTGAGGAAAATAATTAAGGAACGGGAAGCCAAAAGCTGATGGTCCATTCAAAGTGTTTCAACACATTGGAAAGAAATGCATGCAATAATTATTACATACTAAATGCAGCAGCGCTAGGAGAAGTGCCAAATATTGTTAGAAAGCTTAGCGTCTTAACTTTCTGACCCATTTTACAGATTAGAATTTAAAGTTGTGGCTGATTTTGTACTGTTTGGTCTGAAGTGAACAATGAACAAGATTGGAAGAGTTTTACATGCATCTCCTTAACTTCTTCTCTGATTAGTGTTTAGTGGATGCTAATACCGTTTAATTTTGAGCGAATTACAATAAAGTATCCTGACATTTATTTATATTGTAACGGAATCGTGAATTTAATCTTAATTACCAGTTAGTATCTTTAACTAACTGGTTGACTATTAGAACTGAAGGTCATCTAATAGGCAGAAGAGTAATATAGTTATTTTACCTTTTTTTATATTATAAACAATTAAAAATAAAATAAAAATAGATATTTACCGTCCATCAATCTCGATAAATTGTGGAGATCCATTTTTTAAAAAAATTAAATTTTTATTTTTTATTTAATTTAATTTTTTAACCAGGGGGAGTTATGTTATTTCATACATAAATCATGGTCAAACCGTTATTTTTTACTGGGTCAACTGACGATAAGGTTGTAATACACCCTCCCGATAGTTTGTACTGTACATACATGTATTGTAATATATTTTCCCAAAATTTATTGTACGGTACACATGTAAATAAATATGCCCTTATTATGAGTAAATTGAATGTTAAAAGTATTAACGGTACTATAATGGAATTTATTGGACGGATGCGGAGATTTTCGAAAAGGTGTTTGGAGGCCCGCAAAAGTTATGAAATGCGTCCGGACGGGTATTAAAGGCTTAAAAAATATTCGGAACAGTTTCGGACGATTATTAAGGCTCCGTAAAGTGTATACGAAATTCAATTATAAGTTTCAAAATTTCTAGAAAGGATTTCCATAAATTTGGAGTACTAAGGGTCTTTTTGGAAAGTAAATAATAAATTTTATGGATACATGAGATGATGTAATTTGATTGGTTGATGGAAAAGTAATTTAGGTATTGTAATTTGATTGGTGTTTTAAAAGTGTGATGGAAAGTAATTAGGTGGATTAAATTTGGGTTAGACATTTGGACAAATGAGAGTTAAGTGATTGGATTTTTTTTTTTATGGAAATTGAGTTTTATGGAACTAGTTAGAATTCAACTAACCATTACAGTTCCATTAGAGATTAACCAATCAAATTTTAACATATTTAACCAATGATTCTCTTGTAAATTTTAAGATAGTTTAAGGGTAAAAGTTAAGGAAAATCAAGTATTATAAATAGAACAAGTCATGAAAGAAATTAAAAGAATTCAAGAGAGAAAGAGAGGAGAAAATCGGCCAAGAGAAGAGAGGAAGAGAAGCAATTCGGCCGAGGGGAGAAGAAGAAGAAAAAGAAATCAAAGGCATTTTTCAAGCTATTCTCAAGGGTTCTCAAGGCTATACAAGCTTATTTTACAAGCCTAGAAGTAAGATTCAACCATATTAAGTGAAATCAAGTGGTAAGTGCACTAATTTTGTGAATTATGAAATAAATTCTTGGGTTTTTGATTCTTAGTGCTTGGGTGATGATTTTGACACATGAATTTAGGAATTAAGACATCAAACAAGTATCCAAGCCAAGCAAGAGAATTTAAGGTCATAAGATGTAAGGTGAGTTACTAGTTTGTTGGAAATTTTTGAATTAAACTTGAATTGATGTTATAATTAGTTTAAATCAAGTTGGATGATATTGAATTTGATGTTACTAAGCAAAGAAAAGTCATGTATGTTAAGTTGATAAAGATTAGTATGTGATCAGGCTAGGGTTTGGTGTGATTTTGCTTGAAAATTTAAATCTATGCATACTAAGGCTAGTATAGAAATTGATGTAATTTTTAAGCAATTTATGTTATGAAATTGAAAGAAAATTTTTGGGAGTGCATGATGAAGTTTTGGGCAGCCATGTGTGTGATGGTTAAGTTAAAATTTTTCTTCATGTTAATGTGTAGTAATGGTTATTCAAGTGTGGTTAAGTGGTAGGAAGTGATAGAAATTGAAAAGAGAAGAAGAAAGTGTGAAGTGTTGAAAGAAAATGATGACATGGGTTGTTGTGAAGGGCTTAAATAATATGTGATGTAATTGAGTAAATTTTATGCCTAAGAATGTGCCTAAACATCACATTTAAATGTAGGAACTTGAAAGAATAGAATAGAAAATAAAATGGTCAAGTTATGGCCAAAATAATGCCATAAGAATTAAGGAATTGTTTTAAGTAGTTTGGATGATTTTATTTACTCTTATGCAAATGATTGTGTAAATGAGTTTGAGTGTGGTATTTTCTAAAAAGGAGAATGTGAATATGTGTAGGAAGAATCGGAGTGGTGCTCGTAAAACAGATTTTAGTACAGTTTTCAAGAAAATAGAAAAAAATTTATTATTATGCTATGTATCTCAGTACTGTTTTCAGAAAGCAGAAAAAGTTTTACTATTATGGATTTTAGTATATTGCTTTCAAGAAATAGATTTCAGTATAAAGTTTAGTATAATTTTCATGTAATAGATTTCAGTACATTGTTTCAGAAAATAGAAAAAAGTATTATTATTACTTATTTCAGGAAATAGGAAAAAGTCTTATGATTATTCATTTCAGTACAGTTTTCATGAAAACAGGAAAGGTTTTATTAATTATGCATTTCAGTATGGTTTTCAGAAAATCAGGGAGGTTTTAATTAGAAAAATTAAATTGTTTAGAACCTAATAACACTTACTGAGCTCGTTTAGCTCATTATATTTTTATATTTTATAAACCAACCTCCCAGGTACAGGTGCAGATGTTGCAGGGACTCCCATGACTAGCAAGACTAGTCAGACATTGCTGTGACTGTTTTAAATATGTGTTCGAAAATTTAAAGGATAAACTATGTATTATGTTTTATTGTAACATTTATGTAAAATTATATTTTGAAGAATTATCTTAAGTAAGTATTATTGTTTAGTGTACAAATATTTTATTTAAAACTGGATTTGCCCACCTTCGCTTACTTTGAATTTGTGGTTAAGTTGTGTTGTATTTTTATGATGGACCTAAAGTCCTAAGGGTAGTGGAGAAAGTATTTGAATTTTTAGAAGTGCTTTTAAATTGTTTTACAGGTAATGAGAATTGTCCAAATTGCAACTGTCATGCTGCCAAAATTTTAATAAAGTAATTTAGTATAAAAAAAAAAAAAATTTTACTTAGATTTTCAGGATAAATAACGGCTTAGCTTCACGAAAGTTTTTATGCGGGGCAAGCCTTGACTGGGAAGCTACCGTGGGGTTGCCGGCAGGTCGCCTAGCGTAAGATAGTAGGTTAGGGGCCTGTCAAAGGTACTAACATGTAATTAAGGTTAAACTCACAATTTCGTTACAATATGACTAAACGTCAGGATATTTTATTATAATTTATCCTTTAATTTTTGTTCTTGAAGGATTGTATTGATGTGCGAATTCGGTTAACGTGGTAAATCGGTGAATATGAAAAAACTAAAGGATAAAACTCATAAAAAGATTAACATAAGAGATTTTTAAAGTGATTCGGCTTAAGAGAATGCCTACATCTACTGTTCTTGGTATTCAAGTCCCGCTTGCTGGGTGTATTGCGGAGCTCGCTTATGTATGTATTTTATGAAAAAATTGGTAACATTTCTAACAGCGATGACCCACTCCTTTTATAGTGTGAAGGGGCGGGAAGTTATTCTGTTTTACATGGAATCTGATCTCGTAAATTAAGGGCGAAATTATATCCCTTAATGGACATGGTTTAATTTAAATACAATTGCTTATTGTGAGGAATTTGTGATAGATTGGGAGTCTGCTAGTTGATCGGGTGGGATCTCTATATTTCGGGATTCTTCCTTTAATTGATGCCCCAGGTTGCGTGATTTGCGAGCTGTGGGCTGCTTCATCTGTGAGCAGCTAGTTTTGGCGAGGTACAATACTTCGACTTTCTTGCTGTTTGTTCAAAGCTTCTTCCTTCGTGGTACGTTAGGTTAGGGCCTAGATCCTTTGGCCCTTTTCGTGCATTGGGCCTCCTTCGGTGGTTTGGGCATTTTGGGCCTGGTGCAATTTGACACACAACAGATTATTACAAGTTAGAGTTTATATTTGAGTCCCTTAAGATGTAAAATAAATTTTTTGAACATTGATTTCAGTAAACAAACTCTATCAGATTATCTCCTCCTGCTCCCTTTGGTGGATTTTCATTGAGGGGTGAGTTTTGAAGTTCAGTATCCTCAGTTGAATTACTTTGGGTTGTAATATTATGTATCTATCTGGTTATTTGGTTTGGATCATTGGTTGGATTTCTGTTATAAGATTTTTAAATTCTGAATGTGTCCATTTATATTTCGTCAAATTTAGTATACATATATACTGACTCTTCATGTTTTGAAATTATATTTAAGGTAATTTATGAATTATGAATTTATGAATATAAAACGTTTATGATTTTGAAATCCATTAGTTCAATCTAAATGTCAACGTGTATATAATAATTTGAATTCTATATATTATGTATGAATTTACATATAACACCCGTCGTTATCAATATTTTTCAGATTAACCTTTTGGATTTAAAAGTGTGGCTTTTAAATTAACATATAAAAGATATGTAGCGACAAAGAACTTGATTTCTTCAATGTAATTGTTGTAAGAACTAGATTTATTGAATTTGGACTCTGAATATTTTAACAAAATGAATGTAAGTTCATGATTTTAGTCGACTTTAATACTGTGAGAAAGACATTTTTATTTTTATTTGTAATTATTAGGTAGTTTAGTTAGAGTGTGAAATAGATGTAATGATAATTTGAAGAATTCATGTAAAAATGACTAACTTTCATGGATATTCAAGAGAAGTATTTTAAGGTAATTGGATGATCCAAAACTTTAAACACTTGAGATTATATTATGATTCACATAGCCACATAATATGTTCATGCATTAATATTTGAGTGCTTACATATTGGTTTTAATATTTTTATAAGTGTTGAGTCTTAATTGTTTATTTTGATAAATTATACTGAGGTACCCTAACATTTGGTCATATTACTATAAAATTGTAAGTTTAAACTTAATTACACATTATTATCCTTGACTAACTGGTTCAGTTAGAGCTAACAATTAACCATTAGTCAGAAGGGTAATATGATTATTTTACATTAATTTTTAAAATTAAATTTAAAAAAATTAAAATTGATGTTCACCTTCCATCAATGTTGATGGACGGTACATATAATATTTAAAAAGGAAATTTTGTTTTTGAAAAAGACAATTAAAAAAGAAAAAAATTTTGTGTTCTTAGTATGATGGAGATCCAATCTGAAGATTGGACTCCACACCAAGATCATCCCCGTCGCTGGAGATGAGTGACCTCTGTTGTCGGACCAGTGATGGAGGTCGCTGGATCTTCAATAATGGAGATGACCCAGTCTCCATCGTAGGGGATTGAAGGGTCTCAGCGATGGAGACCAAGCCATTCAATCTCCAGCGATGGAGACTGGGTTGTCTCCATCGCTGGAGACCAGCAATGGAGGTCGCTCCTCTATAGCGATGTAGACGATCTGCATCGCTCGAGATTTTATTTATTTATTTATTTCCTTTTTTTTAGGTGTTCTTGGTGTGGAGATCTAGATTAGATCTCCACTCACAATAATTGTTTTTAATTTTTTTTAATTATCCACTATATATATATATATATCTATAAAATTTCAATATGATCTCCACCGTTCATCAATCTTGATAGATGATGGAGATCTATTTAAAATGTTTATTAATTTAATTTTTTTAAAATTTTTAACCATAGATAGTTATGTCATTTTACTAATAAATCAAGGTCAAACCGTTATTTTTAATTGAGTCAATTAACAGTAGGGTATTAAGGTGAAATTAAGGTTAAATTCACGATTTCGTTATAATATTACTAAATATCAGGATACTTCATTGCAATTTGCTCTTGTTTGTTTTGATCTAGTTTTAGCATTTATTTTCAAACACTTTGATGTTTTTGAAAAATGACATTTGAATGCATTTTTGGTCATAACGTTTTTTTTCTGCACAATCAACTGGTATTTTCTAAATTACAGTGCAAACTAGACATCAATATCTTTTCAATAGTATATTAAATGAAATATTTCGAGTTTGTTTGCATAGGTTTCGAAGGGATCGAACACGAGTCGAGAGCAGGAGGAAATCAAGTGGAACAACTGCTTGTGAGGTGCACATAGAACATCTTACCGCCTGAGGCGGTGAGAATTGGCAACATTTCAACACTTGATGTGGCAACAGCCGCCCAAGGCAGTGCGGGGCTGTCAGCTGGTCGTGGTATCCTCATTCTCCTTGCGTCTGATTCATGTTTTGGTTCCGTTGACTTTGAACATGTTTTTAATATGTTCCTTAATTTTTTTTTTTTTTTTGGGTATTTTTATGGTTTTGGAAGTCTGAAAACTTTATTGTGAAACCTTTTAGAATGTTTTCATTTTTTATTTTATCTTTCTGAAAATTAACTATCTTTCCCTAAAGTTTTGTTAGAAAACCCACTGGTAAAAGTTTTCCTATTTATATTGGATTTAGGTTTTGACTAGAGCCTATAAATAGTGGATCTAAATACATTATTCATAAGCACTCTAATATTTTATGATTCTTTATTAGTCTTGTGTTTATTGTTTTATTCTTTGTGAAAGTTTTGAGGGCTACAACAACCACAATTCATTCAAACTAATTTTAATGAGTGTCATGACTTCATATTCTTCATATCATAAGTATAGATAGCAAACCTCATAGCCAATGACTCCCAAGATTGCAACATAATCTGCATCAGTATCAGTTTCTGGAGAGGCCAATGCCAGCTTCGAATTGAAAATCTAGAAGAGCAACCCACACATAATTTAATAAGATTATAAATAGAAAGAAAGATGCAAACATAAACACAAAAACACACAACCTACACATAATTCGACTCCCGGGCATTTCGTCTCGGACTGTTTCTTCCCTCCACAATGGCGACGACGACGTCTCATGGCAAGGACGAACGGCAAATGCGAACGCGACGACGACGAAGATGAGGCACAAACGGCGACCAACGATTCCCAGCAGTTCGCCTCGGACTGTTTGTTCCTCTCCGCGACTGCGACGGCGACATCTCACGACAAATTTGAACACGACGGCGATGAAGATAAGGGACGAACGACAACAACAACGTCTCGGGATTGGATGGGTTAGGTATTCTGATTTTGAAATCAATTTTGACCAAGGTTTTTCTGATTTTGAAATCTATTTTTACCTCTCTTATCAAATCTATTTTTATCTATTGATTGTGTGGATTGTTTGATAATTTTACCTACATACTTATAGGAGAGTGTAAAATAAATTTACCATTTTAGAAACGGCTAAAAATAATTATATTTTTAAATGTGATTAAAAATAATTTTTTACATACTGTCCATTTATAAATTTAGCCCTTTATCTATTATACCAGGTTGTGCGTTTATTAGAAGTATTTTAAAAAATTTGAGATAATATTTGTAATAATTATCAGGACGAATTATATATATATTAATTATTGGTTTCAAAATTCAAAGTACATATACAACAAAAATGAGGAGAAGAGGTTAGTCATTGTCAAGAGTAGAAGAAGAAATCCCAAGAGAAGAAGCAAAAGTGGCAGTGGTATCCCCACTAAGATATCTCTTGAGGCGATCCAAATCATCAGCACAATCAAGCATGGTGGGTCGTGTTGATGGAGACTCTTGCGTGCAGAGAATACCAAGTTCCATGAGCTCTCCAATAGCCACATCCCACATTCGCTTCACTTCAGCTGACTGCTCTCTTGCTGCTCTCATCAATGACGAGTCAATCACTTTCTCCATCCTTCCATGGTAGTGATTCCTCACCCACCTCTGCAAGCTTAGACCCCCAGCAAACGTGTCGTCTGTTGGTCTTCTTCTTGTCACCATTTCCAGGACTACAACTCCAAAGCTGTAAACATCTCCTTTTGTTGATGTGTTTGATCCGAATCCATATTCTGGATACATCAAATATGTAACTGTTAATCAAAATCTAAGTGCATATTTATTTATCTTATTAAATTATTGACATGTAAATAGTGTGAGATGATATCATAAATAAATGTGTATTCACAAGTCGCTAACATAATTGTCATCCAAAAAGAGAAACAAAGGATGTCATGAGATGTGTACCTGGTGCTATGTATCCAATAGAACCGCATAACAAATTGGCAGTAGAATTACCCAAGTTGTCGACAACACCAACAGTGGTAACCAACCTTGCAATCCCAAAATCAGAAACCAGAGCAGTCATGTCATCATTGAGAAGAACATTACTTGGCTTTAAATCGCAGTGTATGACTTTAACAGGAGAATGATGATGCAAATATGCCATCCCTTCAGCTATATCACTGCATATGTTCACCCTCTGTAGCAGACTTAAATCCAAGGAGCCTGAATTCGGATAAAGACAGCTATCCAAGCTCCCATTTGACATATAAGGAAGTACAATTGCTTTAAAATCTGCTAGACTACATGCAGTTATAATCCTTATCAGGTTTCTGTGTCGGATCCTCTTTAAAACTTGGCATTCTCTGTTAAAACTCTTTGTTGAATTCCCAGATTGCAACTGTAATACCTTGACTGCAATGGCTGTTCCATCTGAGAGAACTCCCTTATAAACACGTCCATAGCTACCTGTCCCCACTAGTCTTTGTTCATCAAATCCTCTAGTGGCCTCTGACAGTTCTCTGTATGAAATTCTAGGGAAATTGTGCATCAATCCTGGTGTTCTTGGCTTTCTTATGGCTTCAGATTTTGCAGATGAAATCATTACTTTTATGCGGCGGATTCCAATCACACAACATATCGTTGATAAGAATACAGATATGCATATGACTAAGATGAATATGATCAACAACATTCGTGAACGGAACCAATGTCGCTTTTGAGAGCAAATGGGGATGCCAGCATCCACCCCACAAAGAAGGTGATTTCCTAGGAATGACATATTTGTTATTGAATCAAAGATGCCTCCAGATGGTGTCATACCTTCAAAATCGTTAAAAGAAAGATTTAAGAAGGTAAGGGTGTGAATTTTGTTGAGGCTTATTGGGATCTTACCAGATAACTGGTTTCCTGAAACGTCCATAGATTCCAGATTTTTCAGATCACCTAAAGAATCCGGAAGATGGCCCTCAAGGGAATTGTGAGATAGATTTATCAACCTCAATGCAATGCAGCTTGATATCTGAAGGAAGATATTTCCTGTGAATCTGTTTGATGAAAGGTCTATCTCTTGAACATTTTCCAGCTTGCTAAGCTCAATTGGCAATGGCCCTTCAAGTTGATTATGCGAGAGATTCAGAAATATTCTGATTTCTCGAATACCTGATATTTCTGGAGGGATACTTCCGGTCAATCTATTGTAGGACAAGTCCAGCCTGTAGAGATCAGAGCACTGTCCTAACGTCGGTGGTATTGATCCTGAAAGGAAGTTATTGTTGAGAAACAAAGAATTCACTCGAACCAAGTTTCCTAGACTTGCTGGAATATGACCAGAGAATTTATTATGTGATAGATCAAGCAAACCCAGGTGAGAGAGTTGTCCTAAAGCTGGTGGAATTTCACCAGAGAACAAGTTGTGTGATAAGAAAAGCTGCTCCAATTTGGACAACAAACTAATATTTTCAGGAATTGTACCATTCAAGAGATTACATGTCAAATTCAGTGTCATAAGACCGGAAATATTGGCTATATGAGGAGGAATTGAACCAGTGATGTGGTTTTCTTGTAGTAGCAACTGTGAGAGATTTATAAGTCTGCCAATGGAAGTAGGCAATGTTCCTCCTAGACCCATGCCAGCCAACTCAACCTCATCTAAATAAGTGCAGTTTCCAAGGGAAGTAAAGAATGGGTTGAGATCATGACTTACCATATTATTATATGACAAATGAAGATTCTGGAGTGAAGGAAGCTTTCCTACAATATCTGAAGGCAATTCACCAGAAATATGATTGTACTCCAAATCCAAACTATACATTGAAGTATTAATCAAAGATTCTGGAACTTCTCCAGTAAACTGGTTATTGTATAAATTCAGATTCCATAATCCTCGAGAATCGCCTATTTCTCTTGGAATTTTGCCTGTGAAAAAGTTATTAGATATGTCTATGTTTGCTAGAGAAGTGCAGTTGGAAAAAAAGGAAGGTGGTAGAGTACCCGTTAAAATGTTACCAAAAAGAAATAATAAAGTAAGCTTGGAAAACAAGGCAAAGCTCTCTGGTATTCCACCTTGCAAATTGTTGCCATCTAACTGGAGAAAATGGAGGTATTGGAGGTTAGAGAATTCTGCAGGAATGGTGCCGTACAACTGATTGTTAGACAACACTAGAAATCGAAGTCCTGTAAGATTTGAAAGAACGGGTGAGAGATGTCCTAGAAGTTGACAGTTAGTCAAATTAAGTTCGACTACACGGTGATGCTGTTTGTTGCATCTAACACCAGTGAAGTTGCACACATCAACAGCTTCCTTCCAATTAGCAAGTGTGGCATTTGGATCAGAAGTTATGGTGTTTCTGAAGGCAAGAAGGGCAGCCTTGTCCGCAAGCAAAGAGTGGGGGTGATGATGATGAAGATGAAGCCTAGAACATAAAACTAATTGTTGGAGAAGAAGTAGAAAAATTGATGTCTTAATGAAGAGCATTTTTGATATTTTTGCTATGTTGTTTTTCTTCTACTTACATTTTGCTAGAATATAGAAGAAACAACAACTTGTAAAAAAGATAAAAAAAAATTCAATGCAGGCTATCATTTATAAATAGAAACAAAACAATATTCATCATTTCCATTATGTGTTTGCAGCAACAAATGATGAGTAGATTTTCAACTCAACTCAAATGAAGTAAGTGGATTGGACATTTTAGCATTATAATATTGTATTGTATGGGTGTTATGTTATTTTAATGGTGGTGGTCCAAATGGGTAATGTTATAAGAGGTGGATAGTATTTTGTGGCTTGTAGTTGACATTTTAGTGTGCATAGTGGACCCTCTTCCCTTGTGGATGTGCAGATAAGATAGCATCATTCTTTTAAATCAGTTTTTATTTTGAAATCCCTTCTTCTTTCTTTTGACACGCACAAGTCAATCAAATTGATCTCAATAGTTGGTTATGAGACATACAAGGAAATCATTGTCATTTGAGATACAGGCTGAAAGAAAGCTGATTCTAGTTTTTGATGATTTTCAGGTCTTTTTAGGGGATTTCTGAATATTGTTGTAATAGACTTGCAACTTTTCAAAGGTGTTTCGTTCGTTTTCGCAACTGTAAACAAACCAAAGGTTTAATTGTATCCTAGAGGCGTATTCGCACAAAATTGGTGGAGGTAAATAACGTCTTAAGAAGAGCGATTTCGTGTCATGCCTGAAGCCATTCACTAGCATAACTCTACCGTCTTTGGGTAATATTTTTTGAATTTTTACAAGCTTTGTTTGTTCTGTTTTGATGTGCTGCAGTGTGACAGATTTTGGGTCCAAGACAAGACTGTTTTAGTTGCTGCTTATCAACAGAATTCTACAGAATTTGATTCTGGTTTACAACACACTGTTGCTACATTTGTTTTTTAATATTCTGGGCACACACCGTTGATCTACGTTATTTAGTCTGCTAGGCAATGTATCAGTACAAGCCAAATGTTTTGGCAACAACCTTAGGACAGTATCTCAGCCAATGGAACCAGTTTCATCGTTGCATGAATTTGCTGTGGGCAGGGGCCTACCCAAGAATTTTTACTTGGGTGGACAAAAACAAAATAAAATTTTTTTTGAGCGGACATTAACGATACGATTAAATTTAATTGATTGAAAAGTAAAGATAAAATTAGATGGGGAACATAATAAACTTTACCCCTCAAAATGCATATAATAATCAAAGTACATTAACTTTCAATAAGATAACACTAAAAAAGAAAAAGAAACATGCAATACAAATATAAATAAACCTTATTTAAACTTTGTCTTGCAATATTTTACACAATTAAACTTGTCTATTATATATTTTAAGTCAATGGTATCAACAATTTTCCTTTCAATATATATGACCATACAATTTGTTAGAAAATTATCCTCCATTTATTGCGAAGTGGTGTTTTGAGAAGTTTTGTAGCAGAAAGTGCTCGTTTTGTTGTCGCCGTAAATACAGAAAGTGTTAAGACTAAACGAATCAATTTATCAATTAAAGTGTATTGTTCTGACCTTTTTATTTCAACTAAACATTGACATAGTTATGATAGAGAAGTAAAATTTTAAAATGTTGGACAACAAATAACATTAAACATGTAATGACTTAATTGTTTTCTCAAATCTTCAATGTCATTTTTATCAAAATCTTAAGAGGAGAACTTCGTAGAAAAAGTATAAATATTATAAATATCAAATGATTTATACCCTAAATTTTTAATTTGAATGTATAAATTAAAAATTAAGAAACTTATTTAAATACAAGAAGAGAGGATGACTGCTTTTTTTAATTTTTTGACACTTGAGAGAAAGAGAGCATGGGAGGGCCAAGAGCTTAAACATTGGACTGGTGAGAAAGAGGAGAAATAGAACAAGGAGGGAGAGAGCTGATCGTGTAACTTTGTGAGTGTGAGGTGAGAAAATTTTTATTCTTTTTATTTAATTAATAATAGGTAAATTTATAATATTATTAAACTTGAAGGTTCAATACATACACACACATATATATATATATATATATATATATATATATATGAATTTTTTAAAAACAAATTGATGAACAAGATTGAGAGAAATATCTTGTTATTGATATCAAATTTTTTACAGAATACAATACATAATCATATGCTAAACATAGCTCTGTATTTATACACAAGAGTAATTACAAGTTAAGTATGAATTCATGCTTGTAACAGACTGTAACAACCTAATGCCATGTCATCATGTTGTAACAACTTTTTCCGTCAATAATAACAAACTTGACAAATTTTCAGAAGCTTGAATAATGTGATGGTTGTTCCTTGAATCAGTAGTGCACCCTCTCCTAATGATATATGATTAGCTTGGTCATAGTAAAGCTATTGATTAGCTGACAGCTTCAGGTTTTGATCAATCTTCTGCTCTTCACGATCAGTTTCATCATCTTGATCAGACTTCTTAATCCTAACATTCCCTTTCAAACTTAGTGGGGAAAGAGTCACAATGAGTTTGTCCTTGAGGAAAAGAAACCGAGAGGTGGAGAGAGCCTTGGTAAACTTATCAACCACCTTATCAATAGAAGGAACATGACTGACAATGATTTTCTTTTGAATTACTTTGTCTCTCACAAAATAGAGATCCAATTCAATGTGTTTAGGTCATCCATGGAGCACTGAATTGCTTGACATTGTAATGGTACTTTGTACACGCGGCGGAAGCGCAAAAAGTTTACGTTGGTACGTTTTAAAAATTTTCCTAAAAAGAGTGGATCTTAACCTCTATTAATTAAATATATATAATAAAAGGTACCGTACCTTTTGTACAGTGAAGATTGATGTTGCGTTGAGATGGAACTGCAAGACTTTCCAATCCAATCACGAACGTGGATCATCTTGGAGTGTGGGCTCCCTTTCTTTGAATTGTGTACCTAAGGATGAGAAACAAAAAAAAAAAAAAAAAACTTTTCTTTTGTTAGTCACTCAAAAATCCTCATGAGAAAACGAAGAACACTTTCGAACTAAGATGTTTTTTCTCTCGAGCGAATTCTCACACACTTTGCTAGAGTTTTTGTGATTTTTCTTGGCTTCCAAAAGCTCACAAAATTGCACCAAAAACCATTCAATTGATTGCCATGGCCGAACTCCCTTTGATGGGTTATTTATGGTGGCCGAATTCTTCCTATGGTGGGAGGATTTGTGTTTCACCAAAAACCTATTAATTCTAGAGTTCAATTCTATCTCAACTCTAAAGTGTATTATCTAATAATTATTATCGAATAATTGAGAATTAGTGACTTATCAAAACTTTCCTAAAAATGACTTAAAAGACAACTTCAGAGTTTTGATAAATATTAAAAACCTTCATAATTTGATTTGATAAATAATTCTAATTATTTATCACCTTATCAAATAAGATCTTTGATACTTATCATACTATCACCAATAGTATGAAACTAGGAATTATGTAGAAAAGTATTTTTGACTTTTTAATTAAATAATTAATTAATTAATTTCTATTTAATTAAATAATAAAATAAAATAAAATAATTAGCTAAATTAATAGTCAATGCCACCCAAGCCATTCAACAGGGGCCAAATTTTATTTTTCCATTTTATTAATCTCATTGAACTTCCACAATAAGTCCACATGTGAACTAGACCCAATCTTACTAAAAGAAATAAGTCCACATCCCTTAAATAAATATATTAATATAATTTTAACAGTCCATTTATATTAAATGTGCAAATTATATTCTTAATATATTTATGGAATGTTGAAAAACATCATATAGGGCCGCCCAATGGATCACACACCCTTGGCCACCTATTTTAGGTATTTTGACGAGTTACCGCGTGTCTTGATCGAACACAAGAACACACCTCTCAATCCTTTTGGAAAAATTCCAAAAATAATTCTTAAGATGGATCATTAAATGATCCGGTAGAATATATCAAGTGATCCATGCAAATTCATGTGGATTGGGGATCTTGGCGGGCTATCTAAATTTAAGCTCCAATAGACACAACCGAATCACAATCAATAAATGATTCACTTAGGTCCGATCTATTAATTTTAGTTCATTCTACTAAAAAACTAAAATTGAACTCTTAAATACAGATAGAATAAGTGAGCATACTAATTCGTGCCCTAGACAACATAAATGGAGAAAGTGTATCCTCGTGAAAAATGCCAGTAGAGCTCATAAATCGCCTATAGCTCTCCAAGTTACCATATTTACTCATATGACCATGTTTTCGAACTTGGATATTTTGACTTGTTCAGAAGTCATGTTTCAATAGTCACTATTGAAAACTTTACGTAAAGATTTAATATGCAATACCTCAAAACATCCATATTATGGTATTCTACTAATATTTGTTAGATGCAGTCACAATATACATTTCTATAAATGAGGTTCTCTATCGATATACATGTGAATACCACCAAACCATTAAGGATATACTATGCGATATAATCGTACTCATTGGTAGCTCAAATGATAACACATGCAATCATAAGTCCATCATTTATCTCAGGATTAAAATAGATTCTCCGATTGTCTCAGTTGAATACTTTTGTCCACTGACGGTTGTGGATAAAGTTTTCTTCAATGATCCTATTCAATGCACCTAGTGCACTAGATTCTTTTGTCCAAAGATACTTCAATGATTTTAGACTCATCATATCACATTTGATCCTGCTCAAATGCTAACAAAAGAGTCTACAACTTTAACAAGATAAAAGCGCCCAACCTTTTATCTTAAGTTGTGAATGTTGTTCAAGACTAACTAAAGAATTGTGTCTACCTCATACATATCCAGATATACGAACAATTCTTTGTTTCTCATAGTCTTCTGACCTTACGATTATTTACTTTTGACAATTGATATAATTGCTATAAGATTTGTTAAATCAGAAATCATTTTATTCATATGAGAAAGATTGCCAAATACACTATTACACTCTTGCTATCAAGTATAATCCTAACACTCTGATTGTCACATTGGATGACATGAATATAAGGGTGTACTATCTGCAACTTAAACAACAAGGAAGTAAGCCATGTGATTTCAGCAACTAAAGAGGCTAAGCTCCTATATTCTGCCTCAGTAGAAGACTTGAAAATGGTGTGTTGCTTCTTGATACTCTATGTGACTACTGAGAAAGACACAAAATCAAGATGTTTGAAGGGAGTTTTAAAAAAGATTTGATTATCATATAACTTGTGGAATTAGGTTTCAAAATTTTTTATGTTTGAAAAATAATTTTTCAACCAGGAATAAGTTCCTATATATACGCAGAAAAAGATTTGTGAAATTACATATCTTTTTCTTGATTTTCTTTTCCTGAATCTTCGATCTACCACCAGATCTTTTGATTTATGACCCGCGGTTTGACAACATGTGTGTGGGCACGTCACGGTAAGAGCTGAAGGTCACGTGAAAAATGATCGGAGAACCCTTTCTCCCTATGACCGACTGTACCTGCAAGGAAAGGGAGAGTCAGAAATTTTTTTTTTCTTTTCTTCTCTCTTTGGTGGCCGAATTGCCTCTGTGTTTCTTACTTGTCATTAGATCAATATTTATATTATAATAACTCTTATATATACTAGCTCGCTAGGGTTTTAGTTTTGACTAGGTCAAATAAGATTCTAAATCCTATTTTATTTTGGTCTCCCTAAAGACTTGAACCTGTGACCTTTGGAAATATTAAAATAATCTAATTATTTTAATTCTTTTGTCCTAGTCGTTATTTAATTACGTAAGGTCCATTCACAATGATTTATTACCTTAGGTTTATTCATTAGTTTAATTTTTTTTAATTTTTAACTTTTTATTAAATTTTTTTAATTTTTTAATTTTAAAAATACAAGGTTATTTGTCTTGGTGGTTGGAGGCCTCAAAATCCTCAAAGCCATCAAGGTTCAAATCCTTGTGTGTACATGTAAATATATTGACAATTGGCCTATTAGCTCAGTTGGTTAGAGCGTCGTGCTAATAACGCGAAGGTCGCAGGTTCGAGACCTGCATAGGCCAAACTCTGTTTTATTATTATTGCTTAATTTTCCTCCTAACTCTGTATCTCTTGGGTGGATTCCTTTGAGTGGTGAGTTTTATCCTTTGTTCTGTATCCTTGGCTAGTTGAGAGGGTGGTGTTTTTGTATCCCTTTAGATTGGTCTTGGTGGTGAGCCGTTTGCTAGTTTACTAAGGGTGTATAAACCAACTTCTTCTCTAACTGATGGGTTTTAAAGAGAGAAAATGCTCTGCCTTCTCTCTAGAATTTTTTTAAGTGTTCTTCTTGATTTTTTTTCTATTCTCTCTTTGTGATCATTATTGATTTCTTTTGATGATTACAAGCTCAATTTTCGTTCTTCTTTAGCTTTAGGTTTACTGGTCTTTTTTCTGGGCAGTTTTTTAGCTTGTTTTGTGCCATGGTATGCTTGTGATTTTGAGCTAAATTTTTTCCTTATTATTGGCGTGTGATCTTTATCTTCTTCTTGGTGTTTTAATTGGAGCCATGGTTGGTGGTTCACCAACTGCTGGTGATGTAAAAAATGGTGTTTTATGAAAGATTCAGATTTGGGTCTTAATATAAAGATTCAACGTATGAAGGTTTGAGAACCAGAGAAGAGAGCTGCTAGTGATGATGTATTTGACATAGTTGTTGGAGGTAGGATCTCTTGTGATGCTTCTTTAAAATTGTTGTTAAGCAAGCAGCATGTTTTGCATAGTTTTAAGAATCAGATTAGTAATGGTAACATGGGCAACATGGCATGTGTAAATGGGATTGAAGGCAAGCATGGTGATGTTCTTCATAGGGTGGTGCATGATGAGGAAGATGGCAAGCATGGTAATGTTCTTTATAGGGTGGTGCATGATGAGGAAGATGGAGATCTGGTTTTGGGTGAGAGATATGTTAAGAATGTGCCAAAATCTGGTGCTTTTGTTTCAATTTCGGGTATTGGTAATGTTGGGCACGAAATTGGAGCTAATGGGGCTGATATTGAAGGCAAGCATGGTGATGTTTTTCATGGGGTGTTGCATGATGAAGAAGATGAAAATCTGGTTTTAGGTGAAGATAGAAATCTGGTTTCAGTTGAAAACTGTGTTAAAACTGGTTGTTTTTCAAATATTTCGGGATTGAACAAGAAGAAAGGTGTGGGTGACATTGGTGAAAAGAGTGAAGACTTGTTGAATGAGATCATGTGCAATGGGCAAATAATTCAAAGCATGAATGATTCTCATGGACAAGTTTTTCAAAATAAGGTGGCTAGCCAAAATTGTCAAGGGATGGTGGTTATTTCGGGATTGGAGAAGTCTGAATTTGGGCATAGAGCTGTTGGTTATGCAAATGGGATTGAAGCCAAGCATGATGATGTTCTTTATGGGGTGTTGCTTGATGAGGAAGATGAAAATCTGGTTTTAGGAGAATGTAGAAATCTGGTTTTGGGTGAAAACTATGTGAAGGCTGGTTGTCTTTCAACTATTTCGGGATTTGACAAGAAGAAATATGTGGTTGACATTGGTGAAAAGAGTGAAGACTTGTTGAATGAGATCATGTGCAATGGGCAAATAATTCAAAGCATGAATGATTCTCATGGATAAGTTTTTCAAAATAAGGTGGCTAGTATTGACATTAATAGCCAAAATTGTCAAGGGAAGGTGGTTGTTGATGACTTTCCTTCACTAAATGAAAGTAATCAGCAAGGAATGGGTGTGATAGAGCCAAAATCTGGTGCTTTGGGTGCAATTTCAGGTATTGGTAATTTTGGGCACGAAATTGGACCATTTTCAATGCCTTCTTCCATGCACAATTATGGGCTGAAACCATCTTATGCTAAGACTGTCCAAAATTCTTCTCCTATGGCTTGTGACAAGGTACAATCTATTAATTTTGAATCTTTACAATATTTTAAGCCTATAGTAGAAAATGGTATAGTGAAAGTTAGCCCTCCGTTTGAAGTTGCGGATGAGGGGAGTAAGGAATGGAGAACTTCTTTGATAGGGTATTTTGTGGAGAAGCGACTTCCTTTCCTTATAGTAAATTCGGTGGTTCATAAAATTTGGAGTAAGTTTGGCCTTAGAGAAGTTTTATCTTTGGAAAAGGGGTTCTTTATTTTCAAGTTTGATAGTATTGACCATGTATGTGAAGTTCTTGAAAAAAGTCCATAGCATATAGTGAATAAGTTGCTTGTTCTTAAAAGGTGGCAGCCGGGTTTATCCTTGTCTAAAGAAGAGTTACATAATATTCCTTTATGGGTCAAACTTCATCATTTACTTTTGAATTTTGGACTACTAAGGGGTTGAATTTTGTTGCTAGTGCTTTGGGAATTCCTTTGCATGCTGATCATATTACTTTGGCCAGGAAACGTCTTAGCTTTGCTCGTGTGTGTGTGTTGAGGTTGACGCTTCGAAGGATATTATTAATGAGTTTGATATTTAATGTGGGAATGGGGAGTGGAAAACCATCCATGCAATTTATGAATGGCTTCCGGCTAGGTATCATGCTTGTAAGGTGTTTGGCTATGGGTCAGGAAATTGTACGTAAAATGCTCAAGATTTGGGGGGTGATGAAGGTTTGGAAATGAGTAACAAAGAGGATGTGGTCTTGAAAGCGGATAAGGGTGTTGATCATGGTATGAAGGAAAAATATGTAGGGATTTCTTTACCTAAGAAGTCTACTTGGGTTGAGGTGAAAAGGAAGAACAAAGATTAAGATGTTGGTTTTGCTAGTTTGGATGATAGACCTGTGAGGTGTGCTGATGAGGCTGTTTTTGCTCCGGGTTTAGTAGATGACCTAGATTTAGTTCCTTTGAAGACTCGTGAGGATGATCTTGATTTGGAAGATGGGGAAGTGGGTATTCCTTTGGCAATTTTGGATACTGGTTGTGATGTAGGGGTTGTTCATTGTAATGATAGGACTACTACATGTGTTGATGATGAGGCTGTTCTTTGTGATGATGGGGATGCTCTTTGTGATAATGACGAGATTAGTCATGGTGAGAATGGTGTCAATTCTAGTCCTCCACGGAATGCTTTGGCTTCTAAAGCTAAGGATTCTTTGGAAAAGAAGAAGAAGAAGAAATGTTCTAGTAGTAAGGGTAAGAAGAATAAGAAGCATTCCTCCCATAGGTGAGTAAGTGGAGATAGTGTAGTTATAGGTGTGTTCTTCTTATCTTTTGTATTTTTGATGATTTTTGGATGCTGGAATATTAGGGGTCTTAATGACCCTTTGAAGCAACAAGAGGTTAGGCGTTTGATTAAAGATAAGAAATTGTCTTTGTGTGGTTTAGTGGAAACGAAAGTTCTGGAGAAAAATAAAGATTTTATTGTTAGGACCATTGACCAGTCTTGGAAGGTAGAGTGCAATTATAATTCTTCTTCTTTGGGGAGGATTTGGGTTTGTTGGAATCCTTTTGATGTTTCTGTTTCGTTTATCTGTTCTTTTGAGCAAATTATTCATTGCAAAGTATCTTCTGTTGATTCTACTTGGGAGTGTGTGATTTCGATTGTGTACGGTGATAATTGTAATGTGCGTAGGGAGGCGTTGTGGGCAGATTTAGTGGCGCCTGGGGAGGAATGAGAGAATAGTGCTTGGCTTGTAATGAGTGACTTTAATGCTATTAAGTCTTCGGTTGAGAGTGTTGGAGGCTCCACTTCTTAGCCGCAATGGAAAGATGATTTTTCTAATTGTTTAGGTAATTATGGGCTGGATGATCTCCAATTTAATGGGTGTTTCTATATATGGTCTAATCATCGTACGGTTGATCCTATTCTTTTGAAGTTAGATCGAGCTTTGGTAAATTTGAAGTGGGATATTTCTTTCCGAGGTTCAGAGGCACATTTTCTTCCTTCCAGTGTTTCGGATCACTCTCCAATGGTTGTTAAGATTGTGGATTTTCCTCAAAGACGGGTGCCTTTTAAGTTTTTTTTACTTCTGGGCTGATCATTCGAAATTCTTATCTTTGGTGGCTCAGGTTTGAGAGAATAGGGTGAATGGTTCTCCTATGTTTCAACTTTGTAAGAAGCTCAAAAGATTGAAAGTGGAGCTTAAGAAACTTAATAGGGAGTGTTTTTCTGATTTGTCTTCTCGGGTACAGCAAGCTAAGCATGGTTTGGCGTCTATTCAGAGGGATATCCAGAGGCAGCCTTTGAATTCTTCTTTACATGAAAATGAGTCTCGGTTGGTAAAGCTTTATGGTGATTTGAGTCGAGATGAGGAGAGTTTTTTGAGGCAAAAGTCCCGAGTTCAGTGGATTAATTTGGGAGATAGGAACTCAAAGTTCTTTTTTCGGTCAATGAGACAGAGATTTAGTAGGAGTAAGGTGTTATCTCTTTCTGACGAGCATGGTAATCGCGTGGAGGAGCCTAGTGAAGTTAAGTCTATGGTGGTGAACTTCTTTGAGACGCTTCTTAGACAGCCTACTGGGTGCCCTAGAATTGACCATGATTTGATGAGGAGAGCTATCCCTAAGCATATTTCTGGTGATCAGTGTGATACCTTGGGTAGATAGGTTAGAGATGATGAAATTAAGGCGGTTTTGTTTTCTCTGAAAGATAACAAAGTTCCTGGTCCGGATGGGTACAATGCTACTTTCTTCAAGAAAGCTTGGTCTGTTGTTGGTGATGATGTTCTTCGTGCTATTCGTTCGTTTTTTAGCTCCGAGAGATTGCTCAAGCAAGTGAATGCTACGGTGGTTGCACTTATTCCTAAGGTTCCCAATCCTTCTAAAGTTGGGGATTTTAGACCTATTTCGTGTTGTAACACTATCTACAAATGCATTGCCAAAATTATTGCGAATCGTGTTCAGATGGTGCTGCCTGATATTGTTAGTCCTTTTCAGTCGGCCTTCGTTGCTGGTAGGAGGATTAGTGATAATATCTTACTGTCGCAGGAATTGTTAAGGAACTATCATCGTGATGGGGGTCATCCTAGGTGTACGCTGAAGGTAGATTTAATGAAAGCCTATGATTCTATGCGGTGGGATTTCTTAGTGGCTATTTTACAGATTTTAGGCTTCCCGGAGCAGATGATAGCTTGGATTTCTGAGTGTATTTCTACTCCCCGTTTCTCTATTTCTATCAATGGCGAGTTGAATGGTTTCTTTGCTAGTGGCCGAGGTTTGAGGCAGGGGGATCCTATGTCCCCTTATTTATTTGTGCTGGCTATAGAGGTCTTCTCGGGGTTGATGCGTATTATGGAGCAAGAGGGTCAGTTTGCTTACCATTGGCGGTGTGGGAAGATTGGTATTTCGCATTTATGCTTTGCGAACGATCTTATGGTTTTCTGTAGGGCAGAGAGGGAGTCAGTTGCTGCGGTTAATGTTGTTCTTGGTCAGTTCCAAGCTCTTTCTGGGTTGATTCCTAATCCTAGCAAGAGCAATCTTTTTGTGGCTAGTGTGTCTTCTGAGATTAAGCAAGAGTTGCTTAGGATTCTAGGTTTTTAGGAAGGGATATTACCTGTCAGATATCTTGGGGTTCCTCTGATTTTTACTAAGCTTATGGCAGTGGATTGTAGGGTTCTTATCAATAGGATTGTAGCGAGAGTTAAGAGTTGGACTAATAGGGTTCTTTCTTTTGCAGGGAGGCTTCAGCTCATTCAATCTGTATTGTTCCTTATCCAGGTGTATTGGTCCTCCATTTTTATCTTGCCTAAGTCATTGGTGATTAAGGTTGAAACTACTTTGTGTAGTTTTCTTTGGAAGGGTTCAGATTTAGGTAAAAGTGGGGCAAATGTTGCGTGGTCTTCAGTGTGTTTACCGAAGGAAGAGGGTGGACTCGGTATTAAGAGTGTTGAGTGTTGGAATAAATCTGCCATAAGTAAGCATTTGTGGGCTGTCTGTAGCA